>PSQN01000012.1:0-621974 GCA_002989075.1 Arthonia radiata | reverse complement strand
ACTGTTGGAAATTAACCAACTAGCTGGTTAGCCAGAACCCTCAGGGGCCCGGAGTATTGGACAGGTCCTACTAGCTGTCCCGGCCTAGAATAGAACAAGCCTTTTACCTAAAGGATCGGGCCTAGTAGCCCGGGCCTAGGACAAAAAGGAGCATTGCACGACCCGTCTTAGACAGCTGGCCCGTAGTCTAAGACAACACGGGATAGACTGAGACTAACAGTTTTAGATAGACGGAATTACCGTCTTGTGCGGTAAGTTACGGGTTATCTGGCCCCTATCAAAAGAACAGATATCTAGTAAGTCCTGCACGGGCCGCTAGACTTAGATATATAAGCTAGGATCCCTCTAGAGGATTCTAGCTAACAAGACAGACAACACAACAACAGCTTCTCTTTGTTACTGAGTATTGTACCTGTAACAAGCCTAAGTATTGCACTAGTCCCAAGCTAGTCTCGTCTTCCTACTCTTTGTAGTAGTATCCTTCTTCTTCCCTGCACCCTTTTTTAACAGTTACCTACTATATAGTGTTTTGGTATATGCTCGGTATTGTATTATTCTGTCTATAAACGCTAAGCTTTCTTTAGCTGCTGCTTTATTTCTTGTTAACAAAGAAGACGTTCTTTTATATACTTAACTACTATAGAATGTTCTAGTCTAGGCTACCTTTCCTCTTAATAAGAGGTGTCCTTACCGATAGGAAGGTTGTTTGGCTTAACTACGGTGCGGTACCAATCTAGCGGCGGCGCGCCGTCTAGTACGTCTATAACGCGACCAAACGTATATTCAATCGGTAAAATTTTTGTTAATGAATAAACTTTTAAATTGTACGTAAAAACAGCTTCTTCTAGATACTTATACTAATTATCTTAATCCCAAGAGATATAGATACGTAGGTAGTTTTTAAGCTTCTGGTTCTAGCGCTCGGTTTAGCTATCAGTTTGAGGGTAAAATGCTGTGCTCAACCTTCGTTTTACGGCTAAATACTGGTAGAAGGTGCTTCAATATAAGCTAGTAAATATAGATCCTCTATTAGACAAGAGGCTTCTCGGGAATCCCGACGTTTTTGTCTAATGTTTGTAAAGCACTTCTACTAGCTCTATAGTATCTATAGTTTTACTAACTAGAATATAGGTTATAAACTTAAAGAAGCGGTCTATAATTACAAGAATTAAATTAACAATGTCCCCGTTTTTTAAAAAAACTATCGGTAGTTTAACAACAAAGTTTAAGAATAGATCCTTAAAGGGGTCAATTGGAACCGATATCGCCGCTATTTTGCTATATAGCTTATACCTCTTTACGGCTGTTTGTTGGTATATATTGTATTTAGCAACAAAGTTTTTAATATACGTTGCTATTTTTTTCTACGCATATTTACGTTTTAGAATTTTAAGGGTCTTTTTAACCTTAAAGTAGCCAGCAAGCTTATTATTATAATTTCTGCTTATAATTTTAAGCTTTAACGTAGAGCATTCTAGTATCTAGATTTTACTATCTTAATGCAATAACCTGTAGCTGTCGACTAACTATTCTATGTGCTTTAAAGACTCGGAGTCCGAGTCGAGCCCTATTAGGGTATTTAAGTCAATTCGACTCGTACAGCGCTTTCTTATATCGGCTTAACGGCGATCTATTGCCGTTTTATTACTCTGCTAACCTTTAGTTCTAGCCAATAATTTTAACTCCGATACTTTCTGCTTTATAAAGGCGTCCCTCTACTGAGCTTCGAGGATTAAGGTTATAAGACCCCGAGAAGTATTATTATAAGCTATTTTAAGAGCGGTAGCTGTAACTACCTTAACTCGTAATACAAGAGCTACCGGAAAAGGCTCTGTATTAGTAGAAAAAGACGGACGCGTTTCTCGCTCCTAGGCGTTCTGTATAAGATCTGTATCTAACTCCGATTTACCCTCGGTTTAAGTTACAGTCGCGTTTAGAGTTTTAGGTCGGTAGCTAAACCGCTAATAGTATTTAAACTAATTTTTAAGCAATATAATTAAGACAGCAATTATACCTTCTTCTAGGCTAAAGAGCTCTTCCCTAGCACTAGACAAAGTAGTATCTCTCCTAAGCTTCTGCTATAGGCTCGATAATATCTTATTAGCGTTATCTTTCTTTACTCTACGCAAATTCTTATAATCTAGACAACGCAATAGCGCGTCTGCTAGGTTCTTACTATCTATATAGTATAGTATTTTAAAGTTAAATGCTAACAGGTCTTCTGTCTAGCGCGCCTATCGGCGAGATAATACTTTTGTTGTTATAAAATATCGCAGATTATTGTAGTCTGTTACAACCTTTACTAAGTACTGTATATCAATAAAGTAATAACGCTAGTACTTAAAGCTAGTCTATATTGCTATAAGCTCTTTATTATAGGTATTATATCTTAGCTTAGCGTCTACAAATTTCTTTAAAAAGAACGCTATCGGATACAGATATATATTTACCTTATTATTAATACTAGTCCGAGCGGTGTCCGCTATATCTAGTATAGATAAGCTTAAGTTAATATTCAATGGTAATAGCAATCGGCTATCTTCTCTTAGCTAAAGTAAGATACCTACTATTATAAAGTCTAATGCGTTAGTTATTAAAACAATCGATAGTACCGAGTTAAAGTACGTTAGTACTAGTACATTTATAAAGGCTTGCTTTAGCGCTTTAAAAGCTTCTTGTTGGGCTTTGTCCTAGATGAACTTAATGTCTTTCGTTAGTACGTTTATTGACACTACGATACAGCTAAATCTATAGATAAATTGCTGATAAAAGTTTATAAATCTCAGGAAGGACAGAATCTACTTTACGGTGGTAGGAACTAGCTATTTAGCTATAGTTTGTACTCTTTCTAGGTTTATTTCGATACTATCGACTTCTACGGTAAACTCTAGAAAAGAAACCTTAGTAATGTAAAATTAACACTTGAACAGCTTTATAAATAAACCCTATTTACGGAGCCTTCGTAGGACTTCTTTAATATAGCCTTTATAGCTTTCCTCGTCTTCAGAGAAAATTAAGATATTGTTTATATAAACGATGTATATAGTATCAACAAGATTGCCTATAGCTTTATAGATATATATCTGAAACGTAGCAGGGGCGTTTACTAGTTTAAAAGGTATTACTAGGTATTTATAGTGCCTATATCGGGTATAAAACGCTGTCTTCTACTTATTCCCTTTACGAATATAGATACGGTAATAGGTATCGCGAAGATTAAGCTTTATAAATACCTTCGAGCCTTGGAGGCGATTAAGAATCTTAAAGACTAGCGGTAATGTATAGCGATTCTTTATAGTTATATTGTTTAAACCGCGGTAGTTAATATACAGTTTCAACGATCCGTCTGCCTTAAGTATAAATAGGACCGGGGCACCCGCCGGACTAGTAAAGGGTTGTATCTATTCTTTCTTAATTATAGTATTTAGGTACTTTCGGAGCGTCTTTAGCTTATTCTACGATATAGAGTAGATTGGCTTATACGGAGGTTCTATGCTATTCTTAAGCTCGATCTTATAAGTATACTTACTAAGCGACGCAAGCTTACTCGATAGTTCTTTAGAAAAGATATCTTTATATTTAGCGTACTAAGAAGGAAGCTTATCTCGCTTCTCTACTTTCTTAGGCTCGCTATTCGGGATCTAGTCTAGCGGCGAACTAACGTCTAATAGAACCGCTATTTAATATTTATAACGTTTATTCGCTCTTATTTATAGGATCGCGGAGTAGTACTGTTCGTCTCTTTATAAATATACTAAAATTACGTCTTTACTGACGATTTCAACAGATTTAGCTTCTACTACCCGTTCTTTAGGCGCAGGAAGGTTTCCCCAAGCGATTGTTCTTATCGTTTAGCTAATCTAGGGCTTAACTTACTTAAGCTATAGGTATTCTAAGACGAGGCTGTATCCTACAAAGTTAGCCGAATATAGGTAAAGTTAGTAATACCGTTTCTCCCTATATACGTCTCTTACGGTTATATTTACGTTATACGCGCTATAGAGCTATAGCTTATTTTTATTAAGAAACTTAGTATATAGGAGCTTTACTCTATATAATTTTTGTTATTCTCTTTTAAGTACAATACGATAATTAATAAGGTTAATTTTTGTACCGAAATCTACTAGCGCGAGGACCTCTTACGGCGACCTATTTAGCTATATCGAGACTTTAATTTGTCCTCGCCGTTAATTAATAGTCTTAAGCTTTAGAGACGCGAGGCTTACCCTTAAGGTCTATCGTTTTTCCGTCTAACTGGCGTCGAATTAATATCGATTTGAGGTATAGTACATTTAGTAGTATAATACCCTTTCTAATTGTACGTAAAGTAGGTAATATTTGCCTTACTGTATATTAACCCTAGTTGCTTCTGTACAACAGAGCTATTATCTCTTTGTCGGACCAGTAAGTTGCCTTGTCCTTGGTATAAACCGCCTTGTCCGCGGTCTAACCCCTATAGAGATGCTCTAGCGTTATAACCGCTACAGTTTATATCCGATCCGCTACCGAAGCGATTTCGGTTTGTGTTAGTATTGCAGGCGTCCTACGATATATTACGATTAATATTTATATATTAACAAACTTTCTTTAGAAGCTTGTTTGTGTCTTTAAGTAGATTCTCTAAGAGACCTTACTTAATTAGCTTCGCCTTAATCTATAAAGGTAAGCGCGTATAGTAGAATACAGCTTGATTCGGGTTCAGTATCTTGCTACCTAGTAACTTAGTTTCTTTGTTCTGTAGAAAGCTTAGAAAGTTCTTAAGCTTCTACGTCGAACTCTGCGTTAACATAAAGAACTTTTCTGTGTTAGCTATAGTAGCCGTAGCTAGGTCGACAATACATTCTATTACCTATTCTTTAAAGTACGTCTATACGTAGAGCGACGTCTTCTCTTTGTTCTCTTCAGCGTAAGTTTGCTACCTATCCGCTAGGTCTCTAGAAAGTTTCTAAACGTACTAAATAATAATATAAACGTTGTTGGAGTCCGATACGTTAGCTATTTAAAATCTTTCCTCAATAATCTAAGTCTATTGAGTGTCTATAGAGCTTATAGCTCTCTCGAGCTTAAACGCCTTTTTCTTAAGAAGCTCGTTAATCTAGCTTTAAAGGCTTAAATCGCCCTGTAGCCGCTTACTACCAGCCCTCGAATTGCGGACGAACTAGAGCTCAACTTTGAGCATTCGCTTTTTAAGCTTAAGCTTCTTAATAGTGTGCTGCTGCTACTGTACTAGCAGTTCTTATCTTAGCTTTTGTACCTTAACGCTTAATAAGGCGCTAAAGAGGGATTCTTCGCGGTTAGAGCCTTAGTAAGCCTCTTTGTTGTCGTTATTGTTTTGGTTTAGACTATCGTTCTTCCTAGTTTGCGATCTGCTCGGCGTCTGTTTGCCGGCTTGTAAGTCCTCTTGCTTATCGTTGTCGCTAGATTCTAGGTAAGGGTCCTAGTCTTCTTCGGTATTAGCTATATTTTGCTACGCTCTGTATTCTACTTGTACGGCGGATATAAAGCGACTACCGTCGCGTACTTAGTTCCTTACTTATTCTCTTTGAACATAGTACTTACTAGTACCGGTCATCAATTAATTTTAATATTATTTATTTTAACGTATATACAGAGTCTCGGCTATACTTAATTATACCAGGTTGACCCCTAAGCGACGTTAATAAGGTACCTGACTGCCGGCCGCCTCCCTTATAGGTTTAGAATAATTAGAATGTAATCTGGGTGTAGGGCAGAGAGCAGTTAGATAGCAAAAAGGGCCTAGATAGGTCCTACTAGTATTCAAGCTAATTATTAAGGAGACTAGAAAGGAATGCGTCTACTAGAGGGAAGATATTCTTTAAGGATCGTAGCCTTCCTAAATAGACAACATTCTGTTCTAATTTATTATTGGGACGTCTATGTATTATACTTATATAGAGAACTTCCTTCTTTATCGGGAGGTATCTCCCTATTATCTTAAGATTTAGCGGTCGGATTTAGCTTATTTTTGAACTTAACTTTTAGTTATTCTTTAAGCTCTTTAGGAATACTCTTAATTAATTAATTAACCGTAGATCTCCGTAGATTCCAAACAAATTTTCCTTTCTAGACGTAGACGTCTCTCCCTTAGTAAACCTTCCGGCTATTAGAGTCTAAAAGCTTATATTAGTTCGATCTGTAGCCTATTAGGATATAGATAGTTACTCTAGCGTCTAGTTTTTTTAGTTTAGGTTCTTTAAGATAAGTAACTAAGCTCTAGATTTTAATAGTACTAACATCCGGTTTTTTGCCGTATTTTGCTTTGTACGGGGTAATAAACCCTAGTAATCCGATATAAGGGGTCCTATTGTAAATATAAGTAGCTGCTTTTAGCGCTTTACTCTAATATATCTAGGGTAGTTCGGCGGTATAAAGCATTGCTCGAACTTTACTAACAATTATTCGATTAAAGCGTTCGACTTGTTTATTTTGCTGGGGGGTATATAGTACAAATATCGTTAGAATAGCTTCTTTTTGTTCTAGAAGCTGTTTTACCTGGCCTTCTCAGTATTCTTTTGCGTTGTTTAAGTATATTCTTTTAAAAGAATGCTCGGACTACGTTTCTTTCTAAGTAATATAGGTAGATAGTGCATTAAAAATCTAATCTTTAGACTATAGTACCTCAGTAGTTGTATACCGGATTTTATTGTCTATAAAGCTAGTAAATAATCGACCTTTAGAAGGGGTTTGCGGTACAATTAGCCCGCAAATATCTAAGTAGACTTTTTTTAAATAATTAGCCGATTTGTCCGGAGTTTCTTAGCTAGCTTTAGCCGTTGCCTTTACTTCGAAGCAAATTTAGCAATTATCTCCCGATTTGTCTGAATGATCTATTCTTAGGGCAACCTTTTTAAGCTGTTTTAAGGCGTTTTCGCCTATATGTCCTATTCGTTGATACTAAAGGTTAGTTTTCGAAGAAATAGTATAGAGAGATTAGACTGTATTAATAGTCTGAGCTTCTATTACTATTAGATCGTCAATATACCGCCCCTCGATAGTTAGTTGTCCGGTTTAATCAACTTTTAGCTTGTTTTGGCCAAGAGTTACCTTACCTCCCCTCTTTCTAAGCTTGTTAAAGCTTAGGAGATTAATTCTAAATTCCTTAACAAACAAAACTTTGTTTAGAACAATTGTTTTATTCTTAAAGAACAGTTTTGCTTTACCTGTCTAGAAGGCTCGGATTAACTTCTCTCCTTTTCAACGAACAATCCGGTTAGTTGGCCGAATATCCGTTAGAAGGTTAATATTCGAGTAAATATAGCTTATTAAGCTTATATCGAGGATCTAAAAATTAGTAGAGTAATTAACTCTGTCTAGTAATGCTGTAAAGCATTGTTCTTCTTGTGGGTTAGAACTATGTATAGAAAATATTAAAAAATCGGTGTTTTTAGAGCTTTTATTGGAATTTAGCCGGAGATTTGGGTATTTTTTCCATCAAGTTGCCGGTTTATGCCCCTTTTTGTTGCAAAAGAGGCATTTTTCTTGGTTTTTACTTAAAGATTTTAATGTTTTTCCGGTCCTTTGTGTCGATTTATTGTCTATTGCAGTAAAAACCTTTTCTACTGGGGTACTACCGCGGATTCGGCGAGACTCGTTTATAAGTTAACTAAATAAGTCCTATAGACTTATATTGCTAGTCGTTTGCCGATAGCTTTGGCTAATAATAGCTACCGTGTACTCGTATTCGGAGGTCAGATTGTAAAGGACGTAGGCAGCTACTACCTTGTTGGGTAGTACTAGTCCTCGGGTTACTAAATTGTCCGTTAATTGTCTAATTTTAGTAAGATAAAGCTTAAGGTTTTTTACCTTATTAAGTATAGTACTAAAGAGCTCCTTGCAAATTAGAAACTCGAAACTAAAACCTTTCGATTCGTATAACCTTTTTAGGCTATCTCAAAGCTCTAGAGAGTTATAGATCCCCTTTGTTTAAATAAGGGGACCGTTCTCTAGAGTTAGTCGAATAAGGGCTGCTATCCTTGTTGACCGTTTCTAACGGCTAGCTTTAGTAATATCTCTAGCTAAATAGCCGGAAAAGGGGATTATAATATTACTGTAGCCCTTTTTAGTTAAAAGGGCCTCTATTCGAATCGACCAAATGTCTCAATTAGTCGAGCCCTTAAGTTTAGGAATCTTATAAGAGGAGTCTATAGCTAAATATATAGTCGGAGATTTCCAAAAAAAGGAAATTCTGTTTTAATAGTTAAATTGAGCTAAAAATTTAGAGTCGATTGGTAATAGAATCGTTCGGAGGTGCCGATAGGTGTTGTAGAGGAAATATTTTCTAAAAAGGAAATTCAAAAGAAATTGGTGCTAACCCGAGCTTATAACCTGTTAAAAAGGTACAGGGAAGAAGAAGAATACTACTACAAAGAGTAGAAAGACGAGACTAGCTTAAGACTAGTGCAATACTTAGACTTAGTATAGATACAATACTTAGTAGCAAGGAGAATCTGTTGTTATATTATCTGTCTTGTTAGCTAAAATTCTCTAAAAAGATTTTAGCTTATATATCTAAGTCTAGCGGCCCGTATAGAACTTACTAAATATCTATTTTTTTAATAGAGGCCAGATAACTTATAACTTACCGCATAAGACAGTAATTCTGTCTATCTAAAACTGTTAATTTTTAAGTCTATTCTGTGTTGTCTTAGACTACGGGCCAGCTGTCTAGAACGGGTTGTACAATGCTTCTTTTTGTCCTAGACCCGGGCTACTAGGCCCGACCCTTTAGGTAAAAGGCTTGTTCTATTTTAGACCGAGACAGCTGGTAGGACCTGTCCGATACTCCGGGCCCCTGAGGGTTCCGGCTAACCAGCTAGTTAGTTAATTTCCAACAAAATAAGAGGACCGTCCTCTAGAGTTAGTCGAATAAGGGCTACTACCCTTGTTAACCGTTTCTAGCGGTCGGCTTCGTTAATATCTCTAGCTAAATAGCTAGAAAAGGAAATTATAACATTACTGTAGCTCTTTTTAGTTAAAAGGACCTCTATTTAAATTAACTAAATATTCTAATTAGTCGAGCCCTTGAGTTTAGAGATCTTGTAAGAGGAGTCTATAGCCGAATATATGGTCGGGATTTCTAAAAAAGGAAATTCTATTTAGATAGTAGAATTAGGCTTAAAATTTAGAGTTGATTGATGATAGGATTGTTTGGAGGTGCCGATAGGTGCTGTAGAGGAAATATTTTCTAAACAGAAAATTCGAAAGAAATTGGTGCTAACCCGGGCTTATAACCTGTTTAATAAGGACAGAGAAGAAGAAGGATACTACTATAAAGAGTAGAAAGACGAGACTAGCTTAGAACTAGTGTAATACTTAGGCTTAGTATAGGTGCAATACTTAGTAACAAAGGGAAGCTGTTATTATGTTATCTGTCTTATTAGCTAGAAACCGTAGGAGATTCTAGTTTAAGTATCTAGCGTCTAGGGCCTATACTAGGCCTACTAGATACGTACCGTTCTAAATAGGGTTAATCTACGATCGCCGACCCGCGTCGCCTCTGTAAGCGCGGCAATTCCGTTCTCTTGAAACGTTTTACTTTGCGAGCGATCCGGTTTGATCTACCCTAGGCCGAGACAGCCGGTGGGGCCTGCCCGATGCCCGATGGTCCGGGCCTCCGGGGGTTCCGGCTAACCAGCTAGTTGGTTACTTTCCAACAGAATGCTAGGTGAGGGAGCACCTATACTTATATCCTATAGTAGCCACCTATTTGCTTCTAACCGTAGCACTGCCAGCTGGCTTGTCTCATGCTGAAGCCTAGTGGCCAACTGGCCGACCCCCAGTAGCTTCCCGTTGCCTAGGCGCGGGAGGAGTACTTACAACAGCATCGAAGAAGTGTTACACGGTCGAAGAAAGTTTTGAGCTACTTGTAGTTGTGAGCCGCCGTACAACTCGTGCCAAGAACTTCAATCTATTCCGAACATTGTGATACTGTAGACTTGGCACCTGTGCATGGACCTGTTGTACCAAGTGACCGTAAAGGGCACTTGCAGATGCCTGCTTAACGAAGATCTTTCCAATGCAGCTTTTCATTCGATCGATTTATACCAGGGCAGAATTGAGGATGTCTTGGCTTGCATGCGCACGAGCTTCCCGCCATTGCACATGACGGGCCGCCTCTTGTTGACGGCTCCCGATTCGCGAATCAAGCAGGTGTCTCAGCTCAGGTATGCCTGTACATTGAAGTCAGTGCTTCATTGTTGCATATACATCTGTAGCTGCAGGCGAGCGGGCTCCGCTCACTCTCCTGCTCAGAAGACGTTTTCAGCCAGCAGCACCACCGAAGTCCTGCGTAAGATTACTGTCTCACTGCTCCGCATCGTCTCGCAGCGGTAGCAATTTCTCCAAAGAGACAATCTCTGTTTCTCTGGTGCCGAGACAGGCAGAACAGTATGCACTCTTCTGACAGTCAGGCAGTCAGGCCAAGTCCATCTGCATCAACGCCGGCACTGCGCAGCCACTACTGCAGGAGTCTGAGCTGAGTCCCAGGGAATGCCAGCCGAGGCAGCGTCTCAGCCATTTGCTCTTATCAATCGACAAGAATGCCGTAAGCCGAAAGCTATTACGAGTTCGTGCCGTGTGGCAGACTTTCGTCCTTCCTCTCTAATGTCCTCAACTAACTTTCACTCAGCTAACCCTCCGCATATTCAATCTAGCAATGAAAGTCTACGCAGCTCTTGCATATGTTCTTCTGATCGCCTTTGCGCTTTGGAGACTAATGCCAACGGCTCACCCAACGTCTGCTTCTGGCGAACCCCCGAATCCCGTAGCCGTCGGCTTCTCACTTGCCGCAAATTATGGGTACGACCAATAATCAGAAGATGTGAGACTGACTGTTTTCGCTAAGGCTTCATAGTACCGTGGCTATCCGCCATTCTAACGGCACGGTCGTTGACGTTGCTCAAGTTGACGCTGATGAGCAATATATGAATATGATGGAGCGCCTCTCGCATGACGATGCCGCACATCCAAGCCCTCCATACCGCAACTTAGAAGAAATTTGGAGCGACACTCCCAGGCAAATTGCACGCCGAGCTCGGAAAGCTGTTGGATTGCCTGCGTCTTCCAACGTCGGCATTTTGAGCAAACTGATTAAGGATTTACGGTCGCGGACCGAAGCATGCCTATCGCATAGCATCGGCTCGGTCGTCATATCGTACCCTGCTTTGGTTGGACTATACGAAGAATCCATCATCGATGCAGCAGAGTACCTAGGCCTACAGACTCTAAACGCATTCTTCCAACACCAACCGCGACAGATATTCGCCGCGTATGCTGGGCATGGCATGGGCATGTGCGACCATGGGGGCAACTATGACGACTGTCGTAACGAGCTTCTCACGTTGCCAATCAGAGAGGTTTTACTCGTGGAATGTACATCAACAGCGTTGCTATTGCATGTGCAAAGCATGCGCGCCGCCCTCGATATTGCCAATCCAGACGTAACGACGCTAGCTGAGTTTCGTGATAATAGCAACGGGTCAAGATATCCATGTAGTCCGCCCCAGCTGACCATGTCAATCTCACGGGCCTTGGAAGACTTTTATCGCTTCCTTGATCGACCGGAGAAGATGACTGTCATAGTCTGCGGTGACAAGAGCGATGACGCGCAAGTATTGGAAACTATCTCGCAAACGGTCGAAGCATTTGGAGCTGAGACAGAGATTTTGAATGACCATGGGTTGTACATTGGTGCAGAAGGCGCCGCGCAGCTGGCTTGGCGCGCGATCTCGAATCGAGAGGCAACACAGGATGAAGACCTGAAGTGATCACACTATGGACGACTGATGTGAAGCAAAGGCGTCGCTACAAACATACACAAAACCATTTCGCTGTACCCAAAATAGGGCCATGCAAAAATGCAATGATACGCACGGCACAAAGGCAATCCAGTGGTCTTCTGGGCTGGTCTGATGGATGCATACGAGTTTGCATTAACGGAGTTGGTTGCACAGGCTTTATGTATGGTGGACGTGGTACATTTTCATTACTTTGAGGATGCTTCGTAGTTTGCAAGTTACAAGAATGCCAGACCCAGAGTGCTCATGCAAAAAGCTCAAGGTGCAAAATCGGGCCCCGTATCCTAGGCGTGGGCATTCGGATATTCTTCCCAATGTAGCGAAGGGTCGATGGCATCAGCGTCAAGGGAGAGGCGCACTATTCCCGACGAATTCGGTACTAGCGTATTGTCATCACACGATAACGCCTGCGCTGTAGCAGACGCTGAGCGTGCGGATTCCAGCGGTGTGACATCTTCGTGGCAGCGAGTATCCTTGTTAGACTCCCATACCATGTCTTGCGGTGGACATGGGTGCAGCTGGTGTCTAGAAGTCGAGCGTACACTCGTCACTGTCTGTAAATACTTCTCGAAGGTCTTTTTGATGAGCTGAAAACACGTCGGGAGCGAAACACTGATGACTGAGATAGGAGCTTCACATTGTAGCCACTTGACGTAGCTGATAAGTGACCCTGTTGGGCTTTTCAGCGCTGTCTGCTACCAAGTCGTGAAGCTGTTGTGTTTGATACTTACAAGACGGATCATCCTCTATATTGTCCCGCGTGTGAGCTATCGCGACAAGGCGTCCAATCGACACAATGATCACGCTAAAGAAGATTAGAGGTCGAAGACATATCAGGATTCGATCGTGCTAGCATATCATACTCACCAGTAGCCGCAAACAAACACTGTAATAACTAGACATTTCCTTGCGAAAGAAACCTGCAGGCCTGCAAGTAGAGGCAGAGGCAACAACAGGATCAACAGGTCGAGAACAGTGCTGGGAACTGCGGTGCCAAGGAATAGTTTCCATTGTGGGATACAATAGCCTCGAGGTCCGGCTTGGAATACATCTGCAACATGCTCGCATTGCGCGATTGCCAACACCCACGATGCCAGTAGCCAGAGTATGCATAGACTGCCGATGATCCATAGTAAGATTAGGAACCAACGGTGCGTGCGCTGGAAAATACGAAAGTAGAAGAACAAGGCCGAGAGTTTGGGAAGTGTAATCGATAGCGCACTTATAAATGAGACCACGAAGATTAGGACTGGCGCCGCTGAAAGATCTTCCAATGCTACTGAAGTTGAGTGTTTTCCGAGGCCACGACTGACAGCGTACATTACCACCGCGTTCTGAAGGACGATGGCAGGCTAGATAGCGTATCAGCGTAAGCCGAGAGTATGGTAGCGCGCAATTCTTCGAGCTCAAAAGCATGGCAGTTACATACTAAGGTAGCAATGGCAAAGCCATCATCCCATCCAAAGTGACGATTGGAATCCGAGATTTTGATTGCCCAGCACCTAAGAAGAATTACGAGAGTAGATATGAGGACTAAAGTGCAGCACAGAGCGATCAGATCCGCCTGCTTGTTATCTTTCATGATGTCCAAGGTAGCCGGTATTGCAGCAGAGGATAGCAATGATCAGGTGGCGGCCAAATCGACATATAAAGCACCGGGTCATTACCTAATAGATCTCGATTTGGTCTTAGGTGGTACTGAGCAGCGAGCCGTGTCCTCGTGCGAGCCGTGTGAATCGATTATCGGGCGTACTAATAGACTGCTGCGGATAAGTAGTCCCAGCAGTCTCCACTCGTGTCCAATCTATTGCTACTACTAAGCTCTAGATAGATCAGGGCTTTCCAGAGACCATGCCATTGTATTTCTTTCGTTATAGAAAGACCACAGCCAGAAATTGATAGCTAGAGTTCGATACGATCGCATTATCTGTTAGGTCGGATGCCTCTTAGCAGTCCGTACAGCTCCATTCCAATTTGGAAGCTGCTTCGTGGCTTGGCGATCATGCCTCCTAGACTCTGTCAATACGCTTGTGATTTGTCCAAGTACTGATCATGCCTTAGTGCAGGCAGATTTATGTAAGCAATTGGATCGGTCATAGTCTAGGCAGGAATTCTAGGCTCGTCGTTTGCCTGTCTAGAAGAGCTTCTTACCGACAAGGCTACTAGAGCCGCAGTCCGCTCGTCGAGTCGCTTTGACAACGAATACATTCTGAATGCACTTGGATTGACATCCGCAGTACAGTCGAAGGACTTCGCTAAGCGAACATGAAAGGGGCTCACTTCGCGTCGACGCAGTGGAAAGGGGGGACTGGATGCCTGGAGAGAACGAATTCGGATTTACTAACTCATGAGCGTGGCCGGCTGAGATGCACGAGCGGCGATGATGGCGTGCGTGGCAAGTCGGAAGAAGGGAACTCTCATGTGTGCACAATCATGAAGGTATTGTCGTGTGGCCACGGTGGAGCCATGCAAGGCGTGATACTGTGCATGCTGCGAGAACGAGAAAAACATACCGAACTAGGCTTAGTGTTTGCCTCTGGTAAAATTCGACCGGGATCTTTTCGTTAATTCTTACTCGCCCATATAGTCTCTACGTTTCACAGCGACGAATCTGATCCCGATCCTTCGAGCCCAGTTATAGCATGGTCATGATGTCTAGCATAATACAGGCAACACAACATTTTGTCACGAGCATACCGTCTGCCCTACTATCAAGGCGAAGTTGATGAACACTACTGGCAGGTTAGTGTGCCGTTTAATCACTCGATCCGTCTTCAATAGACACCGATGGTTACCCAGGGACAATGTATAGATTTTGACCTGCAGACTTCTGAGCCGTTATCCGTGAAGGCATAGGAACGCCCGCCTGCAGCTCGTACATCGAAAAAGCGCATAGCATTCACCCGTAATTTCGCTCCAACGCCTTCTACAGGTCCAGTACAGAAACGGAGTCAAAATAGTATGTCTGAAACCGTCAGCCAGTTGTGAAACACGACGCTTACAGCTTGGGAAGTACTCCGCAACCCTGAATCCCAGTCTCTGTTTTCAAGATATGGCTAAGGGCCCCTTATGGCGTCTTATGTCGGTAGGAAAGCCCGGTGCCTACAAAGAACTACTACTCATATGAATGGAGCGTGTGGTGAAGGACGAAGGAAATGGGCTGCCACTTCATCCCACCTTAGATACTCTTGTGACCGTGCATCAAGCTTACACATATAAGAAAGACGTCCAAACTCCCTTTTTCCACAACACTCAGTTCGTCATTCATTCTTGTGCTACAGATAAAATTTTGGAAATCCCATTCCTTCGTTTCAACAATCGACACGATGTCACCCGTTATTGCAGACAAAGGTACGCACTGGCTGTGTATGATAGTAATGGCACGAAACCATAGAGCGTCCCGGGCACTCATCTATTCTCATGGTCTGGGCATTGCATAGAGCACATAGATCCACTAACCTCTATTTTAGGCGCTTTCAAGAAAGTCTTCGGCCGCGTTGGCGTCCTTTCTCTTGCAGCTCTCGCAAGTGTGGCCAATTGTGCTGACATGACTAACACCTCCATCGCCGCCTCATTTCCAGTCAACGTGTATGCAGCACTCGGGGAGTCCTTCGCAGCTGGACCAAGCGCGGGCGATGCTTATGAGGACCCCAATCCCTGCAGGCGCTTTACTAAGGCTTTCGGGCCTCAAGTCAACGCAGACCCTTCGTTACAAGGTGCCAGCGACCGTAAGTTCGACTTCATTGCTTGCTCTGGTTCCGTGACGAGCAGCATCTATGCAAGCAATGGTACGAACAACTCGTCACAGGCAGGTCAGCTCAGAGGAACGAACCCGGATCTTGTTACTATGTCAATCGGAGGCAATGACGTTGGCTTTGCGAACATCCTAGACCGCTGCATCTACCGTTTCATGGACCCTTTTTGTCTCGGAAACAAGGATGATTGCGACAATGCGCTCCGGGACTCTCAGGCGAGCATCGATGACCAAGTCTTGAACACAGGCCTCGATTCTGCTATTAGGGCCATCTTTCAAAACGCACCTAACACTCATCTATACCTGACTATCTATCCGCATTTCTTCAATGTCGATACTCCACGGTGCGACAGTATACAATTCACTGCATGGTGCTCCGGGAGCCGATCTACCCTCATCAATCCTCTTACACGGGATCTACGCAGGAAACTCAACACGTTAATGTATAATCTCAACAATCGGATCAAAGCAGCTGTCGATCGTGCCCGTCCTGGTACCGGAGGCGCCATCGATTGGGTGGATCCGAATCCGTACTTCGACGGTCATCGTTTTTGCGAAGCTGGCGTCGAGGAGCCGTCCTTACGGAATTCAAATATCTACTTCTATCCTTTTGAATTCCGAAAAGGCAGCACGCTCTCTTACCTACAGTCCTTCAAAAATGACACCGACTGCGCAAGCATTATTAGTTCCCGCGGCAGTCGCGACTGGGGCGAATATTACAGCTGCGAAACGGCGAAGGCTCTAAAAAACTCTAGCTCTTCCGCTCAGGACTGGCTGAACACCATAGATGCTCCTAGCGCTGCAGAAGACGATGAAATTGGTGCTGATAGTTCATTGGACCTTCCCGATTGGGCGGCACGGATCTTTCATCCTACCATAAACGGCATGACCGCTTACAAACAGGTAAGGACCCTTGTCAAATGAAAGTGCCCGATCTACTCTCGAGCGAGAAATCGATTGCTAGTTGTAAGAACGCGTCCCTCGCAGAAGGCAAGAGATATTCAGGTCTGAGCGATTTGATGGCGCCAATAAGAGGTGTAATGCGGCTGTTGTCACTTATTTGCTGCCAAATTGTAGTAATGCATGCTAACAATCTTCTAGGCAATCATCGACCACTACCATCAGAACAATGCAGTAGCATCGACCCCGACTCAGAATCCTCCACCGAACTTAACATCAAGCAGCTCAAGCTCTCCTTCGAGTCCTCTCGTAGAGCGTAAATGCACCTTGCACCTTATTCAGACTGCCGACAAGCCAACAGGCGACCCTGACTGGAGTGGAAATGTTCCCGATTTGCCCGCCGAATATACGGTCGAGATCACGGTTTTTGACTCGGACAAGAAGGATAAAAAGCAGATTGGACACCAGCAAGCAACGGCAGCAGGAGATAAGAACCCCCTTAACATATCCATAGAGGGGTCCAAAGATACGTTTGTTGTCCAGCCAGAAGAACAGAACGATTACATACAGTTCTTTTTGGGATCTCAGCAATGGAAGAGCTCTGAAAAGGATAGATGCAAGCAAGGCTCATGGGATCCCAGATCGAAATATCCTCAAGTGAGCTATTCTGCCTCTGCCTCCGCTTGCCAAACTGCTACATATTGTACTAATATAACCTCTTACAGACCAGACAGATGGACTGCAACTTTATATGCTAATGAATCACTCTGAGCAACATCTGTTGACCCGGTTGGAAGTACTCACTGGCTGCGCTCATTCTTGAAGAGGACTATACGGAGGCTTGTGGGTTATTCAATGGCTGCGCTGCTTTTAAAAGAAGGATTCCTAGTGGGGTTTTTGACGTGGTGAGGACTTGGCTTGTTATTCCCTCTTTACTGTTAGTTCATTGATACGACTTTTACGTACCGTCATTCTTTACTCTTTCAGCTAATTACCTTATGCCCTATTTCTTACCTGGCCCGAGAACGCTTTCCGCATTTTCCCATATGGCGTAGCCGATCTGAACTTCGTGTAAACCAAATCGTTGGCGGTGTGATCCTTTCTTGCAGCAGTCTTGTTTCTAGCCTCGCTGTAACTTAAATTCGGCGATCAGGGACGATATCATGTCATGAATGGGTTATATGTACCCAATGGCTCCAGCATTGAAGCTCAGCTCTCGATGCAGGACATTAGTCAGACTGAAGAGGAGTGTGCGAGTGTGCCTATCAATACCCGAAAATACCCGCAAGGATTCGCATGCGCGAGTATACCTAAAGGCTGATCCACGAGGACGCGCGTGTACGAGGATTTTGTGCGCAATTTGCCTGCTGAGGAGCCGCAAAAGGCAGCTGGGACCGCAAAGCCACCGAGTCTTCTCTAGCAGGATCTACATGCAACAATTGAAGGATGCAGTACGGTAGCAAGCTGGCAATCAATCTGTGTCACCGTTCAATCCTGCACGTGGAAGCTAGGGAGCTAGGTCTGAGCCATACGAGCTACAAACTAGATTGCAGAATCTCAGGCTGTTGTCAGGAAGCCTCGTGATCCGCACAAGCAAATCGCTGTTTCCCTCTTCCCGGTCCATGATACCCAATACGGGCCTCTTCGTCTCAGCATCCGGGAATTTCTGGTTTGGCTCAATGCAGACATCGAACTCTTGTAACAGCATAGCCACCCAAATGCAGACAGCCTCTTTGGCCACGTGTCGCCCCAGGCACATCGTGTTCCCACCTCTAAAGGGTCGCCAGCTTTGGCTTCGCAATGGCGTTCTGTCTTTGATGAAGCGCACAGAATCAAACTTGTTGATATCGCTACCAAATACGGAGCTATTGAAGTGCAACTGTCGGTAGGGGATCATAAGTTGTTGCCCGCTTCGTAGCACTTTGCCGCCAATGATCGTGTCCTCAGATACGTATCGGACGGACGCCAAGAATGCGCAGAGTCGAATGGCTTCGTAGAAAGCTCCGTTGAGCCTTATACAGTTCTCGACTCGCTTTGTATCGACTTTGACATCAGCGCCCAGCGTCCTATCAACCTTCTCGTTGATAGCGTTCACGAGGTCTGCATGGCTCAGTATGTGCGCCAGTAGCCAAAGCACAAGCTTGCCAGTGTTCGCATTCATCCTAACAACGCTTCAGTCCTTCACCGTATCCAGGTTCGACCAGATATCTATGCAATGGCCAGTTTTGCTTATCCCAATATATGGGCAACATCATGGTAGTAGTGTCATGCGTGCTGATATCGCGAGCGCTCATCTCGTTCTCTTTCGCTTTGATGAACCAGGCGTCGCCAATACGCTTTTCTTGCGGTATTGAGAAATACTTCTCGAGGGACTCAACCAGCCGATCTCTAGCAGCGCTGATTTTGCGGAACGGAAAAGGAGGATATTGGTACAGCACTTGCCACCCGAGATCGTCAAATGTCAGAAACGCATTGTACATTTGGTGGTCAATCTCGCCTAGACAAGGTTTGTGTTGTGAGTACTCCTCCATCGCTTGGGCATCAAGAGCAGGGATTGCTACTGTAGGGTAGCAATATAGGAGCCTGAGTGTCGATCAGGTGCCTGATGGGTGCCTAACAGGAGGATATATAGATAGGCCTCCTGTACACTGAATATCATCAAGGGTAAGCAAATTCACAACAGTTTGAAACATGCATCTCGCCCAGTAAGCGTAAAAATGTTAGAGGTCCACGCCATGAGGGGCAGGGCGAGCCTGTCTGCTTCCTGAACAAACGTGGCCTTATGATCGCTGCGCATCTGTCCCCAATCCGGTTGCTTTTCAAAAGCCTCGACAAACTTCACGCCCAGTTCATGGTAGTTCTTACCTAGGAATAGTTCACGTGAGAGTCGTCCCAGAGAAAGACTTCTAGGATTTGGAAATCCGCCTTCTACGTTGATCGGCTCGAACATAGCTTCTATTGCCTTCTCGCTCGCTCTGCACGATCTCATTAAGTAGACAACGCATGAGTCGAACGAGTGCGCGTTGTGATTTGGTATGTCGCAGCGCCGTCCTTGGATCTTCAAAGCACATAGGTCCTCGTGCCTGCCACTGCCAAAGCAAATGGCTCCCTAGTGTTGCTGAAATAGACTCTGCCGCAAGACCGGCTGAGAAAATACAGAGCCTCGCATGCTTGTAGCTGTCTTTACCACGTACCTCGCATCGCTTATCAGTCTGTCTGCATCGTTGAAGAATGGCCAAAGGTGTCCTGCAGAGTCAGTTGAGTTTTTTGTAAGTACTCCTTTACTGCTTGGGCATCAATTACAGGGGAGTCCCTGTCGTGGGCAGTGTTGTAAATACTCCCTCAGCTAACAGGTGGCAAATAGGGCCCAGACCGGAGCCTTCTCGGCAACTACCCATAGATAGGGTAAGACAGCGGCAGAGAGATACCTAGTATAGTAGAAGCCAGCTGGCCACAGTAGGGTATATAAGCAGACTCCTAGGCGCAGCAGAATAGTAAGGTCGGTAGTAGTAGCAATCGAGCGACAGTATCCGCTATTCCTTACAACAGGCAGCAATATCAGAACCTGCGTGTCGATCAGTAGCCTGACTAAAGCCTGATTGAGGCCTAATAGCAGCGAGAAGGCCGAGCAAGAAGATTATAAAAGTAGGCCGTCTATCCGCCGTATTTAGCAAGGTTAGCAGTAGTAATTAAGCGACAGTATCTACTATACAACTTATAACACGTTAACACTATATTATCTTATAGCCTCTCTTACTATAAAAGTAGCAGGTAATTCAACTCTTTCTCTACTATATTCTATCCGGTATACTAGTAGCACTTAGGGCTCCCCATAGGAGATTGTTTTCCTAATAGGAGATAGAATAGAATAGAAGCTAAAATCTCTCTCCTATTAAATTGGGAATAGGATAGGAGTCTAGAAATAAAAATTCTATCCTATTCTTAGTATTCCTAGATAAATAGGATAGGAATTATAATTGAAATAATCTTTTTTTAGAATGCATTTCTAAGTTGTCTAAGGCTATGCGGCCCCCAAAGGCCCCCAAATGTGTAGAATTGAGGCTTAAAGCTCCAATTAATTAATTTCTGATAGGACTTTTAGCCCTAGGCCCCTAATATATTGATCCTCCTTCTAGTAATTCTTTATTCTATCCTATCCTACTCTAATAGGAATAGGAGTAGAAGCTAAAACCTCTCTTCTATCCTATTAGCCCTAGCCTCTAATCTTCTTCTAACAGAATAGGAATAAGATAGGATCCTAAAACCCTCTCCTATCTTATTCTATAGAGAACCCTAGTACTATCTATAGTTAACGGCCGCTCTATCGCTTAGTCTACTGTTTCTAAGCCTTAAAAGCTTAGATCAAGCCGCTTTGGTCTTTTCTAAGGTAGATCTATAATTTTTGTATTTAGTCGTTACTAATAGTAAGTATATACTAACTTTCTAACGGTATCTAGTGCTTAAACGGGCCCTAGTAGTCTATGTATACTCGCTCTAATTTCTACTAGGCTCGCTCTACTAGCTTCTTGCTAACTACTCGTATAGCCTTAGTTAGTCAGTATAGTTTATAGGCTTCTACATCTAATTACTTCTAGTATATCTATTTTGGCTATAGTAAACTAATAAGTCTTATATTTTTCTAGGTACCCTAGTTAACGGTACTAAATCTACAATACTATATTCTAAGTAATACTTATAATTACTATCTAATACTTCTCTATCTATAGTACGTACGCTTTATCTTTACGTACTACTATTGCTATAACTAATATATTTCTAAAAAGTTTTGCTTACTAGCTACCAAATTTAAGTAACATATCTCCATTAGTAAGCTAAGTAATAGACAGTAAGTTATAAATAATCTTTAGTACGTAAATTACTAGATATATTTATTTTCTTTACTATAGTAAGTATATAATATTATTAATATAGTAGCTATATTCTTAGTACTATCTTTAGTAACTTTAGCCTTTTTATAGTAATATATAATATAGTAACATATCTTTAATATATAATTTATATAGATATATTATATATTATTTACATAATAACTTACTACTCTAGACTTCTTAATAAATACTCTATACTTTTAATCTTTAAAAAGAGAATATCTATACTTATAATAGTTAAATAAGTTATATATAAATATTATATATTTTATTTATACTTAAGTATTAATATTAGTAAGTTTAAACTCTTTTTTTCAGTACTATTTAGATTAATAACCTTAAAATATAGTTTTATTATATTATTAATATATAATAGCTATATATTAAAGATATACTTAATATATTATAAATATGTTTTATTAGTTTAAATAGTATAAAGCTTTAAGTTCTTAAAATATTTAAACTAGTAAATTTAAATAGATAGTAAATAATAAACTTATATTTATTATATATTACTTAGATACTATAAATATATTTAAGTTTTATTTTATAAGTTATTTAGTCTTTAATTAGCTTATAGTCTATTTTAGAGGCTAACTATATATAAATTATATATAAAAAAGATAGCTAATAAAAAAAATTTAATTTTATATTACTTATATATTAATAAGAATATAAGGAGAAAAGAAAGAAGTTTAGTACTAAAAGATACTATATTTAAGAGTATTTAGAGTTAATATATTTACTAGCCTATTTTATTTAATATATATGGAGTATTTATATACGCTATATAATATATTTATTATATAATACTTATATATATACTATATACGTATATAATTATTAGCTGCTAAGCTTCTATAGATCTTTAACTCTAATTAATTTCTGTATAAGCGAGATATTTTCCTATATAACCGGACGTGTATACCGTTAATAGAAATATTAATGATTACGCGTTCCGGACTAGTTTAGACGAAATATCTTTTTCGAACCGACTATTCAGCTGGCTATATCGATCCGGCAATCCATTGAAGCGCAATTTCAACCATCAGAGGACTAATCAAAGTTTGTTAGACAACCGCAATGCCTCTCGCCCAGATCTCTCGTCATACAGGCATCATGTGGCCAACATGCACCAGGCAGAGGGGTAGTCAGGCATGACGGAGAATAATGTGGAGTATTTCGCATCGCAACCGCTCAACTCCTTCAGCCGCGTCGCCTACAACGTTTGCATAAACAACGTCATGCCCAATGGTCGAACAATAGACCCTCCGAGTGGCTGCAAGGACTTGAACGCCCACCGGCCTGATTTGAGCGTTGCAAGCCTTAAATGTTCTCGACGAAGTAAATCGACCTGCCGTCGAAATTTGCTCCTTTGTCCGAGGATCAAAGGATACTGCATTCTCTTCGCAGACCAAAGAAGATCTCGAGACGATCGTGAACTGCCAGACTGTTAGCGCTGGCCGCAACGAAACACGATTCAGGAACAAAGACCAAGCTCTAGCGCTCGGTATAATTGCTCGACTTGAATTCGTCCGCATAGTCTGATCATTGGCTAGTGCGTAGAATTCTTCTACATGCACCTCGTAACCACGTAATTGAGTGGGACCTTATACAGCTAGGAAGCCGAACGGGTTGATAGCGTGTTTGTATGGACTTTAACACATACAATCGGCGTTTGGCAAGATCGCAACAATAGCGCGCGAGTATGGTAAGTCCGTCTTCAAACTTGCGATATAACGACTCTGCACAGACTTAGCACAGACATGTTAAAGATTATTAAAGTTTCTAAGACAGTGTAAGAAACCTTGCTGTTGGCCTGATTTATCCCCTGATTGACTTCTTGAAAGAGACGGCAGAACACGCTATCAACCGGCTCTGCAGTCGTGCTATGTATATCAGCACTGCCTAGACGCTAGGTTGAGTTGAAAATGAATTGACCAGCCGTGAATAGTTCGAGCGCAAAATCACTCCTGACCTGGCTTCATTGAAATGGGTTCCCCGCCTCCAGCATAGACACTCGTGTAGTATGACCCGAATTTGCACAGCATAGCTACTACCAAGATGCACGTCTTCCATTGTTCCCACATCCTGCTCTCCTTATGTTCCTCTGTCGTCGTTGCGAACTACCTCGCCGGATCCTACTCCCAGCCTCTTGACCTGTCCAACGAGCACAGTCTGGCCGCGACAAGCTGGGAAGATTTGAGCTCAGTCTTCGATGGATTCTTTGAAAACCAACCGGACACCGGGCCCAAGGTTCTCGCTTGCTCAGATGTTGGAAACCTCACCTTTTCCCTCGGAATTTTCTCGCTTCACGACCCGGATGCCGTCAATCTCCAATACCATCACACTGGCCCAGAAGTTGCTAATGCAGAAGGCGGGACCAATAAAGTAAGTTTTCCTGCTCCCAGAAATTGTCTACAGCGCCCATCGAGCTGGTGCGAGACAGGCCGGCGGCGCCAGTATCAAGTCTGACATCATTGCAGGTAGATGCCGACAGCATTCATTTGATAGCATCCGTCTCAAAGCTGATTACAACATGCGTCGGTATGGTTCAATTGTCTCAGGAGGACTGGAACCGGCCTTTGACTGAGGTCAATCCCGACTTTAAGAAGTACTTCAAGGGAACCTCGGATCCCATCTGGGACATACAGTGGGACAAGGCGACTCTTTGGTCGCTTGCTACGCAATTGTGTGGCATCCCAACCGTGAGGTCTTTTCCCTCGCCTGATGTGGCCGACGGCCGACCTTTGGTATTAACACCAAGCAGCTTGGTCTCTATGTGGCTGGCCCCGCTGGTGACTTCTACAACCCGAATATTACCACATTATACGGCGCACCTCGCATCGACATTAGCACGTGGAGCCATTGGGCAGTAACGGTGTTGCAGGGCACCAACACTGGTTACGTGTCTCTATCTGACGCGATTGCCACCATTGTCAACATCCCACGGAATTTCCAGCCCTAGACCACACCTGCATACTCGGATCTGGATTTCATGCTCCTGGGCGCCCTAGTTCCCAACATCACCAATCAGTCGATGCCAGCGCTCTACCAGGACACCGTCTTTGCGCCACTGGGAATGCCTCTTCCAATTTCACAGCTCCAACCGATCCGGCTTCGACTGCCCGCGCCGTGCTCCCTTTGGATCCCAAATCCCTCTTCTCGGTTGTGCCAGCGTTCTTCGCACCATCTGGAGGCATTTTATCCACCGTCCACGACCTGCAAAAGCTGGGCATTGGTATCCTCAACCACACACTCCTCTCCGCCGAAGCCACACGCAGATGGATGAAGCCGACCTCTCACTCCGCCAGCCTCACGGATTCCGTCGGCAGCCCTTGGGAGATCCACCGCTACATCCACCCCAACTCCACCAAGGTCACAGACATGTACACCAAACTCGGGTCCGCAGGTGTGTTCGGCGGTGTGCTTGTGGCGATCCCGGAATACGACGCCAGCTTCGCGATGCTCAACGCCTACTCTGGGCCGACCCGCGGCGACGCCGCTCTGGTCGTGCTAGACTAGGTCGTCGACTACGTGCTGCCCGCATTAGAGGCACAGGCCGCCGCCGAGGCCAAACTGAACTTCGCCGGCACCTACACGTGTGACTCTATCCCTGACACGTCAGTCACCATCGCGTGCAACCAGAGTAGCTATGGCGAGTCTGACTCGGCCCTGCAAATCACGCAGTGGACATACAACGGCACCAACGTCCTCACCGGCCCGTTTTTCAACGACTCGACAGACCCTCTTCGCTTGGAGCCGTCGGTCCCGACCCCAAACGTGGGCCAAGCGGGCCAGGTCGCGCTCAAGGCTGGACCAAACCCCAACTGCTTGAGCTACGCTGGTGCCATGAACGACGGCGAGCTCGACTGTCATTGGGCCGTTCACGGGGTTCGTCGGCGCGAACGCGGATTTCTTGAGCATTGACTATCATCGCTGGGGTGTAGTTGGCGTCGACATGTTCGTGTTTGAGGTGGACACGGATGGGAAGGCGACGGCATTGACGCCTGCGGTGGACAGGGTCAAGTTGAGGAAGGGGTAGTAGCGTAGCAGAAAGGGTTACTGCAGTGTTGGTTTGTGTTCAGTGGTCGTGATGGCACGAATCTGTTCCGTTCTAGACAAATAGTGTATCTGACAGGATCCCATGTCGTAATATAAATCGATTAATAGTTGATCAACTTCGTGAAGGTAATACAAACGTCTAAAGGCCCGGACTTCTCGGCCCGGACTCCTCGGCCCGGATTTGCTTGGCAGCCAGAGCCGAGCTTTTGCCATGCCAAGCCGACCTGACAACTCCGATCCAACGTAGAACTTTGCATAGCAAGCGATACCGCAGCCATATCCTTTAAACAAGGCCGACGGCGTCGAAAGCACATCTGCGACGACGACACAAACCTTTCGTCGTCTGCCATCAGCCCGCTCCTCTCCACCGTCATACCTCACCATGCCTTCGGTAGGCTCTTCTCAGTCCGACTTATCCGGGCTGTAGCAATGCTAACCAGAGCACCTAGATTACCACCTCCATATACAAGTACGATTGAGCCTCAAATACGACCCCTCTGACTGCACTGACGTCGAATCACCACAGTGGCATCTTCAGGCGAAATCAAACGTTCCTGGGAATAGTTTTCCTATCGGCTTTTGGCCTCGAAATGTACGCGAGCGAATGTGAAGACTCATTCTTGACGATCGGTCTCTGACTTCAAGCAGCGCATTTGAAACGGGCTCGACTAAGCTATGGGACTACGTGAACCGAGGGGTAAGAGAACGGAATGGACGCAGACGACATCGGATGCATCACTAACGCGCAGATAGCGGCAATGGAAAGACATAAAGCACAAATACATTGAGGCGAGCGAGAATGAATAAGCGGGCGGGCTTGCGCAATCGGCGCAGCACTTTGTGAAGAGTGTCGCGCATTGCTGAGCATGCGATGAGAGTGGGTTGCACTATCGAGTGGGGAGGACAAGGAAGGATGGTTCTCGTGTGTCAATAGCATATTGCGCTTCAGCGAATGGAATTTCCAAACCCACGCAAACTCAAGAGAGCATGATCGTGGCTCGCTATTTCATAGCATTAGCTGCATGTCGCGTAGCTGGGCGAAGCTTTGATAGCGGAAGCTCTGTTGGACAGCTTGCTTTGATGACTGCCCTCCGATCCCTCAACTGCTCTACTTTTTATTATTCTTTGACATCACGAATCACGCATCATACCTCTCTTCCTTCTGCATCTCATACGCGGATCAAACGCAGTCTCCCAAATCCATTGTGACCGCCACCTTGCGTCATCCGGACCTTCCTCTTTCCACGCTTACTCACGCTTCCTCCTGCTACTACCCTTCTACCTCTACTCACAAACACAATCTCGATAGTTGCGCCGACCACCGTTACATATATTGCCCAAGAATTCAAGATCACGCGCTGGGCGCGAAATGATCACGCCGAAGCCTTTAGGCCACTATCTAAGATCGCTCCCGCATGAGAAAGATTACAGATATACCAAAGAGAACGAGCGCGGCCTCCTTCGGGCTCTCTTCTATTCGCTTGCTGGCGACGATCAAAAGCACTTAGGACTATTTTTCCCTCAAGGCCCGCCCAGGCATAAGATCGACTGGAAGTTAACAGAGGCGAGAGGGCCGATCAGCGGCGCGGAATATACAGAAGCAGCAAGAGGCAAGCGATGCGGACACATCTTCAACCACGAGGAGGCTACATACTTCTGCCGCACATGCACGACCGACGCCACGTGTGTCTTGTGCCAGAAGTGCTTCGAAGCTTCAGACCATGATGGCCACCACGTCGAGGTGTACCTATCCGAAGGCTCATCAGGATGCTGTGACTGCGGTGATGACGAAGCTTGGGTGCGGCCACTGAAGTGCGGCATACACACGGCGCTGGAATCTAGCGAGGCGGACGGATCCACAGCAAAGGCATCAGAGCGTTCACCACTTCCTCCAGAGCTGCAAGAGAGCATAAGATCGACTATCGGAAAAGTCTTTGACTACATGTGCGATGTCTTCTCGTGCGCGCCGGAGTCAATGAGGTTGCCGAAACATGCGGAATCAATCCAGCGTGACGAGAGGTTAGCAAGACTGAGTGCGGACTGGTATGGGGCTCCTGGCGCCAAAGACAGCTGCGATGAGTTCGCTATCATACTATGGAACGACGAAAAGCACACCGTCGATGAAGTCAGAGAGCAAGTTGCGCGTGCTTGCCGGAGACGTAAGAGCTACGGCGAAGAAAAAGCTCGCGAGATCGACCTCGTCGGTCGAGCGGTGGTAGACACCTCAAAGGACGTGGAAGATCTCATAAAGAAGGCCAAGATACTGGAGCAGATCAAAGTCACTGTTACTATTCGATCTTCTAGGGACCTCTTCCGTGAGCAGATGTGTGACACTATTATCGCATGGCTTGCAGACATCTCTGCATGCAGCGTGGGCGATGATCACAATATACTGATGGACACAGTCTGCTCGGAGATGTTGAAACCATGGCGCATAGGAAGCAGTGCCAGCAACTTACAGATCGGTCGACAGGGGTTTAAAGATCATCAGAGGACCGACAATCGTTTGCACAAGATGCATGAAAGGGATCTATACAATCGCATGCATGCAGCGCGCGCTCAGGTACGGCAGGCTGGTCGAGATGCGCAGCGAGCTGCTGCTCGAGCTAATCGGGCTACGGCGACAGGCCAACCAGACGCTGATGATGTACAGGGCCCTGAAACTGAGAATAACGAAGAGAATGAAGACAATGAAGAAGACAACGAGGACGACGAAGATAATGATGACGAAATTGACGATAATGACTTCACGATCAGGGCTCTATTACAAGCAGCGGAAGATGACCAAGGCATGAATCAGCAGCATGTGTTCAGTAAGTACTCTCTCTCGCAGTCACACCACTTGTCAGACATGTTTCGCAAATACCGGCGGGCTCCGCCGTGACGTTACAGCCTGGAGTAGCTTTCCTCTACTTAACAAGGTGATTTTCACTTTAGTCACGATCATATACTGATCTTAGCATAGTTGCTCCCCCTCAGAACGCGGTCGTCACAGCGAATGGTGAATTGTTAGCTACAGCACCTCTACCTACTGACGAGCCATCGCCCGGACCGGGTGGAGCGGCAACTCAGTCGTCAGACGATGACGAGGATGCGGCCATGCTATCGCCACAGAATGATCCAGACGACCTTGTTCCAGTCGCAAGTCCAGCACTCACATCCGCTGGTACGGAGGCAACTCCCGGATATTGGCTAAAGACAGGAAAGAAAGTAGCGGAGCGCAATCCCAATTACGATGCTCCTATTGAAGAAAACTTCCACAGAAGGGTACGGATCGACTTCCTGATTCTTTACGACTTGCGAATGTGGAAAACGCTGCGGAACAACCTTCGGCGCCTCTACATTGGGACTGTCATCAAAGTTCCTCGGTTCAAGCGGATCCTTGGGCTCCGTTTTGCAGCAATCTATCGCGTCTTAGCTCAGCTGTATCTGGTTTCGGATAGAGAGCCTGATCACTCAATCATCAATCTGTCGCTACAGATGCTCACCACTCCCACAATCACCGCGGAAATCATCGACCGAGGCAACTTTTGTACCCGATTGCTGGCCATCCTGTACACTTTCCTCACCAAGCGAAAAGTCGGCAACCCTGAAGATATCGATCTCACTGTAGGCATGAACTTTGAAGCCGGCGTTATCGCAAACCGTCGAGTGCATCATTTCTTCAACGATCTAAGGTACATGCTGGAGGCTAAGTTCACTCATCAGAGGCTCAGGGACGACGGCGACTATTTACTTCAATTCCTCGATATCTTGAAGTTGTTCCAAGGAATGGACTCCAATGTTCGTGCCACCAACGAGCATGTGCCATTTGAGACAGATGCCTGGATGACTACGGTCATGCTGATTAGGGATCTCGCACGTTCTATTCGACTGTTCGCACAATCCTTCCGATGGACGAAGCCCAGCATCGGCACCGAGCCCATGTATGAAGACCCACTACCGATGTGCCGAGCGGTCAAAGAGATCGCCAGGACCGCCATACTGCATTCGCTAGGAGTGGAGCACGTCCGGTTCCAGAACGCTGAGGTTAGGCATGTTCTCGGCTTCAAGGCTGTCGATCCATCAGAGTTTGAGCTCAGGACAGCCGATTTCACCGCTTCCACGCAACCTGTAGTCGATTTCGTAATCGAGAAAGAACCTATGAGCTTTCACCATCCGCTACACTGGGCTCTCTCATGGGTCGTTGATGAAGGCAAGAGTATGACCAAAGCCCAGCTGCAGTCGCAACTGAGATTTACTTACGAGACACTTCTATCTAAGTATCCCAGTGCGAATGTAGATGCTGAGATACCACGTTTGGAGCCGTTACAATACCTACTCGCACTGTTTGATGTGCCCCTACGAACCATCGCCTGGGTCGCGCAATTGAAAGCTGGCATGTGGGTGCGCAATGGTTTTGGTCTCCGCCATCAGATGACGACCTTTCGACAAGTCACGCAGCGAGAGATCACATCGCAGCGAGACATTTTCCTGCTACAGACTGCCATGATAGTCTGTCCTCCAGAGACATTTTTAGCGAATGTCATCGATCGCTTTCACATGGAGCAGCTCATTCGAGGTAACGCTGCATTACCTGAAGGATGGGAAGACCATCATTTGATGGATGTGGCCGAAGACTTCATTCACCTATTGATCGTCCTGGTCAGCGATCGAATTATGCTAAGACCAGTCGACGAAGACGCCAAACCCGAGGTTTCGCAGGCCATCCGCGAGATCGTCCACACACTTTGCTTTAAGCCACTGCCGTATTCTGACTTGACAGATCGTATCACCCTCGGTTCAACGAATGTGTCAGGCTTCGATCAGATTTTGTCCTCTGTCGCGCACTACAAGGCGCCAGAGGGACTTCAGGATACCGGCACCTTTGAACTTCGATCAGATCAGTATGACAAACTCGATCCATACAACTATTACTATAGCAAGAACCAACGAGAAGAATCTGAAAATGCATGGAGGCGCAACGAGGCGAGGGGCAGCGGAGCACCAGTCGAAGACGTGGTATTCGAGCCGCATCTCAAGCCAATCAAGACAGGACTTTTTACCGACATAGGGGCATTTACTCAAACATCGTTATTTGGTCAGGTCATTTGGGGCATGCTGAACCTCGCACTGCACCCGACCGCCATTGGCAAGCTTCCTCCTAGTCGTGTCGAGGCATTCCTACCGCTAGTGCTCTACTTGATCCTGATTGCCATCAGTGAAGACACCCTACAAATTCCAGAGCCAGCACCGGCCAAGTCTTTTGTTGATGCTGCTTTGTACACTGAGATGGACGCCCAGCATCTTGGGGGCGATTCGAACATCTCTATTCTGCGGCAGCTGTATAACCTGAGAAATGCGCCGGGTTTGCACCTCAGCAGCAAGCCGAAAATACGAGCAGTCATCAAGAGGCTACGTGAGAAGCGACCTATGGCTTTCGACCAGCTTACTCACGAGAAGGGTATGAAGTCTGAAGACGCAGAAACACACCCCTCAAAGGAGGTAGCAGCACAAGAAATGGCCGAAAAGAAGCGAAAGGCACAAGAGCGTAATGCACGTGTCATGGCCGCATTCAAGAAGCAACAGAGCGATTTCATGTCACACCAAATGGGCGACGCTGATCTTGATGACTGGGACGACCTTGCCGACGACATAGAAATGCGCGATGTTGGTGCTCCACCCACATGGAGCTTTCCTAAGGACGTCTGCATTTTTTGTCAAGAGGAGACGGATGATCAACGTCTATACGGCTCTCTCGTCTATATCATCCAAAGCAAGATTTTCCGTGACACCGATCTTGAAGATGTCACCCACCTACAAGAAGTTGGCATGGTGCCTCCGAGCTATGATCGGGACACTGAAGGTTTGAGACCATTCGGTATCGCACGCAGCAACGTCGAACGCGTAATGAGGGTCAACGACAACGGCGAGGCGATCATGCATGAGCGTCGAGGCCTCGGCAAAGGATGGCCATCAGAATATACGCACACCGGGAACGTCGCCACAAGCTGCGGCCACCTCATGCACTACTCATGCTTCGAAACATACAATACCGCAACCACCAGACGCCATAGCTTTCAGATTGCTAGGAATCACCCTGAGCGACTGCCTCTCAAGGAGTTTGTCTGTCCACTATGCAAAGCATTGGCCAACACCTTCCTTCCCATCATCTTCAAGCCCAAGGAAATGCTCAATCCGTCAACTCTTGTCGGTGAAGGCTTCGATGATTGGCTGCTGTCGCGGACGCCATTTCTAGCATCCGACTCAAGAGCAGAGAACGAAAGCGTATACAAGCAGGAGGCAACAGCATATAGGAATCACCGTTTGCAAACGAATTATGCGACTGCGCTCGTACCGGACCCTCCAATTTCGACCCCCCGAAGTCATTTGGCTATGCCCTCGTTCCTTGGCGGCTCTTCATCATCAGCGTCAGCTTTGCGCGATCAGAACAACGTCCAAGGCTCCGAGCCGTTCGCGGCTTACAAGAGACTGAAGGAGACCATCTTAGTCAACCAGCTTGATCCGCGGCACGCATTGCCTGCACGAAGCCCGACTGAGTATTCACCGGCGGATGTGTTGGCTGGCACACTTGGTTCATCCATTGCAGCCGCAGAGCTCGCTCTACGGGGGCAGGAGTCCAGTCCTGAGAGCTCGCTGTTCCTCGATAAGATATCAGAGCAGACTGTGACGCATCTGCGAGTACTCTCGGAAACCTGCTCAACGTCTGCTGCCTACGTGGCGATGGGTGGCACATATGCGACGAAGCAATCTGTACTCACTCAGCGCATGCAACTCTTCGGATCTGTGTTCGGTGGTGCACGTGGAGCGACGAAGAACAGCTTGCATACAGTCGCGCCCCTCCTTAGCGAGGACGGGTTCGAGTTCCTCACTCGCTCAATGATCTTTCTGAATCCTTACTTGAGCCTTGATGACGGCGAACATCACATCATGCAACTTTGCCTACTGTCTGAAGTTGTCAAGGTGGTCGTCGCTCATCTGCAAGACTTCGACGCCGTGTCTACTGACATTAATGGAGACCTACATGAGCGAACAGACCCACAAGGAGCGCGCGCAGATGAAGCAAAAGCAGTTCGCTCGCCCGAGCACTCGCAAGACTTCTCGGCCTTCGTACAGACCATCATAGACTGTCTTGCTGAGCCTTTAGACATCCCCAACACAGCAGTCGAGTTTTTGGGAGACGTTGAAGTCAACCCAAATCAGCGTACCAAGTTCGATAGTTTCCTACGCGGATCTGTCGCTAGCTTCGCCTTACCTTTCCTTCGCAAGTGCTTGCTGCTGATGCACGTCCAAGCTGGCGTTGACTTCAGCAGTACCACGAACATCAGGCAAGATGATCCGGAAATCGATCGTCTCATTACGGCTTTAGGCTTGCCTTCGATCGATGAGCTGATCAAGACTTGCATCGGATCCAATCGACTCAGCAGCCGACTGCAGGACCTGATGCTTTTCTGGATTACACATTGGCGCGTACATCGCTATCGACCGAGGCGAGGCGGTGCAGCACCGCAGCCAAGCGATAGTGATCTGCTTATGCAACAGCAAGACTCCATTCTGCGCGATATCTTCTCACCTAACTCCGCCGGCACTTTCGCTGACACAGGTCTTCATCTTCCGTCTCCTCCTGGCACCTTTCCCAGCGATGAGCCGGCAGAGCTTGAGGTAAGTGACGATGTTCACACCTTTTGTTCTTAACCTCTGGCTAACGAAACTTCATAGTATTCCTCAGCACTGAACAATCCCCGCCCACTGCGACTGCCGCATCCAGGCATCTACGAGCTCGTCGCTCTGCCTGAGACACACGACACTCTCAACGCCGAGTCGCTCTCGCGCCGCTGCCCCACTACCAAAGGCACTCTCAGCGACCCACACCTCTGCCTCTTCTGCGGCGACATCTTCTGCGGCCAGGCACAGTGCTGCGCCGTTGAAGTCTCCAGTGGCCAAACCCACGGCGGCTGCTACCGGCATCAACTGATCTGTGGCGGCAACGTGGGGATGTTCTTCAACATCCGCAAGAGCGCCGTTGCCTTTTTGAACGGAAAGAACGGCGCTTTCTTTTCGGCGCCGTACCTCGATGAGCATGGTGAGTCAGACTTTGGGCTGAAGCGGAGGGGACGGTTATTCCTGGAGCGCAGGCGGTATGATCGGTTGTTCAGGGATGTGTGGTTGGGGCATGGTGTGCCTAGTGCGATCAGTAGGAAGTTGGAGATGGAGGTGAATACCGGGGGTTGGGAGACGATGTGATTTTGTGGAGTGATGGCATGGGCAAACGGATGGGTGTGAATAGCATGGGACTGGAGTTGAGAATGCAAAGACTGGAACAATAAGGATGATTTGATGACTAGCATCATATTTTGCGCTGTACATGCAACACTAGATTATCTTATCCGCTCCTGATGTGTTTATAAATGTCATCAAATGCCATAGACTAACGTTCGCCATCAACCGTCTTCTCTTCTCCTGCGGACACCTCTCTGTCACTCTCATCATCCATCCGCCAAACTCTCACCTTCTTATCCAACCCACAACTCACAATCTCGCGTCGCGTCGGATGACACGCCACTCCAAACACCGTGCCCTTGTGCCCCGTCTTTCCACTTGCATCTCCACCCAGCCTCTGCATCACCTCCTTGCTCACCACATCCCAAACAACCACATCCCCATCCTCACTCCCACTCACCAAAAATGCCCTGGTCTCCATTGCTTTCAACACCTCCTCCTGCTTCTCATCGCCAGCCTCCTCCGCTCCGTCCAACTGCAGCTCCCCCTCCATATCCCCCTCCTCCAACGTCACGTCAACCTTCCGCCGTTTCTCAACCTCCATCTCGTACGTCCCCCACGCCCCTCCAATACTGTACTTCGACACCTTCGCCCCCTCATACGTCTTCACGCACCGCGCCCCTCCGCCCGCCCCCTCCCCCACGTAATCCCACAGCCGCACCCCCCCGTCCATATACCACCCCGCCACGTACCGCCCATTCGGCGCAAACATCGTGCCCAAACACCCCGGCTTCGCGCCTCCAACCTCCTCGTGAAAAAACGTCCGCAGACACTGCCCAGACCCTGTATCCCATATCCGGATCAGCCCGTCCGACCCACAACTCGCGACCAGCGTCCCGTCCGACGAGAAATCCACGCCGTACACGGGATCGTTATGCGCGGGCAGCCCACGCAGCGGCGAGGAATTCCGCACGCTCCACAGGATTACAGCTTCGTCCGTCCCGCCGGAGACGAGCAGATTGCCCTTGGGCGAGAACGCGAGGGACAGGACGTAGTTGTGGTGGCCTTGCAGGGGGGTGGTGTGCGGTTTCGCGGATTGCGCGGAGAGGCGCCAGAGGCGGATTGTTTTGTCGTCGCTGCCGCTCGCTAGGAGGTAGTCGCCTTGCGCTGTGGTGGAGGAGGTTGGGGTGTGGGAGGACGCGCAGGGGATGGGGGACCAGGCGAGGCAGTTTATACCCGCCAGGTGGCCGCGGAGGGTGTGGAGGGGTTTTCCGGTTGCTGAGTCCCAGATTTTGATTGTGGCGTCGGCGGAGGCGGAGGCGAGGAGGTGTCCGTCCGGGGAGTAGGAGAGGGCGGCGACGGCGCGGGTGTGGCCGTGGAGGGTGAGGGTTGGTTTGTAGGTTAGTCGTGGAGCTTGTTGGGGTTGGGGTGAGGGCGAGGGTGCGGTGGTGGGACGGAGAGCAGGCGAGGAGGCGGGCTCGATGTCGGTGCTGTAGGGGGTGTCGGCGGCGGGGGAGGGGAGGTGGTCGGCGAGGAGGTTGGGGTGGGTGGGGAGGGGTGGTAAGGGGTCTTCTTGGGTGTCTGGTGCGGTGTCTTCGGTTATATTTGGCAGTGGTGTTGGATGCGCGTCTGAGGCATCGGAGGCTTGCTCTGTGTCGTGCCCTAAGGAGGGACTGCGTGATTGCTTCTCCACGGGCGTTTCGTCGTCTTCCGGAGGAGAGATGCGTCGGCGCTTTGCTTCTGGTAAGGGAAATTCCTCTGCGGCCGGTGAGTTCTTGCCGAGCTCAGGCATGGTGTGTGTTTTGAGGCCGCTGAGCTCGTTTCAATTACTATAAATGGGGGTTCTGAGAAGGACGCATGAGAGATTCGCTCTTTGCGCGGAGAGCACGTTTGAGAATACGGGAGGCTAGTACAGACTAGCTTGCTAGCGTACCGTTCTGGAGTGCCACGGCTACGCTATTGATTCCTATGCAGCCTATTTATCAATGCTTACTGGACTGGCCTGCGCTCCCGTCGAAATTTGCTGAAATTGGCGAACATGACATTTCTAAAGCCCTAGTGTTGAGGTTGCGTGCACTGCGACCGTTTTGCGGATCGCATAAAAAAGATCGTCCGAGCTTTCGCGCTAGGGGCCAAGCAAGCGGCCTCAGCCGATATCCACGCCGCGGACGCAGAGGAGCTACGTATGCTCCAAATCGTAGACGAGACACGTTTCTTTCTCTGCCCTTCATATTAATTGCAATGCCCGCACGTTCCATTCTCGAGGGCAGGTCCCTTTGCAGTAATACCACAAGCAGCCATGGTCGTCATCAGCGCCACCATCATCAACCCCAGCACCTCCCTCACTCCCCTCTCCAAGCCCGGCTCCTCTGGCACCCAACAAGACCCCACCGACCACATTCACGTCCTCTCTTACAACTGTCTCGGCCTCAAATTCATCTCTCACCACCGTCACGCCCGCCTCTCCCAGATCGGCCACGCCATCGCCCACACCTCCCCCGTCCCGGACATCGTCGGCCTGCAAGAATGCTGGACCCAAGAGGACTACAAGTCCATCCGCACGCAGACCTCCCACATCCTGCCTTATGGTAAATTTTACCACAACGGCTGTTTCGGCGCCGGCCTCGCCATCCTCTCCCGCTGGCCCATCGTCGAGTCCCAAATGCACGGCTACCCCCTCAACGGCCGCCCCACCGCCTTCTTCCGCGGCGACTGGTACGTCGGCAAGGGCGTCGCGCACGCTCGCATCCGCGTCCCCCGCACCGGGTACGCCTCGCGCTCCTCCCTCCTCCCCGAGTCCTCCGACGTCATGAGCACGCGCACTCCGCCCGCAGACGACTCCACGTTCCACGAGAAGGACGACGAGAGCGTCCCGAGTGACACCATCGAGGTCTTCACCACGCACCTCCACGCCCCTTACGAGGCTGAGCCCCACGACTCCTACCTCTGCCACCGCACTGCGCAGGCTTACCACATCGCGAAACTCATCCGCGACGCCCGTGAGCGCGGCCATCTCGCCATCGCGTGCGGCGACTTCAATATGCTCCCAAATTCCCTGGCGCACGAGCTCATCATGGGCCACGCCGGCGTCGTTGATGCCTGGCCGGCGAGTGGGAAGGACGAGCGCTACATCGCCGAGAAGCACGCGGAGCAAGAAAACATGCGCGCGAAGGAAGGTAAACAAGGCGTGTCCGTCCGCTGGAAGGTCAAGACCGAAGGCGCGACATGCGACAGTATGGGCAACACGTGGCGATGGCCGGAGAAGCGCCGGAAGAATCTAGAGCGGCACATCAAGCACGGCAGGCCGCTGCCGCTGAGCGAGGCGGAGATGGGGTGGGACGAGCAGGACTACGACCACGCGAAGAGGCTGGATTACGTGTTCGTGGGAAACCCGGATTTCGCGCATCTGTGGCACGGGCATGTGCAGGATGGGCTGTGGAAGGTGCAGTCGGCGCATGTGGGGTTCACGGATAGGCATCCGAATTTACGGTGCAGTTTGAGCGATCACTTTAGCGTGGAGACGACGCTGGTGAGGCCGCATAGTATACCTGCTGCGCCGTCGGAGCAGCCGGTCAAGTTTGGCGCGATGATGAAGAAGGCGCAGGATCCGCCGTTGAGGGTGGGGACGTATCGGAGTATCATTGAGATGACGGAGCAGTATCTGCTCAGGGAGCGGCACCAGAGGAGGATGCGGATTGCGCATTACTTCGTCAGTGTGACGGTGACGATTGGGTGCTGGATTGCGGTCTGGTTCTCGCCGGCAAACTGGGTGGCGTTCCTGTTGATGCTACTCTGCAGTCTCTGGCTGATGGGCGGGACGGTCGACGGGCTGATCGGGTTCTTATTCATGGGAAGCGAGATCGCATGTCTCAAGGAGTTCCTATGGGACATGAGAGCTCTTGAAGAGCAGGCGAGGTTACATGAGCAGCATGGTGTTTAGGGCATACACTATGGACGAATGGTGGGAACTTGTAAGGCGTTGGACGGTAGCACAGACAGCTGGCACTATATACCATAGCGATACAATACTGAAGCAACATGAGTCCTGATCGATACGCGTTTTTCATCTGCTTGCTGTTTAGTCTAGAATGAGACAATATAAATGGAAGCCTCCTCGACATTTTATGAATTGACGCGAGCTTGATAAGATTCGGGTGTTTGAAGGCCACCCTGCTCGGTCACGGTGAAAAAACGTGTGGAAGCTCTTGCTGGAGCGGACTTCGAAATCGAGGGCCTTACAAATCTTGCAATATCGACAAAGCGGTTGAAAGAGGAGGACTTTGATGGTTTCAAAGGTAGTTCCGAATAGAAGTCGGCTTAGCATTGACTATCGCTGCTCCATAGCCATGCTTCTGTCGGTGACCTACACCGCCTCGCTGCGATCGCTGCTCGCGAGATACATTTCACCTTGTTCATGAGGCTCTCCACACCATGCTCCAGACTCTGAGAAGCTCCGTAACGAATTCCACGATCTCAGACCTTGAAACCTCTCGACCGCCTGCGTCCACGCGCACGCTCGAACTTCCTACCCTTGCTCGCAACATACGGTTTCTGCCACAAATTAGCACACATCCCACCACAACTCTCATTGCACAACCCCAACTCACCTTATGACTATGCGGCCCAAACCCAAAATGCTTCACCGCCTCGCGCTGGTTCTTCGCACCCCTCAACAACAGCGTATTACTCCCAGTCGGCTTCCGCTGCGCAAGCTCATCCAGCGTCAGACATTCGCCGCCGGCCTCCGTGATGCGGGCGCGCGCGGTAGCCGTGAAGCGCAGGGCGGCAATCGACAGCTTGGGCAACTCCAGGACGCGGTTGTCGTCGGTGACGGGGCCGACCACGACGATGGTCTTGTTCTTGTGCTTGTCCTCGGCTTTCTTGGTCGCGGCCGTGGCGATGATGCGGGAGACGGAGATGGCGGGGCGGTTGATCTTGGACATGTAGAGGCGGCGGAGGATGGTGCGGTTGAAGGGGGAGTCGGTGCGGCCTTTGCGCGGAAAATTAGTGGGTGTTATCGGTTTCTGCGGTCGGGAGAATGATAGTGATATTGTTGGTGGTGGAGCGAGTGGGTGGGAAAGTCTTACGGGCTAGGAATTTGTACAGCTTCACGAGAAGACGGAGGTATGGGTTTTCGCTCTTCGGCGCCTTGCGGTGGCCGGAGCTCACGTGGTGGCGGTCTAGATCGATACCTGTGGCAAAGTCGTCAGCTTTCAATCTCGAGGAGTGTTGATTGATTGCGTGGGCGTGGAGCGTCAAATGCCTGGGCTTAATGCGCGCGGATTCGTCTCGATTCACAACGCTTCACAACGGCCCAGGCACCCGCGCTCCCGTTCAGTGCCGATTCCAATCAAATTTCAATATATTGGGGTGAAACGTACCCATCTTGACTGATGTGCTGGGCGTCGAGTTGCTGTGAATGCCGTTCGGAGTCTGACGTTGAAGTCATGAATTTGGTGCTGAGTGTGGGTAGATAGCGTCTTGGCGAAAATGCTGCCTTAAATCTCGGGCTTGCGAGGTTTTGATGGCACGGCGAGATACAGACACACGTATCTCAAGTCACAAAGACACGCGGAGCTGATCTAAAGAGTTCCTGGAAATCTGTCGATTCTTCGAGCCATATGCGACGTATATCACATCAAAAGTCACCAGATTCCGTCCTCTGCCTTGCACAGATGCCTTTTCCAATGTATCCAACGCCGCAACCCCATGCGAGTAATGCTGCTCATGCTGAAATTTACAGAAAGTCATATCTAGCCCTGTCACGCCGGATGATAATGCTTAGTCTCTTCGTGGAGATATCGAAGATTTCTCGTCGCTTCCGTCTCTGCTGTCTTGATGGCCGGATGACTGCCTGAAGCAGCTCCTGTCGTCGCATCGTCGTGGTAAAAGCCTAGGCGGGTTCGATCGTGCCTTGCGATACTAATAAATCTCGTACGAGCTCGAAGCTTACCCAGCTACTTGCCATGCTCGGTGCGACTTTGAGGAGATTTGGCACGATGCCCTTGTACAAACCTCGCATGCCTTCTTCGGCAACGATGACCCTAATCGCGTCCCATATTGACTTGTATTGATAGCCCATGCCGGACATTGTGTTGATCTGAAATCGTCTTCGTAATACGTCGAAAGGATATGTGCAGGTCTGAGCGACAGCACCGGACATGGCGCCAGCAGCTAATTTTCCAAGGGTTCCCGGGTTCTTCTCGCCGACGGGTGTGACGAACGAGCGCGCCATCTCGTACACCATGAAATTAAGACCGACCTGTGGGGAAGTTAGCAGGCCCTTCTTGAGGAGCGTCAGTTGTTCCACGTACGTAAGGCGCAACTCCAGCGACTGTTGGTAATATGCCGCGATACAGCGCAAGCCAGCCACCTTCCGTTTGGTACATCTTGACCATCGTGACCCACATGCCGGGTAGCTTCTCGCCTTGTTTTCGCTGTAGGGCACCGAACGATGCAGATTGTATTGATAGTCGTGTCCGTACGATGTCGAGCGGATACGTGAATGTGACCGAAGTGACACCAGCAAGACCGCCGCACAGCAGCCGCCTGAATGGGCTCTTGTTTATGTCTGCGCCGGGGGTCTCCTCGAAGAACTGAAGAGTAATTAGCAACCATACTGCGAAAAGGGAGCCCATCCGTAGATGCGACATCCACGACGTACCCTCTTGTAAAAGTTGTAGCTCCCGAATTGCACTGCAGAGTAGGGTACGATGCGTATACAATTCGTGCCGTTACCCCTCATAAAACCTTTGAAGCCTTCGTCTCGCCACATCTTGCCGAGGGCCTTTCCCACGCTCATCTTGTATTCGGTCTGCCCCGCGCTCTGCACTTGGAACAGAATCTTTAATCGCTCGAGTGGTGATACGACTGTGCGAGATACGGCGCCTGCAACCCCGCCGGCCATGAAGGACGCGACAATGGGCTGTGCTAACGTTTTGTGTATTTCTGTCATCGCTGTGGAGGCAACGGGTGCTGCGGACTGTATCGGGTTGGGTTTAGGAGACTGTGTGGAAAGTATTAGTCGCTGTCATTTGTGAGCGCACAGTTGCGCTCAGACGACGCTTTAGCGCACCTCATGCTCAGATGACTTTGGTGCTGCGACACTCGAGATCGGTGAGATTGCAGCTCCCGCCTTAGAAGAAGACGCATCGACATGAGCAGGGCTAGAGCCCATATCCGTACGCGCCGCCAGCGATCGCACTCAGATCCTGCCTGACCGTTGAGGAAAGGCTCGTAGGTGGCAATCGTAGGCCTCGCTGGTACGATTTGAGGCTATCTCAACGCGCAGTATAGGTGTACCGTACTCTGCCAACGAGCGATTGTGGAAAAAGCGAATGGCGGGGACCAGCGAGGGGCGTCGATGAGCGGTATGGGGGGTCTATGAACGTGAGAAGGTGTGCGGGCCATCCAAAAAAGAGATCGAGGTCGAAGTAGATGGAATAGAGGCTGTAAGCTTTGCGCCGTGACGGGATCTGGACGTCAACTTTTTTTGCTTGAAGGGATCGATGTACCTTGTCACTCTGTACTCACTCCGCCAAGCCTTTGCCGCTGACTCAGGGGCCTTTCTTCATCTCTTGACTGGTCCATCTTTACACTGCTTGACATCGTCACTGTCACTTTCGTGAGGCTTTCGATGAGCGTCTTGTAAGCCTCAGCAAATGATAGCCTCACGAAAAAGGGGTGGACTTCACCGGGTTCACATGGAGCAAGCCATGAGCACACAGTCGCCGCCTGACCCTGCACATGCGCCCGCAAGCTGTGCCTTCTGATCAGCGTCTCCTTACAGCTGATTTATGCGACAGCTACCTTGCCTACATAGCGTACCGCGCATACCGTGAGCGGAACGAAGCCGCATCGGCGAAGTGCACAATTTCAGCTGCCGCGCAAGCCGTCCCTTACCTGTTTTACAACGCCCGGTTTGCCTGTGACCAGGAGGCGTCGTAGGATTATACATGTCCTCAAGCTAGTGAAGGCTATGAGTGTAAGCTTGCTAGCATCGCACAAGCGGAAATAGCGAGACGGCAATCATCAAGCGGAAATGGTTGACAGCCAGCATACGACAATTGCAGGCTGGTGAAGAGGCAGGACAGAGAAAACAAGACTTCATTCACACAACCTCCGACCCAGACCAATTCCATTCCAGAGGGTATCATACATCAGTTGCCCAAGCCAAGCCTGTCGAGTCAAGTCTCGAGCGCATTTGCATCAGCATGTGTCGTGATCCTGCTCATTAGGTGTGGCGCCCCCGGTCCAGCCCAAACAAATCAACAAAAGAGATGGAGAGAGAGAGAGAGCGCGCGTGAGAAGCGCGTGATATCGTGACAATCGTGCATAGGTGTGGATCGGTTCATCGGAAGATGTCCTCAGGCGGCGTTGATTTTTCGAGTGCCGGCAGCCTGACCGCGTGTCAGCAAGAGCCGCTGAAGCCTACAGAAGGCTGACATCGACCGAGACGTGTCAACGAGCAACATTTTTGAGACGCGACTGACCTTCTTTCCTGGCTTGTTAAGCGCAGCGCCCTCGGCCTTCAGCTTGGTGCCCTGCGACGGGATCAGCACACGATAATAACGTGACGCGTAGGCTTGTGGGTTGTAAGGGCAATACTCAGCGAAGAGGAAGAACATACCTTTGCGATCTCCTTCTTCTTGGAAGGTGCCTTGGTCTTGGTGACCTTCGCGCTGGTGTTAGCCTTCGCGGGCTTGGTGGTCTTCTTAGTCGCGGTGGCCTTCTTGGGCGCAGCCTTCTTAGGGGCGGCGGGCTTCTTGGTGGTAGACTTCTTGGCGACGGTCTTAGTCTCCTCCTCCTTGACCGTGGGAAGCTGGCGCGGCTTGGAAGAGTTGGTGGAAGAACGCGTCCTGTGCTCGGAGGTCGAGGGCGTGGGCGTCTTCTTGGGTGCCATGGCGCGCGTTGCTGATATTTATCTGACTTGAGATGATTTGCAAGAGCTCAAGATGACTATAAACAGACGGTAAGTGAATGCGCGCGTAAGAGGGTGGTGTTGTTGATGTTGTGAGTCGGAGAGCAAGGAAGTAAGGTAAACACAAAACGCGCTTGCGCAAGCGCGAAGTGAGGAATGGCGCATCTTGTCGCGCAACATCAAAATTGCTCAAGATAAGAAACACTTACTGTAATCCGTTCGCGCGCGGTTCGCAAGATCAAGAATTGTAGCGGACGGTGGAAAAATGTAAGAGGGTGTGGTTGAGAGAGGTGGAAGAGAGGATGGCGCAAAGCTGTCGAAAGGTCGACGAGCCGCTGTGTCAAAACAACAAAAGCAGGCAGACCAATCACTGCCCTACAAATTCTAATCCCCTTTATGCTACCGCAATTGGCTGTCTCAGTCTTTGTTTTCTCTTATTGAATGCTTTGGAAAAAGATCTGGTGTCTGTGTTGTTTGTTGTTGGCTGTACTGGGTGGGTGTGGCTGCCCACCCTGCGGGCCGTTGAGCTGGTCACATGCAGCCACACAACATGCGCCTTCCGTCCGAGTTTTACTTCTGGTCACGTCGTCAGATTTCAGGCTCGTGTCGCACTCTCAGAAGTCTGAAGACCATTCTCACTGCTCACGTCTCGCCTGCTCTTTCTTAGACTTCAGCTTGCACAGATAAGCTCCAAAGAAGGCGACGCAGGATGCTCACGTCACTACTCTTTAGCAGCAGGCCTCTACAGACGTTGAAAGCCTTCTTCGCATAGTCACGCTCAAATTGTGTCCAAAGTGCTGACAGATAACGCTGCTTCCGCCAGAGGTAATGCCCAGGAATGAGTACTCAGGAAGCGCTTCATCTGCAACGCTCACGATCTCCCCCCTTGAGTCATGGCCTTTCGAGGATTGTTCACTGCTGTCCTTTAATCAACAGAGAGTAAAAGTTGCGTCGCAATGCCATCAAAGAGCAGCGCACGCCTACACACAGGCTGAAGTTCACGAATCTGCAACGCGCGTTCGAGTAAAAGGTGTGATGGAGAGAGCAGCGCACTCTTGCATCCTCATACTACTGTGTGCTTCTCAATATTGGAGATTTACTCCCGAACATCTTCTCCCACCGCGTCTCTCTCCGTTTCGAACCCGTTCTCACATCTTATCCCGCAGCACTCTCGCTCCTTGCCTATAGACTTCTCTCATTCTTCCACCTCTGGCAAGCATCCAATAAAGGTCTCACTTCTTGCGGTCCACTGCTCGCCGTCTACATGTTACAGTCTGCAGTCTACCGTTCGGTGTCTATTTTTCTACCGCCTACTTTTTACTGTCTAGTTCTCACCGTGTGTTCCTCGCCATCTGCTCCTTCCTTACCGTCCATTCCTTACGGTCTCCTTCTCAATATTTACTACTTACCGTCCACTCCTCACCGTCCACTCCTCACCGTCCACTCCTCACCGTCCACTCCTCACCGTCCACTCCTCACCGTCCACTCCTCACCGTCCACTCCTCACCGTCCACTCCTCACCGTCCACTCCTCACCGTCCACTCCGGAGTCCACGCCTCCACCACACTACATCCCTTCCACCCCATCCAATGCTCTCGCATCCCCACTGCCTAGAACACCTGTCTCATCTTTCTCCGCACATCTCGCCCGACGTCCATTCGTAGCAACAACTCCCACGCCTCCGCGAACACTGCGCGCGTGAAGGTGCGTTGCTGATGCTACAGCCCGTCTCAAAGTGTAAACAGCTCGACGTTCAGCTGTCGCCAACCTGACTTTCGAAGTGTCCGCTAAGCTAACAGCCGCGCTGTCCGGTACGCATGCGTCGTCCATCGCTAGCTGAGTCGTCAACGGTGCGGCGAAGCCATGCGCATTTCACGCGATGGCGCACAGCAGCGCCAGCCCTGCCATTTGGACAGCAAAAGCGCATTACAACGGCAAACGAGGGCATCTGGCCCAAGCACAGGCCTTAATCCTAATTAAGGAGCTTGATGAGCAGCATTCTCGAAGACTCAATACGTTCGCACCAAAACTTCATTCCTCATCTCACGCATACCATCTCATCGGCGCCAAAAGCCACCGTTCATCTAATGCGATCAAATCCCGCGCCGCGCTATGCAACTGAACAGCTTTGCTTTTCCATTATCCACTCGATCCGCCCTGGCCCATCTTGCACACTTCCCCACCCTACACACTCGCCCTCACCCTCCCCTCCTCCCCCGCCCTCTCCATCGCCTGCGCCCGCCCCCTCATAAACTCATAAAACGCAAACTGCCCCGGACTAACACCCCGCTCATACACAAAACTGCTCGCCAGATAACTGCCAAAAACGCTCTTGAGATAGCTTTCCGGAACCCGCGCGACGATGGTATCGAAGCCGATCTTCTGGAGCAGCAAGTTCGGGAGGGCGTCGGTGAGGACCGCGCGGCGCAGTTTGAGGTCGTCCCAGAGCTCGGTGTTTTGGAGTTCCTCGTCAAGGGAGGTGATGGCGAGGGAGAGCTTGTCGGAGAGGATGGAGCGGGGCGTTTGGGTGAGGGCGTGTTCGCGCCAGAGGGCTGTGAATTCGAGGCGGGCGTTGCGTTTGATTACGTCCTGTGGCGATGTTAGCTTTACTGGCTGCAAAGTGGGGGAGTGTATGTGCATGCGAGTTGTGCAAGTTGCGTTGAGGAAATAGAAAGCGGAGACTTACTTGTACGGAAGCCACGTAGGCTTTGTAGAAGTCAGGCACGGTGCCGTCATCTTTTACGCACATGTTGTCCAGGAAGCTCTCGTCATCGAACGCAAGCGATGCTAGGACTTCCATGGAGGAGCTGGTAACACCGCCTTTGTTCGTTGACGCATCTTTGAAAACGATGCATCCAGCTTTCTCGAGCCGGAGCTTGGCGTCTTGTGTAAGGAAGAGGTTCGCGCCCTCGACAATGTAGGGTATCGAGGCTTTGCCGTCCTTTATGAGGCGCGAGACAGAGGAGATATCGATTGACTCAGGGCGACCGCCGCAGGGAACAAACATATCGTAGTCTCCCGCGCGTAGATGGAAAGTGTTGCGAAAGGTGGTGCCATTATTTACGGTCTCGCCCGATGGAAGTTTGATGTTCGTCTCTTCGACCAGTACGCGGTAACCGTCCTTTGAGAGCTTCATGATATCGAAGTCCGAGATCATCTTACGCTGCTGCGCCAGCCGCAAGAGCTCTTTGCGATCTAGCCCTGCGGGATCGACCAGCACGCCAGCTCCGTCAACGATGGCGGTGTACTTCTCATTGCCGAGCAGGATCTCATTGGAGCCGAGATCACCATCTGGACCACCTGTCTGGATTTTGCGGACCATAGAGGGCTCCAAGTTGAGTTTGCGGTAGATGCCATTGACGTATTCGCGTACGGAGAGCGTGGTCATACCGTAGGCGTCATGCGGAATACCGCCAAGCTTGGGCGACTTGCCGGTGAAGAAGGACTTCCACCAAGGCGCGCCTCGCTTGCGAGCATGCTCTGTGGCCCAGTCGACGAGATCAGCAGTGTTCTCATCAGGACCCATGAAGAGGATCTCTTCCTTTCCGTGAAGGTCGACGATCGGGTCTTTGATGCCCGGAGAGTCTGGCGGAAGCAGAAGATCAATGATTGAGTCGATGTACTTCTCAAAGGCAACTCGAGCCTTGTCCTGGTGGCGATGGTCGAGCAGAATGACGCCCTGGGGATCTAGTCAGCTATGCGCATCTGGAACAGCAGGAGGATGTCGGTCATGGCGCAGGCAAACTGGGAAGAATTGAGAGCACGCATAGAGCTGTGTGACATACCTTTGAGCCCCCTTCCGGTATATCCTTGTTCTTTCGCGCTTGCGTGTTGGCCAGATTGTAATTTTCATCAAACAGAGACTTCACATTAATTGCGTATGCTTCCCGACTGCGCGACTTGACAATGCGAATGCCACCACGTGCGATGTCCTTAAAACGCAGATGGAATCCTCGGAACTCAGATGCGATGACCAAGAACATACCGTACAATGGCAGTGAGTATTCTGCGGATGGAAGAAAAGTTGGTTCAAGCCGGAACGACAAAGCAACTTTAGTTGGAGTATAAAAGTTCGTCTTCAAAACAGAATTGTTGAATACGCGGAACGCCGTCATGACCATCTCGTGGTGTTCATTGACCACCGTCTTCGATATGAGGCTTTTCAGATCGTCATCGTCCAGCACCTTCTCGACTTTGAGCCGCAGATAGCTCAGTGTGGGCAAGAAGTCGTCTTGCTCGCCGCGAGTCTGCACATAATGCGTATTCGCAAACGAGAGGTATAGTGCGCGCACCAACAGAGGGTATGTCATGATGATCTCCATAATGTAGTCGGAAGTAAAGGTCTCATTCCTAAGGCGCTGCTTGATTCTTGCGAGAAGCTCTGCATGCGAGCTGCTATTGTGGTCTAGCAGCGATGCAAGTGACGCATATTCGGTACCAAGCCTGTTTAGAAAGTGGCCAACGAAGACCCAACAGCAGTGAGCGTAAGTGGACTCCTGCAGGCTCAAGGTTCCCTCAGCGAACTGGGGCTGAAATCGACTTCGAGGAACGCAGTACAAGAGGGAGACCTCTTTAACTACCTGGTGAATAGCCGCTTCGATGGGAGGGTGGGTGCCGCCGCTCGGTGCTGGAGGCGGGCTGCTGAGCTGTCGTAGGTACAGCGAGACTACGGTGATACCGTTCGAGAACTGCTCGACATACTTCCGCGTTGACGCGAGCCCGTAGTAGTGATACAGATCTGACATCGCGCTGAAGAAGCCGAGGGCTGAGCCCCGTCGATACGCTACTACGAGACGCTTGTCACGCTTGCCTTGAATGTCGAATACCTCCATTACTGGACCGGTTCGCTCGACTGCTAGATTCACGATTTCTTGATACACATCCAGGGTGTTCTTGGTAGCTTTCTGTCTGAACCGCCTGTCCGCAATGACGTCTAGACGAGTTTCGTTGGGTGATGGATCTGGGTCCGGGAAGTCGCATTTGTACACAAAGTAGCAGCGCAGCTGCGTTTCTTGTCCTCCAGCCTCAGGTAGCTTGCTGGACGAGCGAAAGGACTCCACACGGTATCGGCTCTTGCCTGTTGAGCCATCGAGATACTTGCTATCGATACGCCTCTCGTATTGAGGACCAGTGCTGTCGTTAACTCCAGGCTTCGAGGTATCGATGTAGACCGCGTGGTCCTCGGCTTCTTTGTCCAGCCTAATGTCGAGCCTCTTGTCATCGCGCGCGTACGCAGCGACCTTGGCTGCATACAGAGAATGTATGTGGCTGGCGATCGCTTCTGCCGTCTCAGTAGCGAAGTACATGTCATCGATGCCCAGCTCGTCGTAGAACCAATTGGTCTCGGTCTCAACGAAATCAACCGGGAGGAAGCCTTTGGCTTCGACCATGTCCATGACTTGCTCCATCTGCTTCTCCTTGCCCTCGAACTTCGGAGCCACGTAGCCAGGACCTTGCTCAGTCACCATCCTGGGACTGGGGCTATGTGTGCCGCCATTTGATGTGGAGCCGGAAACACTGAGATGAGTCGGCTGAGGCGAGGCTTGACGGCCCGGCGTGCGAATGACCTGCTCGAGATGTTTCTTCATGATCGAGGGCGCGGAAACGTCATTGGAGGCGCTGTTAGAGGTAGGAGTGGAGGTAGGCGTGGAGATTGGGGTGCTGGTGGAGTCTGACGACATTGCGTAGGGTGGTGCAGAGGAAGCTCTGATAGATTGATGAGATCTTTCTATCGAGGAGCAAGGAAGCGGAGTCTGCTTGTGCTTTTATGCCCTGCTGCAGAAGGGAAGTACGAGAGCTAGTTCGGAGCAGTTGACCGCTCAATGTACTTGACTGAGGTACTGCGCACCTTCCCTCACGAAGCGACCAACGGCGGTAGGAGATCTTATTGATGCGGAGAGCATCCCTGTTATTGCTCAGATGTGGTAGCTATGAGATATCCATCGAGAAGCCAAAGAAGAGACACACCGAACGGGAGAGTATATCAATAGAGACAGTCAACAAAGGCGGTCGGAGCTTTTCAAGCTTATCACCTTAGAAACCCTAATCGGGAATGGCGTGCTATCAGGAAGGGCTGCCGCCATGTGCCGCTCCATCGAGGCGTTTTCGTCGCGCCAACTTCGCTTTGGGGGTCATTTTCTGCAGTATTCGGGCTACTGATAAGGGAATCAGCGCTGTCGCTCAGGCAAACCTGCAGTGCGGCAAGATATCTTGCCAAACATACATTAGCTCAGGGACAAGACACGCCGCCATCCGGGTTGGCACGCGACCAACCTGGAGCATCTTTTGCTCCATCAAGAAGGCTGAACAATCGCCTGCTCTCTACTGGTCTCAATGCTGGAAAATACACCCCAAAATGCATGCAAGTTTGCCTGCTTCGATTCATGACGACCTTGTGAGGGTCTCTAGATCACAACCTGGGAAACCTGCCATCGCCCACCCCTTGCAGCGCCGGACAGTCCAATGCGGTGTCGGATCATGCATAAGGTTAATCATGGGCAGCAAAGACATGCGCCACTGGGATGAATCGCTCAGAAGTCTATCTTCTTGTGTGTAAACGTCCTCGCGCCACTGGAGAAGTCATTTGCGGTCTGACCTTCGCCGCTCAGAACGTACTTGTAGAGAGCAAGTCCCTCCAATCCGACTGGCCCTCGAGCATGTATTTTGTTGGTACTTATGCCAACTTCGGTTCCGAACCCGTATCTCATGCCGTCAGCAAACCTTGTGCTGGCATTGCAGTACACGCCAGCGCTGTCCACGCCGACCTTGAATCGCCTCGCCAGAGTCTCGGATTTTGTGATGATGGCGTCAGTGTGGTGCGAACCGTGAAGATTGATGTGTTGGATAGCTTCTTCAAGACCCGATTCAGGAGCAGAGCCTTGCGGAATCGTCTTCACTGCCAGAGTTAGATCTAGGAACTCAGTATCAAAGTCTGCCTCCGTCGCTGATTGTGGTAGTAAAGCCTGATGCTTGTCCAGCTTGTGTGAAAGTGCGTCCTTCGACGTCTGGTCACACCTTAACGATACACCCTTCTCTAGTAGTGCCTGCGCAACGGCAGGCAAGATACTCGTCAAAGCTGCTTCGTCCACAAGTAGCGTTTCCAGCGAGTTGCATGCTGCTGGATAGTCACACTTTGAATCGACAATAACCCTTATAGCCACGTCGAGATCCGCATCAGCGGATAAGTACAAGCTGCATAAACCGTCTGCATGACCAAGCACGGGAATGCGGGTTTTATTTTTGATGTACGACACAAGCTCGTTCGAGCCTCTTGGTATGACCAGATCGATCAGTTTGTCCAGCTGCAGAAGTGGGTCAATGGCGTCTCGCGTGGTCACGAGCTGTATCGCGTCATTCGGCACTTGCGTCTTGGCCAACGCATCGGATATGATCGATGAGATGGCCTTGAAGGATTCGGTCGACTCCTTGCCACCCTTGAGTATAGCCGCGTTGCCGGATTTGATCGCAAGCGAGGCGATGTTGGCAATTACTTCTGGACGGGCCTCGAAAATAATGAGAATTACACCTATTGGACAGCTTATTCGCTCCAGCAGGAGGCCATCGTCGAGCTCTGTTTTCATCTGAATTCGTCCAACTATACAATACCAAAATCAACAAAACCTTCGTGTCACCTGCATGGACTGCTCTTACTTGGGTCTTCCAGTTCACGCACATCTAGGATACCTTTCAGCATATCGTCATATTTTCCTTTTCGGCCAAGGTCCAGGCGCTTTACGAGACTCTGGCTGAGCTGGCCGTCCTCTGCTGCTTGCAAGGCTTTCTTCAAATCCAGTGCGTTTGCTTCTAACACTATGTTTTGGGCCGCTTTGAGATTTGTATGGATGACGCCCAAGGCATTGTTGCGCGCCTCTTCCGGAAGCGCTGACAAGGAGAGCGCTGCCCGAGAAGCAGCTCGAGCAGCTTCCTCCGGAGATGCATTCGTAAGTGACATTGCGCAGACGAGTCCAGAGCCAGTGGGGGAAGCCGAGACCGTCTGATCTGGCCTCGCACAGTAGAGATTTTAGTAGGCTTCTTGCGGCGTCTTTTTCAGCCTAATGCATGGAAGTGTACTCCGCACTCATGGATTCTCACCCTTGCAATGATTTGGAGATTTTCCAAAAGTATGCAGCGGCATGGCGGTTAATCGGGTAAGGCTGAGCGCTTGGCGATAAAGTCCCTGCCTCGCCGTTAAGCATATCGGGACCTTGCATAAGATCCGCTGTCTGGAAATCATTGTGCGAGTTGACGTGGGTTTACCGAATACCATGCTGGCTTCGGAGTCAGACATTTGTGCACAGCAAAGCGCGAAGGATACACCTAAAGTCAACCCAGCGTGCGATGTCTCTTTACAAGTGGTAGACTGTGTAGAAAGGAGATATTGCAACAGCAGCCAAGCGTGGACGATCCTACAGCAACAGGACTCTGTTAACCGAGAGGTAAATTTGAGTATTGATTGGCGTTCACATTAGCATGAGAACGCCTCGCACGGCCAGCAACAAGCCGCGACTCTCCCACGAGATGGTTCCACCTTATTGACCAACTAGAGATTTCCACCAACAATCAAGATACATCCATGTAGATTTACTCTTGTGTATTCTCTGATGATAGGCTTTGCTACTGAGACTAGAACGTCCTGCAATCAGCCAAGGTCGCTCCCCATACGGACATGGTGCTGTTGATTTCACTTTTGACGCCCAAAAGAATTCGAGGGGCTGAAAGTGGCGGGTAAGGCAAGGCGCTTAGGCGCTTGGCTCCCGCCACTAGCTTAGAGCCGCAAGAGAGCGCTGTCGACAATGGTATCAAATGCCCACCTTGTGCGAGCAATACGAGTGTTATGAGAACGATCCCCCGAGCAACTTTTGCTCACGCCGAGAGAGAGTTGAGAGAATTGTTTTCAGAGATAGCGCGTGAGCAGTGAAGATTCCTCGCCAGAAATAGCGCTTACTGCGCCGCACGTCCCCACAAGCTTTGACACCAAATCACCTGCCTCTCGACAAGACACTTTGCAACGCGCGTTGCCCGGCCATCTCGATTGCTTTCAGCATGGCTGAACGCAACATGCCACGACGCATAAAGCCTTTTACGATGCGCCCTCCCGTTCGATCCTTACATTCCGCTTCCTTCACTGCCGCCTCCACCCACACAATACATCCCATAACCCGCATACGTATACCTTATACTATCTATTCCGTGTCGCAGAATAGCCACACAGACCAACTCACAGCAAACTCACCTATATCGCAACCACGCTCAGAATGCGCTCAACGCGGTTTTCTGCGCTGACTGCCTTTGCCTCCCTCCTCAGCTCTCAACTCGTCACAGCACAAACATCGACGACATGCAACCCACTACATCAACAATGCCCCGCAAACCCAGCACTTGGCACTTCCAAAAACATTGACTTCACATCCGAACAGTCGGCAGACTTCAAGACCACCGGTCCGGTCACATACGATGGCTCCAACGGCGCTACTTTCACAATCTCAAAGTCCGGCGACAACCCCACAATCGCTTCCAACTGGTACATCATGTTTGGCAAGGTCGACATCGTCATGAAGGCTGCCACTGGCACCGGCATAGTCAGCAGCTTGGTGATGCAGTCCGACGACCTGGACGAGATTGACTGGGAGATCCTGGGCAGTCAACCGGACAAAGTGCAAACCAACTATTTCGGCAAGGGTCAGACGGGCTCATATGACCGTGGCTCGACCTCAGACAATCCTGGAGCTGCTACTGAGTATAAGACTTACACCATCGACTGGACTAGTGACCAAATTGTCTGGCAACTCAACGGTGGCACAATCCGCACATTGCAGGCATCGCAAGCAGGAGGTCAATACCCGCAAACGCCTTTGCAACTCAAGCTTGGATCTTGGGCAGGTGGAGACTCGACGAACGAGCCTGGCGTCATCGCCTGGGCTGGTGGAAACACAGATTACAGCTCAGGCCCCTACAAGATGTACATCAAGAGCGTCACCGTGCAAGACTACTCGACTGGCAAGACCTACTCATACTCTGGGACTGACGGCACCTGGACCGCAGTCAAGTCGGACGGCGGCAGCGTCAACGGTGGCAAGACACAGGTCTCCTCGCAAATGTCACCTTCTGCTGGCACCAGCTCGTCAGTCGGCATCCCCGCAGGATGGGCTGGCACTCACGCAGAACCTAGCCAAACCTTCACCAAGCCTTCGGTCTACCCGTGGGTTGCTGGACCTCAGAGTTCTGATACCTCCTCCCAGCAATCCATCGGTGCCGCTCATCCAATCATGCCAACGAGCTCGGCAACTGTGAGTATGCGAACGCCCCTTCCCTTGCTTCTGCTTTACATTCCTGTCTTCATCCTTACATTCACGTACTAACTCTATCATCAGGCTACGGCAGTCGCTGTTTCCTCTGCATCCTCACAAGCCTCAGCGTCGGCTGGTTCATCATTCGGCGGTAGTGCAGGCGCTGCTAACACTGCAACGCCTGGCCCTCCATTCAGAGCCGATGGTGGCGCTGGTGCTGGCGCTGGTGCCGCTGGCCCTTACAACCCTCCAGCAGGTGCTAGCGGTGTCGCGACCAGCATTTTCAGCACGTCGGCTCTGACCACACCAGCAAAGACTGGCTCTCCTACACCTGCTGCTTACAGGGGCGCTGCAGGGCGATTGGAGATAACATTCGCAGCAGCTTTTGCTGGAATGGCTGCATGTGTGGCCCTTGCATTGTAAGATTTGACTCAATACCGGGTCAGCACGGCTTGTTTTTGCATAGCGATGGTTTTGGGAACACTGTTGGATATACCACGGAGGTCGGTGGCCGACATCAACTGCTGCGTTTTAGCGACTCTGAATACCTGGGATGTATTCCACACACGGAGCATAGACATGAAGAACAATGACATAGACTAGATTCTAATTAATGAGGCTGACTCTGTCAGCTTATTCATACGTGAAACACGCATTGTCTGTTTGTGGTGTATCAATTTTTCCAATGTGCCAGCGGGTGGCCCCCGCACACCCTCAGATCCTTCCTCGCTTGGCGTGTCCTCGCATCGGATCCGTTGCGAAATCCATGTATTGCTCCTCCTTGCACCAGCACAACCTCCACAAAAGCGACAGGAATGTCCTCAAGCCAGCTGACCATCTAGACAAGGTTACACTAAGCAACTCCCTTTTCAGGCGGAACCAGCAGGTCGAGCTTGACCCTGCAAGCACACTAAAACGCTGATCATTGGAGAGTTTCTACATGATGACGGTTTCGAGGAGGAGCCTCCTTGCTCGGCCACTGCCTCCGAGCCGTCATGGGAGGATTCCAGCATGAGGGTCAGCAGTCACTCTGGAAGGCGTGAGGTATTCTAGGAGGAGCGCTGCCTGAGTATTAGAGCCGCGGACCCCGCGGGTTTTGGACGTCGTTGGGGAAGGTAGGACATGCGATCATGAGGAACATTATTATTCCAATCATCTCTCTCATCAATATCGTTCATGCACTATGGCCCGTCCCGTCGCAGGTGAGTGGCGCTATCTGAGGTGGCACAGAGATCTGCTAACGCCATGGGTGGAGGTACAAACTGGCGATCAAGTTTTGTTCATAAGCCCTGATGTAGCGATCAATTACGAGGGTGGCGGAGGTGTAAGCATAGGATGTGGACTTCAGGGACAGGTCCTTTTGACTGACGGCGTGTCCTGCTTCAAGACTCCAAGCTCATATGGAAATGTTGGTGGCAGTGAGGGCGACCCAGCGTCGAGCGACACTATCCAGACTGCTATCACCGAGACCAAAGACACGCTCTTCAGCAAGAACTTCATTCCATGGAAGTTTCACCCTAGAAATTCAAACTTCGAACCTCAACCAGATGGGACCACCATCAGCTCGATCGTCTTAACGACCACCGGCGATGCGCAGGCTACGGCGAACATTTCGCACCCTACGGACGGGCAGATCGATGAAAGCTATTCCCTATCAATCACCATTTATGGCCAGGTCACCATTACTGCTCCCACTGCCATTGGTGTCGCATACGGACTCAACACTCTGACGCAGCTCTTTTATGCCCACTCTCAAGGCGGTGCGTACATGACCACTGCGCCTGTCCAGATCGATGATAAGCCTGTCTTCGTGCATCGTGGACTGAACATGGACGTTACTCGCACATACTATGAGGTCAAAGACATCCTCCGTACCATCGATGCACTCGCATATAACAAGTTCAACAGGCTCCACGTGCATATCACTGATGGGCAGGCGTGGCCCTTGGTAATACCTGCTATGCCTGAACTATCTGATAAGGGCGCATACGCACCAGGACAGGTATATACGCCAGAACAATTGCAGGACCTGCAACATTATGGCGCTTCTCGCGGCGTTGAAGTGTTCCTGGAAATTGACATGCCAGGTAGGCCAATCGCCACCGAGATCAAGCTTATAAATTAATGTGAACGCTAGGTCACACGTCCTCAATCGCTTTCAGCCATCCAGAGCTAATAGCCGCATTCAACACCCAGCCAGACTGGCCTACATATTGCGCAGAGCCTCCCTGCGGCACGCTTCAACTCAACAACACGGAAGTATACGCTTTTCTTGACAAGCTATTCAGTGACCTCCTTCCACGAGTCTCACAAAACAACGCCTACTTCCACACAGGCGGTGACGAGGTCAAATTCGCCGCCTACGAGTTTGATCCGACAGTCGGAACTAACGACACCGCCGTACTTCAGCCGCTTCTCCAGAAATTCTTCGACTACATCCACGAAAATATCACATCGGCCGGTCTGACGCAAGTCGTCTGGGAAGAGCTCCTTCTTACCTACAACCTCACCATCCCGGACGACGTCTTAATACAGTCTTGGCAAAGTGATCAGGCTGTCCAACAGATCGTGCAATCCGGCCACAAAGCCATCGCGGGCAACTACGACTATTGGTACCTCGACTGCGGTCATGGACAATGGGTCAATTTTGAGCCTGGTCCTATCTCACAGAAATACTTCCCCTACTCAGACTACTGCGCGCCCTTCAAGAACTGGCGTCTCATGTATTCGTACGACCCGCTTTCAGGCGTGCCTCCAGAACAAGCGAACATGGTGCTCGGCGGAGAGGCGTCAATCTGGAGCGAGCAGTCCGACGGCATCAGCATTGACGGGATCATCTGGCCCAGACTGGCAGCGGCGGGCGAGGTGCTCTGGAGCGGCGCGAAGGACCCGGCGACAGGGCAAAACAGGAGTCAAGTGACGGCCGCGCCCCGGCTGAGCGAGATGAGAGAACGGTTGGTTGCAAGAGGAGTGCAAGCAGCGACGATACAGATGCCTTTCTGTACGCAGAATGGGACACAGTGCACGCAGCCGGATTAGAGATGCGGTTGTGTCGCTTGGGCTTGCGAGAAGGAGTCGTCGTAAGCACTAAACAGAGATGGCGGCAAGCAAGAGGAAGAGGAGGCCTTTTGGATGAAAGTTGGGTTTGAGGTTGGCGGCTGGGCTCCTTCACGTTCGCATTCACGGTCTCTGGCCTAATTGATCCAGAGAAATAGTTTAGGCTGCGAGCTTTACCATGTTGTGTAACGCACCTGTGCAAGGAGAGCTCACTCGTCAAGAAACTGCCAGAAGCAGCACATGATCGTGATGTGTGCCGGATATAAGGTGTGTGGGGAATCATCGCGTCCCCGCAGTAGCGTCCTTGAATGTCTGGGCCTCCCCGGACGATATTATTGATTGCTGCGGGGTATTCCTTCCATTACCCACGGTCTATTGGCTATATCTTTACCGCTAAACAGACGGCGAGCCTCGCTCTGATTTCATCGTTAAAGATCCGACTTCGAGTCATTCATCTGAACATTATGACCGGCTTAAGTCTCACCCGCTCGGCTGTTGCACGACACTCTGGTTGCGGGACTAGCTTCATGTCAGCTGTTTCCAACATGCCAGAGCCTCTGCAGTCTGGAGCAACAGCATGCACTTCCCCATGGCAATATGCATTTAGGTCCGTCGGCGTGTGCATTTCGCCGCAGCGCAGTTTCTTTACCGTTCTTGGTTGCTCGCCTGTGGATTTCCCCCCAATGCTACATCTCCCCACCTCAGTGTAGGAGTGATATAAGAGACGCCCACCCCGCATTTGGCATATTACTCGAAGTGAAGACGATTCCCTAGCCACCAGATTTGTCCGTCAGTATGCTCGACGTTTTGCAGTCATTGCTCTTCGATAGACCTATCATCTCCTTGCTCTTTCTTGCTTTCCTGTCCTGGTGGGTTGGCACTCGCGTCCATGAAGAGGTCAAGATCCGGCGACTAGGTGGACATGCTCCACGGGTTCGATCATGGATTCCGTTCGGTACGTGCTGGCCTTTTGATCTGCGTACGGCTCGTTGAAAGCTAACACAGCGTACCAGGCATTGGCTTCGTGATAGATGGCGTTCGACACATGTCCACAGATGACAACATACATTTTTGGCATCAAAACTTCATAAGATGGGGCAACCCCAAGAACCCGTATACCATCGAGAGTCGAGTCGCGCACGAGCGCATCATCATAACGGCAGACCCGGAGAACATCAAGACTATCTTGGCTGCACAGTTCAACGACTTTGGGAAGGGCACCGAGTTCAACAAGGACTTCAGAGAGTTCCTTGGAGATGGTATGCTCACTCCGACATGGACGCGACCGCGTGGACGCGACGCTAACAGTTCCAACAGGCATCTTCAGCACCGACGGCAAGGCCTGGCACGACTCCCGCCAGCTGATCCGTCCACAATTCATCAAAGACCGTGTTTCCGACCTCAACTGCTTCGAGCGCCATTCCGCGGTCCTTATCAATATGCTCGGCAGCAACGGCAAAGTCGTCGACATGCGCGACCTCTTCTTCCGGTACGTAGTACGCCGGGTCTTGCCGCCCTATAGCCTGTGCAACGTACACTATACCAAGCCACAAGTCGTACACGTCCAACAAGCTAACACAACCCCAGCTTCACCCTCGACGCCGCCACCGACTTCCTCCTCGGCGACTCCGCCGACTCCCTCCACAACCCCCAATCCCAATTCGCCCACTCCTTCGCCCGCATCCAGCACTTCCAATCCCTCGTCGCCCGCGTCGGGCCCTTCAAGCACCTCCTCCCGCGCAAGCAACTCCGCCACCACGTCGCCATCCTCGACGCCTTCGTCAACCCCTACATCGACGCCGCCCTCTCCCTGCCCCCGGCGGAGCTCGAAAAACGCACAAAAACAGACGAGGGCTACACCTTCCTCCACGCCGTCGCCGCCTACACCCGCGACCGCAAGGTCCTCCGCGACCAGATCGTCGCCGTCCTCCTCGCGGGCCGCGACACCACCGCGTGCACCCTCAGCTGGCTCTTCTGGGAGCTCGCGCGCGCGCCCGCCATCGTCGCGGATCTGCGCAGAGAGATCCACGAGCGCGTGGGCTTCGAGCGCGCGCCCTCGTACGACGACCTCAAGAATATGAAGATGCTGCAGCATACCCTCAACGAGGTCCTGCGGCTGTACCCGGTCGTGCCCTACAACGTCCGCGTCGCGCTCAAGGATACCACGGTCCCGCACGGTGGCGGACCGGACGGCGACCAGCCCGTCGGAGTGCTGAAGGATTCCCCCGTCGCGTATAGCACGCATTACATGCAGCTGACCCCTGAGATCTACCCGGACGTGTCCGAGAAGTTCCCCCCGCCGGATGTGTTCGCGCCGAAGCGGTGGGACGAGTGGACGCCGAGGCACTGGACGTATATCCCGTTTAACGGCGGGCCAAGGATCTGCGTGGGCCAGAATTTCGCGCTGATGGAGATGGGGTATACGGTTGTGAGGATTTTGCAGAGGTTTTCAAGGGTGGAGAATAGGCAGGATGGGGTGGGTGGCGGGGGCGGGATGGAGGGGATGCGTGGTGGGGGTCGGGTCGATGGGATCAGTACCGGGTTAGACAGCGAAGGAAAGATGGCGGATCGAGGCCTCAGAGGGGGCTTCGAGGGGGTGGGGGGTGCAAAGGGCGACGGCGGGAAATGGTGGCATCAGAGGCCGTGGTTGAGGCGGGAGCCGGAGGAGCCGGAGCTGGTGGAGAAGGTGGTGCAGGCGCGGGATCGGATGGTGAGCGAGATTGTGTTGCAGCCGGGGCGGGAGGTGCGGGTTGCGTTTTATGAGTGATTGGGACAGTGTAGCGTTATGAGGGGGTTTGGGTGATGTTTGGGTAGCTTTGGATTGTTAGGATTTATGTATGTCTGTATATACGTCTGAATCTTTGTTACGTCCAAGACTCCACATTACGTGCTTCTGCTGACTGTCTCGCAGCTGGGGAGAGAGGTGATGAATCTGTCTATGAGTGATCGAAACATCAACGCGTTATGGTGGGAGGGTTTCCTTTCTGTGTCGCTGCTTGGCTGCTTCATACTCAGAGTGCACATCGTACACCCCATCTCCCACCCTCCCACCATCTCCCACCCTCCCCCTCCATGCCCCCTTCCCTCATCCCACAAACTCACACACAGGCAACCGATACCCCCCCAAAGCCCAATACCTCCTCCTCACCCCCTCGCCCGCTTCCATCAACAACCGCTCATCAACCCCCACCTCCGTCCACCCAACATCATACCCCGCCTCAAACAGATCCATCTCCACCACCTTCGTGTACACATCATAGCACACCCTTCTATCCGCGCCTAACCCGTGGAAGAAACTCCAGCGACCGTCCTCTTTGAGGAGGGAGATTACGTGTTCTGAGAAGAAATCGCGAAAGGAGGTGTAGGGTTCCGCGTAGGTGTCGAAGTAGATTGCGTTGAATTGGAGGGACTGGGAGAGGAGAGTGGGGAGGATGGATTGCCATGTGCCGGTATGTAATACCACGGAGGGATGCTGGGACAGGAAGCCGGAGGGTGAGCGCATGCGGGCGAGGACGTCGGGGTGCGCTTCGATGATGTGGTGCTGTGTGTTCTTTGGGAGCCGCGGGTGCGTCTGGAAGAGCGTGTCGATTATGCCCATGCCGTGGCCGATGTTGAGGATGGTGAAGGGTTCGTCTTCCGTTGGGTCGATAGGGGTGGGCGGATGGGCATCACCGGTGAGAGTGGGCGGTGGCAAACCACCTGAAGGTGGGTCGGGGAGGAGCAAGTCAACCGTCTTGGCCATGATCCCGCGCTCCCAGTCCATCATTACGCCATTGTCGCGGTCGTCGACGAGGCGGTGGGATGTGAATGTTAGTTTGGTGGAGAGGAAGTGGGCGTTGTCTTCCTCCGCTTCCTCTGGCGCCGCTGTTCCTGGAGCGTTACTTTGGTCGTCCATGCTAGTCTCCTGAAATGTAGCGTCTCGGTCGTGATCTTGTCCCTGCACCTCACCTTCAACCCCCTCACTCTGCGTTTGCGCCATTTCCACCACATCATCAACTTCACCCCCACCCGCCGCATCATCACCATTCTCCCCCTCCAACTCAACAATCTCCTCATACCCATCCAACCGCTGAAACAACAACTCCGCCCGCACCCCCGCATCAACCAACACATCATACAGCCTCCGCAACCCCAACCGCCACGCCAAACACCCCGGCGTCTCGTCCTGCTTATCCAGCGCATTCCACACGGCGCCGTTCTGCAGGAGTAGACTTACTGTCTTTTCTGCTCTGGCCAATTCATCGCTTGCGTCGTTGTCTCCAGCCGTTGCTCGACTTGCGCCATCCGTCGCATCACTGGGCGCAGAAGACCCGTTAATAAGATTCACCGGATCATTCCTCTCACCATTCCTCGCGTGCTCAGCCGGTAGCGCCTCATCCGTCATCCCACTCACCGCCGCATGCAGGGGCGTATACCCCGTCTCCCCGTCCGCCACGTTCGCTGCTGCGCTACTCGTTCCAGTCCAATAGTCACGCAGTAGACCGCGGAGGGTGGCGACGTCATGCCTGGATGAAGCTAGCAGGATTTCTTGCGCGGCGAGGTCGATGGCTGTGGTTGCGGATGCGAGTTCTGGCGGTAGTTGAGGGGCGAGATCGGTGAATGTAATGTTTGGCGATTGGACGGAGTTTTGGTCGTTGGGCGGCTGGTCGGAGTTTGGATCGTTGGAGGGACTGGTGGAGGAGGGCATACGGGCGGGTGTGTCGACGGGGAGGGCGAGGAGATCGTCTGTTGGGACTTCGCGGGCGTCCATTGTGGGTTGGGAGGATGATTCACGGTTTTGCTGTATGCTCTGATACTATTCCTGAGCGGTGAGACGCCTTTTCAGATTTCCGTTTACCTGTGTATCCGCGCTTGCGGCCTCCGGCTGGTGGTCGGTGCGCGGGTGGCAGATATTTGGAGGTGCTCACGATCTTGACATATGTTGATTCGTTTTCAACAAAATAATGACCTCAAGTCTTTGAGCACGTTTTTCATTTGCCGTGGATTTTGCAATCTTTCCGATAAGGATCAGACCACATCACGTCGTGGAAGTGATGCATCTGGCAGGGTTTGGAGCAACCACGCGAGTTTCAAAGGTTTTTATTTACTATTGGCATTACTAAGATGATATGAGTTCAGCTATAGCGCAGTCAACATAACAGACCGTCGTTTGTTTCAAGTCGCATGAAACGAGGGCGGAGCAGAAGAAGTAATGGGGTGGTGTACAAGAGATTATCGGGTATCTATATTCGTGTCGTTTCCATATCCTCATAGATGCGTCACGGTCATAACGACGAGTCCTTCTTCACGTCCTTCGTAGCATCCTTCTCGATATGTGGAAAGACGTGGTCTAAGCCTCCCTCACCTTTCTTGTCCGTCTCCAGCTCTTTGCGTCTATCAGAATCTCCAATGGCTTCTCTAGCGTCCTGATCATGCTTCGCGCTTAGCTTCAAGCTCTTCTCGACGTCCTTGGTGAGCTTTTCAACTTCATCTGCCACAGCTTGATCCTTGTCCTTGCTGGGCTGCTCTTCTTCCGTCTCCCATCCCTTTTCGGCTGCGCCCGCCTTCTGGAACGCGGGATGGCCCTCCTTTACCTCCCCACCAACGCCCTTCCACACGTCTACTAGCTCGTCCAACCATCCACATGCCTTTGCGATCTTACAGATGCCGTCATCACAATCACCGAGCAAAAGCACATCGTTAGGCCGGCTCCCTATGCCACCAACGCGCTCAAGGTTAAGTAACACCCTAGGAACACCATCTGCGGCCATGGCCGGCAGATTTGCAAATGGATGCACCGTCAGACTTGTCCCCATGATAATGACCAAATCGGCCTGCGCCGGTACATCCATGCTCGCGAAGAATTCGCTGGGTAGTGATTCGCCGAAGAAGACGATCCCAGGTTTGGCGAGCCCGCCGCATTCCTTGCAGTGTGGGATGTCCTCATTCTTTATATGCTCGCGCATCTCGTCCTCCGGATATGGAGCATTGCAATCAATGCACGCCTGTTTTGCAAAGCTCCCGTGCGCCTCAACGATGTTGCTATCCGGCACGCCGGCCTCCCGGTCAAGACAGTCGATGTTCTGCGTGAAATGCTTTAATAGTAGCCCCTTGTCATGCAGTAGCCGTACGAAAGCATGCGCTATTGTAGGCTTGTATTTGCCTGGGTACAGCTCGTTGGCGAGCGTGTAGAATGGAGTTGGGTTTCGTCTGAAGTAGCTGATATCAAAGACAGCCTCCGCATAGGGCAGCTTCAGGCGCGCTAAATTCGCATATAGGCCGGTGCCAGGAGAGCGGAAGTCAGGGATGCCTGCAGATGTGGAGATGCCTGCGCCGGACATGACGACGATCTTGTGCGCTTTTCCATCCTGGAGGTATTTGCCGACGCCTTTCAGGTCACGAGATTGGAGGGTAGTCGGTGGCACCTCTGGTGGCAGTTCTCGAGACTCTTCGGCGCCCATGGTGTGGTCGGGTAGAGGATGGTCGTCCGGATGAGGTGGGAGATTTACAGGGTGGTGAGGCGCTCAGATTTATGAGGCTTGCGTTTGCGGCCTATGATGGATGTGAGGGCGGCTGTGAGGCGCTGAATAAGGTTAATGGTGGTTGCCTCGTGCGGCCGTAAGTTGATTGTTGGCTAGAATCAGTGGTCAAAGCTGTCGCTGTGCTGCTCTGAATGTGAGACCAGGAGCATGGAGTTTCAGCCTGCGCCAGAGCAATCAAGAAGGTCAGTGTAAGACAGCATCTACCAAACGATGAAGCCTCAATGAAGCGAATGAACGAAGACACGAGCTTGAAGAAGACGCGCCTTGACGGCTGTTTGCTAATCAGCAATCACAATGACTTCATCCCCTCGGTACTTTTTTGGCCCCCTCATTCTACGCAGCCACCAAAAACAGTGGCTGGAAAGGCCAAGTATTATGCTGCTGGCTATAACTGACCTTTCCCGACACATGTGGCTTGCAAAGAGTGCTCAAGATATCTCAGACTGTCTGGGGGAGATGTCTATACTATCCGTACCCTCCTCACTCGGTCCTATCGGACATAAATCCCTACGCTAAGCCGCTTCGGGATTCCTCATTTGTCGGGTACTAGCATAAGCTAGTACCCGACGCATACCCGAAATGGTCGCATACCCGAGATCGATCCCATATATTTCACCTACACGCCGCAAAGAGCTTCCTAAAACTAAACAATCGACTCTCCGATTGATAGCTTAGGCTCAGAGCTTGCCTTTAACTTCCCTTTTCCGTAGTTTGTGCGTATCTTAGTGCGTACGACTTTCTTTTCTGTCTCTGCTGTATTCCGATTCTTTACTATCTTTCTTAAAGAGGAAGCTAAAACAGCGCCACTCTTCTGTATTTAGCGCCTATCTCCCTTCTTGCGTTTAAGCTCCTTACGCTAACGTACTTCTAATTAAATTAAATTAAGATTATCTTAAACTAGGTCTCTCTTAGTAATTATACGCTTACTAATATACGCAAGCTGCTCTATTTTTATCTAAAATAGGGCTAATTTTGAGTAAGCTCGAAGCTCTCTAGCTTTTTGTACAATCTTATTAATAAATCGGCTATACAATCTTCCTGTTTAGAGAGTTGTAGGCGGCTCTTTACCTTACAGAGTAGCTTTTCTAGATATTTTACTTAAATTGGGTATCTAATTAAGCACTTTATCGGCGTTTAATAGCTAAATTCCTGTCTTTTTAAAGCTTAAGCGTATAGTTATCTTTTTAAATATATTCTTACGTATCTTAGGAAGCCTATCTAAAAAGTCTGTCTTTTTAAACTTCGATGCGCCGCTTCGAACTACCTTATTAAGCTCCTACTTATAGTAGTGCTTCTCGATCTAGAAAACTAATACGTTAAGTAGTTGCATTAGGTACGTTATATGCGCTAGAAACGCAAAAAGCTTAATCTTGTTGTAACGCCGGTCGCTAAGAGAACCGAGCTAAGGCTTACTTGCCTTGTATGCTTGTCGACCTTAATAGAGAGTGTCTCGTATACTAGAGACTAAAAGGTAGGAGAGGTGAGACAGATTACTAAAAGTAGAGAGAAGCTTAAATAAAGTAGACAGAAGATAAAGTACGTTACTTAAATATAGTTAAAGAACTTATATTTAGATATTAAATTAACAGACTAAAGTTTATTCTAAGGTTAGTTATTAGTCTAGCTATATAGTCTAAGGTACAAAGGTATATTCCTCTGTATTTAACGGTCTTAATACTTTCTTTGTCGTATAGTTAGAATTCTATTGCGATATAGCGACGTTGCCGACGTCGCTATATTAGAGTCGTCGAAAATACTATATAATGCTCTAATAAGGCTAGCTGCGCTCAGCTCTATACTAGCTTAATATAGTAAGATCGTAACACAAGGTCTCCTCTTTAAGGCTAGTCGTCCTTAACGGCTCTAGAGATATTAAAACCTCGTTGTTCCTCTGTAGTAGATCTAATTCTGTAAGTCGTTATACCTAAAGTTAGGAAAGTTCTTAACGCTAATAAAGCGCTTAAGATTAATACTATTTTTATTAAAGTCTATAGTTGAGAGATGCCTCTATGTTTCCGCTATATTTACCTAGATAAGAAGTATATTCTAAAGTCTAGAAAGGTATCGTATTTTATGTATATTCGTAATAAGAAGTCGTATAACGTTCGCCCGTTGTTAGAGGAAGGTTAGTTTCTATCCTACGTCTGTCTTTTAGTATAAGTCTAACTTATTTTAGCTTAGAGTATCTATTCTTAGTACTTACGGGTATTAAATGCCCTTTAGAGGTAACGCAAGCGTTTAGCGAAAGAAAAGGAAATCGTTTGTACAGCGAAAAGGCAGCGCAAAGTTATTAAGACGGCGGTTATAGATTTAGAGAAGAAGCTCGAAAGGTTGTATATTTAGATACAGAATAAAATAAATTAGAATAATACATTGTTCGAAGAAGAATGGCTGGCGGCTATATCTAATAGTAATATTATAGATGTGCCAAGTAGTTTAAGTATAGATTTTTATAACGATTTGTTTTTAAAGTTAGGTAGTAGGCTACTAATATAGTAGGCTAGTTTATTTATAAATAACCTAAATACCGGTAAGATACACTAGATAGTAGATTAGAGTGTTAGTACTACTACGACCGATTAATATTCTAGTTTCAATATCGTTAAATAGTGTCTTTATAGTTAGTTAGGTTTTATTCTAGTTCCTATTAATTTTTATATTCGAGATATCCTTTCTATTTTATAAGGTACTGTCGTTTACCTCGGTGTTGTCTATAAGCTCGAATCGTTTCGACCTTATACTCAGGTTCTTAATTGTTAGAAAGGATTTCTAAGTTGGGTCGTTCTACTTCTTGAGAGTAGGCTAGTTTTAATAGCGCTACATAGAATACAGGATATATTCTTATTGTTTTCAGGAGTTTAAGTTTAAATATTACGGATTCTAATTGCTGTAAGATTTTAAACGGTTCTATTTTAATGTAGTTAAGTTTTTTGCTTAGTTTAATAGTTTTTAAGTTTTTTATAAGTAAATAAGCTCTTTCCTCCTCTTTTATGTCTGTATTTAGGGTCGTTCTTAACTTATTATACTATTTTTTTGTTCGTTCTATAATAAACTCGCTGTTAGACTTTAATTGCTGGTACAGGTATTTTATGTTTATAGCTATTCGTATAGCTAATTCGTTTTCTATAGTATTTTGTAGTTGTCTCCTTTAAAGAGGGTAATAGCTATATAAGACGTAAAACAGAGTTGTCTTAGTTATATCGTTCTTTATATCGTTATACGCTGCTTACGCTACTAGTAGTAACTATACCTAGTCGTTCTGCTAGTAGTTAATGTATGCCCAGAGATACTGTTCTAGTGTTTAATTTATTTGTTCTGTCTGTCTGTCTGTTTGTAGATAGAATAATGTTAATATTTTTTATTTTGTCTCTAGCTGTTGCATTAGGGATGTCTAAAATCGTAAGACAAACTTTTAATCTCTGTCTAAGATAATTCTTTGTAGTTGGCTATAGTTCGCTAAAACAATATAAAGGAAGGTATATACTAACTGTTCTAAGTTGCTAGCTTCCTTATAAGATACAAAGTACGCGTACTTTGTTAGTTTGTCGCATATAACTAGAATAGCGTTGTAAGCTACTCCTGTAAGCGGATCCTTGAAGGTTAGTAACTTAGTAATAAAGTCTAGTAAGACTATATACTATAGTCTTTTAGATATCTTAAGTAGTTGTAGTTTACTATATAGTAAATACCTTGGGTGCTTAGTTCTTACGTATATATCGTATTTTTAGATATAATTCTCGACGTAGTGTTAGATTTTCGAGATGTAGTACGTTCGTATAATCTTTTTAATAGTGTTGTCGATGCCCCTTGTGTCCTTTCGTTGGGTTATTATAGAAGTTGCTGATAATATGTTAGATTAGATTCCTCGGAACACAGATTTTGCCTTAAAATTTATAATAGCTCTTGTTGTTCTTAGTTAGTTCTAAGTATCGTTTCTTGTTCTTCTAGTAGATTTTAGGGTCGTTTAGAATGTCTAGAATTCAGCTGTCCGGTTCGATAATAAACTCTATTGTTATAGCTAATTGATTGTATCTAATCTTATCGTTGTATTCTTAGAATATTGCGTGTTCGACGTGTTCCTTGTTATTAAGGTAATCTAGTCGTCGGCTTAGAGCGTCGGCTCTATTGTTCTTGAAACCCTTCTTGTAGGTAATAATAAAGTTGTATAGAGCTATAGTTTTTAACTATCTAACTTGTCTTGTAATCTAGGTGTAGGGCAGGAAGCAGTTAGGTAGCAAAAAGGGCCCAAATAGGCCCTACTGGTGTTCAAGCTAATTATTGAGGAGACCAGAAAGGGATGCGTCCACTAGAGGAAAGATATCCTCTAAGAATCGCAGCCTTCCTAAATAGGCAACATTCCGTCTCAATTCGCTATCGGAACGTTTATATATTATAACTGCCTTTCCTCTTAAGGAGGATCGCCCTCGATCCGGGTGCAATCCGCTATCTTTATCGCACCTTCTATTTATCGTCTTACGTAGAACAACAACCTCGTTAAAAACCCGCTGGCTTATATCTGCGTTCAGTCGGAAAAAGAGTAATGTTACTTACTGTCATTCTACGCGTCGTTTAGTGCTAGTTTTCTGCAGTATCGAGTTATAGTGCTAAGCTTTACTTTTAATTTAAAGCTCCCGAGCCTAAGTTGTAAGCTCGGTAGTAAGGTTTTATATTATTTTTACCTAATTTTGCGTTCTTTTATATACTCTTATACACGCTTTTACCGATTAATTGCCTCTATAGGTAGTAGCAACCTACGTAAATAAGCTTCTTTACTTCTAAATCCGTACCTATAGGCGGAAGCTTTGTTATCGGTATCTAACGATAGACATAAAACAAGGCTCTTGCTCTTTTAAACTTTCTCTTTCTTTCTTTAATATTATTATACTCTTCTGCTTAGTCTACAAGCTTCTCTTCTCTGGTAGGCCTTTACTTCTCTTCTTAGGTAATAAGTTTGTAGCTAATTTAGTGTCAGATTGCCTTCAATTTGCCTTTACAATCTCTACTATGTCGGGTTTCAACTCTGTCAACAAACCCGCTGCTAGAGCGAGCTCTTCTAAAGCGCTAACTCGCCGCTTAACTTGCGGCATTAAGGACTCTAAAGCCGCTGTTAATTTTAAAGCTCTTCTTTATAACGCCCGCAAGAAGAAAGCTTTTAAGGTTGCTTCACTAATTTCTAAATTATCTACGGCTTCTCCTGTTCTACGCTCTCTCGAACTAGATAGCGTGTCTCTAACTCTTACGACTTTTTGTAAGTCTTCTATCTCTTATTGCTTTGTTTTAGTCTAACTATTAGCATTCTAGCTCGTTAAAAGCGTTACGTCCGTAAAGACGACTCTAACGATAATAAGATTGTCCGTTCTCCCTATTACTACGGTACTGCTTATAAGCTCGAGTCGCCTACAAAGTCTTGCCGGTCTGCCTCCTCGAATCCCGCTTTTTGCGCCGTACCTACGTTAATTTAGCCTTAGCCAGAGGCTTACGTTCTAGTATGCTGCTGTTGCATAAAGGCCTTATTTAGCGACATAGCTGTATGTAGTAGTCCTTCCGCAAACTCCGATTTTAAGTATTACGAGGACTAGACCTGCGAGTAGCTTAAGAGGCAGTACGCTAAGTGTACTCGCTATACTAGTGTTAAGAGGTTAGAAGACAAGTATAAGATAGTAAGTCTAATACTCTCCCGTCTTAAGTACTAATTAACCCTATATTAATATATACTAGGTCCCCGCTCGGTAAAGACATATCTATAACCTCCTTATGCGCGCCAACTTCTTCTTAACCTCTAACGAGAACGTTTAGAATAATAAAGAGTCTTTCTACGACGACTATCTTACTCTGCTTCGCGCCTTTTACGTTTAGCTACAGGCCTAGTAGCGCGGTCTAGACACTAAGTCGGTCGAGCAGACCAATACTAACGATTTTAAGCGCATTAAGGCGCTACGCTAGAGCTTCGATTCTAGTATAAGGTTGTACGGCCCTTAGCCGTCTACAAATAAGGCTCCTTACGAGCTAGCTATAGTAGGTCTAGTTAATTAGATTTGGGACCGCGTTAACGGTAGTCGCGGCTAGATTAAATAGTATTATACCGCCGATCCGTACTAACTTCGGTACCAGTTTAGGTAGTCTTTTCGTAGTTTTCTGCCTTTTGTTTAGCTAGGGTTTAGTCTATGTAAGTAGTTTTCCTTGGCTTATCGGAATTGTTCTGTATTTTCTTTCTATACAAGTCTTATTTTAGCTTTCTTATAGCTTAAGCTTTATAATTATATATAAATAGTCTTAAAGTTTAATACTATACCAATTCTATGTTCTAAACTATACTCGAGGTATTCTACCTTCTATTCGGCGTTATATTGTAGACTAATTGTATAAGCTTGTAGCTCTTTCTTATCTACGTTGCCTAGTTTGTCTCAGACGCTTGCCTCTCGGCTTAGCGTCTTTACGCTTCTTAAATTTCTTAAGGGCGTTAGAGTCTTTAAGATGTGCCCGCGGCTCTATTGTGTTATTTGCCTCCGACTACCCCTGCTACTTGGTTCAATACTAATCTTTATTCTTAACCTTAAAGCGGATCGCCTTAACAAGCTATTCTTTATTACTATCGACTTCGACCGGACCAGGCGGTTCCGTACCGGGCCGACGGCGATATAGCTCTAGTAAGGACACGTAGAAGATAGAGTAGATGCGGTAGGAGTTTAATAGTACCAGCTAGTAAGCTTGTTTACCTACTTTCTTAAGGATTTTAAATAATTCTAAGCTTCGATCGTCGAGCTTCTTTATTGACCTCTTTGTCTTAAGGTTCTTTAACGACAGCAGCACTAAGTTACCTACTGCATAGTATTTTAGTGTATACTTAGTGTTGTACTATTCTATCTATAAACGCTAAGCTTTCTTTAGCTGCTGCTTTATTTCTTGTTAGCGGAGAAGGCGTTCTTCTATATGCTTAACTGCTATAGGATGTTCTAGCCTAGGCTACCTCTCCCCTTAACGGGAGGTGTTTTCGCTAATAGAAAGGTTGTTTAGCTTAACTACGGTATAGTGCCGATTCGGCGGCGGCGCGCCGTCTAGTACGTCTGTAACGCGACCGAACGCGCATTCAATCGGCAAAATTTTTGTTAATAAATAAACTTTTAAATTGTACGTAAAAGTAGCTTCTTTTAGATACTTATGCTAGTTATCTTAATCTTAAGAGATATAGATACGCAGGTAGTTTTTAAGCTTCTAGTTTTAGCGCTCGGTTTGGCTATTAGTTTGAGGGTAAAACGCTGTGCTTAACCTTTGTTTTACGGCCAAATGCTAGTAAAAGGTGCTTTAATATAAGCTAGTAAATATAGATCTTCTGTTAAACAAGAGGCTTTTTAGAAATCCTGACGTTTTCGCCTAATATTTATAAAGCACTTCTGTTAGCTCTATAGCATCTATAGTTTTACTAACTAGAATATAGGTTATAAACTTAGAAAAGCGGTCTACAACTATAAGAATTAAATTAACAATGTCCCCGTTCTTTAAAAGAATTATTAGTAGTTTAACAATAAAGTCTAAGAATAGGTTCTTAAAGAGGCCAATTAGAACCGATATCGCCGCTATTTCGCTGTATAGCTTATACCTCTTTACAGCTGTTTGTTAGCATATATTATATTTAGCAACAAAGTTCTTAATATACGTTACTATCTTTTTCTACGCATATTTACGTTTTAGAATTTTAAAGGTCTTCTCGATCTTAAAGTAGTTAACAAGCTTATTATTATAATTTCTGCTTATAATTTTAAGCTTTAACGCAGAGCATTTTAGTATCTAGATTTTGCTATCTTAACGCAACAATCCGTAGCTATCGACTAATTATTCTACGTACTTTAAAGACTCGAAGTTTGAGTCGGGCCCTATCGGAGCATCTAAGTCGATTCGACTCGTACGGCGCTTTCTTGTACCGGCTTAACGGCAATCCGTTACCGTTTTATTACTCTACTGACCTTTAGTTCCAGCCAATAATTTTAACTCCGATACTTTCTGCTTCATAAAGGCGTCCCTCTGCTAGACTTTAAGGATTAGAGTCGCGAGACCCTAAGAAGTATTATTGTAAGCTATTTCGAGAGCGGTAGCTGCAACTACCTTAACTCGTAATACGAGAGCTATCGGAAAAGGCTCTATATTAGTAAAGAAAGACGGACGCGTTTCTCGCTCCTAGGCGTCCTACATAAGGTCTATATTTAACTCTAATCTACCTCTAATTTGGGCTACAGTCGCGTTTAGAGTTTTAGATCGGTAGCCAAACCGCTAATAGTGTTCAAACTAATTTTTAAGCAATATAATTAAGATAGCAATTATACCTTCTTCTAGGCTAGAGGGCTCTTTCCTAGCACTAGGCAAAGCAGCACCTCTCCTAAGCTTCTGCTATAGACTCGGCAACATCTCGTTAGCGTTGTCTTCCTTTGCTCTACGTAAATTCTTGTAATCTAAACGGCGCGACGGCGCGTCTACTAGGTTCTTGCTATCTATACGGTATAGTATTTTAAAGTTAAATACTAACAGGTCTTCTGCCCAGCGCGCCTGTCGGCAAGACAATACTTTTATTATTATAAAATACTACAGATTATTATAGTCTATTACGACCTTTACTAAGTGCTGTATACTAATAAGATAATAGCGCTAGTACTTAAAGCTAGCCTATATTGCTATAAGCTCTTTATTATAAGTATTATATCTTAGCTTAGCGTCTATAAATTTCTTTAAAAAGAACGCTATCGGATATAGATATGTGTCCGCCTTGTTATCGGTACTAGTTCGGGCGGTGTCCGCTATATCTAGTGTAGATAAGCTTAAGTTAATATTTAACGGCAATAGTAATCGGCTATCTCTCCTTAGCTAAAGTAAGATACCTACTATTATAAAGTCTAATATATTAGTTATTAAAACGATCGACAGTACTAAATTAAAGTATATTAGTACTAGTATATTTATAAAGGCTTGCTTTAGCGCTTTAAAAGCTTCTTATTGGACTTTGCTTTAAACAAACTTAACGTCTTTTGTTAGTACGTTCATTAGCACTACGATGCGGCTAAATCTGTAGATAAATCGCCGGTAGAAGTTTACGAATCCTAGGAAGGACAGGATCTACTTTATGGTAGTAGGAACTGGCTATTCGGCTATAGTTTGTACCCTTTCTAGGTCTATTTTAACACTATTGACTTCTACGGTGAACCCTAGGAAAGAAACCTTGGTAATGTAAAATTAATACTTAAACAGCTTTATAAATAAACCCTATTTACGGAGCCTTTACAGAACTTCTTTAATATAGCCTTTATAGCTTTCCTCGTCTTTAAAGAAAATTAAGATATTGTCTATATAAACGATATACACGGTATCAACAAGATTGTCTATAGCTTTATAGATATATACCTAGAACGTAGTAGGGGCGTTTGCTAGTTCAAAAGGCATTATTAGGTATTTATAGTACCTATATCGGATATAAAACGCTGTCTTTTACTTATCCTCTTTATAGATATAGATACAGTAATAGGTATCGTAAAGATTAAGCTTCGTAAACACCTTCGAGCCTTGTAGACGATTAAGAATCTTAGAGACTAGCGGCAATGCGTAGCGATTCTTTACAGTTATATTGTTTAAACTGCGGTAGTTAATATACAGTCTTAACGATCTGTCTACCTTAAATATAAATAGAACCAAGACACCCGCCGAACTAGTAGAGGGTTATATTCACTCTTTCTTAATTATAGCATTTAGGTACTTCTAAAGCGTCTTCAGCTTATTCTGCGATATAGGGTAGATTAGCTTATACAGAGATTCTATACTATCCTTAAGCTTAATCTTATAAGTATGCTTACTAAGCGGCGCAAGCTTACTTAACAGTTCTTTAGAAAAGATATCTTTATATTCAGCGTACTGAGGAGAAAGCTTATCTCGCTTCTCTACTTTCTTAGACTCGCTATCCAGAGTCCGGTTTAGCGGCGAACTAACGTCTAATAGAACCGCTATTTAATACTTATAACGTTTATCCGCTCTTATCTATAGGATCGCGGAGTAGCACTGTTCGCCTCTTTATAAATATACTAAAATTACGTCTTTATTAACAATCTTAACAGATTTAGCTTCTATTACCCGTTCTTTGGACGCAGAAAGGTTTTCCCAAGCGATTATTCTTATCGTCCAGCTAATTTAGAGCTCAACTTACTCAAGCTATAGGTATTCTAAGACGAGGCTGTATCCTACAAAGTTAGCCGAATATAGACAGAGTTAGCAATACCGTTCCTCTCTATACACATCTCTTACAGTTACGTTTACGTTATAAGCGCCGTAGAGCTACAGCTTATTTTTATTAAGAAACTTAATATACAGGAGCTTTACTCTATACAATTTTTACTATCCTTTTTTAAACATAATACAATAATTAATAAGGTTAATCTCTATACTAGAATCTACTAGCGCGAGGATCTCTTGCAGCGACCTACCTAGCTATATCGAGACTTTAATTCGTCCTTACCGTTAATCGATAGCCTCAAGCTTTAGAAACGCGAGACTTATCCTTAAGGTCTATCGTTTCTCCGTCTAACTAGCGTTAAATTGACACCGGTTTAGAACGTAGTACATTTAGTAGTATAATACCCTTTCTAATTGTACGTAAAGCAGATAATGTTTACCTTACTGTATATCGACCCTAGTTGCCTCTATACGGCAGAGCCATTGTCTCTTTATCGAACCGGTAAGTTGCCTCGTCCTCGATATAAACTGCCTCGTCCGCGGTCCGACCCCTGTAGAGATGCTCTAGCGTTATAACCGCCACAGTTTGTACCCGATCCGCTACCGGAGCGATCTCGGTTTATATTAGTGTTGCGGGCGTCCCGCAATACACTACGATTAATATTTATATATTAACAAACTTTCTTTAGAAGCTCGTTCGTATCTTTAAGCAAGTTCTTTAAGAGACCTTACTTAATTAGCTTTACCTTAATCTATAAAGATAAGCGTGTATAGTAGAATGCGGCCCGATTCGGGTCCGGCATCTTGCTACCTAGCAACTTAGTTTCTTTGTTCTGCAGAAAGCTTAGAAAGTTCTTGAGCTTCTACGTCGAACTCTGTATCGACGTAAAGAACTTTTCTGCGTTAGCTATAGTAGCCGTAGCTAAGTTAACGATATATTTTATTACCTATCCTTTAAAGTACGCCTATATGTAGAGCGACGTCTTCTCTTTATTCTTTTCGGCGTAAGTTCGCTACCTATCCGCTAGGTCTCTAGAAAGTTTCTAGACGCACTAAGTAATAACACAAATATTATCGGGGTCCGAGATGTTGGCTATCTAAAATCTTTTCTCAATAGTTTAAGTCTATCGAGTGTCTATAGAGTTTATAGCTCTCTTAAGCTTAGACGCCTCTTTCTTAAGAAGCTCGTTAATCTAGCTTTAAAGGCTTAAATCGCCCTATAGCTGCTTGCTACCAGTTTCCAAATTACAGGCGGACTGGAGCTCAACTTTAAGTATTCGCTTTTCGAGCTTAAGCTTCTTAATAGTGTGCTGCTACTGCTATACTAGTAGTTCTTGTCTCAGCTTTCGTACCTTAACGCTTAAGAAGGCGCTAAAGAGGGATTCTTCGCGGTTAGAGCCTTAATAGACCTCTTCGTCGTTGTTATTGTTTTGGTTTAGACTATTGTCCTTTCTAGTTTATAATCTGCTCGGCGTCTGTTCGCCGGCTTATAAGCCCTCTTGCTTATTGTCGTCGCTAGATCTTATATAAGGGTCCTAGTCTTCTTCGGCGTTGGCTATATTTTACTACGCTCTGTATTCTGCTTATACGGCGGATATAAAGCGACTACCGTCGCGTGCTTGGTTCCTTGCTCGTTCTCTTCGAATACAGTACTTGCTAGCACCGGCCATCAATTAATTTTAATATTATTTATTTTAACGTGTATATAGAGTCTCGGCTATACTCGATTATACCGGGTTAATCCCTAAGCGACGTCGATAAGGTGTCTAACTGCCGGCCGCCCCCCTTATAGGTTTAGAATAATTAGAATATAATCTAGGTATAGAGCAGAAAGCAGTTAAGTAGCAAAAAGGGCCTAAATAGGCTCTACTAGTATTTAAGCTAATTATTAAGGAGACTAGAAAGGAATGCGTCCACTAGAGAGAAGATATTCTTTAAAGATCGCAGCCTTCCTAAATAGGCAACATTCCGTCCTAATTCGCTATCGAGACGTCTATACATTATATGTCTGCGGTTGAGTTTCTTTATTGTCGTAAAATAAGTTAGATTCTTGTAGTTTGTATATACTATAATTGTATAGTTTGCTCCTTCTAGGTAAGCTCGCTATATTTCGAATGCTGCTATAATAGCTAAAAGCTCTTTATTGTAAATATCGTAGTTCTGTTTTATAGGTAATATTTTTCTTAAGTAGAAAGCTACTAGTCTAAGCTTTTCTTTTTTGTTACTTTAACTTATATATACTCTAATTATATAGTCTAACGCGTCTATTTCTATAATAATTGGTAGGTTAGGGTTAAATATTGTTAGTACGGGCTCGATCTTAAAAGCTTTCTTAAGTTCTTTAAATACTAATTGTTCTTTCTACGTTTAGAAGAATTCTATCGATTGCTTTATCTGTTAAGACAGCGGTACTATAATTCGACTAAAGTTAAATATCTATCGCCTGTAATAGTTAGCAAAACTAAGAAACTGTTGTAACTATTTTATATTCTTTGGTATAGGCTAGGTTAGAACAGATTAGATCTTTAAATCTTCTATTTAAAGACCGTACTCGGTAATTATAAATCTAAGAAATTTAACAGATTGTTGGTAGAACTAGGTTTTCTTGATATTAATTTGTAAATCGGTACGTACTAATCTTTCTAATACCTTCTTAATATGCTTCTTATATTCTTTTAGTGTACAGCTATATACTAGGATATCGTCTAGATAAGCAGTTATAAATATATTTAGGTAATTACTAAGTATATTGTTAATTAGTTTCTAAAATAATGCTAATACGTTTATTAGCCCAAAGAATATAACGCAATACTTAAAAAGTCTGTATCTAATACAGAAGTATAACGCCGGTCGCTAAGAGAACCGAACTAAGGCTCACTTGCCTTGTATGCTTATCGACCTTAGTAGTAGGTATCTTATATGCTAGAGACTAAAAGACAGAAGAGGCGAGATAGATTATAGAGGGTAAGAGAGACTTAACTAAAGTAGATAGAAGGTAAAGTACGTTACTTAAATATAGTTAAGAAACTTGTATTTAGATATTAAGTTAATAGACTAAAGTCTATTCTAAGGTCGGCTATTAGTCTAGCTATATAATTTAAGGTATATAGAGAAGTTCCTCTATATCCGTTAATCTTAACAATACTTATATCGGGTTTGTAAGGAACGTAGGCTCTTATAGCCGTCTTGTTCGATAATGCCTACGGCGGGTTTATAGGCTTAGTCGGGAATAATGCTGGTAGGGCTAAGATAACTAGCGGTAGTTAATACTTAAGTATACGCTAGGCCGTCTGGGACTAGTACTCGTAATACAATCCCTCCTCTTCTAGTTAAATTGTTCTCGATTGACCCTCAGCCTTTTAAACACCTATAAGTTACGTTTCGTCCCTCCTTTCGTAACTAATCTGTAAGTCGCTATACCTCGCATAAAGTCTATTGCTGCGGGTCCTAATAAAAAGTACAGCTAATATCTATTAATTAAAGTCTACGGTATCGAGATGCCTCCTTGTTTTAAATGTGTGTCGACTAAGGAAAGGTATATAGTTTAGTTCGGGAAGGCGACGTATTTGGTGTGTACTTAAGATAGAAAGAGTTGTAATTTACGAGTATCGATAGCAGATAGTATACCTTTTCAGTGTCCTTTTGTAGTAACTAGAACTAACTTAATTGTAGCGCGTTCGGTTTATTCTCAATATTCCTCTTAGTCGGCTGCCCTTCAGCGTACGAAGAGCCAATTGCGTGCGTTAAAGGCTCAGGTAGCAGCGTTGGTTGCGGCTGTGCAGCGTAACCGATCTAAGGTCCGAAAGTTAAAAGAGAAGGTTAAGAAGACTTGTACGCGGGCAGCAGCGAAGTTAGCTTAGAATAAGTTATTGGAGCAAGAAGAGTTTGCTGCGTCGATAGCTAGTAGTAATATATTTAAATGTCTGAGCGGGTTATCCGTTGACTTTTAGAGTAACCTCTACCCGGTATTGGGTAGTGGTCCTATAATATAGTAGGCTGGTTCGTTCGAGGGTAACCTAGGTGCCGGCGAGGCACACTAGATAGTAAATTAGGGTGTTAGTGCTACTACGACCGATTAATATTCTAGTTCTAATATCGTTAAATAGTGTCTTTATAGTTAGTTAGGTTTTATTCTGGTTTCCATTAATTTTTGTGTTTGGAATATTCTTTCTACTTTATAAGATACTATCGTTTGCCTCGGTATTGTCTATAAGCTCGAATTATTTCGACTTTATACTTAGGTTCTTAACTGTTAGAAAGGATTTCTAGGTTAGATCGTTCTGCTTCTCGAAAGTAGACTAGTTTCAACAGCGCTACATAAAATATAGGATATATTCTTATTGTCTTTAGGAGTTTAAGTTTAAATGTTATAGATTCTAATTGCTATAAGATTTTAAACGGTTCTGTTTTAGTATAGTCGAGTTTTTTGCTTAGTCTGATAGTTTTTAAGTTTCTTATAAGCAAGTAAGCTCTTCCCCCCTCTTTTATGCTTATATTTAGGGTTGTTCTTAACTTATTATACTACTTTCTTGTTCGTTCGTTAATAAACTCGCTGTCAGACTTTAACTGCTAGTGCAGGTATTTTATGTTCGTAGCTATTCGTATAGCTGATTCGTTCTCTATAGTATTTTATAGTTGTCTTCTCTAAAGAGGGTGATAGCTATATAAGGCGTAGAACGGAGTTGTCTTTATTGTATCGTTTTTTGTATCGTTTTTTGTATCGTTGTGCGCTGCTTGCGCTACTAATAGTAACTATACCTAGTCGTTCTACTGATAGTTAATGTATGCCCGGAGATACTATTCTAGTGTTTAATTTGTTCGTTCTGTCTGTCCGTCTGTCTGTAGATAGAATAATATTAATATTTTTTATTTTGTCTCTAGCTATTGTATTAGAGATGTCTAAAACCGTAAGACAAACTTTCGGTCTCTGTCTAAGACAATTCTTTAGGGTTAGCTATAGTTTGCTAGGATAATCCGAAGGAAGGTATATACTAACTGTTCTAAGTTGCTGGCTTCCTTGTAAGGTACAAAGTACGCGTACTTTGTTAGTTTATTGTATATAACTAGAATAGCGTCGTAAGCTACTCCTATAAATAGATCCTTAGAAGTTAGTAACTTAGTAATAAAGTCTAGTAAGACTGTGTACTATAGTCTCTCGGGTGTCTCTAGTAGTTATAGTTTACCGTATAGTAAATGCCTCGGGTGCTTAGTTCTTACGTATATGTCGCATTCTCGGATATAATTCTTAACGTAGTGTCGGATTCTCGGGATGTAGTAGGTTCTTGTAATCTTTTCTATAGTATTGTCGATGCCTTTATGTCCTTTAGTTGGGTTATCGTAGAAGTCACTAATAATGTTCTGGATTAGATTCCTTAGGACGTAGATTTTGCCTTAGAATTCGTAATATCCCTTGTTGTTCTTAGTTAATCCTAGGTGTCGTTTCTCGTCTTCTTGGTAGGTTTTAGAGTCGTTCAGGATATCTAGGATTCGGCTGTCTAGTTTAATAACAAACTCGGTCGTTATAGCCAATTAATTGTATCTGATCTCGTTATTATGTTCTTAGAATATTGCATGCTCGACGTATTCCTTGTTATTAAGGTAATCCGGTCGTCGGCTTAGAGCGTCGGCCCTATCGTTCTCGGAACCCTTCTTGTAGGTAATAATAAAGTCGTATAAAGCTATAGTTTCTAACTATCTAACTTGTCTACGGTTGAGTTTCTTTGTTGTCGTAAAATAAGTCAGGTTTTTATAGTCTATGTATACTATAATCGTATAGTTTGCTTCTTCTAGGTAAGCTCGCTATGTCTCGAATACTGCTATAATAGCTAAAAGCTCTTTATCGTAAATGTCGTAGTTCTGTTCTGTAGGTAATATTTTCCTTGAGTAGAAAGCTACTGGTCTAAGCTTTCCTTCTTTGTTGTTTTAACTTATACATACTCCAATTATATAGTCTAACGCGTCTGTTTCTATAATAATCGGTAGGTTGGGGTCAAATATTGCTAGTATAGGTCCGATCTTAAAGGCTTCTTTAAGTTCTTTAAATACTGATTGTTCTTTCTGCGTCCAGAAGAATTCTATCGATTGTTTCGTTTGTTAAGACAGCGGTGCTGTAATTCGGCTAAAGTTAGATATCTATCGCCTGTAGTAGTTAGCAAAACTAAGAAACTATTGTAATTGTTTTATATTCTTTGGTATAGGTCAGGTTAGAACGGATTAGATCTTTAAATCTTTTATTTAGAGACCGTGCTCGGTAATTATAAATCTAAGAAATTCGACGGATTGTTAGTAAAACTAAGTTTTCTCGATATTAATTCGTAAATCGGCACGCGCCAATCTTTCTAATACCTTCTTAATATGTTCCTTATGTTCTTCTAGTATACGGCTATATACTAGGATATCGTCTAGATAAGCAGTTATAAATATATTTAGGTAATCGCTAAGTATGTTGTTAATTAGTTTCTAAAATAATGCTAGAGCGTTTATTAGTCCGAAGGGTATAACGCAATACTCAAAAAGTCCGTGTCTGGTATAGAAGACCGTTTTCTATTCCTCGCCCTTCTTTATACGGATTAGGTTGTATGCTCCTTGTAGGTCAAACTTAGTAAACTATTGCGTATTATACAATCGATCTGTTATTTCGTCGATACGTAGTAAAGAGTATCGATTTTTAATAGTTATCCCGTTTAGTTGTCTATAATCTACGTAGAGTTGTAGTTTGCTATTCTTCTTGGGTACGAAGAGTATCGGGTATCCGGCTAGTAATATTAATTTTCGGATAAATCTTTTCTTAAGGTTCTCGTTAAGATAATCGCAGAGCGCTTAATTTTTTGCTTCTAATAGAGAGTATATTAGACCGAATGTTGGCGTTTTACCTTCTTGTAAAGGTATTGTATAATCTTACGGTTTGTGTTCTAGGAGAGCTAAGTTCGGCTTAGCTTCTTCAAACAGGTATCGGAATTAATCGTATTCCTTAAGTATCTTAGTAATTAACTGAGTACTTGTCGTCGTATAGAATCGTTAGCGTGCAGTTGTCTTTTGTTTATACTTGCGTGTAGTTAGCTATAGACAAGATACTGCGTTAGACTCCTCTCGTAGGATATCTAAATGTTAGAGTATAGTAGTGCTAACCCGCATAAGTTCCTTATCGCGCTCCTTATCCTTACTACTAAAATTAGCTTGTAGGGTATTTGTTCCGTAGAACGACTCTTATCTAGAGTGCTTGTATCTAGTAAAGAGAAGTTTCTTAGTTCTCTAATCTACTTCTAAGTTATATTGTTGTAACTAAGGTATACCTAGTATAGCGTAGTACTAGTTAATATCTACAATATTATAAGTAATTTCTTCTTAATAGTCCCTAATTATTATACCTATTGGCGAAGTCTTGTAGTCGACTCTTCCCTCTACCCCTTAAAATCTAAACAGTGCGTAGGATAATTTCTTCTTTTGTGTTTATATCTGGTACTCCTTAACGCAGCGTATTAAGATAAAGTTGCCTGTTGCGCCTAAATCGATTATAACTTTAATGTTTCTGTAGTTTACTGTTGCCTAAGTGTGCAGGTATGTTCTATAGGCAGTCAAGCTTGTATAGAGCTAGACTCCTAGAGGGTCTAACCGTTGAACGGGCCGGTACTACTGCCCTCGAAGCAGTCGGCCTAGTCTTTTTTCTGTTAATTATGTACGTTCTGAAGTATTTTAGGTACCGGAACCCATTATCGGTTAATTTACCGTAAGAATTCCTGTATAGAGTGTTTTAATACTACTTTTATTATAACGTCTAGTTTGTTGTTTACAATCTCTGCTTTAATTATATAACTATCGCTGATTAAAACTTATTGTATCTGTAGGTTGTATATTGTTGGTCGAAGATATTAGTACTAACTATATAATTCTAGATCTCTAATAAGGTAGTCTACTAGTCGTCGTAGGCGTAAGTAAATATATCTCAGAATGTCGTTAATATCTCTATTAGCGCTTAACTTCCTATCGTAGAAGGCTAACTAACAAAGTCTCTATATTATTTCTTCCCAACGGATTAGGGTTTGTTCTTCCTAGTTAATGTTGTTCTCGAGCGAGGATTCCGTACCATTAGAATCTATGTTTTTGTCTTTAAGTCGTTATCTTGCCTATAACGCATCGTAGCTGCTATCTTACTTAGCTTCTACGGTCTATTCTTTCTTAGATTCCTCTTAAGTTTCTAGGTAAGGTAACCTAGGTTGTTCTCGGGTAAGGCCTAGTTCTTGTATCAAACCTTGTTTAAGAGATGTCGGTTTCTTTAGCTATCATCCTAACTCTAGTTTGTCGGATTCGTAAATCGTACAATCGTTATTGTAGTACGCGGTCTAAGATAGTATATTGTGTGGTGCAACGGTACTCTATATCTAATGCCTCGGAATAGTGCGGTTAATATTGTTCTAGTCCTGTAGGTCTTATTGTTCCTGTTTTATTTGTCGTTCCTTTGTTTCTTCCTATAACTTACTATCTATATCCCAGTTTTTGTGTAAATTAAATAAGTTTAGTTTGTTGTGCTTCTTATCGGAAGTAACTAAATAAGTATCTTCCTAGTTATAGAAGGCACCCTAGTAGATGTTCTTCTGCTCCTTAGTTAGTTCGGTAACGTACTTATACCAGTTCTAGTTGATCTTAGATAGGAGTCTAAACGCTTAAAGTAGACGGTTCCCGGTTAAATTTATATATCAGCGGTCGGAGAAGGCTGCTAGTAATTCTATTACCTTATCGCGACCGTAGTGTTTCTGTGTCTAGATAGTTATATTGAACTGTTATCGTAGAAGACGGGGTTTCTAAAATCGATTATTATGTCTATTTCTGCCGGTACTGTTGAACTATTGTTTCTTGGAACGGTATTCTTTAACTTAATGCCCTAGTTTTCCGTAATATAAGTATAGCTTATTCTTTATTCTATATTCTCTTTCCTAGTTATTTAGTTTTCCTCGAGGCTTTATAAAATCTAACTCTATTAGATCGCCTTAGTCTTGTTATAAGTTTGCTCGATTCTTTGTTCTATAGAACCTATTAGTAGGATTGCCCTTCTTTTTTATTTGTCTTTTAAAGTTGCTGTCGTCGATCTCCTTTGCTCGTTGTATAAAGTTGTCGAGATTATCAAACTTTTCTCTACGGATGTAGATTATTTCCTTAATATAATTCTTAAGTTCTTCGTAAAAGGTCTCGATTAGAGGTTTCTTGTTCTATCCTGTTTAATTAGCATACTGTATAAATTCGGTGGCGTACCTGCTTGCTGGTCCTATCTGCTTAAGGTTCCTAAGCTTTCTAATAGCGACGCGTCTAGCGTCGGTCTGTTTAAAAATTTCGTGAAGCTTCTTCTAAAAGAAGGTAAAGCTAGCAAAGAACTCATCGGTATCCTCGCGCCTGCTCTTTATCGAGGTAAATAAAAAATTGTCGAGGTAGTACTCGACCTACTTGTAGGCATCTCTATCTATATAAGAGGTAGCGAATAGAACTATAGTAGTATCGTTCGGGAACTAGTCTTTATAAGTTCTAAAGTATATAGCTAGGCGTATTAAGAATAAAGTAACTTTAAAACGTTTACCTAAAAAACTTTTTCCTATCTTAGTATTAACGTCCGATATCTTACTCGTACTAACTATTCTATTGGCTAATCTGTCCGCAGCGTCGCGGCTGTTAGGTGCTAAAGTAGTAGACATAATTAATCTGCTTTCTCTACTTTCGTAGCGAGTCTATTAAAGTATAACGCCGGTCGCTGAGAGAACCGAACTAAGGCTTACTTGCCTTGTATGCTTGTCGACCTTGGTAGTAGATATCTTGTGTGCTAGAGACTAAAAGACAGGAGAAGCGAGATAGATTATAGAGAGTAAGAGGGGCTTAACTAAAGTAGACAGAAGGTAAAGTACGTTACTTAAATATAGTTAAGGAACTTGTATTCAAATATTAAGTTAATAGACTAAAGTTTATCCTAAGGTCGGCCATTAGTTTAGCTATATAATCTAAGGTACATAGGGAAGTTTCTCTATGTCTATTAATCCCGATAATACTTATATCGGGTTTATAGGGAATGTAGACTCTTATAGCCGTCTTGTTCGATAATGCTTACGGCGGGTTTATAGGCTTAGTCGGGAATAATGCTGGTAGAGCTAAGATAACTGGCGGTAGTTGATGCTTAAGTATACGCTAGGCCGTCTGGAGCTGGTATCTGTAACAGAAAGACTGTTTTCTATTCTTCGCTCTTTCTTATATAGATTAGGTTATAGGCTTCTTATAGGTTAAACTTAGTAAACTATTACGCGTTATACAATCGATCTGTTATTTTGTTAATATATAATAGAGAGTATCGGTTTTTAATAGTTACTCTATTTAGTTGTCTATAATTTACGTAGAGTTGTAGTTTGCTATTCTTCTTTAGTATAAAGAGTATCGGGTATTTAGCTAGTAATATTAATTTTTAGATAAATTCTTTCTTAAGATTCTTATTAAGATAGTCGCAGAGTACTTAATTTTCTACTTTTAATAGAGAGTATATTAGACCGAATGTTGGCGTCTTGCCTTCTTATAAAGGTATTGTATAATCTTACGGTTTGTATTCTAGGAGAGCTAAGTTTAGCTTAGCTTTCTTAAACAGATATCGGAATTAACTATATTTCTTAGGTATTTTAGTAATTAACTGAGTACTTGTCGTAGTATAGAATCGTTAACGTATAGTTGTCTCTTGTTTATACTTACGTGTAGCTAGCTATAGACGAGATACTACGTTAGACTTCTCTCGTAAGATATCTAAATATCGGAGTGTAGTAGTACTAACCCGCATAAGTTCTTTATCGCGCTTCTTATTCTTACTACTAAAAATAGCTTATAGAGTATTTATTCTATAGAACGACTCTTGTCTAGAGTACTTGTACCTAGTAAAGAGGAGTTTCTTAGTTCTCTAATCTACTTTTAGATTATATTGTTGTAACTAAGGTATACTTAGTATAGCGTAGTACTAGTCGATATCTACAATATTATAAGTAATTTCTTCTTAATAGTCTCTAATTATTATACCTATTAGTAAAGTCTTGTAGTCAACTCTTTCTTCTACCTCTTAAAATCTAGATAGTACGTAGGATAATTTCTTCTTTTATATTTATATCTGGTACTCTCTAACGTAGCGTATTAAGATAAAGTTGCCTATTGCGCTTAAATCGATTATAATTTTAATGTTTCTATAGTTTATTGTTGCTTAAGTATGTAGATATATTCTATAGGCAGCCAAGCTCGCGTAGAGCTAGACTTTTAGAAGGTCTAACCGTTGAACGGGCCGGTACTACTGCTCTTAAAGTAGTCGGCCTAGTCTTTTCTCTATTAATCTTATACGTTTTAGAGTATTTTAGATATCAAAACCTATTGTCGGTTAATTTGCTATAAGAATGCCTGTATAGAGTGTCCTAGTACTGCTTTTATTATAACGTTTAGTTTGTTGTTTACAATCTCTACTTTAATTATATAACTATTACTAATTAGAACTCGTTGTATTTATAGATTATATATTGTTAGTCGAAGATATTAGTACTAACTATATAATTTTAAACCCCTAATAAGGTAGTCTACTAGTTATTATAGACGTAAGTAAATATATCCTAGAATATCGTTAATATCTTTATTAGCGCTTAACTTTCTATCGTAGAAGGCTAACTAACAAAGTCTCTATATTATTCCTTTCTAACGGATTAGAGTTTGCTCTTTCTAGTTAGTATCGTTCTTAAGCAAAGATTTTGTACTATTAGAATCTATATTTTTGTCTTTAAGTCGTTATCTTGCCTATAACGTATTGTAGCTGCTATCTTACTTAGCTTCTACAGTCTATTTGTTCTTAGATTCCCTCTAGGTTTCTAGGTAAGGTAACCTAGATCGTTCTTAGATAAGGCCTAGTTCTTATATCGAACCTTGTTTTAAAGATATTAGTTTTCTTAGCTACTATTCTAACTCTAGTTTGTTAGATTCGTAGATCGTATAATCGTTATTATAGTACGTAGTTTAGAATAGTGTTTCGTGTAATGCAACGGTATCTTGTATCTGCTACCTCGAAATAGTACGGTTAATGTTGTTCTAGTCCTATAGATTTTGTTGTTCCTATTTTATTTGTTATTTCTTTATTTCTTCTTATAACTCGATGTCTGTGTCCCAGTTTTTGTGTAAGTTAAACAAGTTCTACTTATTATACTTCTTGTTGGACGAAACCTAGTAAGTATTTTTCTAGTTACAGAAGGCGTTCTAGTAAATATTCTTCTGCTCTTTAGTTAATCTAGTAACGTACTTATACTAGTTCTGAATAGTTTTCTGTAGGAGATCTAATTTCTAGAGAAGACAACCCTCGGTCGGGTCCTTCTATTAGCGGTCGGAGAAGGCTGCTAGTAGCTTTATTGCCCTATCGCGACTGTTGTTCTCTTTTGTCTAAGTAGTTATATTAAACTGTTGTTATAGAAGATAGGGTTTCTAAGATCGATTATTGTGTCTATTTCTACTGGTACTATTAAACTGTTGTTTCTTGAAACAGTATTCTTTAACTTAATGCCCTGGTTTTCCGTAATATAAGTATAGCTTGTTCTTTATTCTATATTCTTGTTTCTAGTTGTTTAGTTTTTTTTAGAGCTTTATAAAATTTAACTCTATTAGATTGCCTCGGTTTTATCGTAAGTTTGCTCGATTCTTTGTTTTATAGAATTTATTAGTAAAATTATCCTTCTTTTCTATTTATCTTTTAAAGTTACTGTCGTTAATCTTCTTTGCTCGTTGTATAAAATTATCGAAATTATTAAACTTCTCTTTACAAATATAAATTATTTCCTTAATATAATCCTTAAGTTCTTCGTAAAAGGTCTCGATAAGGGGTTTCTCGTTCTATCCTATTTAATTAGCATACTGTATAAATTCAGCGGCGTACCTGCTTACTAGTCCTATTTACTTAAGGTTTCTAAGCTTCTTAATAGCGATGCGTCCAGCGTCGATCTATCTAAAGATTTTATAAAGCTTCTTCTAAAAGAAGATAAAGCTAGCAAAGAACTTATTGATATTCTTGCGTCTACTCTTTATCAGAGTAAATAAGAAATCGTTGAAGTAGTACTTAACCTACTTGTAAGCATCTCTATTTATATAAGAGGTAGTAAATAGAACTATAGTAGTATCGTTCAGAAACTAGTCTTTATAAGTTTTAAAGTATACGGCTAGGCGTATTAAGAATAAAGTAACTTTAGAACGTTTATCTAAAAAGCTTTTTTCTATCTTAGTATTAACGTTCGATATCTTACTCGTACTAGCTATTCTATTGGCTAACCTATCCGCTGCGTTGCGGCTGTTGGGTACTAAAGTAGTAGATATAATTAATCTACTTTCTCTACTTTCGTAGCGAGTCTATTAAAGTATAACGCTAGTCGCTAAGAGAACTAAGCTAAGGCTTACTTACCTTGTATACTTATCGACCTTAGTAGAGAGTATTTTGTGTACTAGAGACTAAAAGACAGGAGAGGCGAGATAGATTACTAAAAGTAGAGAGAAGCTTAACTAAAGTAGATAGAAGGTAAAGTATGTTATCTAAATATAGTTAAGAAACTTATATTTAAATATTAAGTTAATAGACTAAAGTCTATTCTAAGGTCGGCTATTAGTCTAGCTATATAGTCTAAGGTACAAAGGTATATTTTTCTGTGTCTAACGGTCTTAATACTTCCTTTGTCGTATAGTTAGAATTCTATTACGATATAGCGACGTCGCCGATATCGCTATGTTAGAGTTATCGGAAATACTGTATAATGCTTCAATAAGGCTGGCTGCGCTTAGCCCTGTACTAGCTCAATATAGTAAGATTGTAATACTTATAATCTTCTACGTACTAAACAAAATTAATAGTTGCTTGCCCTTTAAAACTATCTAAAAGAAGCAATCAATACGTACCTCGTTGCCGCTTTAAGCTCGCTCTATTAAAATACTTAATATATTTAAGTATAATCTTGTTGTTTGTGTAGCCTAATTTAGAAAGTGTAAGCATTGTTTTACCTTCGATACTTGTTCGAGCCCAATAAGCTTGGTGTACAGCGCCTAAGATTACTATAAGCGGATTAAGCTTTAATTTAGCTACAGATATTATCTTAACTAGGGTAATAAGTATTCGGTTGAGCTAACTTAAAGCTACTGCTTTAGCTTAATTACATCGTACTACAACCTAATTATTTGCTTTAATTCTAATTCGAAAGCCTACTTAGTCGATATTCTAGATATTATACGGGTCGATTGCGTATTCTTATATAAGCTCGTCGAGCTTCTAATACTACTTTTAGATAGTATCTCTGTTCTAAGCAAGATATTAGGCCATTTCTATTGGTTTCTGGCGCGCTAGCTTGTACTATAGGTATCGCGCTAGCTATATTCGGTACTAGACAGATAAGACGTGTTAAGGAGGTTTAGGTAAATCTATAGCTTAAGATTGCGCTAGTATCGAATTAGCCGCAGAAACGATCAATCGACGCGTTGGTGCGAGGTATATTGCGCCAAGACAATCGATATAGCTACACAAAGCTCCGTCTTAGGCAGGTATAAGCCTTGTCGACGCGTTTCGACGCGTCTAGAGCGATCCTCGCCCGTAGTACCTTGCATAAAGGGTAGAGTACGGGATCTCGTAATCGCGAGCCAGCTGCTTCAGGTCGATTTGCTTCCTTTTTTGGACCTTCTGAAGGATCTTCTAAATCTTAAGCTCCTGTTCAGGTAGTTTTGCAGCTATATTTAGAAGCTCTTTACGGCGTGTAGGTAAAATATATGAGATCGATCTCGGGTATACGACCATTTCGGGTATGCGTCGGGTACTAGCTTATGCTAGTACCCGACAAATAAGGAATCCCGAAGCGGCTTAGCGTAGGGATTTATGTCCGATAGGACCGAGTGAGGAGGGTACGGGTAGAGTAAATTGTGTATGGATTCGGCACCTGGTCCTGCGTCGGAATAGTCATGGCACATCTTATAGAGAAGACCGAACTGCGGCCGTGCCATAAACTTTTTTCGAGTCTCGCAGTGAGCAACCGCTCAAAGCGGACAAGTGTTCTTCTTAGGCCTCATGACAACAGTCGACAAAACAGGAACCAGAGAGTCAGCCTCGCAGATGTCAGCAACGACACACATGACACGGAAATGCATAAGATCGTTTGCAGAATTCTCACCTTCCCGTTAGTTTCAGAGGTAGGAGTCGCGCACGGGACGCTCTTTCTCATCGTGAGCAAGATGCCGCCTTGAAGGGGGCAGCCCCCTTTTTGCTGAAACCATCAACACGTAGTACCCTTCCGATCGTTCCGTGATCGAAGCTGTAATTTTGTACCTCTATAAAAATATGCATTGACTCGTTCGTGTGTTTTTTGTATTTGCTAGTGCACGGTGGCTACTTCCAAAACAATGGCCGCAGCTGAGCTAAAGATAAAGCTCCTCCACGAGTGTTTTGATCTTCGTATTGAACAATTTGGCAACAAAGTCACAAAATTTGGCTGTCCGAACGCTCGCAACGAGTATCGTGCGCTCAAGCTCGCCAAAAAATTGAAGGTGCCTGCTCCCAGAAAAGCCACGCTAATCCCATACAAAAGTCACCATCATATCACCCACCCGTTTCATTTTGTAGAGTATGCTGTCAAGATGGAGTTCATCAAAAGTTTTAAGAAGGAGAGCATTGAGGACGAAAGTGTTGAGAAAGAGAATATTGAGAAAGAGCGTACCAAGAACGAGGATACCAAGAAAGAGAGTGCTAAGAAAGAGAGTACCAAGGAAGAGAGTATCGAAGAAGAACATATTGAGAAGCAAACGACGCTCGAGGATTTGTGGAAAGAAATGCCTCATGAAGAGAAGCTCGACGTATGCCACCAGCTTCGGGACGCTCTTATAAAGATGCGCAGCAAGCACTTTCCAGAGCAGACTTCTGGACGCCACTACGCCATCCGCTCGATCGATCGCCACCATCCAGCCGTTCACGACACGCGTAGCCACACCACTTACACGGGCGGTCCATTCCACAACGAGAAAGACTTCAACAATTGGCTGTGTGACGAAGCGGCAGAGTATGCGCCGGAGGACGAGCTGAATAAGTTCCGCAAGCGTATGCGGATGGGACACCGTATCGTATTCACACATTGCGACTTGAGGCCCGGGAACATCATCGTGACACCGGAGAAGAAGGTGGTGATCATCGATTGGGAGATGGCTGGTTACTATCCTGAGCACTGGGAGTATGTGAATTTTTTCAGGCGAGGGGACGTGAAAAAGCGAGGGGACGACGAAGGCGCCTGGTATAAGTATGCGGAAGAGATCTTCCCAGTCTGTTACACTGATGAGTTGCGTGACCATGAGTGGTTAGCAGAGCATCAGCTAGCTTAAGCACACCTCGCTCAGTGTTTGGCGTTACCGCTATTGTACTGCATTGCGTGTTTTTTTTCAATCAATGCACATACTTCATGTAGAGATAATGAAGACTTTTGAGATGAAAACTTTAGGAACATACGCTATTGAATGAGCTGTAGTGGTAGAGTGACATTCGAGAGTCTCTAAGACTCCATAAAGTCAAACTCCGCATGCTCACCATCCTCAGCTGCACCCTGCAGGAACGTTTTCATGCTCTCGATACCGTTGTCACTTTGGTTCTTCGAGATCCACCCCTTGTCGTGCATGTGGCGCAACGCCCGCGCAAGCCAATTCTGACAGTTTTCTTGATCCTCATGCTTGTTGTTGGGCTCGACCGACTCCAACTCCTTCACCAGAGTATCCGGCGACAACTTCTCTGAGAGCCGACCCACTTTGTCCTTGCCTGCCATCTGTCTGCTGCTGCTGGGGTTGTAACCGGGCTCTGCTTTGACACTGTAAGCGCCTTTAGCGCCAGTAGCGTGAATACTGACAACGCCAGGTCAGTTTCCACAAATTGATGTTTAGAGTGGGACCACGTACCGATATCTGTTGTGGGTGACATGCACAAAATTCTCGAATTGGAAATAAAGAGCCACATGACGCTTGTTCACCTTGTCCAGCGAGGCATTTTTGTATACAAGTACGGTACATTCAACGTGGTATTTAGTGTCGCTTGATGCGGTCTGTATGTAATAGTGAGTCAGTGGGAAACCATTTCGCGTCGATTTGGAGTAGAGCCTACACCTGAACTTTCACCACCGCCACCACCGCCATTGCCACCAGCCTTCTTCACAACATCTTTAGCTTTGCTTGTGGCCTTCGACATTGCGGAATCACGTTCAGGGAGTTATGAGCTTGTGCGGAAAGGAGTCAAAGGTCGCTGCAACTTGAGTGCAATGAGCAAGGCTGAAAATGGACAGTGCTTGATGATACGATGCAAGATGCTATTGTGATGGCTAAGATCCTGACCCATGTTGTGTGCACCTTTTTAAGTATACCGTATCAAGGACAACACCTTGTCAACAACAAAGGACCAGCTCGCAATCTGGCATTGCTGATGGAGAACAGCCGCAAGCAAATACTGACGATGAGTTGTCCTGTAGAATCGCGGCCTCACCTTGAGCCTCAACAACCACGAGGAAAAAATATGCCTTGTGACTGCCAACCTGTCTTTTGGGTAGATAGATTGGGAATAGGCACGATGACGTGAGTGCGAGTGTAGGACTACTGTGTACACATGGCTATGCCGGTACTTCGTCAGCCCCCGAAAACGTACGCTCGTTCAAAGAAAGATGACGATGGCGATGCCGCAAGGCGCTTTCCTAGATTGCCAGTCGTCGCTAAGGCGCTTCTGATAGTGGCTTCAGACCTTGTTGTCGGAGATGTAGACACCAGATGGCCATAACGATGAACGCAATGAACTAGAGGCCGATATTGCATCTTGAACGGATCCACACTCCACCAGTTGCAGAAGACCGAGTGCTGTATTTAGCATACGCACCGTTAATTCCAAGTCCCGCATTCGGTCTTGCTGAGGTCTGCTGTTCGCCACCGCCCACGCAGTCCCCAAAGTCGAGTCTCGCTACTGAGCCGCTCCAGATGCAGAGCGCAGTGGATCGGTGGCTTCTGAAACGCGGCGACGGATTTATTGCATTAGACGCAGACATGCTACCGGCTGTCTGCTGCAGCGCTGCCGACTTAGGCAAACGGACCTCTTACACAGCTTCCTGCGAATAGCATGGTTGAGCCGTTTAAGCGTTTGAAATCCACCAATGATGCCAAAACCGAAAACCTGGTGGCTGACTTCGAGCGCAATGCTCGTAGTGCCCCACGCGCCTGATGTACGCCTTGTGTCCGTGTTTCCACTCGGAGGCGAGCACTTTTCTGACGTGAGACCTAGTACCGATGTAAACCATTCAAGAAGTAGAAGCTACACATGTAGTCGAGGACGGCTGAGCACGGACGTGTTCACGTGCTGCTTATGCGCACAAATCCGTACCCGTCGTCCAACCAGGTTTTCGGATGCGTATGACTGAAGTTCAAATAGGTAATATGGGGCGCGCTCTGTACTGCCGCGTTTGCTTCTTGGCCCCGATGGCCCGGTTGAAGGCCCGTCTTTTTTGTCCTGGCCTTTGCAGCTCATGTGGCCAAGTCTCGTGGCCCCCAACCTGTAAATACTGGATTACGAATGCAGCTATTGATGGACAATGAATGTCGTATTACGCAGTAAGCACATGCTATTCATGATTCTTCGTGAGCGCGTGACTACCTTTGAATGTTTCAAAGATCTAGCCGACTCCGTTCTTGATACTCCGAAATTGTCAGAGGATCCGAAGGTTCCGAAGTCCTGTGACAGGCGAGGAGTCTGATTGAATTTCCAGTGTTGACCTTCAGGCTTCGGTAGGGCGTAAGCATTAGATCAATCCGGGAGCCTCTCTCGCATGGACACACATGTTTTCGTGGACAAAGGCTTCGGCGCGTGTCATGATACAGCCTGACGGCCGCAATGTGCAATATCCATCTGATGCCTGAGGTGTCTTGTACATGGTAAGATCCTCTGTTGAAGACTTACCACCAAATCAAGACTGAGGGTGTTGATTGTTGCATCGAGGAACGACACCTCCATCAATGACGTCTTCATACTGCTGCTGTACGCTCGACAACAATCTCTCTTGCTTTATTTCTATCCTTCTCACTAAGGATCCATGTAGTCTCTGCGGCCTCACCCGAGGCCTCGTTCGCTTGGACTTCTTCCCATTCTTCGTCATCCATGTTCATGACGCTGACAATCTCCAAACTCTTTGCAAAATTCTGTCGAAGCTTGAAGTCCTCGCCTGCGATAACCCCAGCTAACTCACCTACATCTCGCTCGAGCTTGACAGCCCCGATCTCGCTGACGCGACCCTGATAGCTCCAGATGCGCTTCTCAACGAGAATAGCGACATTGCTGACTGAGATCGTCATAAGCCGTGCTGCGTTTGAAGCCGTGAGTACGCGGCGCAATGGACGAATACGCGCTTCCCAGCCCCGTTGCGCCAAGGCTTTAATAGATCGTTCTTTGCCATCATCTGCATCGGAGTCAGCTTCAGAGGAAGACGACGAACTGCGTGTGTAGCGTGACTGATTCAATAGCTCGTTGAGCCAGGGCCGCAGGCGTGGTCCCATGACATGAGTGTAAAGCACGGCCATTCCATCATCAACCAGGTCGGTAGCCTTGGTCATGAAGCCATTTTCGAGGCCAGTAAGAGCATTGTGCACAATGTTCGCCTCACGCCCCAGAGGAAACAGGTCCGTCAATTGTCGATGATGACCATTGACTCCGTTCACGTTCCCATTAACCATAGATGCGTCCGGAACATGTTCATGAATGATCTGCCTGATGTAGTTCGTCGCCACATCGAGATTGTTCATGAGTACCAGGAAGGTGATGATCTTCTCTTCAGGTGGCATAGCGCCTTGGATAGCAGCTTTCGGGTAGGACTCGTCACGCATCTTACGCTGGACCATGCCAATGAAGTCAGAGCCCAGGACACGACCCACACCAGACGCGATTGCGGTGACTAGAGATGCTTGAGACGTTGCTAGTGCGCGCGAAAGGACCTGGCGGACCATGTACATGACGTCGTCAACAGGAGTGGTGATGTAAGGAGCATTAGGCGGCAGAGGCTTCGCCAAATTTAGGTAAATGCCAGCAGGCTTATCTTCGAGTTGAAAGGCTCGCTCGACACTACGTCGAAGAATAAATGTTGCGAATGACTTGAAAGGCTCCAGAAGTGTACGATCAATTTTCCCTGGCAGATTCGAGTTGGCAATGAAGTCAGGTATCGTAAGCGGAGGCATGTCTGTATCTTCGGCGCCCTCTTCTAAAGACGATTCGAGAGCGCGAGAAGCGCAGAAGCGCAGGTATAATGACCAGGGCGAGAGCATCGAAGTGATCTCGCTCAGGACTTGATCAATCTCCCGTACATCGATAGTATCGTCAGAAGGAGGCTCTGGCGTGTCAGCATGCTTGCGCCCGGGTACCGGTGACCGGGACCGCTGAGGGGTGCCAACACCTCCTTTGGGCACATTGAGAAAGGACTGAACGAGAAAATTGTATGCGTATGACTTGACATCCGTGAGCTTACGATCGATTGCGCGCTCATCCCGCCATGTGTCGAGAACGATGCCACCTTGAATATCGGCCTCAACGTGCAGACGCTCCATCACCTTTATCATGGTGCCAATGCCGTAGTGACGTTGAACGAGATTGCTGTGCCCATCGACCACCTGCGCGATATGTTCAAAAAGTTTCGTCAAACCACTGACATAAGCCACACCGTCGGTAGATGATGACACGCCTTGAAGCCGAGTGCGCGCACGAACAGCGACACCCTGACATACGTAGCGGCCGTACGCATCCAGCCCCTCCTTGGTGCGATTGATGAGCGGGAACATTTTGAAAAAGCGAGTAATGTTCGCGCCATTGGTTTCGTTTACCGCTCTGTCGAACTCGCGAAGGAACAGCCTACATAGACTCTCCGCAGCCTCATCGAGTGTTTGTGCTGGTGGTTCCGGAACTTCCGCAGTAGGCACGTTCATTTGTGCAAATTCGCTCTCGATGACATCTCGAGGTATGCGCGAAGCTCGGCTCATGTATTCAGCGGCAGTCTCCCAATCTTGCGGTGCCCCCATCGACCCTACCACGCCTAGGACGCATGACTTGAGTTCTGCCACTTGTTCAACAACAGCTAAGGTAGCCTTTACACGCTCTTGCTCAAGGTCCAGTCTTGATACTGCTTCTGAGAGTCGCTTTGCGGTCCCTGCGGCGCCACTAAGTTGTCCATGGCTAAGTGCTCTGGCCGAGTTTGAAAGCGTCCCCAAACGAGCCCTCGTTAAATCGAGACGCGAAAGCTGACGCGTCACGTCGGCATGTGAAGCTACTGCGTCTTCCAGTTCATCCGTAATTGTAGCATGATGGGCCTTGAGCGCTCTGAGAGTAGCTTTGAGCTCCCCAGTGTTTGACGCGTGGGACACTGAAGCAGGTGCTTCGTTTCGCTTTTCTGCTATAGGTGACGGGTGCGCCGCAGGCTGCGCTGTGGACATGACAGGCCTGCGAACGACGCAAGCATTTTCATGACCTCTGACAGATCATGTTGCTGCTGCAGAAGCAAAGACGCAGCATAAGGGTTCCCGCAAGAAAATTGAAGATGTGGTTAAATTGCGCGGCGAACTAAGCGGCTAGTATCACGTCATCAATACGTAATTTTCACAGATCCAACACAACCTACCGTACCTGAGGTACTCTACCTAGGTTCCATTACAAAATCGAATAGGTAGAAGCCACGCTCTGACTGCCTGGCACCGCTTCCGAAAAGCATACGGATTAGATTCAGCATTCCAGATTGTATGTGACGGCTCCTTGCAGTAGGCTTCTCCAAGTGACACAATGGCGGACACCCGAGCTATTGGCCTGCTAGGCGGTGGGCAACTTGGGCGGATGTTCGTCGAAGCAGCAAATCGCTTGAATGTACACGTTGAGATTCTGGACCAGGAGGGCGTTTCGGCGAAATTAATCAGCAATCGTAGCCATATTATAGGCTCTTTCAAGGATCTTGAGGCGATCCAGAAACTCGCTAGCCGCTGTGATGTGCTAACAGTAGAGATCGAGCACGTAGACACGAAGGCCTTGGAGCAGGTTGATGGCAAGGTTGAGGTGCATCCAAGCTGGAAAACGCTGCGTACTATTCAGGTGAGCAATAACCTTGTCTAGTGTTGAGCCATGCGATCAATGAGCTCCTGCTTGTGGACTTAGTTATGAACAGGTGCAGTGAGTTACTAACAGAACGATGCCAGGACAAGTTCGCCCAAAAGGAGCATCTTCGATCAGCTGGTATCGCTGTCGCACCATTCGTTAATGTGGAAGGAGACTCGCACGACGAATTGGTGGCAATTGCAGGACGGTTAGGCTTCCCTTTCATGTTAAAGGCTAAGACGCAAGCGTACGATGGCCGTGGCAACTTTAAGGTCCGATCAGAGAGAGACTGTGCCGAAGCGTTGAAGTTCCTCCACGGCAGACCTCTTTACGCCGAGAAGTATGCCACTTTTGTCAAGGTGAGTACCCCAAAGATTTCGTCGCGCAACTACATGTAGCCATTTACAGACGAGCTGGCTACGTAGACTGTCCACTTGGACTTTAACACCTTTATGTATTGTGACTCGCTGATGATTTTCGTTAGGAGCTCGCAGTCATGGTCGTGAAAACAAAAGACAACGTGCTATCATTTCCGACAGTTGAAACAGTGCACGAGGACAGCATATGTAAGCTCTGCTACGCACCTGCTCGGGGCATTTCTCAGGAGGTCAGTGAGAAGGCGCAGAAGCTCGCTAGAGATGCTGTGGCGGCGTTCACCGGCAAGGGCGTCTTTGGTGTTGAGATGTTCCTACTTGCAGACGATTCAGTCCTTGTCAACGAGATCGCTCCTCGCCCACACAACTCTGGTCATTACACGATTGAAGCCTGTCCTTTGTCGCAGTACGATTGTCATCTCAGGGCGCTACTTGACAAGCCCATCCCACAGCGAGAGATTCGACTGCGTGAGCCCGCCATCATGCTTAATATCCTGGGAGGCGCTGACACCAATTCTCATCTTGAGCTAGCCGAAGCTGCGGAAAAGGTTGGTGGCTCAATACATCTCTACGGCAAAGGCGACGCTCGTCCGGGTCGCAAGATGGGCCACATCACACTCACAGCACCTACAATGTATGAAGCAGAACAGCGGATGCAGCCTTTGATCGATTTGTCTACAAAGATCCGCGCGTCTCGTTCTGACCTCCCTGCCTCCACTAAGGACGACGTGATTGATTCCAGGCCACTCATGAGACCTCAAGTCGCAGTAACTACAGGCTCGAAATCTGATCAGCCGAAGATGCAACCTTGCTACAACATGCTCAAAGAACTGAATGTTCCTGTCTGGAAGCGCATTACCTCAGCACATCGCACACCTGACCACATGGCCAGTTTTGCCAGGGAGGCGGAATCGATGGGTGTCCAAGTGATTATAGCAGCTGCCGGCGGCGCCGCACATCTACCTGGGATGGTTGCCGCACATACGACATTGCCGGTCATTGGAGTGCCTATAATTTTGCGGGGCGATGGTATGGACTCAGTCCTAAGCATCTTGAACATGCCAAGTGGGGTACCTGTGGCGACCGTGGCCGCTGATAAGGCTGCTAATGCTGCGCTACTTGCAGCAAGGATACTCGCTTTGACCGACCCGGCGATCGATGCTTCTTTAAAAGCTTGGGTGACGAAAGCCCGCCAGAGCTCCCTGGACAGCGATCACCAACTGCAGGAGGAGATCGACGGAGTCACTTGATTGGATTGCCATGTGTTGAGATCGTCCATGTTGTTCGATCAACTAATCCCCACCTTTGATGATATTTGAAGATCATCCTAAAGATCTGATCTCCGGGCTGACACTCTCGGCGCTGGTGAGAGTCATCTTGCTAGCCCTTTGTGCAAAAGCCACGGCAGCCTCCACGTCAGGATATTGCTTTTCAGTAAGTCGTGAGACAAGCGCGCCGAGGAAAGTGTCGCCGGCCCCATTGACGCTGACGATCTGGTCACCCGCAAGAACGTCTTCTGGTGGGATGAGGCGCATGTAAAGGCCGCCCACGCCATTAGCACCTGTCTTGCTTCGAGACACAATGTAAGGCGACCTTTTCTGCAGCAGGTCGTCGCCCTCGGGAAGAATGCGGGTCACTAGGACACCAGCTGGACCCAGCTTCACCATCAGATGTGGCACGAACGGCAGAAGCTGTATTGCCCTTTGAGGTACGCCTTGATTGACCAGCTCGATGTTGGTGACAGTTTGCAATTCTGATTTCGCACCAGACGCCGGGATGCCAAGAGCGTCGATGGTCTCCCACCAGCCTTGACCTTGCATCAAGCCCGCTGACTTTGCGGCTTCATGCATGGACTCCAGCTCTAGCAGATTCGGTGCAGCCAGATCAGCAAGACGCGGAATATCATTTGTGTCCTCCAACGTGACTGCAAAGAAACGTTTCGACTTCTCGTAAGACACTGGCTCAAATGCAGTTGCAATCCCAAGTGTGCGTGCTGCTTTTAGCCACGCATGTAATGCGCTTGGCAGCCAATTGCCATCAACGATCAGCCATTTTGGCGGCGTCTTGCTGTCGGCATCTCTTCGCAACGGAGCCAGGTGAGGCTCCCAAAGATTCGGGAACGTATCGACGTTGCGCTCAATGATACGCATGTCTGCCATGGCCACTTTGAGATTCCGATCCGCGTCGTTGAAAGCAACGTATTGAGCGGTCTTGCAATTCTGCTCTTGCCGTACACTCACGCCTTCCCGAGTCATTTCACAGGCAGCTAATGATTCCAGGGCAAAGCGGCCAGCGGCGTCATTTGCTACCATAGTACACAGCTTGGCTTTGGCACCTGTCAAGCTTGCGGCGCGAGCTATGTTGAAACCAGTGCCGCCCACAGTTTGACTGATGTCGGCTGGGTTCGACGTGTGATTCTGAGGAGACCGTCGGCTTTGCGCGTTTGACAGCGGCTGATAATCGCACGCTGTATCAACTGCGATCGAACCTGCAACGAGCACATTGAAGTCACTCGAGATGCTTGTGGGTTTGACATCGCCTGCAGAGACCTTACTTGGCTCATGAGGCGACGTCGTCTTGCCAACAGTGGCAGATCGTACTGGGCCTGGCTGACTGAACACCAAAAGTCAGCTGTTGTATGAAGGGCTTGAAATGAACTGAAATGAAATGAGCTTACAAGCTTGGCGCTGAACTCGTCTGACGCTCCAGTTCACTTAACTTCAAAGCAACTTCTGTGCCTCTACGGACGTTCGCTTCCACTAGTGCACTGTTTGCGGCGACACTTCGACCCTTGGTGAGCTTCTGAATCATTGCGAGGATGTACGGAGTGTTTGCGCTGCCTGTGGCACCAGCATCGTTTGCGGCTACGATGGCGTCCTCGATGATGCTTCGCAGTTCTGCACGTGGGATTGAGAACTCTTCGGGTACTGGATTTGCAAAGTGGAGCCCAGAAGTGACACTCAGCGACGTTTGAGAATCTGGGTGTGGTCAGTACCGCTTCTATTAGAGTCGTACCAATTGTCTCACAAATAATCTGCGCTGCGTGCGCCTCATCCTGGACCACATGAGGACTTTGGACTCCACTATCTCTCGACCAGAAGGCTGGGAAGTCAATATTACCTGTCCTGCCATCTGCAAAAGTCGCCACGCCCGCTCCCTGAGTCTCAAGATACTCGAGGGTTCTAGGGATGTCAAGGAAGCCTTTACAGCCACTGCTGATAACCGCCACTGGAGTGCGGCCGAGCTCGGTCAAGTCTGCAGATATGTCGAGACTATCTTGTCCGCCTCTATGCACGCCACCAAGTCCACCGGTTGCGAAGACTTTGATACCTGCGAGGTGGGAGAGTACCATCGTGCCAGATATTGTGGTGCCGCCGTTGATATCAGAACCAGTGCTTTGGGTGAAGCGTCAGCTGCAGCTTTGGAATGGGTGTAGTCATCTTTTGGAGACTCACCCAAGAGCGAACCCCAAATCTCTTCGAGACACCTTACGAGCACCAGGCTGCTCCAGTAATTCGCTGACTTCGTTCTCATTCATGCCCACGTGAGCAACCCCATTCAAAACCCCAATGGTCGCAGGAACAACGCCACCATCACGAACTATGCGCTCTAGATGAGAGGCTAGCTTGCGGTTCTCAGGATGAGGATAGCCTTCAATGAACGTCAGCTAGGCGAAACATGTTGGGGTTGCACGAATAGAGACAGACCATGGGTATAGATAGTTGATTCTAATGAAACGACTGGCTTTTTGCTATGCACGGCATCGCGGACTTCATCAGAGATCTTGAGAAATCTATTGCTTGCATATGACCTGCTGAATGTGCAAGCAACTGGTGTTCTACGCGTCCACGAACGCCGCAGAATAGCCAATGGACCAGACGATATCCGCATGATTACGTGCAAGCCAATTCGAAGGTTCGCTATGCTACATGATCTCGAACTCGCAGTTTGCTTTTGTCTAGCCTCTCTACACTTGAAACCAATGATTGCTGGTGAGTGGGAAAAAGTGGTAAAGTTTTGATGAAGATGGTGGTCTCGGAACATTGCGAAGTCACTCCGACCATGCCCAACATCAACACTCCTCCCTTCCCTTCTTCAGTCGCTCCTTAGGCCTTGCGCTACGCTTGAGGGCTCTTCCATGCAGTAGACGACATTTCTATAGTATTCAAGCCCACGATGAGGCTTTGGACGCGTCTCAGCGGCTTCGCTGCTGCATCGCTGGCCCTTTCGTCGAGTGTATCGGGTGCACAAAATGCCAGCACTGGCGGCAAGCAATCGACGTCAATCCTACCAAGCACCTTCAAGCCGCCGCAAGTGTTCAAGAACATCAACTTAGTGCGCAACGTCAATGTCGACAAAGGCTACGTGCGTGACACAATCAATGTGGTAATTGAGAATGGGGACATGACCCCTCAAAGCGAATACTACGTCCCATTTCAAGCAGAGATCATACCGTTCGTTGGGGGCTTCGAAGTGAAAGATCGCAATGATGCGGACAAGCAACCGTTCAAGGTCGAACATGTCGAGTACGACGAGTACAGGTAGGCTCCAGCATGAACCGTTCCACAATCTCTAGGCGCATGCAATCGCAAGTTATACGTATCTGACCCGTTCGATCAGTCCTACACAATACTACCGCATTGACTTCCCGAGCCCGCTTGCGCCTAAAGAGCAGCTGACCCTCAGCATCTCATTCCATACCCTCTCACAGCTCTCACCCCGTCCACCTCGGATAGCCCAAGCCGACAAGCAGTACCTGTCTCTGACAATCAACGCCTATGCCAATTCCGCCTATCCGACCACAAAACAGCGGACGACGCTCAAGCTCAACTCACACGACATACCCGACTACACCATCCTGCCACCCAGCGACATCAAGTCCGACAACGCGGAGGACCCTCAAAAGTCAGGGAACAAGCTCACATACGGCCCGTTCAAGGATGTGCCCGCTGGAGCGTATCAGCCAGTCTCGGCGCGGTCAGACTTCACGAAACCGGTGAATCGTGTTGAGACGCTCGAGCGTGACTTCGAAGTGTCGCACTGGGGAGGAAACTTGGCCACTGAAGAGCGCTATATGCTGTCGAATGCAGGCGCATCATTGAAGGAGCAATTCAACCGTGTACAGTGGACGTCTACAAACTATTACAACCCGGCGACATCCGCATTGAAGGAGCTCAAGATCCCGTTAAGTCCAGGCGCAAGAGACCCATACTTCGTGGACGACGTGGGCAACGTCTCGACGTCACGATTCCGTCCGGGCGATGTAGCCAAGGGCAGGAAAGCCATGCTGGAATTGAAACCACGCTATCCGGTATTTGGTGGTTGGCGGTACAAGTTCAAGATCGGATGGGACAGAGATGCTCGGGATCACTTGAGGAAGACTGCGGAGGGTGAGTACGTCCTGCGCGTGCCATTCCTGGAGGGACCTCGACAAAGCGAGGGCATCTACTACGAGCGCGTCAAGCTGCGAGTTGTTTTGCCTGAGGGCGCAAAGAACGTTCGGTGGGAGACTGGCGTGCCAGTGGAGGAGTCGCAAGAGGGCATACACAGGACATTCATGGACACTATTGGACGTACGAGCCTGGAGTTGACGGCGAGGAATCTGTGCGACGACTGGACGGAGAGAGAGCTGGTGATTATGTACGAATACCCAGCTGGGGCAGCCTGGCGAAAGCCATTGACGATTGTTGCCAGCATGGCGGGAGTATTTCTGGTGGCATATATGATTAGCCGAGTGGACGTGAGCATTGGTGGGAAGAGGTAGAAGCGGCAAAAGCTGTTGAATTGTATCAATACCCTCGCGATGCTGTGCCAATGACTTGTGATAAGAAGATGTGGGGATCTGCTGGCTGTCAGGTACAGTAATAACAATCTTGCGAAGGTGGAGCAAGATAGAGGGACGCCCTTTCCCCACGTGCTTGGAAACGATGGCTGCACTCTTCAATCACAACCAGGAACCGCCAAATTCTTTCCGCGCTACTGTTATTCTTTTGAACTCTTCTTGAGGCAATAAATACACCCTTTCGAGCTTTGTGCAATTGACTTGTCTGCCTCATGTGCACCTACTGAGTGTACAGACGCGCACTGAAGCATGCGGTGAGCTGCTACTGCTACTTTCCCCGCCGCCGTTTTCGGACCCGTGCTGATTGGCTCCCAGATTTGGCCGACAGCTCAAGACAACGCTCATTCGCGACTACGAGAACGACTACATCGACTATGACGGTCTGAAGGCTAGTCTGAAGACACCGTATGAGAAGCTTCCCACTGCCGAAGAGCCCAGCCCGCCGAGAAAGCCGTGGAACGATGACTTCGAGCAGAAGTTCATCCGCCAGCTCGAGCAAGAGCTCGACAAGATCAACACCTTCCAGAATGTCAAGAGCGAGCAGATAGCAAGGAGAATACTTGCGTCGGATGGAGATGTCGGCGAGGTCGTTAGAAAGCAACAGCAGGCCAACAACGACAGCAATGTTGAGCCTCCGACAGACGAGGACTACCTGTTACTCGAGGAAGACCTGAGCGATGTGATCGCCGATGTCCATGACCTGGCCAAGTTCACGCAACTGAACTACACCGGCTTCCAGAAAATAATCAAGAAACATGACGTGAGTATCTGCTTGGTATGCGAGCTTAGGTTTTGAAGCTGACGACGGGCAGAAAACCACTGGATGGCAGCTTAAAGCACCCTTTGCGACTCGCCTGCGTAAGAAGCCTTTCTGGAAGGAGAACTATGATGCGCAAATAGTCAAATTATCGCGAGCGTACGACCTCGTTCGACACAAAGGCAACCCCACCAAAGGCGATGCTGCGGCTGGTGGAGGGCAGCAGAACTTCGTTCGGCAGACCACGAAATACTGGGTGCACCCTGATAACATTACGGAGCTGAAGCTCATCATCCTCAAGGTCAGTCTAAATGGGCAAGATTCTCGCGATTGCCACTAATCGTTCAATAGCATTTGCCAGTCCTCGTCTTCAACGTAGCCAAAGAATTCGCACAGGAGGACTCGGCGATCTCGTCCGTATACTACGACAACTCCGAGACATGGGAGCTCTACACTGGTCGGCTGAAGAAGACCGAAGGTGCAGAAGCCATCAGACTGCGCTGGTATGGCGGTACGGACACCGACACGATCTTCATCGAACGCAAGACGCATCGCGAAGACTGGACAGGCGAGAAATCTGTCAAGGCTCGGTTCTCGCTTAAGGAGAAGAACGTCAACGACTTCCTCGCTGGCAAATTATCAGCCGCGAAGGTGTTTGAGAAAGCCCGAAAGGATGGTAAGAAAAGTCCTAAGGAGATTGACGACCAAGAGCAGCTGGCAAAGGAGATACAGTATCGTGTCGTCACACGCAAACTGGTCCCTGTCACGCGTTCCTTTTACAACAGAACAGCCTTCCAGCTACCTGGTGATGCACGTGTGCGGGTGTCGCTCGATACTGAGCTTACCATGACCCGTGAAGACAACCTCGATGGTCGCCGGCGTGCTGGCAAAAATTGGCGTCGGACTGACATTGGCGTCGACTGGCCGTTTAAGCAACTTCCACCTGAAGACGTCGAGCGTTTCCCATACGCCGTCCTTGAAGTCAAGCTACAAACGCAAGCTGGTCAAGAGCCACCAAGATGGATTCGGGATCTCTGTTCAAGCCATCTTGTCGAGGCCGTCCCCAAATACAGCAAATTCATCCACGGCACTGCCGTGCTTAATCCGACTCGCATTCACCTACTACCATTTTGGCTGCCTCAGATGGACGTTGACATCCGCAAACCGGTCTCGCACAAGTTCGGAATCGAACATCCTAATTCAACAGAAGCGTCAACCTCCGCCAACCTGGACGATGAATACTCCGACGATGAAGACGAAAACGTCACGAAACCCAGACCTGACGTACCTGAGCTACTGAGCGGCACTGGCGACAACGACCAACAAAACGAGAATCTTCGACGCCTCCGAGTTGCTAGAGACGCTATGGAGCGCCACGAGCAAGAGATGCGCGAAGACGATTACCAAGAAAACACTCATCAGATCGACGGTGCTATATCCTCAGATCCTAATGCTCTAGATATTGAAGAACGTGTCGCCGCGCGCCAATCGCCAGCATATGGCGCTGAATACGCCGAAGACAGCGATGACGCGGCATACTACGACAGCGACGACGACCTCGACCTGGAGACGGCCAAACAGGTCGGCGGCTGGACGTATTACCGCAGCCTTTTCAACCATCACATTGAGGTTGCCGGCAGTAAGGCTTTTGCATTCTTGCAGAGCGTGCTGCCTATGCCGCACGCAACATCTATTCCTGAGCCTCAAAGCCGCATGGGCGTCCCGCGCGGTGGCGTCAATGTTGAACGCAGAAAATTCCGTGCACCCTCTGGCAAGCGGATACACGTGCCTGTGCGGGTCGAGCCGAAGGTCTTCTTTGCAGCAGAACGGACATTCTTGTCGTGGCTGGAGTTCAGCGTCATCATCGGCTCTATTGCTGCAACGTTACTAAACTTTGGTGATGATCTAAGTGTCAAGACAGCTGCAGGCTTCACAATCGTGGCCGTGCTGGCATTGGTGTACAGCATGGGTCTGTATATCTGGCGGGTGGACAAGGTCAGAAAGAGGCGCGCGGTGACATATCACGACCGCTGGGGCCCGACGCTGTTGACGCTGGGCTTGTTCGGGGCGTTGGCCGCGAGCTTTGGGTTGAGGTCTGTGAATGGGATTGGCGGAGATGGTGGCCTGAGGGATGGGCTGAAGGGGTAGGCAGTTGATGGACAGCAGAATACGAAGAATCAAATAAGTCAATGATAAGATATTCGATGATGTACAACGCTGCCATTCAGGTATACGAGCATTGGGATATCGTCGCAGCCATCAATCGTCGTTCACGCCATGAGCTCCCGTTGCAAGCCTTGCGCAATCTCATAACGCAGAGCCCTTGGCCTCCTCGAGCATCTGTCTCGCCTTCGTCACTTCAGCCTCTGTCGCTGTTTCTTGGTCTTGCGCCTGTGTACTAATTAGCATCTATCCTCACTCAACCGCGGCGAATGAAAGACTCACAAATTGCTGCTCAAGCTGCTGCACCGCATCCGCGATCCGCTTCTTCAGCGGTCCGAAGATCGCTTTTGTTTCTTCTAGTGACTGCTTCTGTGGTTTGTTAGCTTCCTTCCCATCTCCCACTTTTCTCATCCTATGCTCTCCTCTCCTCTCCACTCTACCTGTCATACAACAACGTGCACCAGAATTTCTCCAGCCACAACGCAAGTCGCAATACCATCCATGCAGATCACTTAACAACTTCACCCCACGACATCACTCCACAAGAAAAAAGAAAATGCGAGGAAAACAGGAAGGAAAAAGCAAGAAACCATACCTCCTGCCTCAACACATACTCCCGATTCTCACTGCTCTCGTCCTGCTCGGCCTTCTCGATCCGCGCGAGCTGGGACTCTTGTTCTTGGTGGTAGGATTTCTCTTCTTTGAGGAGGCGTTGGAGCGAGGAGGTGGTTATGGTGAGTTTGCTGGGGGCGGGCATGTTGTGGTTTTGTGATTTTTTAGTGTGGTATGGCTGCAGAGTTGGAAGTATTGGTGCTAGACGCTCGCGAAATGGTGTCTGCCTACCGAGATGTCGATCAAATATCAATTCCTTTGGCAGCTTCACAAACTATCCATTCGTGCCATTGCAAGTTCCAAAGTCGTCCCAAACAGCAGCGAAAAAACCCGCTTGCCAAATCAGGCGCTAGCGCCTCCGCAACCCCAAATCGACATATCACCCGCCATTCCCTCCACACCCACACCACGATCTCGCATTCTAGATTTCTGGAATCAGCGCAAAAAGTCGACCTCGGCGATGTTTCCTGGTAGAATTGGCAAAATTGGCGCAGGATTCATGGAGTTGCATTGGATTATTATCTGGAAAGGGCGCTAGGCGGGAAAGGGCGCTAGGCTGTAAATGCTACTAGTACGCAGTAGAGGGCAATCGACGAAATGCCTGTCCTGTGTGCTACATCAACGCCACGATGATGCATCTTAGATTTTTGGAATCAGCGCAAAAAGTCGACCTTGGCGATGTTCCCCAGTAGAATTAGCTAAATGGGCGAAGGATTCATGGAGATGCAGTGTATTGTCCTCTGAGAAGGCGCTAGGCTTCAGATGCTCCTAGCGCGGACTGGAAGTCAAATCGACAAAACACCTGTTTTGTGTGCTACATCAACGCTACGATTATGCAGCTTAGATTTTCGGAGTCGGCAGAAAAGTCGACCTCTGGCGGATTCAATGAAACTGGTGCATGGCAGCGGCTTCTTGGATCGCGAATTCGATGATTAAGGTGCGCTAAGCTATTTCGAGTCTGTAAGTAGAACGCGTCGCGTCCTCCCAACTTCGACGCGTCCTCCCCTCCTCCTTTCTTGCTCAACTTTGCTCCCGCCAAACTTAAGCAACCGCAAAATCGCTAAACATGTCGACACCCACGAGCAGACGCACAGCACGCTCTTCACAAGCCAACACTCCACGCGGCGGCCCAAGCAATGGCGGTGCGCTGCCGAGCTCATCCCCCGTTTTCTTTCGATCTTCGCCGGCGGCAGGCGCTGCTTCACAAGATGGCGAACGCACGCCACGTACACATGGTGCGAACGGCAGCAATATTAGATGTAAGTTTTCACTGTTCCAGTAATGATAATCTCGCAGCGCTCACGCCCGCCAGCATCATCACCTATCCGGTATATGTCCAGCTCCAGCCCCACCCGCGCCCGACACCACCAGACACCAGGCGCACACGCTGGCAGCTCGTCCAGCGGCCTCTTCGTGAGAGAAGCTGGCTCGAGTACCGGCCGCATCAGAGCGCGGGATCGCCGTGGTGATATTTCCTCTGACCGGTATGGAGTGGGCACGCCTAGCCGTGGCACGCTGTTCGTGGACGAACGCGGTCAGCCCGTCAGAGATGTGGCCGGCTCCTCGAACGCCGCAACCTTTTCGAATATGAACCCCGGCACCTCTGAGGCTGATGCTCTTGGCGGCACTGGCACGAGGATAGTCTGGGGTAGTAATATCTCGCAGACGGAGGTCTTGAAGGTGATCAAGGACTTCTTGATGAATTATGAGAGGCGCTATAGAATGATGAGGGACAACGAGATTAGCGCGAGCGAGAGATTGCCTGCAGATCATCCGGGTAAGAGCAAAGAGTACGTCGAAATGATGACTATGATGCTTGATCTTGGAGTGACGGCCCTCAATCTGGACATGAAGAATTTGAAAGCCTATCCATCTACCATTAAGCTATGGCATCAGATGCAGGACTATCCGAACGAGATCATCGACCTTTTTGACACGACGATCAAAGACTGCATGGTTGAGCTCGCCGAGAAGCGCATGCAGGACTTACGCCGACAACGTCAACAGCAGCAGCAGAATTCCCTTCAATCCCAATCGCAACGTCAACGCGACTCTTCCTCAGCGCCACCAGTCCTCAGCTCGGATGCTGACGCCCATATGGATCACGACGCGGCTGGCACACAGTCCCTCCCTGACATCCCCGACCTCGTGCGCGAAGTCGAAGCGAGAGTCTACCGCGTGCGCCCTTTCAGTCTCGATACAACCATCAATCTGCGCGACCTCAACCCAAAGGACATCGACACCGTCGTCTCTGTCAAAGGCCTTGTGATCCGCACGACGCCCGTCATCCCTGACATGAAAGACGCCTTTTTCCAATGCTCGGTCTGCAACCACACGACCATCGCCGAGATCTACCGTGGCCGCATCGCCGAGCCCACTGAATGCCCACGCGAGGTCTGCAAGTCTCGGAACAGCATGTCAATCGTGCACAACCGCAGCGGGTTTGCGGATAAGCAGGTGATCAAGCTGCAGGAGACGCCGGATAATGTTCCAGATGGACAGACGCCGCATTCAGTCTCGATTTGCGCATTCAACGAGCTCGTCGACTTTTGCAAAGCCGGCGACCGCGTGGAAATCACTGGCATCTTCAAGTGCAACGCCGTCCGTATCAACCCGCGCCAACGCTCCGTCAAATCCGTGTACAAGACCTACGTCGACGCTCTCCACATCCAGAAGACAGATAAAGCCCGTCTCGGCGCGGACGCTTCTACGCTTGAGCAAGAGCTCAGCGAGCAGGTTGCTGCCGGCACGGAGGAGGTGCGCAAAGTCACCGCCGAAGAAGAGGCGAGAATCCGTGAGACAGCTGCCAGGCCAGACATCTACGAGCTGCTCGCGCGCTCGCTTGCGCCCAGCATCTACGAAATGGATGACGTGAAGAAGGGCATCCTCCTCCAGCTCTTCGGTGGGTCCAACAAATCCTTTCACAAAGGCGGAAACCCAAAGTATCGCGGTGACGTGAACGTGCTGCTGTGCGGCGACCCGTCGACCTCGAAGTCTCAATTGCTGCAGTATGTCCACAAGATCGCACCAAGAGGCGTCTACACCTCCGGTAAGGGCTCTTCAGCCGTCGGTCTGACTGCCTATGTCACCCGTGATCCGGAAACGAGACAGCTCGTCCTCGAGTCCGGCGCCCTCGTACTATCAGACGGCGGCGTCTGCTGCATCGACGAATTCGACAAAATGTCCGACTCCACGCGCTCAGTGCTGCACGAAGTGATGGAACAGCAAACCGTCTCCATCGCCAAGGCCGGCATCATCACCACCCTGAACGCGCGTACCTCCATCCTGGCGTCCGCGAATCCCATCGGCTCAAAGTACAACCCCAACCTTCCCGTCCCGCAGAACATCGATCTACCCCCGACGTTGCTCTCGCGGTTCGATCTGGTGTATCTGGTGCTGGACAGGATCGACGAGACCAATGATCGCCGCCTGGCCAGGCATTTGGTGGGCATGTATCTGGAGGATACGCCGGACAACGCGGCGGCGAGGGAGGTGCTGCCTGTGGAGTTCTTGACGAGTTATATCAGCTATGCGAGGAATAACATCCAGCCGCAGATTACGGATGCGGCGCGCAAGGAACTGGTGCAAGCGTATGTTGAAATGCGGAAGTTGGGCGAAGACGTGCGTGCGGCCGAGCGCAGGATTACCGCGACGACGCGGCAGCTCGAGTCTATGATCCGGCTCGCGGAGGCGCACGCGAAGATGCGGTTGTCCCTCGAAGTGACCGCGGCCGATGTGAAAGAAGCGGTAAGGCTGATCAAGAGCGCGCTCAAGCAGGCTGCGACGGACAGTCGCACGGGTTTGATTGATATGGGTCTCCTCACAGAAGGCACGTCAGCGAGCGATCGTCGGAGACGACAGGATCTGAAGGAGGCGGTGGCCAGGGTACTGGGAGAGCTAGGCGGTGGTGGTGGCGCTGGCGGGGCTGGAGGTAACGTGAGAATGGTGGATCTGGTGAAGAGGGTGGGCGAGGAGAGCAGTGTGCCGGTTGAGAATGCGGAGGTGGATGATGCGGTGAAGAGTTTGCAGCAGGAGGGTGTGGTGCAGGTTGTGGGACAGGGGATGGGGAGGAGTGTGAGGAGGGTGGCGGGGATGTGAGGGTGGATGGTCAGTGGCGAGGGTTGCGAAATGATGACGAGGGATGAGCGGATGATGTTAATGGGACGTCGTGGGGTGGAGGAGTATGGGATTGCATTTGTGGTATGCATTAGAATTGCATGGTTCGGTATGCTTGGGTATTATGAATTTGGACGTACTCGTACATGTCTTTCTGATATTGCTTTACAAGCCATCTCCTTGCTTGCTTTCATTGATTGACAAGCAGACGCGTCTCGGCCTCGAGGGCCTGCTTTACGTTTGCTTCGGCGCGCGATATGGCTCGAACTGTGTCTGAAACTACATCCTTCCCCCTGGAGTCGAAGCGAGAGTGTAGCAGCTTTGGAGGGAGCGCTCAAATTCTCTCTCACATAGCTGGCTCGCCGGATTCTGTGTCTCTCAAGAGGCCCGAGGCACGATCTCACAGTACGATGCCCACGTATCCTGCTGTCTTCAGTGCCCTCACGACCCTCTCGTGACCGAGGCGCTCTCCAAGTCGTGGACAGCACGGCTCTGATAGCAATCTTCTTGCCATCATGAGATCCTAACGGCAGAGCATATTTTGGCCAACAGACAGTAAGCCGCCTCAAGTCGTATCCATCCGATCCCCCGTCTCAGTCGGCTCAACCTCCTCACCCTCTTCAGGCGCAGTCGTGCCCTCCTGCCCACTCATCGCCGCATCCTCCCCACTCTTCTGCGATCTCGCCGGCGACGGAGCTCTGCTGGCTCCTCCACTCTCCACCCTCAACCTCCCCTCGTCCCTCCCCTGCTCCATCCTGCCCTCCTCCCCAGGCGCAGGCGTCACCCCCCGACTCCCAACCCTCGGCGTATCTCCCTCCACGCCCTCCATCCCCTCCGCCCTCTCCGCCTCCTCCTTCTCATCCCTAATCAACCTCAACATCGTCTCCCCCTCCTCCACGATCCGCCCAAACTGCTCCCGCCGCTCCGTCCACGTCTTCGCATACTCGCTGCTCTCCCGTTCCAGCTCCGCAATCTCACCATGCAGCTTCTCAATCGCCGCATGCTGCTCGTTCCGTGGCCGGAGCTCCGCGTTCTTCGTGATCTCCTCGGCCAGCTGGTCGTAGCTCTTGCGCACCGCGAGGTTCTGCTGGGCTTCGGACAGCCGTTGCCGGAGGAGTGTGTTACCCTCCCGTACCCGGTCGGCCGTCTCTTGGATCTTGTGTTTCTCCTGGGCGTACCGCTCGCGCTCTCGGTCGTTGGATTGGAGCAGGAAGCGCACGCGTGCGACGTTCGCTTCGAAGGCCGCGAAATCGAGGAGGTTTTCGTCGTGCCATCGCTGGCGGGCGGCGAGCTGGGCGTCAAAGGTTTGGGTGGCTGCGGCGGCGGCTTCGTCGATTGCGGAGGAGTCTGGAGGTGGTGTTGGTGGTGATTGCGGCGGGAGGAGGAGCGGGGAGGTTGGATCGAGGAGGCGCCGGGATAAGCGTTTGAGGTGCTTGTCTTCGATGTTGAGGAGGCGGTGGGTGTGGAGGGCGTCTTCGTCGGCCGGGGGGAGGAGGTCGTAGGATGTCATTGTTGCGGGTTTTGGGGTTTGTACTGTATATGAGGGGTATGGGTAGGGGTCGCAGGAGGATTTTTGAGATGGGGGAGTGCTTGGCGGGGTTACAAAGGGACAATGGGTGAAGACGTCGACTAAACTTTGTAGTGAGAGCTCTGATAGAATTGAGAGGGGGCTTATTTAGGACTAGCGTAACATTCGATCTAGAGGGTCATTTGACAGAAGACTGCGCGCCGTTAAACACCTTAAATTCTTGGTAAACCACTGTGTCTAGAAGGCGTCCCTTGCATGCATTTAACACAAGCCCGATTGGTTTCTAATACCCATCGTTCTGACTTTGATTCAGACACTGCTTGCACCTATGTGTTGCAGGGTCAATCTCCGTGACCATTAACCACCGCATCGTGTGAAAGGTACCATAGGACACTAGGATTCAATAGCCCTCAGTGAAGGCAATGATCTCGAGACCAACATTTGAGAGCACTACCAGACCATCCTCTTCACGAATAGTCCACACATGTTTCAAGATTCTCGCACCAACTTGCGTAGATTATCACTGTGAAGGACGTCAGGGTCCGGGGGCGGATGAAAGGAGCCAAGCAACCTACCTTCGTCAATGCTCCAAGTCTTACCGCCATCCTTAGTGTATGGCGTCGTGTTGTCTGCGTGTGAGCTGTAGATGTGTGTGCCTGCACCAAATTCCGGGACCGCATGGTCCAGCTGGATAAGCACGTTCTGATATTTGTGTTTAGGAATCGTAGCTCTACCCCCACAAAGACATTCCGTCTTCAACCAGACCTGCCAAGAAGGCAAAATGTTATCTATCCACAATGTAAGTCCAGGAGTTTTCAAATTAAAGGAATGCGATGCATAGGAAAGGGACTAAAGCAAATACCAGAAGGATTCGCGGGAAGCGTTGAAATTTCGAAAGCGGTTCCATCCGCAGCATGGCCCTTTGCGCTTGCAGAAACTCCGTTTGTGCTCATTTCGTCTGGGCTCGACTGGGTCGACTCAGTACTTGAGTTGCCATTTCGTACAAAAGGCGTTTTTGCCCCACTCGGTGCGTTCTGCGGCCATTGGACTGAAAGTTGGTCAGTAGAGCTAAACATTATGTGGAAGAGGGTCTTTCCACACACAGTTGACCTCGACGTATTCGCCTTGCGCCGGGGAAACCCTGACTTTGGTGCCATTTCCTTGACTTTTGATTCTCGAGGTGCCATTGACGTAAAAGCTCGGAAATGCGCACCATTCGCCTGCTGATTGGTGGCAGCTATCAACTCAAAATTTGTCAGACTGTATTGGGCACGGTTGGCGAGTATACATACACGTCTGACGCACTCGCTACGACTGGAACTTGACCAAAAGGCCTGGAATTCTCGTCGGACGTGTCGGTGATGTTCTAAACCTCTTGGTTAGCTCAACATCGATATCGTGATCATTTGTACTCGTCGAGAAGTCAATAGTCGCTTACTGTGCTTTCCAAAGATGGGTTGAGAACGATAAAGCCCTCGCTCACACTGGGTGCCGAGGGCGGAAACAAGTTCGCAGCTACGTTCAAGATCTTTACGTTAAGATCTTTGCCTCCAATACCCCACCAAGACTGTCCAATCGACATGTGACCTGGAGGGAACGGAATCAAGCAGCCTGCAGCACCAAGTATATCGCAAGCATTCTGAGCAGAAGTAAGACCACAACGCAAGGTGGCGAATAGATACATGGAGGTCAACCATTTGGCAATCATCGTAACTTGCGTAGCAAAGAAGGGTTTGAGTGGAAAGGATGTTGTAAGCACAAGCACACAGGACATGTTCCATGAGAGCGAACAGAGCACTTTATGTCTTTGTAAACAGATGAGGTGGCAAGCTTCTGCTCGGTTGCCTCTGCTCGTTGGGAGCCCACATATTATTGCAAATACTCGGATCAAGAAATTCAGGGGCTACAAGGCGCCGACTTCTTTACAAATGACCGAAAGAAAGCACGATAGGCATCGTGGTTTCGAAATCGGGCATCTGACCGCAGTTCGACACGCACTTCTAAGGGGCTTGTCGTAGCAGACACTGTAGACGAAATTTGAACAGGTATCGTGTTGACGGTATTTAAGATGAGTAGGGGCAGCGACATGGCAAGTCAGCCTTGAGAACGGTGAAAGGTAGTCGTACATCATTACGCATCGCATGGCATTGTGAGCCGCACCCTAGGCCATTGGCATGGATAAAGATCGGTCAACAGGAGCCACTATGCCCCACATTGCAGAGTATGTCGCTATGTATGCCTCATAAGGCTACTTCATTTTTCGATAAAGGTCGCTTATCGTAGAAAGCCACAAGCTACCCAGGCATACCAGACTGCACTTCTGAAACTTCAATGCACATATCCTGTGCCCCTTTGCAGCAGCCGGGCCTTCGATGCACAACATGTTACGGCACGAAGTTTCTCACTGCCTCTCTGTGGACGCCGGATGCGACACAAGTTGCCCCATCGAGACGAGACGCCCTGCTTGAGGACTACATTGAGGTCAAACAGCAGGTCTCGATCATAATAAACGATGTTATTCTGCATTCGTCATGTTTCAGCTTTGCAGCTGGAGCATCTGCCTGGCGCCAAAAGGTCATGTTCCAGCTTTGCATTCCGAGCAGCGCTGCCTATTGGCGCCAGGCAGATGGCGGTGGCAAGTTGCTACACGGCAGTCACTTGCCTGCAATGGAAGACCACTGACCACATTAGCAACCCTACTCCGTTCTCGAACTCTACATAAAGACTGCCCTCGAAAACTTCTTCTTGCACATAGTGCGTCGATTCTCATACCCTGCGCGTGCGCTCTGGCCTCTTGACTACGCTGCCCGCTATTAACACCCTCTACCTTCACTAAAGCATCATGAGTAAGGAGACTCCTCAAGAGGAACGCCATGCCCTGAGACAGCAAATCAACGGCGCAGCAGCGCTCATGGTGCTGACCGTGTGCTTCGTGGCGCTGCACTTTCTCGCTATCCTACTACGAAAGACTCAACGTGCAGTTTTCGGTTGGGACAATAGTCTTATCCTGGCTTCGCTCTGCCTCTATGTCCCAATGTGCGCATTGATTATAGGTACATTAAACCAATATACTTCAAATTCCTATACTAATCTCACTATTATTATAGCTAACGCCACAGCAAACATGGCCTTCAATGCTGCGAATACCAAAGCATCGGGAGAAGCTGACTACGTGTTAATTTACAAGACGTCTTATGCTATTGGCGTTCTCTATCCACTAGTCTCGACTCTTCCTAAGCTTTCGCTTTGCATGCTGTACCTTAGGGTCTTCGGAGTAAAGCTCTGGGCTCGCCGCATCAGCTACAGCATGCTCGCTCTCCTTACAGTCAACGCCATCGCCTGGCTCGTACCAAAAGTCTTAATCTGTATACCTCCCTCAGATTCCTGGAGCTTACAAGGAGTTCGAGGAAAAAGGTGTATCAACAACAATGTCTTTGGGACCTGGATTAATGTACCTAATATTGTTGCAGACTTGGTACTGCTGGTCGTCCCAATACCGATCATGTGGAGGACTCAAATGAGTGTACCTCAAAGATTAGGTCTAATAGCCACATTTGCAACAGGAAGTATAGGAATTGTGGGGGCCTGTCTTCGGCTAGGCGTTTATGTTCGCCGAACATATGTCGACCGACCTGGTACGAAGCAGACTACAAGTAAGTAATTCAGTATTTACGCGCTACAGTATAGTCTCCTAAGTACTGACCTACATCTAGAGTCTATTGCACTCGACCTAATAGTTACGAATCTCGAGTGCGGCATGTATCTTATTGCTGCCTGCATGCCATCACTGCGGATCCTTCTTGTCCAGCTTCATAAGCTCGTCACTCGTTTTGTGGCTTCTCTCGTACAGAGAGATCGTGGACTACCACCCGATCGTAGCAGCGGTCTTGAAGCTGCCGAAGACTGGTCAGGCAAGATGCCGGCCAACAGGGTCTTCGTAAAGCTGACCGGCCTGGGTCTTCTTAACACACTCGTTTCCAAGGGTCGAAAACTTGGCTTGAATCGAACCAGTAGCGGCATTTGGGAAACACACCAGCCAAGTTTGCTTGCACATAAGGAGACAGACGGCTCAGAGTTGGTCGACGCTGAAACGTGGACACCTGTCTGCCCTTTATGCAAGTGTGTAAGACCTTCAGAGAACAAACCTTTGCCGGAATTGCCATCTCGTCTTCACATATCCAGATCGCTGCAAGGTCGTCCGCTGGACCGCCCAACCATTGAATAGTCAGACGACAATAACCACCGATGCAACGACACATATAACGACGGCACCACTTTCAGCGCAAATTGATCCACTTCATCAACCGATAAAAGGAAATCTTTAAAGTCGACCGGCCGGATAAACTGCAACGGTCAAGTCATCTAGTGTAATCAAGGGGATCGGCTTCTGTTCAGCCTAAGTCTGTCAGTCAAAGAGGAGCATCAAGGGACTCTCAAAGTGCGAGATTAATCTTCAGCGACTATTGGAGTTGTACCTTTTAGTTCATACCGCTCTTAAGAGCCGGTAGTCATAATTCGTGTACGACGACGCCCGCAGAAGAGAAAGGCGTCTTATTGTTTTCTAAGGATGTTATACAGCTCCCTTCTCAACACAGCCTATGGTTTCAGCATCGTGTCTATTACGTAAGACCATAGTAATTACCCTATCGTGCAGTATTTGACACCGCCCAACAAGGCTATCATACCTATGGCAAAACACTTCGTGAGCGCCTTGGTAAGCGCGCTTCGAGATATCAAGCGTCAATGACAGACGGCGTGTGCTGGCAGCGTTGTAGTTTTGAGCCTCTGGCATGCGTGCTTGACCTACATCGATGTTCACGAAGCGTAATGAACTCTCGTAGCTGACGCACATAAGTGCCGAATAGCATTCATGTCCCGAACATGCGCCACGTCACTAATATGCAGTGAGACAGCCCCACTTGTATACATAAAGCTGACATGGTAGGAGAGTGGGACTGACACTGTGGCTTTCCGAGTGACACAGCCATACCCAACAAGGCCAACCTGGAGCCACCAAGCCTGCAGGTCCATTCACAGAAAGGGTGGGGAGGTGTAGACACTAAGCATAGGGCGGGCCAGATTGTCAGAAGTGTATTTGAGGCCCAAACGCCTCGAACATGCTTTCTTATAAGAAGCGATGTGGATTGCAGACGAATGTCTGGTGTTGACCGGTAGCGAAGGGAGCTGCTATGCCTTGTGCAAGACGCACTCGTCCCGGTGAACGAGCTCAGGATCTCTGGCGAGGAAGTTGGTTTGTGAGCAGGGGCCTTTTGGACGATGGTGTAAATGCAGATGTTGGTTGAACAAAAGGAGTGTGCAGCAGAGTATCTAGACACAGGAATAGATTCTTCACCGGAAAGGAAGAAGTCTACTATGGTGGGCGGAAGTAATCTTCTCTGTCAATCAAGATTCTTACTTGATACGCTACGCCCTGTTTGCATATTGTGAACATTATTAGATTTGCCGAAATGCAGCGTTCGCGAATCCCTAGACGCGGTCTTTGTCGATCAGTTCAGGGATGAGATTTTAATTAATATTTTGCAATTTCAAAACTATAGATCATTGAAGCGGCCCAGAAACTTGGAAAAAGTTTGGGATTTACTCAGGCACTTTGGCGTGGGTTATGATAGAGCTCGGTCCGTCAAATAAAAGCTAATAATCTCTCAGGGAGTGGTTAACGCGCCGGCCGTAAGATGTATCATGTTTGCCCCAATTAATCAATACTAATCGTACCCAGTGCTAAGCCGGTTCCTTCGGGAGCGAGAGTTCGAATCTCTCAGGTGTCGCTACACATTTCTTTTTGCACTTTCGGGCTCTATGCTCGTCGCGATCAGTATCGCAGCAGTATATTTATTCATGTCAACATCCCCTCGATAAGTGACTGCTGCGATGTGAATCTTGGCGTAATTACAGACCCGGACTTAGCGTTGTTGCATTATTTGGAGAATCATTTTGCAAAACAAGCTATTTATTTCGATATCTCATATCCTGACTTATCCCAAAATCATCTTGTGATGGCTGCGCGGTCTCCTCCACCATTTCGCCTTTCTTGTGCGTGAAAGGCTTCCTGCTGTCGAACTAAGTCATGGTCTTTGTTGTATCCATCGCTCTTGGGACATCGTTGGCCATATAGCGAGCACTTCCACGGCCACATCCGTAGAGATGTACGAGTGTCTCTGGCCAAAGCTCCTCAAACCATCAGCATCAATCGAAACGATCGCGTCATCGACTAAAACGAAACTTTTTCAAGGCCAACGGTTGCCTTCGGAACATGTGAAGCACTGAGGTTTTCTATCGATGTACTTGGCCGGTTCGCCCTCTGTCCAAATCGGCTTGCAATCAACCGGCCATGCCTCTCTCTTGTGGTGTGGCGATCGAGTTGCGATCACCATTCTTTCTTTGCATCGCTGGCACCAATTATTGACTCGCCTGGGTGAACCCTCACATTTCGACCCTCGAGAACTGCCTCTTGCGTCACGTCTCAGCGCCTTCACTTTGTGGTTGGTGTCTGACACGGGTGAAGTGACACTAGTTATGTCATCAAGGGATGCTTGTGATGCAGCATTCCTTAACACAGCCTTGGAAAGGTTCAGAGGCCGAGAAGCGTCAGAAGGGGCTACGGCGGCTGTGTCCTTTGCGGATTCGAGCAGCGGTAGAAGAGCGCTGGGTAAGAGCGTTGGGTAACAAGTGTGACTTAACCGCAGGTTGGGATGAGCTCTGGTTAGCAGACCTGCGTCAATTGTTTGGGTTGCTTCGTAGGCAAGTCGCTGGTGCTTGTGCTTATTGATGTGCTCCAATGTCGAGAAGTAGTTGGTTCTCAGAGTCGTTTGCGCCAACTTCGAACCGATTAGCATCAACAATGTCCCTTCTTGCAAAATGATCCAAGATGAGGGCGCTATTGGTACAAATCTCACTTTGCAGCAAAGCCATATGCACGGGTTCGTGACATTCGCCGTTGCCAGGTTCTGTGAATCAAAAGTGGTGAAGGAAGGGTTGTGCAAGTTTACAGCTACTCTGGACTTCAAATTGCCCGAAGGACGACATAACTCGTCAGCCGAACGAGGGGGGTGGGAAAGGAACGGCTCAGTGGCTTTGAGTACTTCAGTTTCTCCAAATGGGGCGAGATAATCTTGATTTTGCGCTTCTGTTGGAGAGGCTGTTCTTGGGTTCAATGACTATAGTCAAGAGTAAATGACATTGCTCCGTCGCAGTCCTCCTCTCAAATACGCTGAGGAAGGGCTTCAACTGCGACAGTCGCATCAACTCCTGATCGGAAAGCCGCACAGCCATTTCGCCGGATTTAACACCGACTGATTACTTAAAAGGTGGTATGAAAACTCATCGTGCTTATGGACACTTTTTGGGCGCTCTCGTCCGACCCATGTTGCGTTTCCTACCCGGCACCAATTTCGACTTCCTGCGTCTTCCCCAAGCTGGGGTTTGATCTAAGTTGCACTTGACACCCTACTGCTAGGGAGCTCTTTTCGTTACACCGGCAACCTGCTAGGGTGATAACGTACCTCTGACCGATCTTGAGAGATCTCCAGAACAGAGAATGTTATATTAGTGGTGCAGACAGCAGATTTCTTGGTAGTGTAGAGGGATTTCCCCAAATCGTAGATCAGGAGCGAGACTACGGCAAGCCTGGAGAAATTTCATCCACCCTTGAGCGACTACAATAAGGCTCAAGTTAACCGTGAGGAAGCACGAGATGTTGACCGGCCGCAGCAGGCGGCGTCGTGATATTTTCTACTTGGGTGCAATACACATGACGGGCGTATTGTCTACTATTGTGTATGCGCTATCGCCACGGATGATCTATCCGTAGAGCTAAGTTCTTGATATCGTTTCGTAGGGACTAAGAAGTTGAGATACAAAGGATTCAAAAAGACGTTTATTGTGTCACGTGTCTATCGCGGACAAAGTGCCAAGCGAAGAGACTTCTTTCAGATTAGCGCGATCTGTTAACTCCGCAGAGCCGTGCATGTGCTCTGACTGACGATCGCTCTATGAATATAAAGGCGCTCAAGCCAGCCTTCACCCTCACGATCACAACTCCACTCTCAACAGCGCGCTCACACCCTTAGCCAAGAGTCAAAGCTCACCAACAACAACACTCACCCGCCGTCACAAACATACACGTATATACTACCCACCCATATACACAGTCAACGGCCGCCATGCCGGCGGAAAGCTTGCTCAACGTCACAATCGCTACTCTCGTCCGCCGAATACGACTACTTGAGGATATCGGCAACACACCATGGGGAATCATAGCTCGCGTAATTCACAAGGTGGACAGCCCCGTTCAGCTTGAGACACTCGAAAGAAACTCGCCATGGCTCAAGGACCACACTGCGGACATCTGGATAACGCTTATAAAGAGGGATGCACCGGAAGCAGACTCAACTTTGCTGGAAACCGGTGACAATACAGATTGGGCGTCCCGATACCGCGATGCACGAAAAGGGCGAGACGAACAAGTGAAGAGGAGCAGCGCCATGCTTGCCGCCACGCTAAAGAACCACGAACAAGAGAAGCAGAGCAACTTGATGCGTACAACGTCCTCTTACATCAAGACTGCGAACAATCAGGTAAATCGCAAATACACTGCACAATGGAAGAGAGATCACCCACAGACCACGGGTCAGAAGCTGCGAGCGAAAGCCATCCGTGACAGCAATAAGTCGGTTGCAGTGCGCAACAAGAACATCAAGCCTGTTGCTCCGATCGAGATCAAAGAAGCCAGACAACTAGATGGAAACTCCCGAGCGCACCTCGAGAGGTCTAGACCCGCGCCGCTTCCCAAGAAGTCAATGGCCCTTCTGCAAGCCAAGCGGGATCGGGAGGTGGGACTGTCTCGTAGCACCGCTGCACAATCGACCTCACCTACACGACCGATACAGAGACCGACACCATTGGCAGCGCCGCGGCCGACATCGAGTAATAGCAGCGGACCAACGTCACCACCCCTTCACTCACCACCACAGAGCACATCACCAAGCACGACCTATGGAAGAGATGGGCCTCCGTCTGGACAGCTGAGCAATTCATCAGCCATGTTTCTACAGCGCAGGAGAGAACACGAAGCACGTATGCGAATCCCCAGAACAATGTCGCCGGTCCTGAGAAACCCAATGCAGTCGCAGTATAGAGACACGATGAAACGAGGGCATGACGATAGCAACATAGAGCCGGCGGCAAGACGCCAGCGCGTTGTTTGAGCAACATCCACACGATATACGACTGCAACAGCCAATAGATTAAGAAGCGATTACGAAGATTTTGACGACGATCATCGGGTTCAGGACATGACAGAACATCAGCGACGGCCATTTTGATATTAGCGGGGTGTTGGAGGAAATTCTAGAGATTATGCACGACATTAGCGATAGGACCAAGTCGTATTGAGCCCGAAGTGACGGGGCATGAAATATACGATGGATCACAGCTGATCCAGGCAGGTAGATGATACCCCAAACTCACAATGAAGAGCTTTCATGAGTCAATTTTTGAGTCTATCAGACATCAAGGGAGTGCAAGCTACTGCAGTTCCATCCGCTATCTGTGGTTCTCGCCCAACTCTCCACGGATTCGTGCCTTCATAAATCTGTGTATCATTCTGCGCTGGATGCACGCGTCAAAGTGGCCTTCCCTCACGACTTCTACTCAATGTCCTCCAGTCTCGCGTACTCAACGCCAATCGCTGTGGCCAGTCATGCCACACATCCACACTTCTCCCCTATCATTCTCCTCCATCTTCCATCCCTCATCACCCGTCTCAATCAACGACCCCCCCTCAGCGCAAGCACCAAATGCAGCGTCGCGCCGCCCTCAAGCTTATACTCCGTAGCCGTCTTGTCGTCGCCCATCTGCTTGCCGCCGTAGATGAGACGCTGCTGCTGCGGCGGGATGCCCTCTTTCTCCTCCACGCGCTCTTTGATCTTCGAGACTGTGTAGTCGGGCTCGATGTCGAGCTCGATTTCTTTGCCGGTGAGGGTGCGGACTCTGTTTGGTTAGTGGATGTGCTCTGCAAGGATGGAGGAGAAGGCGAGGGTCGTACTTGATTTGCATTGCTGCGGTTTGTGATGGGTTTGGGAGTGGTGGGGTTGGTAATAGATTCGAGGGTGGGTTGTTGCCTCAATTTCAAGTTCGATGGCTTGGGGTGTGCGCGGTGTTGATTCTTAGGATGTTGCGAGGAAACACACAACTGTAAGCTTGTTGTTGGAGCTGAAGGTGAATGTCTCAGACAATGTCGAGGCACCGACGCCGCTCCGGGCGGAATTTGCCGGCTTTAGCGTAGGTGAAGATGCAAGATCAGATGAGGTGCTTTCAATTGAAGAGGAAAGTCTTTGCAATCACAGTGCTCTAGCATCCGTCACGAGTCGTTTAGCCTGTGCTCTATGATAATAGGACGTAGGAGATGTGAGCAACTCAAAGCTGCATCAAGCGGCGAAGCAGCCTCTCGTTCCGTGCATCGCGCTGGATATACAACGGATCAATTTTGCAGCCGTCTGAGGTGCTGACTGAGACTACAAAGTTCTCACTGCGATCATCATTAGGTTCTGCGCGACTGTAATAGCTCGCTACTCTAAAGGCCTCGAAGTGCTCGCGCGGCACATAAAACATGTCGTGTATGGAACTGTCAACAAACGTCCACAGCAAGAAACCAAGTCCCAACAGAATCTACTGCGTGAGTCGCTGGAGAAGCGCAATCTCGACCGTCATGCCCGGACCAAAACTACACGCAACAACGTCCTTGCGTCCAGGTCCCATTGTTCGCAGTTTGTCCAGCACCGCCAGAGCTGCAACGCTAGAAGAGTTGCCACGAGTTCGGTATATCTCATTCGTGGCTCTCAAGACATGGTCTGGTAATTCCATGTTCTGCTGCACTCCCTTGATAATGGTAGAGCCACTAGGTTGCAAAGCCCAGTCGAAATCCGCGGCCACAGCAGATTTGACAGGATGCGACGTCTTTAGATCTCGGAAGGGCTCTGTGACTGCTGTAGATGTAAGTTTAGCCACGCGCCTCGAGTTTTGGAGCAGGAAACCCTGCTTGGCAGGTTTGAATGACCATGCGTCTTCGGTGCCAGGGACGATGGTCGATCGCCAGTCGACGAGTGAGTAAAGTCTGGGTGTTTGGGGCGTCAGGGCTCGCGGATTGCACAGCATGATGGCGGCCGCGCCGTCCCCGAAGAGTGCCGCTCCAGCTCCTGCGTTCTCGCTCATTGACCCAGCTTCCAGTGCCGCACGCACATGGATGCTAGTAAGCTCACAAGCAACTACCAAGATGCATGCACGGCGATTGCGTTGCGTTGCTGCCATAGCCATGTTCGACGCCACGCGCAGGGCTGCGAGACCGCCGGCGCATCCGGCACCGGCGAGGAGCGCTCGCTCGACACCGGGTGAAAGGCCGAGCTCTCGCGCCACGAGCTGGTCGTAGCCGGGGCTGCCGGTATTTGTGATTGTAACCGTGATCAAGTGGGTGACGTCGCTTGCGTTCATTGCGCTCTCTTTGAGAGCTGCACGAGCGGCATCTGTTGCAAGTCGCGTTCCGTGAAGTCGGTACGCGGCATCTACCTCTTCAGGGGTGGGTAGGACGTTTCGATGCCAGCTGGCATCATTCCAAGGGTCCACGACAGCCCGGGTCTCAATGCCTGTCATCGAGTTGACTTTCAGTAAGTCTCTAAGCCTGCCAAGCATCAGCCGCCGAGATGTATGGGGGAAGTCTCTGAGATTCGACATTACGAGTGACGAGCTTACCAGGGGGCATCTTTGTCGTATAACCTCTCGGCATATTCTTGAAGGTCTTTGGGCTTGATGAGCGTCTGCGGCCAAGCGGTACCGAGCCCTGTGATTACCGCCTGGTGTTTGTGCGATTCATTGTCCTCTGACCTCTCCTCACCGGCACGAGAGAGAGATGCACCCATTTTTGTGGTTCTGACTGCGTATATGTCCTAGTTTGAAAGAACTCTACAGCAGGTCTCTGAACGGCTTGCCATTGCGACGAAAGATGCCTCCGTTTTATCTGCTACAAGCCTTCTGACCATGCAGCCACACAATCAGAGGCCTCGCTTCAGAGCGCAACTTGAATGACAGTAACGTGAAAGACGTTGCCCCAATGCCCGTCTATCCAAGCTAAAAGACTCCATCGAAGATGTGGCGCTCTCTAGATCCTCGTCGGGCCATGTCAGGTATGGACTAGTTTACTACATCGGTTGTTGAGACGATATATGTCCTAGTCACGTCCACAAAGGATGATCTGCAGACAAGTCATTGTTTAGCTAGTCGCTTCGGGCCGCCAATAAGGGATTCATGATTGGAAAGTGGTCGCCATGGAGTCCATACCAGAGGACTCTGCACATCGCGTGGCGCTCCGTACCCTACGTTGGGAATGGCTTGCACAGCTCGTTCTAGAGATCAAGATGCTAGTGTAGGATGATCTGCAGACAGGCTATTATTTAGCTGTTCGCTTCCGGCCGCCAATAAGAGATTCATGATTAGAAACCAGCCGCCATTGAGTCAAAACAAAGATATCTGCACAGCAAGTGCCACTTTTCTTACACTCTGGGAGGGTCGAGATAACTTCCTCAAGATCGAGATGCTAGTGCACGGTGATATAGTGGACAGTGCTGGAACTGATGAAGTACTAAAGCCGGTTCGCTCGAAATACCTGCGCTCTCAGTGCTGTTGTGGAGATGCTAAGCCCGCAATGTACAGGAAGTACACCCTTACCTAGAGTAGCAAAGGCTCAGTACTTCAGTGTTAGTGATTAGAAGCTCCTAGTATTTCACACCTACTACCAATGCAATTTACCGTCTAACTCGACCAAGTCTTTGAACAATGTATTATTACACTCTTCCTGTATAGACGGTCATACAAGGATAGAAGGAGGATAAGGAGGGAGGGCGGCTGCCAAATTGATCTGGTGCAAGCAATGCTGATGGCCTGGTGGCCTTGCCATTGCTCCTCAACGAGCCTGTTCGCTGGCCACATTCAAGCCGAGTGCATCCGCGTTCAGGTACACCTTGTTTCTGCTCTTCTCCAATATGCTCGCCACGTTCCTTGCGTTCTCGAACTCCCTCAGCGACACGTAACTCCTGGACTTCTTAATAGCGTCACCGATCAGCTCGGCTGACTTGGCCTCACCCTGCGCTCGGACGACCATGGCTTGCTTCTCTTGGCGTGCCTTGTCGACGACGAAGGCGGCTCGCTGAGCATCTTGCTGTGCGACTTGCTTGGCTTCGACAGCTGCTGTGAACTCGGGGGAGAAGGCGAGATGCTTTGAGAATGTCAGCTGTAGATCGACTAAGTGCGTTGCAATATCTCATCACGTACCGTCAATGACACATCATCCAACATGATATTGAACCTCGCGGCTCTTTTCACGAGGTTGTCTCGCACCAGCCTCGACACATTTTCACGCTGCGTAATCAATTGACTCGCATTGAACTGCGCGGTCACGCTCTTCAACACTTCGTTCACAATTGACGGTAGTACTCGCTCATCGAAGTCTGTTCCTAGCGTACGGTAGATCTGAGGGAGAGCGTCGATGCGCGGTCGGGACAGGACACGGCAGGTGATGTTCACCATCTGTAAATCCTTTGTACCGGTGAGAGAGGCGACGTTGCGAGGCTTCGCTCGAACATCGTAGGTTATGGGTGTTTCGAACCAGGGGACCATGAGATGGGTGCCTGTAAGTGTGATGTGAGCGTCCATTCTGACATATACAACGTTGAGCTGCAGGTAGCAGACATCAATAGTGCCGAGACATACCTTCATTGTAGATCTGTGGCTGAACACCACCTAACCTGGTGTACTTAATAGCTCGACTGCCACCATCCACTAGTTTACTAGGTCAGTCTCGTCCCAACGCGCCGTCAAGCAACGCTGCTATCGAGCACATACCGTTGAACAGTGCATTGTTAAACGTCCATACTGCACCGCCGATGAGTAATAGACCCGCGAATGCTCCCAGACCACCTTTTGGAGGACCACCGCCGCCGGCACCGAACCTCTTTTGCTGGTTGGCAATGTTCTGTCGTAGTCGCCGGATCGCGTCTTGTGGATTCTGACCCATCTGAAAAAGCAAGTCTCAAAAGACTCAGACTGAACGAATTGATTGCTGGCGTTGCGATGCGTGGGCAGGAGTCTTCGTGCTTCTGTAGGATGAATGATGCTTGGAGACCTCTGTAGTCTCGTATGGATGCGACTACCCGTTCAGGTAATTAAATAGCGCCTTGGCAGTGTCGAGAGTCACTTCAAGACGTTCGCTTTGATGCTTCTCTTCTGCCCAGTGTCAAAGAACCGCAGCATCCCGATCGTCGCCTGAATTCATATGACCGAGGCCGCACCTTGCGTTCGAAAGGTTGTACCTACGCATTCGCATTTACGCAATCACCAGCTTTCGGTCGGCGCAGTTCACATCGGCCAGGTAGCGTCACCATGGTCTCTGGGCAGATTAAAGAGCACACAGTCTTCGTCGGCAACATTCCCTACGGTCTCACCGAGGAGCAAATCAATGATATCCTCAGTCAGGCAGGTCATGTCCTGAATTTCCGCCTCGTCTACGACAAGGACACAGGACGACCACGTGGGTACGGATTTGCTGAGTTCTCGGACCATGATGCGGCTGCGTCCGCGACTCGTAATTTGAACAATTATGAGATTATGGGAAGAAGCCTGCGCGTCGACTGGTCGAATGATGGTCCCAGTAAGGATGAGAAGCCATCTGGTGCTGGAGGAGAACCGACTGCTCAAAGCGTGAACGGAGCAGGTCCTAGCCAATCCAATCTGCTTCCTCCTCTCCCGCCCGGCACTGATCTTCCACCCGGCCTTTCATGCCCAGATGCTATATCGAAGACACTCAATCAGATTCCGCCCCCTGCTTTGCTGGATATGCTGTCTTCTATGAAGGGAGTCGTGGACAGCAATCCCGGTCAAGCTATTCAATTGCTGTCTTCTGCTCCACAGCTGTCCTACGCCATCTTTCAGTCGCTGCTCTTGTTGGGTCTCGTTGACACAAATGTGCTATCGCAAGTCGTGTTGCAAGCGCAACAACAATCACACCAACCCGCCGCTCCGCCGGTGTCGGCCGCACCAATCCCTCAACAGCCGATGCCACATCTACAACAGCCGCAATTCCAGCAGATGCCAACGGCGACCCCTCCCATGCCACCGCAACAACCATACCAACCGCCCCAACCAGCTGCGCCATCGCAGAGCGAGGCTCAACATGAGGCGATGCGGCAAATTTTAATGATGTCGCAGGCGCAGGTCGATGCTTTGGAGCCAAATATGCGAGCGCAACTCATGCACATACGGCAGCAAGCTGGTATGCGATGAAGAACCGATCGCAACATCCAAGAAGGAAGATAGTGGCACCATGCACGCTGTTCAAGACATATACCGGAAAGATGCAGGTGTCAAGGGTAGAAACCCCATGCAACGACGTCGCCTCGCCGTAAGAGCTTGTTGGTCAGTCCAGCAATCGCACCATGGAGTTGCTGGGCATGTCAGCCAAGTTGTCGCCATTGTTGAAGCATGATTATGAATGTTGCATCAGCGCAGGGATTGGAGCATAGCGTTGGCGTCTTGAGGCTTGGTACTGGGGAAGTGGCACCAGGATCCTTTTAGTGTGCAGAAATGGGCTCACGCCGTAGATACCCAAACTCGTTCAAACTGTTCCCTAATCATTGACAAGAAGTTGCCAGCTGCGCTGTCTCTATGCGTGTTGGCAACATGGCCTGTTTTCAATATCATCGTGCACGAGCCACACCCGCCACGTTATATAACAACTAGCGCCGAAATACAGGGCAGACGCCGCCCGAATGTCAAGCTTGACGGTTTGCCTTCTCCATCGCAACCGACTCACCACGGCTCAAGCTGTCGACTCTGCAAAGCGCATTCTCTCTCTTTCTTGTTGCATATCCAAGCATTGACGATTTCACGACCTTTCATGATTGATACCCAATACTCTTGCATCTGTGTAATATACCACCCTTCCTAAGCAGACGACAGCTCCCATACCCTGAACAGCCACTACCAAATAAGACTACAGATCCTTGCATAGCTTTCTATGGCCATTTGCATACACTAGAAGCTTGCGAGCATGTTTCGGCGCAGCAAACGCGACGAGGCTTCGGAAAGCGGCCGGCGCAAGGACGACTCCACAAGATCTTTGCGCCGGACCGGTTCGACGATCAGTGGATCATCGTCGCGAAGAGATAGAGACGAGGATGATCGCGAGCGCTCGAAACGTCATTCTCGCACCTCACGAGACGGCCATAGCTCTAGAACACACCATTCACCGCCCGAGTCAACCATATCGCGGCGCTCCGTGCCAGTGTCTTCTTCACGCAGAGAGAGCAGTCCTGCTAGTCGCAGACACGAGCCGAAAACAGCTCGATCTGCAGTTGATGCGCCTGCTGTGAGATCAATGACTGGAACGAGGAAGAGCACGTCGGAGCGCGCAACTCGAGCCGATGTCGCCTCAGCACCAGGCATCTTCGATGAGAGAGGTTCTGGAAAGAGGAGATCAGCCAATCGTGCAGTCGAGGACGATGAAGAAGCACAGATGTCCAACGCTGTACAAGGCTATCCTCACAATGTTGGACAGAGCGTACAACATCCTGATTGGTCTCAACTGCAGCCCAATGTGCCAAATCAGTTTCCGAATCAGACGCCTTATTACTACGCGCTACCGTCATTCAATGGTCCGAATCCACATGGCGAAGCCGCTGACTATTATGGCGATCAGGGCGAGTCCGTCGCATTTCAGCCTGGCGTGCGCCCGAGCACCCCTATAATTGTCGGAGCAGAACCTCACCTCATGCCTGCTTCGGCAGAGCCAGCGCCACCCGAGGAGACAGGTCAGGGAGCAGCCGCCGAGTTTTTTGCGTCAGGTAACCTCAATACCGCTAACTCTTCCTACCTACCGGTGCAAAATATGCAGACGATCTCACCTAGAATGAGCCCCTCTGCTTCACCTTTGCTTAGTAAGCCCAGTCGACCCAGCAAACCTTCAAAGAAACCGGCCACAAGCACCATACTGGGAGCAACGACCGCCGCTGCTATCGGTGCTTCAGCTTTGGGCTATAAACACTCCGCGCATGCCAATGCACCATCAGGCTCCCACGCACAATACAACTCGCGGCCTCCCACTGTATCTACATATCCCAATAATAACCGCCCGACTCACGGTTCGCGCCCACCTCTGCCTATACACCATTCTTCTCACCAGCACGAACAATACGCTATCGAGGAGGGCGACAAAGGAGCCTTCCGCAGTTTCGTGGATTGGTGGAACGATTATGAGGATGTTCGCAAGATGGAGGAATACACCGAGTACATTGGAGTGTGCAAATATTGCTTCGACCGCAATTCATCTCCTACGCAAGCTCCTCGTCATCATAATCCGCGACGAATGCGCTCTCGCGAGTCTTTCGAGAATATTCGCGTCGACAAACAGCGTCGCTATCAGGGGTCGTCTATTGACCGACCTGTACAAAGTCAGAAACGAAATGCGACATGGCTAGGCGCAGGACTAGGAGCATACGGCATCGCAAAATTCTTTGGCGCGGGCAGCGACTCTGAAGCCCTTTCTGATGGCGAGAAGCGTCAGCGAAGAACGAACTCAGAGACGATCGCGCGTCGCCGCTCGCGTGAACAGATGTCCAATGCCGCAGGCAGTTCTTCATTGCCACATACCAGGCGCTCTTATTCTGAACAGGTGACTACCACTCCAGAACACTCAACAGTCTCCCTTGATCGATCCGAGCGTGAGGCTGCGCTCTCCGCGACTGCCGCTGGCGCAGGCGTGATAGTGGGCAGCAAGCATGGGACCCATCGTGAAGGTCGGAATCATGAGGGCCCAGGGGCTCCCATCCGCGATGCATTTGAGGAGTCAAGGCATCGTCCTCTGAGCAAAATCGACGAACACGACTCTATCAGAACCTCTCAGGGAACTCGCCCAGATCAAAGAAGGCGAAGACGTTCATCGCCCTCATCCTCTTCAGTCTCTTCGCGAAGTAGCGATAAAGTAGGATTCTTTGGTCGTGTATTTGGTACACCAAAGAAGTCTTCGCGCAAGCTTTCGGCTCATCGTCGACAACGAAGACACAGTGGCTCGAGCTCAGATGATTTCTTGGTTGAGGCCAGCGTTTCACCGGCTCGGATTGCCCGTCAGGCCAAGTCGAAATCTAAGTCGAGCAATCGTCCACGAAGGTCCTCCGACGAGCGAGCCAAACTCGCTTTAGCAGGTCTAGGAACTGCAGCTGCAGCTTTGGCAGCACACGAGGCTGGCAAGGGTCGCGTAGCAAACAAGCATGGCAGGGATTCCGGTCACCACGGGCTTGCACCTCCACCGGAACGAGTGCATCAAGTCTCTCGTGATCAACATGAAGAGGGATGGGAATCAGCATCTGAAGAGGGCAACAGCGAAGATTCAGCCCTAGCCTTCGGTGGAGGACATCTGGGCCAGCATAAGTCAGCACACTCTAGCGCAGAGTCACTATCATCTGCAGCGTCCGGCGCTGGCACCGACAAATGGAATTGGCGTTGGGGTCCAAATCGAAGACACAGCCCATCTCACCGCGAGTTATCGCAAATTGACCCTCTAGTGCCGGTTGTCGCGTCATCCACAGTGACAGAAAGGTCTGGCGACAAAGGCCTTGCCAACACTATGCGGCCTTCCGATCATACTCTTAGGAGAGCATCGACTGAGCCTCTGCGCGTGCTGGATCCAATGCCAGATCAAGACGTCCCAGGTCGACGGACCATGCCTGAGCAAGACACCTCATTCTCGCCGAGACCTCTTGTACGAGCAAGAACGGACGACTTGCCCCTTAAACAACCCCAGCCGATTCCACCAATTCAGATCCCCCCTGTCAAGGCTGCTGATTTCCGTCCACCGCCTCTTCGCCGAGTGAGCTTCGCAGACGCACCAAGACGTCCCAGACCTACTAGTGAACCTGATTCAGACCTTGAGACTCCGCAGTCTGAGTACCCGCCGAGGCATCCCGCTGAAGAGTCCAACCTTTCCCAAGCCGCTACTACTCGACGACCACGCAAGAGTCCTGTTCCTTCGCCTCGGCCTCTTGACTCGTCTTCCGATGAGATTGGGAAAGTTGATGAAATCGTCAATCAGCGCGGGCGGCGCCCAAGCGCTCATGCCAAGGAAGAGCGATCCAATGTTGATACTCCAGCAGCAGCGGCTATTGGAGCATCAGTAGCTGGCGCTCTTATTGGAGCGGGATTGGAGCATCGCAAGCGAGCAGAAAACGATCGTCAGAAAGACTCCAGCCATGAAGAGCCAGCATATTTCAGTCGTGAAGATGTGAGAAGTTCTGCGCCGGAGCCCGTTCTTGCTAGTACCACGCAAGCAACTCCACATGTGGGCACTAAAGAAACCTTCGATGAGACAATACCATTCCCTCGCTTGGAGGAAGATGATCAGACGAGAAGTACTGACCAAGCAGAAGGCACTCGACGACGACAACAATCAGAGAGTCCGCCAGCGCCAAAAATCAATCTTCCATCTAGTTCAAGTTTCGAAATGCGCAGACCTGCGCCAGAAATCGATTCCAGCGACGACGACGATCATAGCCATGAGCATTCGAAATTCCATCCTGATTTCTTCAAGAAAAGAAAGAAAGCCGCTGAATACGCGCGCAACGACAAGGAAGCTAATGAAGTGCTCGAGGACTGGCGGGATAAGTATGTGCATGACCAAACTTCTGCATCAGACTTTTGGAAGCCCGAAGAGCTTCGCGATGGTCAACAAGGGAAAGCCAGCAAAACAACAAATCCTGATGCCACCGGCGGAGATTTTGCCAACTTCCCAGATGATCGCGAGATCGCTGCGGCACCTTCTCGTAATGTGCCACGGCTCGAGCTAATTGCGCCCACGCCACCTCGCAGTGAGTCTGGATTGTCGCCCAGATCTCGGTCTCCTTCTCCGTTGCGCTTCACACCGACTGAAGAAGGGACGCGCGACGTGTCAAGAGTTGGCACTGACGCTCATCCAGCGGAAGATGCGACAGAAGGTAAGCGTAGTGGCAAGGTTACTAATGAAGATACAATAGTAAAATCCCCGACCTCGCACAGCGGATCGACGTTCACTGAAGAAAGAGGCGGTCGAAACAATATCGAAGACAGGAGTAACGGCGACATTGTGACACCATCGAGGCAGACTCCGTACCCTACCGAATCGCGCGACACAAGTGATTTTGACGAGTCCCATCGTTCATCTCCACCAAAGACAGTTCCTTTTGACAAGGTCACTGAGGGTCGAACGTCTTCTCGAATCTCTCAATCGCCCGATCGTGAAGAGCAGGCCGATACTGCTGCCATATTATCGCTTTCCGATCGATCAGTTGGGGGAGATCGTATTAGACCCGAAGATATACCTCTTGAAGAGGTACGCAAGTCGAACAAAGCGCAGTCAAGATGGGCAAGCTTTGCGGCGCTAGCAAGCGGCGCCGCTGCTGGAGTCGTGGGGAAAGTCTCTTCGTCCCAACAGAAGCCGGAGGCCAATGCTGAGGTTCAAGGTGCATCTAACAGAGCCCCGGAGTCGAAAACAGTATCGCTTGAAGACGTAACGAGTACAGCTCCAAAGAAATCCGTTAGCTTTCAAGAGCCTCAGGCTACGATTCCATCACAAGAGACGGTGTTAGAACGGGCAGAGGAGGGCAGACATAGCTCTCGCACGGAGCCTTCATCCATGCCGGGCGCCTTTGACGAATTTGAGGGCGCTACCGGAAACTCAGATAAAAACGATAAGCTTGAGACGTCCAATTCGAGGTCGCGCGTTGCAGATGCTAACGTCGAGGACGAGTGGAGTACGGCAAACACCTCTTCCAAGAAATCAAAGAAGCAAAAGAAACGCGATAAACGCGTCTCTTGGGAAGCCGAAGATCAAGTCTATGAGCCTAATGACTCTCGTGGAAATGGGGAGATCAACGGTGACGGGTCACCTGAGTTTCGGACTGCAAGCGCAACCGAAAATGACAGGTCCGAGTCGCCAACGAAAAATCGTCAAGATATACCTATATCTGCTCCTCGAAACGATCCCACTGATGAATGGGATACACAACCTTCAAAGAAATCGAAAAAAGGCAAGAAACAAAATTCACGGTCCGTGAACTTCGATGACGACGAGGTTGGCAGACCTCTTGAAACAGAGCAGAAGCCCGACGTTGGTTCGCGCAACGATTACGGTGAGGAAGCTCAGTCCAGACCAGGTTTACCTGAAAGCGTTTCGACCGACAAACGTCACAGTAATGACCGTTTCGATTCAGAGGATCCTCCTGTATCTCCCGTCCTTTCTAAAAAAGATCGCAAGAAGCAGAAGAAGAAGAGCTCAAAGGTGCAATGGGGTGACGACGCACCCTGCGAGGACGATGGCAACAAAGAGCGAGACGTGCCGGACGCATTCGCGCCTTTTCAAGAATCTAGTGCACTCGAGACAGGTACGGGCTCCCATAACATAGCAGACAAGGTGAATCTCACGCACCTTTGGCGGGCTGAAGATCCCTTGACTAGTACGCCCTACTTACCATATGTCCAGACTACCAGCGATCCGGCTCCCGTCGAAGAGTATGAGGAAATCATCGAAGGCGCAATTGGAACACCTGAAGAAATCGCAAATGGCATGGTCGACGCTCAGGACCGTCCTGCAATAGAGCAGCGAATGGGTGCTTCCCCTCGCCCGAGCTCTGACCCTATCTCTCGTTCACGTCGAGCTGCATCCTCACCTGAGAGTGTAATCTCGAAGCACACTCATCAATCAGCTGATTCACCCAGAGGGCTTCGCATACACAGCTTAGACGGCTTCGATGTATTGGAAGACGCTCGGCAATCACCCGAAGCGCCACGATCAGCAAACCGGGACATCGACAGCTTCGGTGAAGGTGTCGGTCCATTTGAACCTACGGATCTGCCATTCTTCGGCAGGCCCCCTAGTCCACCATCAGACAGCCCGCCTCAGTTCCCCCAACAAGGCTCAGCAGGCATTGCAGATGCATCAGGTAGCCCTCACGCTCCGCAACACCAACGTCAGCCATCGTCAACTGCCATACCTCTTCGATTCCGGAAGCCCTCTGGCTCGCCAACTTTTGCACATGATGGTGGCGTTCCTACGGCAGATGCAGACTTCGCTGTTCCGCCGAGCACCCCAATCCGTTCAAGACCCTCGCCTCGGCCAGCATCGACGGAGTTCAAAAGCACAAGCGAGTTTCGCCCTCTATATCTCGTCGAACGAAACGCCAAGGTCTCCGAGCCTCAAGAGTCTCTACCATCATTGCCATCCAGCAATAGTGACTCTCGCACTCCTTCTATCCATGAGTCATCTGACAATGAAGCCTACGAGTCCGCATTAGAATCTCCAAACGTTCCACCGTCAGTCCAATCTGACTATTTCGTCCCGTCGATTAGGACTGGGCATGATGAAGAATATCTGGGTTCTGGACAGACTACTCCCAGAGCACACACTGCATCCCCGGAGGAGAGTTTCAGGGCTTCTGGATACTTCGATACTCTCCCGCAGGAAACACTCGCACAAGAAGCTCCCTTTGGCGATGCAACAGACTTCGAGCCTGCATCGACGAGGAGGACTACGCACTCACAGTCCGACTCTACAGCAAGTACCGGCACAGTGATGGGTGGTATTGCTGCTGTGAGTGGAGCAGCCGCAGCAAATTTGCCACGCAGGCGAAGTGACGAAGATCCAACTATGGTGCGCACTGAAGCAAAGCCCTCTCCGACGGAAGGCGTGGCAAAAAGTTTCGATTACATGCAGGGCGGCGTGTCTCCCTCTGAGCAGTTACGTCTGGCCGAAGAGGGCTTCGGTGGTCCTCAAGCCATCGATGCAGAAGGGAATGTACCAGCTAGATTGGCAAACGACATGTCGGAAGACGAGCAAGTCTCAACAACCAAGTCTAAGTCGAAAGCAGATCGCAAGCGAGAGAAAAAGGCTCGAAAATCCAAGCCCAGAAATCTGTCGGCGTTTGATATGAGCTCAGTGGCAGATGCCCATGGTGCTGAGATGCAGTCTTTTGAGAGCTCCGCAACTCCCTCAAATATCGCAACTAATAATACTCTAGAGGAGCCCTCCTTCGGTACAGCTAACGAGCTTCCCTTGGGTGGTGTGGAAAGGTCATCCGCCTTGGCGAGTAGCAAAGACGACGAACCTGCTGCACGCGCTGCGAATCCTTTCACGAATGCGCCATCGGAGCTGACCAAGTCCCAAGATGTCTCATCGCTAATTGCAGTGGAGACGAGCGAACCGTCAACTGCAATCAAAGACGAGTTTCCGTCCAGCGTAAACACTTTCAAGCCCAGTCCGGATGCGCCTTTGCAAGTTTTGGAGCTTGCTAAGTCAACATCGCTCCCAGAGCTCGATGACGCGGAGCTCTCTACTTGTACCCTCGAGGACGTCACTCAGCGAGCATTGTCGCCTGCGCTCAGTTTTCATGATGATCCGAAATCTCATCATCTTTCAGATGTTGATGCTGAGTTTGAGCCATCTGAACCTTCGAAGGACAAGGTGTATTGGCATCATGCTTCTACCCAGTTTGACGATCGGCAAGAGCCCCTGAGCAGCGTACCGACGGATGAAACTGTTGAAAGCACGCAAGATGACGCTACTAAGATCCGCTCTACCACCGAAGAATCACCTTTCCAGGTCTTCGAGCCGAAAGTTTCGAGAAGGGAGAAGCGTAGGGCAAAGAAGTCGAGTGTCATGCAAAATGAGGATGATGCGACCCTATTTCAGGATTCTCAACCCCCACGAGTGGACGAAGCAGTCTTTTCTGAGAGACCCTTGCAAGATCCGTCAGAAACTGCGCAGGAGATTGACAGCTCTGATGTCGCATACACAACTCCATCATCAGGAAAGAGATCTAAGAAGGACAAAAAGAAGGCAAAGAAGTCTTCCACCTTCGAAATTGACTTGTGGTCCGCGCCTCTCAATCAAACAGATGAGATCCCGAGAACGTCGGATGCTGATCTGGAAGCGGCTGAAGAAGGACGGGCTCCAAGTGCGGCGAGTGAAAAGCAATCAAAGGATGCACTCGATGCCGCGACAGAATCACCATCCACCGCAGCCCCAGATGATACGAGTGAAGACTTTTTGGTGTCGTCTCGCAAGAAGTCAAAGAAAAACAAGCGCAATGCAAAAAGAGCAGGGACATTTGACAGTGAGCAGCCCACACAAGCTGTCGCAGACAGGGAAGACTTTACGCGAGACCCATCAACTTATCTGAATTCAGGCGCGGAGCAAAGCCGTCCGGTTACCCCAGATGTACTCAAAGAACCTCCTACGCCGGAGACGAAGAGTTTCGAAGAAGCAGTAGAGAATGTGAACACTCAACGAGTACCTGATGCGACTGGCCGATCTCCACCAACTCAAGCTAGTGAAGCTCAGCATGATCTTGCAGACGCTGCAACGCGCTCAGATCAGGACGACATTGATACAGCGTCTGCTCCATCGTCGAGCAAATTCTCAAAGGAAAAGCGTAAATCACGGAAGAGCGTGCAATTCTCTTTTCCCGACGAAGCTACGTCACAGGAGAGTGGCGAAGACCTAGTATCAGTGCAAGATGCGACGTTGACGGCGGGATTCTCGCCTCGCAGAGATCGAAGCAACAGTCTCGAGATCGGCAAGTCAGATGCTGTTCAGCCCACGGTAACCCAGTCGAGCCCCAGTGGCGAGATGGCAGATATGGGTGAGCAACAGGAGACTGCGGAACATTCACTCAGCCACAGCGCTACCGTTCCCAGCGACACAGACGCAGATCCCAGGGAGAGCGACGATTTCTTTGCACCCTCGTCCAAGAAATCCAAGAAGGAGAAGCGCAAAGCCAAGCAAACGCTGGGGGCCCGTTCAACTCAAGACCGTAACGACATCGAGAAGGCAGTGCTACCAGACTTCTCAATTTCAGAAACACGTCCAGATGCTGAGCCGGAATCAGATGGTACTTCTGTGGCTTCATGGGCACTGGCGGCCGGCGCAGCCGGTGCTGCTCTTGGCGCTATGAGTGATCCAGCCAGTGCGGAAAATTCCAGGGAGGTATCCCCTGGAGCCAAATTCAACGAGAGAAAGAACTCTTTTGGCGATACAGCCCCACCGCAATCTTCCAAGGACAGCGGCGAACGTAAAGAAGACGAGTCTCAGGAAAGTCGGAGCGAAAAGCCAGCAAGCAATCCAACGGAAGATGATTTTCAGCACGCAATCGTCGCCGGACTGAAGGAAGCAGGGTTCGACACGAATCTGAGCGCGTCCATGCATGGTCTTACAACGACTGATGAAGATACCAACTTTGCATCATCAGCACCAGCTGCAGAGCATGATAACATGTCATCTCACATGTCGTATGACCGCGAAGGGGCCGCTCACAAGCGGAGCGCTGCGGACGAAATTATCGAGGAAATCAACAAAATAACGACGGTCAGCTCTGACGAACCCGAAGCTGATCTGGAGAAGTCTGAGGGTATTGGAAAGTGGTCTAGGCCTTCCTTCGCCGACCAAGGTGATGGCGCGCCGAAGGGGCCTCGCAATGAGGATTCTCTGAAAGATGATGCTGTTGCTATGGGTGAAAATGCAGTTGTGAGCGAGGTTCCAGCCGAAAACCCTGAACTCGAACGTCTGCCCAGGATGGTTGACATCTCTCCTTTGGACGAGAGCACCCGGGAATCCGCTGATCAGATAGAGGCTCACCCTAATATCAAAAATGACGCGGCCGAGAGTCAAACCGCAGATGACTGGTTGTCGAAGTCGCTTAGCAAGAAGGACAAAAAAAAAGCGAAGAAGCGTCAGAGTGCTCAACTGTGGCAGGACGACGTTGTGCAAGAGCCTGGGGAAGCGGACGAGTATAGCACAGTGTCTAGCGCCTTCACATTCTCCTCACAGCAACCGGGTAACTCAAGCGTCTCTGAGAAGTCTGCAGATCCAAAGGCCCAGTTTTCTATCGGTCGAGACTTTTCGTCAAGCCCCACTCAGAATGAGCAGGATGTTGGAACTGTTGTACCGGCAGAGCAAACGACGGAACCTGCTGACGAGTGGCCGCAATCTGCATCAAACAAGAAGAAGAAAAAGAAAGAAGCTAAGAAGAAACGCCAGTCAGAGATTTGGGAGGATGACTCTGCCGAGAAAGATCTCCAACCACAAGCCGTATCAGAGCCTATTTCATCGAACCTTATCGCTAGGGACGACTCTGCCCTCACGGAGACTGCAGAGCCGCAACATGATGCTGTAGACACTCGAGAGACAAATGAAGGAGGTCGAGAGCGAATGCAGCAGACTGAGTCTGATGGTCATCGAGCATCTGCAGATACGCAGGATGTTGCTGCTCGTAGCGACCCGAATGTCGAAGAAGCTGAACAATGGGCACCAATGTCCAAGAAGTCCAAGAAGGCAGCCAAAAAATCCGAGAAGAAACGACGTCAGTCTGATCAAAGCGGCTCCGTAGACCCGCCCTTTGAAGAGATTGCCGAGGATATTCCAGGAAACCCCCAGGCGTCGCGAGACAATGCGGTCCTGTCGGCTCCTGGATCAGGCAAAGTTGAAGATATCGCTGGCAGTCAAGACACAGCAACGGAGCCAACTACGCAATCAATGGGCCTGGCTGCATCTAGTGATAGTCAGATTGACAACGCTGCGGCAAAGGTCGTTCCTCAGCCGAGCGTAGCAAATCGTGGTGAGGAGGAAAATGTTGGCTCAAAGGTCAGGACAGGCTCAGAGTCCTCGGGCGCGTTCATGGTGGAAGGCAAAAAGGCAGAACACAACAGCCGCTCGAACGATGAGTTCAATCAGATCCTGGACGCCAGTCTAACCCACGCCGGGTTTGACCAAGCTTCACTCTTCTCGCATCGCCCCACTGAAGATGACGGTCAAGGCTTCGTGCCTGCAAACGAGGAGCACGCTCTGGAATATGGCAATATCCAGACCCAGAATACCAAAAGGTCAGGCTCTCGTACCCCTTCTCCTACTCAAATGTGGGGCTCGTCTAGTCCGCCTAAACGGTCGCCTCCAAGTGAGCCTGCAGATTCTACGCAACAGAATCAGTCAGGTACTTTTGACGATAGCAACCTTCCGCAGGCGACGGCGAAGGACAAGCGTGGTCCGAATACCTTTGAGGATGCTGCCATTGCTTCTGGCATTGCTGCGATAGCTGTCGGCGGTACTGTTCTGTCGCGTAGGGACTCTTCAAAGACCTCCAAGAAGAACAAGAAGAAGAAGAAAGGCGTTAGGTTTGATGCGTTTGAGGAAGAAGAATCGAGTCAGGCACAGGACGAGCCAGCTTCTGATTTGGCAGGGCCTGCCATCGAGCGAGAGAACCCAATGGGCGATTACTTTGGCAGCTTTGGAGCAGGGCAAGACGATGGCGGAGCCCAGGAGCGGATTGCCGACACTCAGCCTCAACTCGAAGGTGGACAGCATGATATTTCTTCAGAGCGACAGCCTTCCTTCATAGACGACGAGTGGGCTCCAGCAGCTACGTCGAAGAAAGCTAAGAGGAGCAAAAAGGACAAGCGAGCATCATCAACGCCTGCGAATGACGTAGTTGCAGCCCAAAGTATTGATGGTGGAGCCATGAACATGCCTCGCGTTGAGGTGACAACGCCCCCTTTCCAGGACGAGCCTTCTCAGCAGTTCGAAGTATTCGACCCAGAGTCGCGCAAATATGAGGGCGAGGGCCGACGAGAAGCAAATGATTATGACGATATGGATCCAGACTTTGAAGACGCTCAAGAACAGCAGGGACAAAGCCCCAGAGGACAGCGTAGAGGCTCGCGCGCCAATCTTGCAGACATCGAATCTGATATCAGAGAAGCACAAGAAAGCCTCGGTCAAACAGCTAATGAGGACTATCGCGACTCGCCTACCTCTCCACAATACGAAGACTTCGAAAGCTCAATAAAGGAAGCAGTAAGACCTGGCAGTAACCAAGGAGACGAAAAAGCTCAATTTGAACCGTTTCCAAGTCTCGAGGACAAGCGTAGAGACACAAGTTCATCACCAGAGCCATTTCCACAACTCGGCGCCGATACTGCAATCGAGGAAGCAAACGTTCGCGACGACCAGCAGCGCGACTCGCTTGCCGATATCGAAGCTGACATCGAAGAAGCTCAAGTGAGCGAAGCAGACTTCGTGAATAGAGATCGGATGGACGCTCAGCGTCGATCTTTCGCAGAATTCGAAGAGGACCTTCAGGAAGCTCGTGCGGGTCAGTCCCGATTTCCAGACGAAGACGACCGGCGCAGATCTCTGTCAGACATGGACTTCGAGCGCCACGAGGCTCAGCCTCTCCAAGAGGATCTCTTCATTGACAGTTCTCAGCGTATTTTCTTATCAGACGACAAGGGGTACATCGAGGAAGCTCAACCTGCTCATATGCAGGACCTGAGCGAAGATGGTAGACACGCATCTTTGGCAAACATTGACAGGGAGGCGACAGAAGTCCCCGCCACTCAAGATTTAGCATTTAGCGGGGATGCTGGCCGCGAGTCTTTGACCGACATCGATGCTGACATTAGGGAAGCTCAACAAGCTGCTGCTCTAGAGAATGGCTTCTCTTCTGGCCCCGCTTCGTATAAGAAAGCTAAGAAAGGCAAGAAAGGCAGAAAGGCACAAGCACCTCTGGATGAGTTTTCCAGCATAGAAGAGCGACGCGCATCTGAGACTGGCGTCGACGCCGAGACCATGGGAGCGCGTGCTGCGACTACGAAAGAGGAACAGGAGGTAGACTGGTTTGCACCAGTCTCTTCCAAAAAGGGCAAGAAAGCAAAGAGTAACAGTCAGGTATCGCCCGCTGAGGACTACAAGCTTCGCGCAGGCGCACAACGCGCATCCACAGAGATCGATGCTAAATTAGAAGATACTCAAGCTGCAACTTCAAAACAAGCGCAGGACGACTATTGGGTTGCCCCAGTTCTTTCTGGGAAGTCCGAGGGGAACATGGACAATCAAGCGTCACTCGCTCGAGATGACGCCTCAGCCGGAGGTGTAGAACGCTCATCTCTTGTGGACATCGATGCCGAGATCAAGGAAACTCAAGCTGCGACTTCAGTGGAGGACCGAAATGACGAATGGGCTGCTAGCCTTCCTTCCAAGAAAGGCAAGAAGGGCAAGAAAGGAAAGCGTGCGCAATCTGCCAACGCTGTCGACCAGCCACCAGGACCAGAGATCTCTAGCAGCAGTCAGGCGATTCCCCTATTTACAACCGATACACCTATAGCCGACGACGGCCAACGCACATCTTTGGGGAACATTGATGCCGATATCAAAGAGGCCCAAGCCGCTGCGTCTCAAGAGGCCCCAGAAGATGATTGGTATGCTCCAGTCTCATCTAAGAAGTCGAAGAAGGGAAAGAAAGCCAAGCGCACACAATCGACAGACACGCCTGACGAGACCCAACAACGATTTGTCATGGAAGACGCTGCGAAGACCGAGCAAGCCTTAGGTAACGCAGAGGCTGGCATGGGTGACACATTAATGCAGGATGCTAATGACAAGAACGAGCAGGAGATGAGAGAGGCATATCCAGCGCCATCTGACGCCATTGACTGGGAACAAAGACAGGACTACTTTGGACGCGTCGGTGGCATGGAGCGATCTCACGAGACAGAAGCGAACGACGAGCCTGCACCGCCATATTCTCCGTCACAGCAACAGCCAGTGTTAGACACAGGTTCGCCTGTCAATACAAGTGACAACGCGCCAATGCCATCAGCTGCGGTTCTCGAGCAACGTCAAGACGAGGAAGTCTATCTCACAAATCAGGGCCGAGACCTTGGGGAAGCTCAGGACGAGCCACAATCGACCAATGCCACCGAAGAGAACGAAGATTTCTCAATTGCGCCTGCCCGAAAGATGTCGAAGAAAGACAAGAAAAAGGCTAAGAAGAGCCAGCAAACTGCTCCTGAGGCTGATAATGAAGCGTCAGAGCCTTCGCAGGCGGCACCGAGCATCGGCAACGACGGGGCTTCAGAGTCTCTGTTCAGCGCGAGGAATCTCGGACGCGCAGAGGAGCTTCTCAAGGAGGGCCAACAGACCGATGAAGGTCTCTCGCGATCAGAGTCTGCACACGAGGAAAAGCACAATCACCTCGGTCCTGCTAGAACGCTTTCAAAGAAAGACAAGAATAAAATAAAACAGCAAATTTTCGAGGATGATCATATGTATGAGTCTCGAAAAGACGACTCCATCGGAGAGATGCCCGATCAGTCCGTTGAGCCCGCTGACAGTATTTTCACGCACTCAGATCCTATGGACACCGATCAAGCCGTTCATGACCGAGGCACGTCAAGCGAAGCACCTGAAACTCTGGGCGAAGAGCAGACGACAGCGCCAGCCGAGGACGAGGAAGGCGACATGTCTTTCATGCCGGCACGAAAGCTGTCTAAGAAGGAAGCGAAGAAGCAGAAGAAGGCACAGTCGGTGTCTGAAGCCGCACTTCCAGTCGCGCATGATGACACGCAATTTGATGAGCAGACAACAGCACTACTCGAGGGGGAAGAAGACTCCGCGTCTTCTATGCCAGCACGCAAGATGTCCAATAAAGAAAAGAAGAAACAGAAGAAGCAATCATTGGTATCTGAAGCCGCAACTCCAATTGCGGACGATAACAGGCAATTTGATGAGCCGACAACGTCGCCAATCGAGAAGGAGGAAAACAGCATGGCCTTTGTGCCGGCACGCGAGTCGTCCAAGAAAGAAAAGAAGAAGCAAAAGAAGCGGCAATCCGTATTTGAAGCCGCAACTCCAGGTGCAAATGATGACGCACAATTTAACGAGCCGACAAGCAATGATGGCATTTTAGGCAACGCAAACACTGTCGAACGCATGTTGGAGAAGGAGGGAGAACAGCGTGGGAATTCACCAAACTTCGTGGCGCCAGCTGACGATTGGTTGAACGAGTCCCCTGACACCCCGATTGGCAAAGCCGCACCACCAGAGTCGACAACCAAGAGTCGCGAGTCTTCACTTTTCAAGAGCCCTCCAAGTCACAGAGAGCCGTCATTTACGCAACAACGTGACTTTGGAGCCGACGAGCGAGCAGAGGCAGGTCTGAACGAAACAACTCTCGCTGATGATCATGCAGACGTGGGATCGGGCGGGTCGCCTTCTATGCTGGCGAGTGACAGATCGTTTGAACCTGACGATGAGGATTCACCGCTTTCAGTTCGACGAAGACGCAGCCGGCCGCTCGAAGTTATTACCGAGGGCTCCAGGGAAACTTCACCTAGCAAACATGCTACGCTGGGCCATGTGATAGAACCCGAGAGAGACTCGGGATCTTCAAGCGCGCTGTCTGAGCGAGCTCTCCGCACTCGCAGAGGGTCTAACGATCTCCGCCGTGCGAGCATGTCACCCTCTGGGTCAGAATTGGCCAATGTTCGCAAAGCATACATCAGGTCGCCTGTATCTGCAACGTACTCGACAGCGTCAGGAGACCTGGTTCGACCGTCGAGTGCGATGAGCAGTCATTCGCGTGCAGGCAGCACGACGAGCAATCATTCTCTGCGACGGATTGACGACAAGACAGTGTCACGAAGCATCTCGTCTGATCTGAGGGCAGCAGCCAAGCGGGACGCTTCAGGCGAAAAGGCCCGTGCATCGGACGATTCTCAGACCCCACTTCCGGTACCCGTCCCTCTTCCCTTCGACTACGAACCTCTCAAGGGCACTGGCGTTAAGAACACCAGAGAGCGCCGCCAAGATATGTCCGATGGCGGTGTCTTTGTAAGTCATGACTTTGTCCATCACTTTGATGAAATACCCGCTAACGTTACTCAACAGGAGGCGTTCGGTGACGCGCGAGGATCGCCTCGCTCACCAACACGGCCGCCAAGCGTGCGCAAACGCCAAAGTCTGCAGGTCCTTGAGCTGCAGAACAAGCTCGATGAGGCTCTAGCCGAGAATGACTCCCTCAAGCATGCGCGCTCGAGATCGCAGCGTGGACTCGATGATACTGACGCGACAAGCTCATTACAGAAGACACTGCAAGCACGTGACATCCAAATCAACGAGAAAGACTTGGAGATCCGTAACGTCAAGATAGCATTGCAGACTTTGCAGTCCGAGATCGAACGATTGAAAGAGCACAACTCGCAGCTACAGACCGCAAACGACAATCTGGGCGAGGATGTCAATTTACGCTATGCTTCGCTACAGCAAGAGCGCGATGAGGCGCATAGCAAGTGGCAAGCATCTACTCGACAACTTGGAGAACTGGAAGAGAAGCATGGCAAGCTGTCTGCCGGCATGGAAGCCGTTGTCCGTCAGCAAATCGCCGCCGCACTTGATGACAGGAACGCTGAGATCAGATCACTGCGCGCCGAGCTTGAGACAGCTTCCGACCGCATCGAGTCGCTTCAGCAGCAAGCGGCAACCTTCAGTGGCAGTGACGACTACCTGAACACACGCGATGAAGACTATTTCGACAACGCCTGCCAGCAGCTCTGTCGAGCTGTCCATGCATGGGTCATGCGCTTTTCGAAATTTTCAGACAATCGCAAGTGTCGTCTGTCTTCCGAGATCCACGACGATACTATCGAGACCCGTCTTGACAATGCGATGCTCGATGGCACTGACGTTGACGACTATCTCGCAGACCGAGTTTTGCGAAGAGATGTGTTCATGTCGGTGGTCATGACAATGGTCTGGGAATATGTCTTCACTCGATACCTCTTTGGTATGGACCGTGAACAAAGACAAAAGCTCAAGTCGCTTGAGAAAATATTGAGCGAGGTCGGACCACCCAAGGCTGTTGCTCAATGGCGTGCAACAACACTGAGTCTGCTATCTCGTCGCGAAGCATTCTTCGATCAACGATCGCAAGACACAGATGCTGTAGTCAACGAGATCATGAAAACTTTGGGACGCCTGCTGCCTCCGCCTGGACAGCAGATGAAGCAGGTTCAAGACTCCCTGCGTAACGTCATGATTCTAGCGGTAGATCTCTCCATCGAGATGCGGACACAGCGCGCAGAATACATTATGCTACCCCCGCTGCGTCCGGAGTTCGACACCAATGGCGATCTGGCGAAGAAGGTCTTCTTCAACGCAGCATTGATGAATGAGAAGAGCGAAGAAACGGCTTCAAACGAGGAGTTGGAAGAACAAGCAGCAACAGTGCGCACTGTGCTGTTCCCGCTTGTGGTCAAGCGAGGAAACGACAATGGGGAGACTGATGAGGAGATCGTGGTGCACCCGGCGCAGGTGCTAGTTTCACGACCGAACAAGAGACGCTCTGGAGTGATGTCGAACGCGAACAGATCGACCGTAAGCATCGCGCCTCCGGCTGTGTTAGAGCCACCGCCCAGGAAGATATCGAACGTCGCTCCTCCACCGAAGGCCACACCAAGCGCACCGCCTCGATTCGAGGACCCTGCGGACATGGTTTGAAGAAGGAGTCGGAATAGGGGCAAGCATTGGGAAATCACGCAACGCGGTTCGGAGGAGTTGGTGAATATTGGGCATTTGAAAAAGGCGTTGTAGATTGCTTTGGACATATCACGACCTTCACGATGTCATGACTGTAGAGTACATAGCGACATTGTTTTGAGCAACATGCCGATACCACGTCTTGCAGAGTGGGACGCGCCCAGGTCGACGTGTGAGCCTTGCGTCCAAAATTAGCGATTGCGTTACGCTTCGGGACGCTTGCATGTGACACTAGTGACGTCGGTGGTGCTCCGCGTGGTCTTTGTGATAGCTGCCGCAGCACCGCATTACAGGCGCATTCCTTCCCTTTTCAAACTATTCGGACAGCAACTACCATAATCAGCCAGCGAGGCCAAGCCTAATTAAATCGCAATCATGATGTACGAACTCCGCAAACAACATGCGACGTTCAGCAAGCGAGATACTCATGCCCCGCAGGAACCGTTCCCTATCCATCCGCTCCAAGAAGGAGGGCTCGGAAAGCAGCAGCAAAGGCCCCGCAAAGCACCGCTTTACGCTGAACAGGTCCGTAGGTCCCCATGATCATCGTCCGAGCCTACTTTCAGGTCTACATCCCTCATCCCGAATGTGCAGAAGCTTACAATACCAACCACAGCCTCCGCGGCGCGGCCCAGCCCGACCTCTCCAAGAAGCTCTACAAATTGATCAAAACTGAGACACACGCAATCGCCGCCTACGAGACCGCTGGCCGTGAGCGCGCCGCGATCGCCAACCAGCTATCTGACTGGGGTGAAGAGACGCAGGATGACGCCGTGTCGGACCTCAGCGACAAGCTGGGCGTGTTGATGAGCGAGATCGGAGAGCAGGAGGACAACTATGCGCAGAACCTGGAGGAGTCGCGGGTCGTGTTGAAGGCGGTCAGGAATACGGAGCGGAGTGTCCAGCCGAGTCGGGATCACAAGGCGAAGGTTGCGGATGAGATTCAGAAGTTGAAGTGAGTACGCCCACGCTGCACGGTGGCTGTACAGCAATAAATGAGGATCATCAAGAGAACGGGTTTGGCTGACACACAGCCACAGATACAAAGAGCCGACCAGCACCAAGATCACCGAACTCGAGCAAGAGCTCGTCCGCGCCGAAGCGCAGTCGCTCGTCGCTGAAGCACAGCTGACCAATGTGGTACGTCCCCGTCCAAACACCACCTTCCGATCTCCCCCCACCTCCTTGCAGCCGCGTTCTCATCATCAAGACTAACACACCCAGACACGCCAAAAATTCAAAGCAGCCTACGACCTACACCTCGCAGCCACCATCGAGCGCGCCGAAAAGCAAATCCTCCTCGCCACGCAAGCTCGCCGTCTCGTCAACCTCCTCGATGACTCGCCCATCGTTCCCGGCGACACCCATCCCGCCTTTGAGAACAGCAACAGAGCCCGCCAGATCCTGAATGACGCGGAGGAGGACCTGCGCGCATGGCAGCCGCGGCTCGAGCCAATCACGACGAATGCTGGCGACCTGAGCAGCAACGCGATGCCCGGCGTGACGAGCCCGCAGAGTGTTACCAGCCAGGGAAGCGTGATGAGCCCGCAGAGCGTGACGGGCGGTGCGCCGGCGAGCGTGACGGGTGGTGCGCCGGCGAGCGTGGCGCCGACGGAGGAGAGTGTGGTGGGGACTACGGGGAGGGATTTCGCGGAGCCGGTTGAGACGAGGGAGACGACTGCTGCTTGGGCCTCCTAGTCGGGACGCAAAAATCATGTGAGAAGATTGGATCAGGACATACCGCGGGGATGACAGTGAAGTTCATTTTTGAGCGCAGGCGTTGTTCGCTTCTCTAGACATCACGGGTGGGTATTGATCACGGGGACACGGGTGAGCTATGTAGGCGGAGTATGGTTGCTTAGAAGACCGCCGGCATAACGACTGCGACGTCTGATGTCTATTCCTGACTGAATTTGAGTCTATACAAGCCCTGACCATGCCAGGTTATGATGTATATTGTACAGTAGCGCTCTCCCACGCCATGCTGGTGCTTTTCAGAGTAACGTCGCTCCGTAATTGCATGCTGATGTTCATCCAGCCCACATCGCTCACTCCTCATCCTCATCGCTCGTCTCCACCTGCTTTCCCTTTCCCTTCTTCTTCTTCGGGCTCTCATGCTTCTTATCAAACTGATCCTGCAGTTTCTTCCGCTCCTCCGTCCCCTTCTCCGCCAACTCACTCTCCAGTTTCCGAAACTCCTCGCCCTCAACATCCATACCCACCAGACTCTCTAGTAGCTTAGTCTCCCGCGCCCAAATCCCTTTATCCTCAACATCCTTCCCATTCTCCCCCTTCCGATCAATCGGCGTCTCCAATACCATCGGCACCCCCTCAAACCGACGATCATTCATCACATTCCAGAAACCACGTAGGCCGATAAACCCCAATCCGATATTCTGGTGCAGATCCCGATGGCTCCCCAGCACGCCCTTGCTGTCGTTCACATGCACAGCTCGCAAGTACTGCTTCCCCACCACCTCGTCAAACTCGGTCATCGTCCTCTTGTATGCTTCGGGAGAGCGGATGTCATAGCCTGCCGCGAACGCATGACACGTATCCAGGCACACGCCCACGCGCGCTTTATTCTCCACGTTCTCTATCACAGCCGCTAGATCCGCGAAACTGCCGCCCAGCGTATTCGTCTCCGGCGCGGCCGCCATGTTCTCCAACAGCGTGACCACACCGCTCGTCTCCCTATGCGCGCGGTTCAACTCCCCCGCCAGCCTTGCCAGCGCACCCGTTCTTTCAGTGCCATTCGTATTCCCAGGGTGGAAGTTATACAACCGCACGCCCAGGCGCTCACACCGCTTTAAATCATCGATGAAGCCCGCGTACGCCTGCTCCCGCTTCACCTCATCCGGGTTCGCGAGATTAACAAGATAGCTCCCATGCGGCACGACATGCTCAGCGGCGCTGTAGGCGTGCTCCTCGCAGGCGTCGTGGAAGGCGGCGCAGTGCTCGGCCTTGAGGTCTGGGTTCGCCCATTTGCGCTGGGATTTGAGGAAGCACGCGAAGGCGTTGGCGCCGATGTGGAGGGCGTTGGGGATGGTTTGGTGGATCCCGCCGGCGGCGGAGACGTGCGCGCCGATTTTTAGGAGATGGGGGGTGCGGGTGGCGAGAGGGAGCATTTCTGCGGCCTTTTCGGCTTTGGTTTTGCGTTTGGGTTTGGGGGCGGTGGCGGTGGTGGTGGTTGTTACGGTGGTGTCTTGGGTGCCATCAGCGTCCACCTCTTCCTTGACTGCCGCAGTCGTCGACTCCTGCGTGTCTCCTGCTTTCGAAGCTGTCTTGGTCTTGCTCGCTGCTTTCTTCGTCTTCTTCTGGGCCGGAGTAGCGTCGGATTCGCGACCGTCAGCCTCGAGCTCGACCTTTTCGACCTTCACAGCCGTGCTGTGTGCAGCAGCAGATTTGCGCGGGGACTTCTTGCTCTTCTTCTTGGGCGTTGCTACCGCTTCTTCTCCATCGATAGCGAGCTCCGCGTCCTCGTCGTAGGAGACAGCAGCGCGGTTGCGTTTAGTGCTTCTGACGACTGCATCGGCATCTGCAGCACTGTTCACTCTGACTGTTTCCTGTTTGACAGTCTTTTCAGTCACCTTCGGTTTGGCTGGTGTGGCTGCTGCGCTGGCAGTACGGCTGGCATGAGCAGATTTGCGGGAGGGCGTTGGCGGCGGTGAGATTGCGTCTCTGTGTGATTTGCGAGGCATTGAGTGAGGCTTGGACGTGGTGGAGCTGTCAGGTTGGATATGGAGAGCTCGAAGACGCGTGGGGACGCGTTGAGTGTTTCTTGGCAGGAGAGATCGAGGTCAGATGAAAACTCAGATGGAAAGAGCCACAGGGCAATAGTCTATGCAACGGAGACAAGTTTTTGAGAGACCATGTTTCTCAGTGAGTAATGAATTGATCGTATAAGATCCTGCAGACGTGTTGAGTCTGCGGATGGGTATCTATGCTTGCTACTTCGACGGGGAAACAAAATGAAATCGGTCTCAGTAAATCGGCCGTCCCTCATCCCAACGTCTCACCTCCTTCATGTCGTTGCGTCCACTTTGCCTCCTGCCAGAGCCCTCGAGCTGCATCGCCGGGCTAGAAGCCACATCTGGTGTTTCATCTTCAATTGCGCCAGTAGCACCTATCCACTCCCATACTCTGCTGACTTCCCCTGTTCTGCCCTCTCGCACCATAGATCGAACGTTTGAGTTCTTCTCGACCTTACTCTGCACCTTAGTCCACAGTTTCTGCCGCGTACTTGAGGAGAACTCATCTCGAAGCACGTCGTCTCGAAGCTGACCCATGCTTATGTACGCTTCAGGGAATCTGCTGGGCGACTGTAGATGCTGCGCGGCACGGGTGGCAAGCCGGTCCATCGCAAAAGACGCAAGGTACTTCGCTTTCTCTTCGGACGCGCGGCTGCTTGTTATGCGGAAGCGCGCGTAGGCTACCGATGCGAGGATCATCATCACTCCAGCAATTTTCCAAAGATATCTTGCCAGCGTGAGGCGGATTGATCGTCTGAGAGCGCATGTGAAGGGGATTGCGGCGAGGGAGGTTGATCGGAGGGTTCGGTGCTTGAAGAGTCTGGGTTGGCGACAAGTCTGGTCAGTCGTGCTCGGTCAGATATATGGTTCCAAACATCGAAGAGGAGTGGCGAGGGGAATCTTTGACTGAAACAGAAGGCATAAGAAAGAAAGCGATGAAGACTTACCCGTCCTGCCCCTTCACGACCTCGTCCTTGTCCAGAATCTCGTCCAGTGCGCCAGACCACAAGTCTTCAAATTCTTCCTGGGACATGCCACGGCGCCGCTTCGTCGATACCTTGTCTTTCAGCTCTTGCTCGGAGAGCTCTGCGGTGCTCGCACGACGTCCGTTCTCGTCACGCAGTGTGCCACACTCGTACTCCGCATTTCTATCGCGCAACTCTCCCACGGCGCGAGAGACAACGGCCTGCACCTTGCGAGCCTTCTCACCGTCCGGCTCACAAGATGGCGGCAGTGGAACAACACCACCCACAGACAATGGGTGCTGCTGAAGCACGAAATCTGGCTCGCACTGGGTAATGAGCTGACCAAAGCAGTACGCATGTGGTGGACATGGCTCGCATGACGGTCGTAAGAAGTCCGCCCAGTCCGGAATTTCCACGCCACCAATCGCTGTTGAAGGGCGCCCAACGCCGCAGTAGCCCACGTTTAGCTTTTCCTGCCGCCAGATCGTTGCTACGCCTCCCAAAGCCGCCACCAAAATCGCAAATGGCGCTGTCTTCAGTGAGGTTGACACGCTTTGTTTTGGCTTTTTGCGTCGAGCTGGCAGCAAGTCCTTCTTGCCGGTGAGCGCACGCTCCGTATTCAGTTCGTCCTGCTCCTCGGGCGTGAATTGCTCGCCGGTTTCACTCATGTCTTCGTCAAGCTCGTCTTCTTCATCTTCGTCCATCACTGAAGGCACAGTCGGCTCTGGTGTAGGAGTAGGCTCTTTCACTCTCTGACGGCGGCTCTGCATCTCAAACGCGGAGTCGGTCTTGCGCGGCGTTCTTCGCGGCCTGCCGGGAGCTTTAGCAGGCGGTGCGGCAACGCTGCGACGTCTGTTCGCTCCTGAGGCCGCAATTTCGTCTATCATGGGCGAGCTGCCGCTCTGAAAAGGGTTATCCGAGGAGAAGTGGCTGTCATCGGCGTCTTCAGCTGCCATTTCCTCCTCACTCTCTTCTTCTTTGATGGCTGACGCCACTGCGCTGTAGCGCGTTCGCCTTCGGTGTGGTGCAACGAGTCGATCCACAGATTCTCTATCAGATGTACCGGCCCTTGAGCGGTCCTCAGTCCCGGCGCGAGATGACACCTCTGCAGAGGACTGGCGAGATGAGGCGACGCTAGGTGTGACGCCACTTTGACGAGATGTTGAGCGCCTTGTGGATCGACGCGGAGTTGCCTCTATTGATGCCGCGACATCGTTGTCGCTATTTACTGATAAATCCTGTATGCCGCGAGAGCTAGGCTGTGTCTTATCGCGAGCTCTGCGAAGCTTCTTTGCGCGGGGTGCGACATTCTGATTGAACAGCTCGACCAGCTGCGGCTTTTTGGCAGTAGATGGGTATGGGACATTCTGCTCCAGCAAGATAGAGCGCAAGCGGGGCACTGTAACGTCGGAGGGCTCGAAGTCTGGTGAAAGAAAGTCATGCTCGTCGGCCATTCTTAGGTTTGGACGATGTTCCAAGGAGCAGATAAAGAAAGGAGGCGAAGTGAACAACAAGCAGATGAAGGAGAAGTTTGGCCGATCGTGAATTCAGACAAAGACCTGATGCTGCCTGCTGTTTACTGACGTCTACCTGGAAAGATAACCCTAGTCGCCCTAGGTGACAGCGCTATCAGCCTTACGCGGCGATTAATATCGTTAGATTGTAGAGCTTGGCACACATTCGGCCGATAACGTGATAGGGTGAAGGAGTAATTAGAACGCAATACACGCTCATTCCTCTCAACAACATGACCATTGCAAGCTTTGATCCTGCCTTTTGCCACGCTGAAAGTCACTGGCACATCATACAAGCGAGCGGTCCCTTCTACTGTATTATGAATGTGCTGTATCGGTCGCTCTCTCAGGAGACGCAGTATGCCCCTTTCCAGCTCGCTTGTTTCTGCGACTAGCACGGCCTGGACCCTCGTCGCAGGTGAACAACCATCAACAACAAGTGGCCATGGCTGCGCACGTTTTGATGCGCTGTTCTCGAGACTGGGAGCGCGCAGAAAGCGCAACGCACTGGTTCACCGACTTCAGCAAAAGACCCAGGTCCAGCCCTACTAGCCCTGCAAGCCCTGCAAGCCTTACGATGCCAGGACTGTCCATACAAATCTCATCTTTGCTCGCAAGCTAAACGCAAGCAGCAGCAAAGCCACCACCCGCTGCCAATAATGGACGCCTGACAGGGCGCTATCAAGTGGCTCTCGCCATATCGCATCTGCATATTGTCTAGCGGCACCCCATCAAGGCTGCGGCCCAGTAAGCACATGGCAGCACGCTTTCTAGATCTCTAACGTCTCCCAGACTATGTGTATTTAGGATTCTACGAATCAGTGGTCTGCAACGCTTCAAGTGCAGTCATTATCAGAAGTAGGAATAGCTGCAAGCCATTGCTTTTCTCAAAAACGACACATTCGGCGATGTCTAGTCGGAGTACGGTAAGGCCCCGCTCCGCATCCCTCGCTTCGCAATTCCTCCGTCTCAGCTTGACAACTCAACTTCAATCTTGCCGCCTACCGACCCATTAATTCAGATGCCTTTGCTGTCAGCATGCATCAAACATTCTTCGTGTCTAGCGAGCGGATAGCCACGTGCAACGCAGGCATGGTGTTGGGAGCCACCGGGCCTTTTCCGCTATTTAGCCATCAAGTCCCTGGTTTGGCGAAGCGCTGACTTCACCTTCATTCGTCTCCTTTTAGGCTGTAAAAAATCTGCAGTCGGCGACGTCTGTACAAGCTCTTAACCTTGTATTCCTCACAGCTCGCCGACTCTGCTCTCGACCAACATTCAGGCAGCCACCGAACAACTGATCTCGATGTATCTCCCGCGCCAGCGTATGACTATCGCCGTAAGACTCTCCCGTAGATATAATAACACGTAGCCCGTCAGTCCCGTATTCTGTTTGCATCTCTGCTGCTCGTAATATTCTCAAACAAACACTCAAAAACCCTGGCGACCCCTGCCATCTAGCATCGACATCACTCTGATCCTTACGACCGTCCACAAAAGCTGTAATACTGTCCGAGCCTAACATCTCATCATCTTCCAGCAGCAAAATAGTATTATCCAACACACCTTCAACACCCTCAACACCTCCAACATGTCCAACATGTACAGCATGAAATTTTCAACCTACACATCAACGCTCGAGCAAGACCTAACGTGCGTACTTTCACTACATTGCTGTTAACCCAACAACTAACGACACAATCAGCCCCACCGTCTCCGCCTCTCGCCCAGCTCTCACACCACTCCAAAAAGAAAGCCGGCTGTCATCATCATCGTCCTCAATCGCTTCATCCATCAAGTCCACCAGCTCAACTCTGTGGCGCCGCAGCCTCAGCTACGTCGCCGAGCGACCCGTCGACGAGACACATGACGAGCGACGCCTGCGCAAGATGCGCGAGAGGGAGATGTATAGTCTGAAGCGGCCGTTGTTCTGGAATACTGTTTTCAAGGCTTGAGATGTAGTGAATGGGCTGGCGTCTGGATACGCTTTTTGATGAGGTTACGAGGATGGTGGTTATGTCAATGTTTAGGTACAGATTTGGTAAGGAGTCGTGGTGATGGTGGATACTATACCATATATTGAATCACTTGGTATCTTACACTCGTGGATGATACCCGACCGCGGACTTGGCTTGCTTCTCAAATAATAAGCGAGATCCACTAGGTGCCACGTTCTTTTACATGCTTCCCTAAACAACGACTTGCGGTCCCTATTTTTAGACTGGCTTCTTCCTACTCACGCCACTGTAACCCGTCCGTAAAAGCCAGCAACACTTCACGCACTTAATAGATGTGCGAGCCCAGAGTCACCGAGCGAGGTTGGCTTACAGGATTATCAATTGGGATGCCTTGCGTAAAGAAGCTTCTATCGCAATGTTGGAATGCGTACAGGAATCCAAGTCACGGCAGCGATCAGGAGATCGAAGAACATTGGGAAGGACTGGCAAAGGTAGTACACGGATGCCATACCACATCAGCTGAGTGATACGCATGCATCCAAATAGGCGGAGGAGTTGGAACCTTGTCGTGTCTCCCCGACGAGGTGCAAGTGCACTCGAGTGGGTGAAGGCTTAACACGTTTTGCGTAAAGGTCATGCATGCTGGGATAGCTTGCCGACTTAGCAGTGATATCAGAAACCATTCGGCGGCGCCTGGCCGATTAAAGGTCGAGCTTGCGCTTTCAAATGCTGTCTACAACGCCAGCTAGTTGGTGTCAGGATAGAGACTCGGAGAGATGGGCAGAATTTGGACTAGACACTTGAGGTACTTCGGCTCACGCGCAAAATGTGAGACACTATCATTCCATATCAATATGCCAAGGGACTCCGGCAAACTCCGAGTGTTCCTGTTCGACACGACATTCGACGACGATCCGAGCGACGAGTGCTTTGGCTTGAGCAATTTGGCTAAGAGCCATACCAGCCACGTCCTCGAATGCGTGGTCTCTGGCGTGTGGGAGGAGATCCCAATGCGCCAAATCGTGGTGGACCGTCTGGGCATCCCACTTCTTGACAACTACTTTCTTCTATGTCCACTGAATTTGAAGGTCAGCTGCTTTGCCATTTGCCATTCGGGCCGCAAACGGCTCGATCTTACCTCGATCAATCCTCCACGCAGGATTGTCAGGGTCTGAGTAATCCAGATAAGGTGCGGTCCCGCAGGAGTTCTTGTAGGTGATCTCCGGACTAGTCTCGGACGCCTGTGAATCAAATTTAATGATCACGTCAGTGTAAGTATGTGCAGGAATCGTTCCAGTTGTGTCGCACTGGCATTCAGTCTTCAGCCATAGGTAGAATGGCGCCGGCGTTGAGGCTTGATAAGTATCAGCGCATCATCTTTAACATTTTGTTGGAAGGAGCTTTGATTTGAATTACATGTCTCAATTTGACTTGATTCAGCACCTTGCCGGCTGCGCCGTGCAGTGCTTTGAGAGGGTCCAACTGCAAAGGCATCAGTGAAACCCATCTGCGAGTTTGACTCCGGAATTGACAAGCACATGCAGTTGAAAGTAGTGGAATCTCCCGGATTCTGGACGTAACTCGGCCCACCATCGGCTGGCTGCCCTCCAACTGGTACAGCTTCAGACCCATTGAAAGCGCCGTACGCCACACACCACTGCGAGGGGTCCTGGTTGCAAATACTCCGATTACCATAGTCGACGACTAACCATTGATTAGCGAACGATGGCTCGTCGCGCTCGCCGGTATCTGCCGAGTCGCTGATATTCTAGTAATGCATTTAGCACTTGTTCATTCTCAGTGACACATTTCATGAAGCGAGACCACGCACAGAATTCTCCAGAGAAGGAATCAATGCCAAAGCGCTACCAGTCATCGAGCCCTTTTGAGGCATTGTCAAAGTCATCTGAATTTGCCCCATGGATGCACCGGGAAATCCAACAGCCCAGTACGACGAGCCGATACCATGGTGTCCTGGCGGCCAAGGAATGGTACATTCGGGATCCACGTCAATATTGCAAGGAGGATCTTGCCCATTGATTAGACTACCGTGCAAGACGGTAAGCCAGAGAGGGTTCAGACGTTGAGTGAGACGCATAACGGGAAAGATTGAGGGAGACGCGAGCGAACGTAGAATATTCCCCCCAAGGAACGTCAGTCGAGCAGAATCAGCTTTATCTATACGAAGCTTTCAAGGTGGCGCCTGCGCTTCCTGGCTCCAATGCTTGTCACACAATCAGCAACAACGCCTCGATTCAAGCAGTGATGTTGCATGCATGCTTCTATCTTAGCAGTCAGAGCATGCTCGTCCAAATTGAGAAGAGCTCTGAGCCGAAAACACGAAGCAGCTTGAACAGCGTTCCATGCAGTGTCGGCGAAGTCTGTGAGTGAGCGGCAGACACAGTGCAGTGTTGCAATGAAAATAAGATATTCTGCCTTCCTGCGCTGCACGACTTATGTCTAGATATCCTCGGTCAGCTTGCAGATTTTCACGTATTGGAATGCGACGAGGAACTGCATGTGTACTCGGTGGAGCTGGAGTGTTGATCTCTATATCTCACGAGCTTTGGTTTACTAGGCGGATAAGAGGCACATGCTCGTGTTACGGCCGGCTGGTCCTTGGGGCAGCGAGGCCAACGCACGATTTGGAGCTTGCACTGCACTCCCAAGCTGTAAGTACCTCGAATGTTGAGAATTGTTCTATATTTAGTCTGCACCTCGACACCGAGAGATAGCCAAAATCGGGATCTTTTTGGCGCTGGAGCTCTTGGATCGTCCAGAGAGCTAATATTGGAAGAGAATGTTGCAAGCTCACCAGGTCTTGCGAGTGATGCCCTCCGGCTCACCGAAAGCAGGCCCTCGGAGTCATGAGATCTATCGAGGTGGATTTGTTTCTACTAGATGCCGGGACCATGCGATGTCAACCGTGATAGAACACAAGTGAGTTAGGCCAGATCGATAAGATAGGACCCCATGCTTAAGAAAGGTGTGGAAAGTATCCACGTACCTAAGCCCGGTAGGTGCACTTCGCGGCTGGCAACCTTTTCAGCAGCCTGTTTCATACCAGTTTGATACCGGTGATACACCCGAACCCGACAGAGAGCTACCTTAGGGTAAGTAATGGCCGGCAAGTGTAATAATACTGATAATATACCGCTATGAAACTGTCAGTAACTATCAATAACTTAGGTATTGAGATCCAGTGGACCTCAAACTCATACCTACCGTAGTACCCAGGTTATCGCTCAAAGTAAGTGTTCATCGTAAAAGGTCGTTGTTATGTAGAAGCAATGCAGGATATTGACCTATCATCAACACCTGACGGCACGATCATCAGTGGTTGTCGTTCTCGGCCATTTTACGGATTTTTAGCTATGGGTGCTTCGTGCATCAAGGTCACGCCACGCACGCCTTCACACTTGCGTTCTATATTAGAATATTTCGTACTTCAAGATCGCAGCGTGATCGCCGCGTGGCGGCTCATTGCATCTTCACCTAGATTTTTGATCCCCTGGTCCCCGGCCAATCGGGTCCATTCACATTCGTTTTGGGCAAGTACTTTGCAGTACCTGCTTAAAGTAACAATCGATTCAGGTCTAAACGGCGAAATGTTCCGCTCGTGCAGCCGTGGGGCAAGGCAGCTTCGGTACTATTACCAGCATTGTCACTACTTTTAGGTCCCAAAGCTCTTGGGATACCTGAGTTGCTTTGCATTGCTGGCCTAGGTCAACCTGCACGCTACTCCGGATGTTCAGACAGTGGACGCTACTTGTATGATCGAAAGCTCTCACCGCCAGAAGCAGCGACTTCACCTATTCGAAGACGGCAATGGACATCTACCTCTCTCCTCTTGGAACCTGCTTCAATGCGAGCACTGGATTCCCGTCTCCAAAGTCGAAGCACTTAGTCGGTACTCGTGCAACAGAAAAGAACCTTATCGCATTTCATGCCGTGTACGAGTGAAAAGCTGCAGGTCAGCGTTGCTGCTGTTCCGCATTTACTCAACCATAATATGCACGACAGTCATGCAGATTACAACGTTCGGCCGCACGAGCAGGCAATGCAGAAACGTTCCAGGAAAGATTTTCGCCAAGGTGATAGTCCCCGCTCCAATCGAGCACAACGGAATGGACCGGCAGAAAGCATCTACGCGCGGAATCCGCAAGGTTTGCATTTACGTTAGAAGCATCGCCTTTGAGCGGATATAAATTCGTTAGATCTTTTCGGCTGGAAGCTGCTGGGCATCGACGCGCTCGACGGCTCCAGGAACTGAATAGGTACTAATTTTGGGCTTCATCCATAGTTATGGCGATCGAGACACTGGCCCAGAAGGAGTTCTGGCTGCAACAGCAACTCAACGGCGCGGCTGCACTTTTCGCACTGACACTCCTGTGCGTAGTTCTCAAGCTCACGACGACCGCAATTCGCGTTCGGAAGAGACATCAGCTCTTCACTGCGGATATCTGGCAAGATGCTCTCATCATTAGCTCTTTGCTTGCATTTTTTGCCATGTGCATATGCGCAATGGTCAACAGCAGGGCTTACAAGGCTTGGTATGCCAGCGATGCGAAGGCCGAAAAACTCCAAGTTGGTAGGATCGTGCGAATGCCGAGACATACGCTAACAAAAAGGTCAGAACTGGGTGATCATCTACAAATCGGTCTACGGCTTCAGCGTTGTCTATCCTATTGCTAGCGTCTTACCAAAACTTTCGCTATGCCTGCTGTATTTGAGGCTGTTCAAGATAAATCAATGGTTCCGCAGAATCACATATGGACTTAGCGCGTTTCTTGTGGTTAACGCAATCTCGTGGTTGGTACCCAGCATTTTCGTCTGCAAACCAATCTCTGCATCTTGGGATCCCACCGGTCACCGGGTATGTACAACCTTGCAGTTGTGGATTCCAAATGACGTCCTTTGTTAACTTCCAGAGTTAGGGACGATGCCTTGACACCGCGGTCCTAGGAACCTGGATCAGTTTGCCAAATATCCTGAGCGACGTGGTCATGCTAGTCCTTCCAATCCCGATCCTCTGGAAGCTTTCAATGAGCTGGCTCAAGAGGCTGGGTTTGATGTTCACATTTGCAGCCGCCTCAGTGTGCGTTCTCAGCCTTATGACGCGGTTTTCTCATGGCAACCGACTGATCTAATCACTAGGGGCGTCGTCGGCGCCTGTCTCCGGTTGAGCTTTTACATTGACGCCAATTATGTCACGAAGATGGCTAATAACGTGACGATGCGTAAGCTGCAGCGCCCTGAGCCTCCCAATTGCAAATAGTCTGAAATGAGCTAACGAATGATCATGTGTAGGTACCAATGCTCTCAGCGTCATCGTCACCTACCTTGAGTGTGGCATGTACCTCATAGCGGCCACGCTACCGTCCATGCGCATAGTGTTCAAGGAACTGCGCATTGTCGTCAGCAGCGGCCTCTCCGGACTCTTCAAACGAGGTCAAGGGGGAGGTTCGTATCCCGCGGATCCAGACTCGAGCGACAGCTCTCCGGCGGGCGGCGCTCGCCAGCAGCTTGACGTCAAACTTACTGGTATCGGCGCTCTTGACACACTCAAGTTGAAGGGAAATGCTATCGGCGTTTGAGCCAGACAGCTCTGAGTTGTGGGCCTGTCGGGCGTCATTGATGCTGCTCGCACGGTCACACCTTACAATGGGCCGACTCACTCCACACATTGCGCGATGCTGCAGGCACTCGGATTTGCGACCTATACAGTTAGGTGTTTCTGTGGTGGGGTGGATGATTGATTCGCAAATAGGAAACCACGGATACATGAATGCTTCAGATCTCATCGCAATCATTTTATGACTGCCGTCCCTCTAAACGTGCTGCTTCTCCTGTGTCCGCGTGCTTATCTTACGAGAATCATCTGCGTGCCAGCAGCAATCAAAAAGCGCCTAGGTGCTGTCTTGTGAGCGCTTGTCATGTACAGTCAGGCATAGTGTATGGCAATTTATATGTCAAAACGTCTTTACCAAATATTGTGATAAGAACAGATCTCAGTGTAGGATAACAAGACATGCTGAGGATTGATTCTGAATGCAGATCACGAACAAGTCGCTGACCAGTCATTGCAACGAACCGTACCCTCATCCGCAGCATACTTATACCAAGCGTGAGGGCCATCAGCGGAGTGGCTGGCCATAGATTTGTTTGCACAGTATTCAATCTGCAAGAGACCAAGAGAGGTACATCGATTAACGAGAGTATGTGTCGCCTCCCACACAGGCGCTGCAGCACTCATCAACGCGTCAACTGAATCTCCTCAAAGTCTACAACCTCCTTGTCTCTGAGTTTCTCAAAGCTGATCGCAAACCAGACCCAAAAGCTTTTGCCATTCACGCTCGCAGCGGGCTCCGCATTGGGGTTCGTGTTATGATGTAGAATCTTGAACCGGTCGCGGTGCTCATGCCTGTGTGTGTTAGCAGACTGGGCTTAGTCCCCGGCTCGTCTTTCCGCGTGACATTCTTGCCGACGACAAACATAACCAAGACCGACGTAGAAACTTACTCGACCCAACAGTACAGCGGCTTCTCGGACCGACAGTCAGCGCTTTTCGCATAGATTGCTTGAATCTCTCGCATGAGGTCCGCCTGGCGGTCGTTCGAAAAGAAGTAGGGCATGTGCCAGTCGTTCATCTCGCACTTGATAAGAGTGCGGTCGCGCTCGGATATCGGGATTTGGAACGTGTGTCTTGTGTGGTGGATGTGAGGATAGTGCTCGAGACGGGTCGCCTCCCGCCGGGCTTGAAAGTCTTCACGGGGGAGCTGGGACTGGGACATAATGAGGAATGAGAATCACTGCAGCTGCCAGGGGTGGGCCGATGGTGCTGTGCGTGTTCTTTACTTGTTTTGACGCAGAGGGAATGGAAGTAACGAAATTCTGGCCGCGCTGGAATCGTTGTGTATCGAGCTTAGTATTAGGTGTCATTCCGGCCATTTTGAAGATGTTTGGCCAGGTGTCGTACAAAAGCCATTACGTCCATGGACATAACAGCAACGAACGTATCCGGAACACAAGCGCCACCTAAGCTTCAGGCTCTCAACTCCCATTTCAAGCACCGCGTCTTGCACGCCGCATGGTCGAGAGGCTTTGGCCAGGGAACAAGCGTGTCACACCACGTGAAACTTTCTTTATGCCGTGGTGTATCATTGAAAGGGAGAGTATTGATCGACAGCAGTCTCTAGCGTAATAAGCATGGTCTGGCAGCGCTCTCTCATAGGGCTATGGAATGTAGTCCGACCTTGATACGTTGGGTGCCGGCCTTGACATTTCTGTAGTGTACCTAGTCGATCCTCGTAGCAAGTGGATGCTTAGGAACGACCCGATCACACCCCGCCCGTGACGAGAAATGTGATCGTTTTGTCCCTCAGAAGAAATGACATCTCGACTCACTTTCGTCATTCGACTAAGGTAAAGGCGAGACCGGTGCTTCCTGGGTCATCTAAGCCACTGCGTGTCGTAGTGAATCCGCGCTGCTGGCTGTCTGTGCTACCTTGGACGAACACTCGTTTGATACTCGGCTCCACTTGAAGTTAGTCAATTCCTTGGGGTCCCGCAATAGAGTGACGGCTGAAGACGCTCTAAAAGCCGCAAGGGATTGCGAAGTACGGTGATGTGAAGACAAAAGCAGGACTTGACACGCTAATCTCGACATCTCCCGCGGTTTAGCCGGATCACGGTTTCTCTATCCCGGCCTCCATTTGCTGCCTTCACCAAATCCCATTTTGTAGTTGCCGTCCACTGTACTATATCCAGCTTGCATAGACACACAACCGCAATCCACGCTCATAGTTTGTCGCAAGGAAGCTCAGTCATGAGCTACCAATCGTACCAAGACGAGTCCAACGAGCCTGACGCGCCGCTGGAGCGCGACCCGACTGCGCGGCAGCAAACTCCCTATTCGGACGATGTCGAAGCTGCTCCAAACGTGTCGACGACTGGCTTTGGGAATACAGACGATCGCAATCCAGACCCCTACGCCAACAGTCTACCAATGCGCCTGGAAGTGGAAGCCGCGCTGGCGTATTTGGCTCTGCCTCCCGCCGGCGGCGCGATACTGTTGATGCTGGAGCATAAGAGCGACTACGTGCGGTATGCAGCTTACATGCGACGGTTGTGTCTCTGCGGGCATTAAGGAGCTAATGCAACGGTTCAGGTTCCATGCCTGGCAGTCAAGCTTGGTCTTCACTGGCCTCTTCGGACTGCACATCATCTTCTCATTCACGGCTGTGGTCTCCTACATGCTGCTAGTCGTTGACCTGGTCCTCATAGCATTCATGACGTGGCACGCGTACAATGACGGTACGTGGCTGATGGTCACCTGAATCGCGGCCCTGGCTGACTTCCGGCAGCTGATTCCCTGGGCCGGTTCGAGCTCCCTTGGGTGGGCAGTTTGGCGAACAATTTTGTTGATTCGGAGTGAGAAAATGACATTCATATGCAAGCGTTGCTATGAAAAGATTGTCAGTAATTGGTGCAGAACATTGAAATTTGTGCGGTCGCGCGGTCGGGGGTGAGCCTGCACAACCATCATCCAAGCAGCACTATGTTGAACAGACCGTATTACGAGGACCGCTACACGGGGTGAAAGGCATTCATCGTGGTCATCAGATCGATGATAAGAGAATCATGATTCGACCTCGTTCGCACTCGGACATGCGGTGTTTGCCAATCAAACGACGACGCTATGAGGGTCAATCGTCTGCAAAGGATTGTGGCCATCTAGCCAGTATTCTCATGAAAAAGAAGACTCTCAGAACAGATAACGCGCATTCATTGTCGCATCAATGCTATAGTGGTATGACATAGCAATCAGGTAGGTTTGTTGCGTGTCTGAGGCAAGCGTCAAGTCCTTGTCGAAATGTGCAACAAAGATGGCACGACAAACTACGCACACAACACTGGAGGCGCGCGAAGAGTATGCGACGGCATACAAGTGCCAGCGTGAGGGCGTCATGTTGTCAGAATCTCACCAAGCATCAAGCGAAAGCATATCAAACTTCACCTGGCACTGCTACAAACGCAAGCATTACCAGCACGAAACGAGCATCGAATTTCATTCACCTTACCTATTCTTCACAAATGTGCGTCGCTAAACGATGCTGTTGTCCTGGAGGCCACACCACGTTCATCGTCTTGGAGCAGTGCCAACGGGCGAACATCAAATGGCACAACGCTAACGAGCGCATGTGCATGCGACCCAAATTCACCAAGATCATCGAAGAACATGCGCAGTCAGAAGGCCATTTTCATCAATGTGGCAGTGGGAAAGTGTTCCGGCACCCGGAATGCTCTGCTGAGGGCTGTCAACCAACGTACCGCGATCCACACGGCACCGCGCGCCGATTTACCCAGCCACCGGAAAGTCCACCGAAGCATAGAGTCGAAGTCTGCAAGTCGGCGAGCATATCAACAGAGGATAGTTCACGTAAGGGCTCAACAGCGTCTGCGGAGTCGGAGCGGGGTTGGCTCGGAGCTTGCCAAACCTAAGGGTTTGCCACGCTCAATGACTGTCCTCACATGAATCGACCTTCGCTTCCAGAGGATAGACTTTGATCATCACCATCATCATCGCGTTGAGCGATGTAGATTGACACTTCCCATGGTCTCGCTTTCTACTTCTGTCTTCTAACCCCCCAAACTTGCATACACTAGTGGCGACTTGTGACAGTCCGCTACTTTATGCACGCACTCAGGAAACAAGAGAATCAGTTGTTGAAATTGACTATGACAAACGCAACTACCGTCTCCGACTTCGAGCTCGTGCTTGACTTTAAGGAATACATGGGACATCTCCTAGACTCAAATATTCATCCTGCCTTATTCCCACTCGTCTTGATTTCTATTATTCTATGCGCCATCTGTATCTCACTCAATGTGCGCATCATACCGATGGTATCTAACAAGCCGCGAAACACGCTCATAGAATCGAAGACGGGAAGAGAAGAGCAGCCTACATGGCCGTCCATCGAGCCAATCGCCAACTTCAACTGGAAAGAGACTGTGCCGATGAGGCTACGACCGTTCAACCCAATCTATCACCTCTCAATGAGTACGTTGTCCTTTTTATGTGACCTGATGTTCTTCGAGTCCCGCCTTGGACCGACCATAAACCCTCGTCACTCAACTCACCCCGCCCAGGTACCCAACGCATGCCACCGTCCGAGCTAATCGAAATCGACAACACCTACCTTAATCGCATTCACTACCGCCGTCATATCATGTCCGCGCACCCCTTCACGGCCCTCGGCGCGAACCCCATCGCCGCACCCGCCGTCTCCGAATGCTACACCTGGCTCACCGCAACCTACCTCCCCACGCGCTACCCCAGCCTCTTCATCCTCCACGGCACTTCGCTCCACTGCCACCTGACCTCTGAAGCATTCCCCACATCTCCCACCGCCCTCACGCCAACCACCCTACCAATCCAGAAAGGCGAACACACCCCCAGCATCACCGCCCTCCAAACCCTCTCCAGCATCATCGATACCGAACTCCTCATTCTCCTGTCCGACAGCACCGAAAAGGACGGAACGGAAAAATACATCCTCCAAGCTTACGCCGTCTGCACGCCCTCCGGCTTCAACACGCGTCATAAGCTTGGATTACGACTCGCGGACATCCACGCGCCGGTGCCGAGCTACAAAGAGAAGCTGGAGAAATCCATGGACCGTTACTTCTCCCGGCTTGAAGTGGGGAAGTGGGTCCGCAGGTCCAACTGGACGGTTCAAACGCACGAGGAGCTGTACAGCCCCGGTGACGAAGAAGGGAGTACAGGGAACCATTTGAGGCCAGGTGAGGAGTTACCCGCGGAGGAGCTGGAGAGGGAGAGGGCGCAGGTCGCGCCAGAGCAGTGTTATCTGCGCTGTGAAAGCCAGAAGCTTTTCCGCATGCCGGGAACAAAGGCGATTGTGTTTGCGTTTAAGACTTACTCGTATCCGCTTGCTGAGGTGAAAGGAGAGGGGAGGGAGATGGCGGAGGGGTTGGCGGAGGCGATTGAGGGGATGAGGAGGGGGAATGCGGAGGGTGTTTGGGGGTATAAGAGGGGGATGGTTTGGGGGGAGGTGGTTTGCGAGTATCTTAGGAGTGGGTGGGGTGATGGGGGGTGAGATGTGTGAGATGTGAGGCTATTGAAGGGCCGCTCGCGTGGTGAAGCGTGGCTCTCTGTTTGATTTCTTAGACACCGAGCTTTTCGGAAGGGGAGACTCGTCGGTTCAGTAAGCAATATTCTTATTGTCTTTGTCATCTGTATGAGTTTCCACTGTCGGTAGTCATCCCGAAAGAAAATGTCCCGTAAGGTACTTTGCTGCCCATAGCCATTCCTAACGGAGTCGTCGCGTGGTCTCTACCATTTATATCTTTTCAAAATCCTTCCCATAAGACACTTTGCTCTCGATGCTCACCAAGACGAGATGTCCTACGAGACGCTAAGACTATCCAACCGTTTGTCCCGTAGGACACTTTGTTTCGATGCTCCATTGTCCAAATGTCTTACGAGACGTCCTCCGAATCGTCCGATAGAGCAGTTTGCTCTCTATACTCGTCGAGGACGTCCTGCGACCCTGAAGTGTCGTAGGAGATTTCCTCGAGGACACTCCGTCCTCAAACTCCATAGCTCTGCGAAACGTCCTACCAAAATTCCGTAGGACATCTTCCCTCCGATAGCACATTGGCACAGCTGTTATGCTGTCCAAAGCCGGTGCGTCGAACCTTGTTCAGAAGAACCGTGATCTTGAACGAAGCGAGACGGTGCTGATCCGTCCCAATCAAGACTCGGTTTCAGTGCGGAACCAGCGCCCTCAGACATTAAATCCCAAATGCAGCTTCAATGCTTGCAAAAGATCGCGTCCGTTCTTGCGAGGAGTCGTCTTCCGAAAATTCCTCAGCTGACTCCTCAGCTGCTCCTCGATCGCGGCGTAATTTCACGATCGATTCATGATTCCAAAGAGAGGCTTCATGGAGCGCGGTACCCATCCAGTGGTTCTTTATATCTGTATCCGCTCCTCGATCTAGTAGAAGCCGCACAATTGATTCGTAACCAGTAGAGGAGGCTTCTTGCAAGGCGGTACCTGAGAATTGGCTCTCCGCATTCATGTCCGCTCCTCGATCCAGCAGGAGCCGCACAATGGTTTCGTGGCCATAATTGGAAGCGAGCTGGAGTGCACTACCGTACTTATGGCCTCCTAAATTCACATCCGCTCTGTGCTCGCATAGTAGCTGCACCAGCTTCTCGTGACCCTTTCTTGATGCGCTCTGTAGCGCAGTCTCTCCATCGGGCGATATGGAGTCAACGTCCGCACCGTAGTCGAGTAATAGGAGCGCGATCCGAGAATTGCCCGCGTAGCAAGCAGCGTCGAGGGCGTTACTGAAAGCTCCTGCTTCAACAGCGACATCCGCGCCTTGATCAAGGAGTAGCCTCACCATTGATAATCTGCCTCCTTTAGACGCAGCACGGAGTGCACTGCCACCGTAGCTTCCCGTCAGATTTATGGCTGCTCCTCGATCGAGCAAAAGTTGCACCATTGCTATGTCACCACGCCCAGAAGCGACTTGGAGGGCCCTCCTATCACCTGATTGCATATTGACATCAGCTCCTCGGTCGATGAGTAGCTTAATAATGGGCATATTGGCATTCTCGCACGCGGCGATGAGCGCGGTTTCCTCCGAAGAGGTAGATTTTGCATTCAAATCTGATCCGTGATCGATGAGGATACGCGCAATGTGCTCGTGTCCATGGAAACATGCAGCGTACAGAGCGGTACCAAGACGATGTTTGGTGTTAATATTTGCACCTCCCTCTACGAGAAGCAGGACAATATTCTCGTCGCCTTTCCAACAAGCTATTTGAAGCGCATTGGCAGACTGCCCACCCCGCGCATTGATGTTCGCGCCAGAGACGAGAAGCAGCCGGACTATATGCTCATGACCGCGAGCAACAGCTGCAGAAAGCGGATACCCGTATCGACCACCTCGTGCCTCGATGTTGGCTCCTCGCTGAAGAAGGTCTTGAGCGCAATGCTGCATGCCACCGAGACATGCATAGTACAACGGTTCAGCAGGGTTTCGATCCTCATAATGTCAACCCTCACTCAACCATACTTTGCGCTTTGAAGGGTCACAAAGCATCCGCAGGATCAATTCGCGTGTGCTTGTTTCACTGTCGACCTTCAACGCTTGCTCAAACCAGATTTTCGCTGCATGTTTGGCCCAAGGTCTGTCGTCTGAAGCCGTGGGGCTTGCTTTTGGGATGTCTCCGGAGTCCGAACGGCTTGCCATGTCAAAGAGATACGTCAGATCAAACTCGACTGCAGTCTTTTGAGCGGCACGAGCAGTGAAGCTGTCTGAGAACTGGGGAGGGACGCTAGTGGATTGTAAGTAGCTTTTGACTGAGAAGTGTGAGAACCCGATCGCGTCTCCCTTTTCCCTTAGACCTTGGTGCACTGGCTTCCGGAGCGAGCTTGGACTTGACCGCTGCCGCGTGCGAGGTGCGATAGAGACTAGGCTCGGACACAGCTTGCACAAATGTCTAGGCTCAGGCATCCTATGACCAGGACTGAATGAGCAACGCTCAACGTTCGTCGCAAGAAGGTCCACAGCTTCTTCGAGAAACAACGGTCTGTCGGAAACGAGGAGTACCTGCAATAGGATGATGTCCTTCCGCTTGTGCATCAGCTTCATATTCGAGAGAATGCGCGTGTACATGTCATCCAGTGTTTGCGGCAAGCGGCGCAGCTGGACTTCTACTTCTTCAAGATCTATGCACTCTTGCAGAGAATCGAGTTGGCAGGCCGCTAGCCGGAACCTAACGACGTAAAGTCAGTCAAGGGCTCACTGTAAGTCTGATGAGCAAGGACAGCCCACATTCCATGTGCGTTGTGTCGAACTGATGTCTCTATCATCTCCAGCACATCTTCTCGACCCTTCCAAAGCTTGAAGTCTGGGCCCTCGTAGAGCCTTGAATGAGCATAGATGTGGATGTCGTTGTTGATGTTCCCTTCGCCGAGTCGCAGGGTCTGCGATATTTCTAAAGCCTCCAGATCTGGGGGCAGCATATTAGCTCGATGCATTATGAGCAGGCCTGCTGAAGTTGCGGGAGCGCTGGAGACGACTGTTGCATACTGCTGCGACGGCAGCCTTAGGGAGACCATGAATGCTTTCAGACGTACCGGCACGAATGTCTTCTTCCTCACGACTCGCAACAACAATCCTCAGTTTTTTGTTTCGCATTGCGGTTCCGACTAGCCATGCAAGAAGACTGGGGCGTGTCTAGCACTCGTCTAAGGCATCAATGACAAGACTAACAGACTCAAAGTGCTCTGTTGCTTTTGCGAAGAACTCTTCCAGAGCCTTGTCAGCTGGATCGTGTTCTGACCTTCTATCCGATCTGTAGAGTTCACACAACTGCGCCCACAAGTTGTTCTTTAGAGCGCACATTTGGTAGACGAGTGATCTGAGCATGCCCGAAAAGTTCTGTCTAGTAATATCTCCGAAGTCGAAGTAAAAGTAAAGAAGTGCGTGATTTGACCCAGCAAGATTGCGTTTGATGTGGTCAATGATCGTCGTGCGGATGAAAGTTTTCCCACATCCAGGTATACCGATGATCCACAACATAGTGCACAAACGAGCCTTCCATTCTCCAAAATGCTGATGATCTAGCAGCCAGATCCCAGTACCTTCTTGACGTCGTTGAAGCGCGTCGTAGAATTTTGTTGAGGGGTCTGGTGGTGCCAGCCATTCGCGTACATTGTTATGCTGGCTATCGTCTTTCAATGCTTGAATCCCCGATTTCAGATCCTGAACATCTATGCGACTGGGATTAGGTATGGACTGCGTCTCCATTAATGGATACTCGGATTGTCGAAGCGTCTATCCGAAGCAGGGGCAAATCGACGTGCAGGAACTAAGTAACATACAATCTGGCTGTCTTGGCCGTTGACTAACCTTTCTTGCTCAGCTCGCAAGCTCTTACATCGTCCATCGGCACATACTCAAGAAGTGCCCGTGCATAAGCTGCGGCAGACGCAGAAGCAAAGCCATGCCAGTCATCGTTTTTGTGAGAATCGCAGTAATCGGAAATGCCCCTGATGACCAGGCACGGGAAATCTCTCATGGCTCCGGCCGCTTCCATTTCAAAACAAAGAACATTGTGTGTAGAAGCTAGCTTATCTCTGAGATTGGCATCTTTGAGCACCACCTCTCCAGATGCGATCGTGCCACGATGTACTAAGATTTCAATACTGTCATCGTGCTCGTCAGTAGATTCACGAGACTCGCGAACGAGCACTTCCGTGTCTGAGCAACCGCATTCTTGACAGCTTCGACTGGCATCACGATGGTGGTAATTAGGCTTTTCAAGCTTGCCTTTGCCCTTGCCTGGAAAGCCGAACTTGTGGAGTTTGCGTCTACTCGTATTGATACGTTGTAAGTTATCAAGGATTGGATCGGAGTCCACCGTCGCCATTTCAACGGCCATGCGTCGCGCAGCACTCAGCAGAAGCATGGGAGGCGGTGCCAAGAACCCAGTTCGCTGAAAGTGGCCCAACCGAAGTTTTCCGTGGTCGTATTGAACAGCTCCGGAATGGTCGTCAGTTGGATCGCTCACAACGACATCACCAAGTTGGATCGGTCCTTCGCTTGTTCTGACAGGGACCGCCCCGCCAATGCCAACCAGCAGTCCAAACCGCATCTGAGGGAAAGTCGACCTCATCTGAGCGATTACTGTAGCAGCCATGGTATTACCTGTGACAGGCAGACCTGCAATGACGACATTGTGGCCGTGGATCTTTCCCAGCGCGTAAGAGTTGTGATCGGTTGGTGGCTGTGGCAGAGATGCATGCTTCTCGTCCAGCATGAGACTGGCGGCTATCTGTTCTACTTGAAGAGGGCAGATCCACCCAATGAGATAGTCCTCGCGTGTATGTTGGTCGACGGACATTTCTATACTTTTGTGGTGTAGTAGATGCTTGTGATAAGTTCGTTGAATCGAGGCTTAGAATTATGAGTTTTCGCGTGTCTCCGCTATAGTTGGGGTTGTAATGTGTCTGTTGCCGGGCATGTAAGGATATGAACAGCAGCTGGGCGACTGAATTTATCTTTTGAAAGATAAATGCAGAGACGGGTCAGCGGAGCCGCGTGTGCTAGGTACCTGGGTACTTTTTGGTTTTGCCTGTAAGGCAAATGAAACACGCGGCGGTACGCAAAGATGGCGTTCCCGTGGAGTTCGCTTCCTCTCAAAGAGTAGCGGATTGGCTACAAATTCATGCGCAAAGGCGCGAGACCGGCCGGCATTGAGCTCTCAATGGATGGCGATGTTCAATCAAGGCCCACTCCTCTTGGTTATGCGGCAGCAGCTAACGGCATTGAGCTATGTCCGTCATTCATCAAGCTTGACATTTGTGCTCGGTAGGAGTCTCAAATGCCACTATCAGTAGTATTTGGTATCGAGTATACCTCTAAGGCCTTGACGATCGCAATCTCACCATTCGAAGATTTCACCCGGCATTGGCATTTGGGTTCCAGACACCAGCGGCAAGATACAAATTACTGGTCCACAATGGCGAGAGCGTTGAGGCAGCTGCCAGGGGGATGGCCCGCCAGTCGCGTTACTGATGCTGTGCTCATGGGCGAATCGGCGCTTGACCATCCCATCGTCTGCCAGGCAGCTCCCAGATAGGGTCCTCGACAAAATGGAGGCCTCAGATCGTTCGGTCCGGGGCTCGGGAGTGCTCTACTAGGTTTAGTGGGAGTTGCCGGGCAGAGGATGGGATGTGTTTCTGCAGGTGCTGCAGGACGCTTTATGGGACGTGCTTCCCGAGCAGACTCCTAATGCTTCCGGGCGTCATCTGGCGGACTTTGCAGCGCCTTCGAATGCGGCGGCGGATGGTGCGGCCGAGATGGCAAAGAGATTGCTTGAAACCCCTGACGGATGCATTGAAGATGCATTTTGCGGCTGGTGGCGGCGACGTATTGGATGATGAGGGTGACGGAATAGAGAAGCGGAGAGCAGAATCAGCCGCCGACTCTGAGCGAATTAATGGCTGCCTTTCTGCCTCTGTGTAACATGTACAATTTTTAAAAAGGTACACCAACGAAGACACGAGCTAAAGATAGGAGGAACATTCCATTTTAGGAATAGCGTATCATGCTGGGCAAAGAAAACGAGGCACTCACGAATGCGCCCTCTCGTTGCTTATTCCTAGTGCTAGCCACCTTAAAAGACAATAAACGCTTTCGTGTTCTGTGAGTGAAGCAGCCATGGCTCAAGGCTGGCAGAATACAGACTGGTGGGAGCTCGAGTTCTGGATGGTCCCCATCAAAGCCCACCCAAGGATCTTCGCCTCCATCGCTTTTGGCATGCTTTTTTCATGCTCTATCGCACGTTCTTCTTAGTAACGTGTGGTCATCCGATACCATACCTGCCATACGCACCTCAGAAAACGCTCGCACCATCTTCTCCGGTTGCTGGACTGATGAGTCAGGCTGCGTGATACTCAAGCCATCCACGACTTGGCCGCCGACATGGCCAGATTTCATTCCCGGTCATGGGCGTGCAGTGGAGAGAAGAAGGGAGAAAATGCTTGAATCCCTGCCCACCTGTATCTTCCAGCAGGATCGACGGCACATCATCCAACAGTAATCCACACCCTGCATACCAATCAACGCTCGTATGATATTGCATTTGCTGTTGAACAAGGCCAGGAGCAACCTCTTCGCCAATGAGAACCTCCGGCGGACACTGGCTTAGTACCATTCAGCGCTGCAGCTATCTGGGTCTCAGACCGCAGTTCATCCTATCGTCGGTCGTCCTGGCAGTAGACCACATTCGGACTGCATGTTGGTTGGTAGGAAGACTTGACCAAGACGACCAAGTCAAAGCTCAAAATGTGCTGAGCTCCGCAATAAAAAAACTGTTAGGCTGCATCTACACAAGCTGATACCGGGACAGTTTTCCAGCAGTGATTCATTCAGAAGCGTTTACCCCACGTGCGACTCTGAGTGGTTCTGATTGCTCTCACAATCTGTAATAACTGAACGCCGGGCTGTCGCTTTCGATCACATCTCAATCTGCAAGCAGATAGGTCGGAGACTTCTGATTTCAGCAAGACGAATGTTCCCTACGAGCCGAGAACAGCTGGACGAGCTGGGCGTGCTTTTCTCGTCGTGCTTTTCACGTTTGCCTACGAATACCTCGTACTTCGGCCCAGTGTTCCCAATGGCACGGATCCGATCGGGTCTGGATCGGTAGCTCGCGCTACCGTATCCGCGGGCGAAGATATGCGATCCAGATCTATCTAATCTAACAGATTGTGGATCGCTGATAGAGGTAGCGCAGGTGCGGCGGTGAGGCTCAGATAGTAGTAGCGAAAGGCTTTTTGAGGATATCAAGCTACCAACCGGTGGATTTTGAATAGTCGCTATACAATCGCAGCTTTTGCTAGCCTCAAAGAATCGCTTTGCCACCCCATATATCTCGCCGCCTTCATCGCTTGACTCTACGTTACTCTTTTACTACTATATCTAGTAGCACCCAGTGCTTGCCAAGCATATCTATTGCCGTTAAGGCCATATTCAATCCAAACCGCCTCCGCTGGGCAGCACCTTTAAGATCCGTTCCATTGGGAACACTGCTTCAGCCTCGGTCTTTCACCACTCACCTCTGGAGGCTCTCAAGCTTACTTCCCGATCATCCATTGATGCGAGAGTGTTCTCAGCAGAGAGTGGGCTCGCGTTCCTCATATTCAGGCATTTTGTGAACCACATGAGCGAGTGTTTGGGCTTCTCTCCCAACTTGACTTGTTATCTCTTCTCTCTTGTTCACTTCCATAATACGTTCTCCGGAGAGCATCATCATTCGCAGCGGACACTGAAAGACACATAAAGCCGCAGAAATGCAATTCCAGCCGTCAGCTCAGCTACCGCATCTCAGATAAACTCTATCAAACACCCACGACCCCATCCTACTCTGCCATCCTCATCCACATAATTCACTTGTTCCAAGGCGGATCGAACGGACCCGGACCGTCCCCTGAGTTCTTCTCCCTCTGCTTCTTCTTGCGTTCATCTTCCTTCTTCTCTGCCTCCGTCTTCTCTGGCTTAGTCCCACCGCCGGAGCTGGAGGAAGGCGGGTCCTTCTTGTGGTCCTTCGGCTTGAATTTGAAGAGAATGTTTCGTGCGGTGATCTTGTTCCCTTCGTCGGGCATGATGGCTATGCTTAGAAGGGTAGAATGTTGCTCTGCTGGATGTGTAAGAATAGGAATGCGGAACGCGACTTTGCTGGAGATCTAGCAAAATATGGTTATTCGGTGTGGTACCAGAGCTTTAAAGCGTCGCTCATTTTCGTGGACGCGAGACGTGTCAATAGCAATCGGTTTCTGGCAGGTCTGTGTGGCGAGGACAGATGGCGTGAGCCAGGTGTTGGTCTGATGCGTCGCCGGGGAGTTGGGAAGGTCCGTAGATACCACGGCGGCCGTACTCCTAGGTGAGACGCATTAGAGAAACCACAAGAAGAGGATCCTGTGAAATTGTTGGAGCAGATCTGGCCTTATTGATACCAGAACCGCCAGGATCCAACCCGCATGCGCAAACCCCGAACCGATACTGCTAAGACATATTACGACCCGGTTGTCAGTACGGCCTGTGTGCTAGGCTAGCAACTTGAAACCGAACTAGGCGGGGTCTTATACCTTGGACCTAAACCAGACCAAGCCAATTCCTCAAAGATGAAACCCGAAGAGGGCCAAAAACGATAGAGGAGGAATCGGTCCGCGCTAAGCGGTCTGAAACCGGAGAACTTGCTCCACGGATTTCACTGTGTGTGTGTGTGTGAGTACCTGAAGCGGGGGCGAAAAGCTCTGTCAACGAAAAGGCCAGCGCTACATTCACATCCAACTTCATCCAAATCCGGCGAATGTGGCGACCCGCACGCTGGCTAGCGACTGCCTTTCCTGCGGTTACGACTGAAGGTTGACCCATCGTGACTCGTGAGCCGCTTCGTGAGTCTGAAGAGGAACCTGTTGTTAGGGTTGGCGTGCGCGCAGCTTACAGTGCAATGCTTACGGCGTCCAATTGAAGCGAGATAGCGTGGCGCGTCTCTGAAGTCTGCACAGAGCAAAGGCTGAATTTCTATCAATGCACGAGTATGGATGAGAGTCTGATGGCTGTCGTAAAGCCTTCCTGGAGTCTATGATCATCCACTGCTTAGACTCGTCAAGACTTTCATGTCAACACACGTTAATAGACTAGCATCCTAGAACGCAGTATGGTCGAGACGATGGAATGAGCGGCTGCAAGTGACCTCGATTTCAATTCCAAGCTACACGGCTGTCAGCTTCCACATTGCTACCTAAGCGAACAGACCGTTTCATCTCATGCCTTCATCGTCCAAACTTCGTCCATCGCCAAAAGTCGTTACAAGCTCATGCTCATGCTTGGCCAGAGGTATTGAAGTCGTCCAATGCCTCCTTCACACGCGCCGTCATCGTCTTCTCGCCCTCGCGCACCCACACGCGCGGGTCGTAGTACTTCTTGTTCGGCTTGTCCGCACCCTCGGGGTTGCCCACCTGCGTGTCAACGTACTCTTTCTTGCTCAGCATGTAGTCTCGGATACCGCACGTGTACGCCCACTGCAGATCGGTGTCCATGTTCACCTTGACAACACCATACGATATAGCGTCCGTGTACTCTTTCTTGCCTGAGCCTGAGCCGCCGTGGAACACGAGGAAGACGGGCTTGTCGCTCTTGGCGCTGATCTGCTGCTTGACGTATTGCTGATGCTTGGAGAGCAGCTCGGGGTGCAGCTTGACGTTGCCGGGCTTGTAGACGCCGTGAACGTTGCCAAAGCCGGCGGCGATTGAGAAGTAGGGGGAGATGGGCTGGAGGGTCTTGTAGATTTCGTAGATGTCTTCGGGTTGGGTGTAGAGGGAGTTGTTGTCGACTGACTCGTTGTTGACGCCGTCTTCCTCGCCGCCAGTGATGCCAATTTCCTGTATTGACTGTCAGTCGCAAAGTCCAAATTGGTGACACGAATATGACTTACCATTTCGAGCCACTGCTTCATGGGCGCTGCGCGCTTGAGGTATGCGGCAGTGGTCTTGATGTTGTAGTCCACGGGCTCTTCGGACAAGTCGATCATGTGCGAGCTGTAAAGTGGCTCGCCGGTCTCTTTGAAGAATTTCTCATCCGCGTCGAGCATGCCATCCAGCCATGGTAGCAGCTTCTTGGCGCAGTGATCTGTGTGCAGGACAACCGGGACGCCATATTGGGGGGCCACGGAGCGGATGTAGTGGGCTGCAGCAACGGCTCCAGCGATAGAGGCCGCTTGGTCCTTGTTTTCCATGCCCTGATTTTCCGTTAGTTTCGTGGTTTCGAAAGACGATACCAGACGGAGTCTGTCATTCGGTACAACGTAGGTCTGATCGTACCTTGCCGCTGAAATATGCTGCGCCTCCCTGCGACAGCTGAAGTATGATCGGGCTCTTCTTGTCTCGGGCAGCTTCTAGAGAGCCGACAACAGTTGAGGATGAAGTTACGTTGATGGCTGGAATGGCGAAGCCCTTTTCTTGCGCGTGCTGGAAGAGTTTCAAGACATCGTCGCCGTAGATGACACCGGCTTTGCGGCTGAGGACGTCGGCTGCACCCATGCTGTGTTCGATATGTACTCTTGAGATCAGTCAAAAGATGCGTCTCTTTGCTTTCAGTACAGCCTTCCGTGGGATGCTGGATGGATGGAGAAGAAACTGTTGAATGGAAGCACCCCTCCACAACATTGGCAAAAGCCCCTCCACCAATCGACGTCATTCTGGCCTCAAAACCGAGGCAAGAACAAGGGGTAACACGCCGTCTTTCCTCGTTTGCATCCCTCTTCGATCGCTTGACGTGAATCCTCGGCGAATTTCGGACGCTGCTCCAAGGAATGTGCATCCATGATAACCGAAATCTGCCACAGCACCTCGTCTGGACCGGCGTAGGCCGATGGCCGTGATCGACGATACCGGCGCGCTCATTCGCTATGCTGCCATTGCTTCTGTTGCGGCTGCTGCGCTGTTCTACGTCCTTGGACCATCTATTCTTCCGAACGAGGAGTATCAGGGCCTCAGTAAGCATGGTGCTGTAGGCTTGTCAAATACTGGCAACGACTGCTTCATCAATTCGGTACTGCAGGCGCTCTCAGCTTTAAGCAAGCTAAGAGCGTATCTTCAAGCCAGTCGCCAAGTAAGTAATGCACCATCCAGGATTCAATAGGAGCCATTGTTGATAAGCGCGCGTACTTCTCAAGGTAAGGGACGGCCTGACGGGAAACGATGCTCTTGCATTGAACCTTGTTACAGAAGCCCTCTCAGATGTACTTGCGAGGCTGCAAGATCCGGCCTGGAAAGGGAGGACGACGTCTGCGAAGGATTTCATCAGGGCATTCGAGACTGCATTCCAAGCCAGACTGAGTCGACGCCAAGAAGATGCACATGAGCTCTTACAGTTCGTTATCGAGAAGCTTGATGATGAAGCAGTGGCGCGAGCGAAGTCCCAACCGGACGAGAACAGCGAGGCGGAGGCTCATGGGCTGCCTATGTATGGAAGCCTTGAGTCACAGATCGAGTGCCTGCATTGCCATCACGAACCTCCTGCTACCGCCTCTGTTTTCTTTGTTCTGTCTCTGAACGTGCCGCAGCATGGCGACACAACTCTTGACCAGTGCTTTGATAGCCTTATGAAGCAAGAGACCATTAACGATTACGTTTGCGCCAAATGCAAGGTCCAAAGTATTGTCACGCAAAAGCAGCAGCAGTTGTCAAGGACAACGGGTGAAGCGAAGGCAATATTATCAGGTGAAATTGACCGAATTGCGCAAGCGTCAGAGAAGGATATTGAGAAAGCAGCAGACGATGCCGCGCTCAGCGACGGATACAGCGTCCCGAAAAGGACAATTGCGAAGCATACCCGTGTTGCTCATTTCCCTGACGTCCTCGTAGTCCACCTCTCGCGCTCCGTGTTTGGATCTTACTCCTCCAAGAACACGGCAAAGGTGAGCTTTGGAGAGTATCTGAAGTTAGGTACTTTCGACCGTCATGATTACAAGCTTGCGAGTGTGGTCACTCACAGAGGTGGTCACAACAGTGGCCACTATGAGACGTTCAGGAGGCAGGCTGTTGAGAATGCAGAAGCACGCAGCACTAAGGGCAGGGACGACGACGGCAGCACCGCGCTTGCGGAAAAGCCAAAACAGAAGAAGCAAGCAAAAGAGATCTGGTGGGGCATCAGCGACGACAAGGTCCGCGAATGCCGCATCACAGATGTTTTGGGCCTGCAGCGGGAGTGCTACCTGCTCTTCTATGAAAAGGTCGAGCACGGCTAGGCAGGAACGTCTTTTGCGACTGCCAGATCTGGCGAGGGGATCAACAACCTGAGACAGGCGATACTCTCCTGACCGCTTCTTCTCTTCCTCCTCATATCACCCGTCATACAAGCAGTTGGACAACCAAGCTCACCAAAAGCACGGAAAGAAAAGTCTGAGACCGGCCTATTGAAACAGCTCATCCACATCAACAATGCCTCTCCTCCCATTCCGCCGCTTTGCACGGCCAACCTTCTTCACACCCAACGTTCTCGCCAGCAGGCTCCTCACCACCCACAAGCCACCCAACGTCCGCACCTTCCACACCAGCTCCCACCGCAAAGAAATCACCCACACCATGTCCAACGCCCCCGACGGCGAACCCGGCAAAGCCTGCACGCACTATTACGTCAACTACTCGCACCACGACCCTCCACGTACAATCTTCGGCATGCACTACGACTACGTAATCGCATTCATTGTGTCGTTGGCCTTCGCCCTGACCTACGCGAGTCAGCATATCCAGAGAAAGCGATATGCGCATATGGAGAAGCAATTTGAGGAGGCCTTAGAGAAGGCGAAGAAGTTGGCGAAGTATGGGGGACGGGCATGAGGAGGTTTGAAGGAAACAGGGTATTGTAGGTGGCCGGAGAAGATTAAGATCAATGGGTGTGCATTACTGAAGTGTGGCCATGTGGCTGTCCAGTGGCGGTATTACTTCAATGCAGACACTTAAAGTCGTGCTCACGCCGACCTCAAGACGTGGTAGATTTGTACAAAACACCGCTCTCCAACACGCATCGCTGTGTGAAAGCTAGCTATACTGGTCGAGAGCGCTGCTGTTCCAAGCTAGCACTCCTTTGAAGCATAGTGATTTCATATCACCACCCGAGAATGACCACATTAGTACACTGAAAGCTCTCCAAGATACCGTCTTATAATGTACTGCTAGCCCAAGGCCAAGCTACTTTACAGTACCGCAACTTCCTTACATTCCGACATGTGAACGCCACTACTTTCAAGCACCGCGTCCCCTAAGCAATCGACATCGCCTTTGCCGGTTGGCCAGCAAGTAGAGAGATCTGCTACTCCCGAAGCCTACGAAGCTCACCGCCTTCCGACACCCACCTCAAGCTTAACACGTAGCTTTTTGCCTCGTCTTACTATTCGGAACGCGTCTATAGTTATCTTCCTTCGCACGATAGCCGTTTTGAAGTTCCTCAGCTTCGGTGTAGCCCTGCTCAACGGTCGGGATGCTAGGATTTAGCGCTACTGGGTTCAGGCGCTGTCGATTTGAAGCAGTGCTGGGTCATGACGACGCCTCTTTACCGCGAAACATCTCTCACCATGAGAACGCTGTCTCGGACAGTCGAATGCAGCATTGAAGCATATACGGCGAGAGATTATTGTTGGTGGGCTGAATCTAACGCCAGCGTTAACGAGATAGTTTAACAACCAGGCATTTAGCTGCGGTGAAATCGCAGCAGTATTAGCGAAGTGAACAGATCACGAGCATTGGCGCGATGAACTGGCAAGCAGAATGCCCCGACATGTGGTGGAAATGTCAGACGTTAACACTTCACTGCACATAGTGTGTGCATATAGTAGGTCAGGCCTGGATGATACGTAAGAAGCCAGAGACGGAAATGGTCAGGCCGTGAGCGGGTATCAAATTCATGTCTATCGACTCTATATTTATTCCGAACCCATTCAAACGGCCGTTATCAACTCCTTCTCTTTTCAGTGAGTGTGTGGTTGATGCCGCGACGGGATGGTCGGGACATGCAGACGTAGGAAAACGTCGACGCGGTTAAGCCAGGACGGTATCACGTCGACGGTGGATGTTGATGTTGTGTGGTCATGAGGAGACTCGATGGTCTCAGGCCAGTATCATTATCGTTTTTAATCTTTGGTGGCACACACATCAAAGCAGGTGCTGTTTGTTGCTGAGCCGTGCATGTATTGTTCAGTTGCTCTTGTGCAGGGAACCAGTGACGTAGTTCTCCTCGCCCATTTTGTCCAGCGCGGCAAGATCTTCAGCGTCGAGGGCGAAGTCGAAGACCTGCGAGTTGCTGACGATGCGGGAGGGTGTCATCGACTTAGGCAGGATGACGTTGCCCTTATGGACAGCGTTCCAGTTGAGGAGGATCTGAGCAGGCTCCTTGTTGTGCTTTTGGGCTATAGCCACGATACGCTCATCTTTTAGCTTGTTGCCCCGGGCGAGTGGCGAGTATGCCTCAATTTTGACACCGTTCTTGTGGCACAGATCGACAAGATCATGACGTGGGCAGAAAGGGTGGATCTCAACCTGATTGACGGCAGGCGTGACGGTGCCCTTCTCGAGAATATGCTTCATGTGACTCTCGCCGAAGTTTGAGACGCCAATGGAACGGACCTTGCCCGCCTTCTGGGCGTCTTCCATGGCCCGCCATGAGTCGTAGCGCTTAATGTCGCAGTCGGAGGGGGAGTGGATGAGGTAGAGATCGAGGTAGTCAAGCCGGAACTTGTCGAGCGATACGAGGAGAGCCTTCCACGTGCTTTCGTAGCCATGATCGGCGTCCCAGAGCTTGCTCGTGATGAAGATATCCTCACGAGGGGTGCCGGTTCGCTTCAGCCAGGCGTTGATAGCGCGACCGCAGGCCTCCTCGTTGGCGTATCGTGCGGCGGAGTCGATGTGTCGGTAGCCGGCATCAAGGGCACTGGTAACGGCATCTTCTGTTTCCTGGCCGTTGGGTGCCTTGTATACGCCTAGAGCGACCTGTGGGATTCTGTTGCCGTCGTTGAGCTCGATATACTCGTCTACAGGCGGAGTGACAGTGCCGCCGTTGACCTGGTTTTTGAGAGCTTTGATGTCTTTTCGCTCAGGTGAGGCTTCTGGGGTGATGGCGATGGGTGCCATTGTGTGCTAAGTGTGCGATGTGCTGTTATAAATGGGATTCTGAAGTCTCAAATGTGTGGGCCGGGCAGCGGATGCAGATGTTATCGGATATTTTGCGCAAGAGGGAAGAAGATACGAGTATCGGCAGCAAGTGCAATCTTTCGAACAATTTGATGATACAGAGAAGAGGCTACGGCTAAAGAAATTGGTGACCACTTCTTTTATACGCTCCTAAGAGAAAATTGCTGCGTGGAAACTGGGAAAAGGCTACGGTTTGGTGGGAATTCGCTCCCCACAGACCCCAAGGACCATTGGTCAATTAGACACTCGTCTCAGCCATGTTGAAAGTTAGTCATCGAGTCACACTTGGAGTCGAGCGTCCTCAGAATCCTCTAGCGTGACAGGCATATGGCGAGATGAGAAAGGTGACCGGCAATGAAGATTGGAGGAGAGTGGTATTTTCCCAGGTTGTCTCAGTATGGGTGGGCCTTGCTAACAGTAGGCGCGGGAATGATGATGACCGATTGATAGGATAGATAGGAGGGAGAGATGGTAAGAGATGCGGCTCTTGGTCAATGACGAGTTGCGGTAAAGCTTTTCCGGTGTCTTGCATGTGCTCGATGCTTGGTGTCAGTTGGGGATGGTGAGTGCCGTGATTGGTTGGTCTTGGAGACGGAGCGATCTCCGAAGCCACGGCACGGACCGCGAGGCTCTTGGCGATATCAACAGCCCGGATACGGCAATATCCCAGGCTAACGTGCTGTGGAGCCTCTGACCAGATTTTCACCTCCTAACATTCTCCGGCGCCCTCACCATCAGCCAAGTCTGAACTCTCCCTCACCGTTGCTTGAGATGTGGTCCCGAGGCATTTTCGCTGACGTGCGGGAGATTTTCCGACGCACACACCATCGGTTCTTCTCACGTGTTTTCAAGTATGCTCATCACTCTTTTTCCGTAGAATTAGAGGCCTTCAAGGCCTTGTTGGGTAATCAAGGCTGGCGGAGTCAACGCGTACGCAACATTGCTCACCTAGGTTCAATTATTATTCAATCGGCCTTCGAGATTCGCCCCGTTCGACGAGCAGCCAACTCGCAGCCAACTCCCATGAACTGTTACCTTGAGTTCTGCCATTTATCCATCACGTCACGCTGGCTTAGTATGAAGATCAACGATAACATCATTTTGATATCTTTCTCGACGGCTTTATTCCAAACACCAGTTGCTTACCTACAGCAGCCGATAGCTCTGCTGACCGTTCCGAGACTTTGCGAATTAGCAGTGTTACTGGTTGTACCGAAGCTTGTCCTTTATTCACAGGTGAAGGGGACATACAAAAATCATTTTCCGGCATGTTTGGTTGCGTTCGCATCGTCCACAGACAAATGGAACACCAACGCGCAAGCTGCAACGGTAGCGATGAAGCTTGGGTAAAGCTATGCTTGGCCGTTCCTCGATTCGTTAGCAGTACTGACGTGATAGTCGCCTCGACCATGAGCACGCGCTCGGCTCTGCGAGCCTGTTGATGTATAGCAGAAGAAGACGAAAACATTGGACAGGTAACGTGAATGTTCGAACTCCTGCATTGCTTTGTCTATGGGATGCAAATCTGTTAAGTACCCTAAGCGAGCCGGCGGCGTTGTCGATTAGTACGCGGCGGCAACATGATCGTTCATGTATTTCTTGATGTCTCCAAGGAAAGCTGCACAGATGATTGAGAACCCTCCGAACGCGAGACTGACGTAGTATACCCATTTGTACGCATACGCGAATGTCTCTTGTCCAGCACGAACGATGGCCTCGTATGCCTCATCGCTTTGAACGCCAGGCAGCTTTCGAATGGCGGGCAGGAGGCCAGCTGCAGTGAGTTCGACGATCTCGACGACCGTTTGCTTCAGAGTGACCTGCGGGTTTGGGACGCCCCTTGGGTCAAGAACTTTCATGGCGGCGGGGACGAGGAATTGTGTTTGCGCAGCGGAGACGAACTTGTTGTAGAAGATGTTGTAATAGATCGCGTAACCAATGGCACCGCCGATGACGCGGATGGCGAGCGTAAGAGCAGTGACTGTGGCGATGAGATCATCTGTTGCACGTTAGCTCATCCGTCAGCGGCAATCAAAGAAAGGAGATACTCACCGGGGCAAACAATATTCGAAATGATGGCTGCTGGAACAACAATGCCACCAATACCGATCCCTGCGATGGTGACAACAATGTAGACAAGCCAAAGATTGTCAACTCTAAGCGCAGCCATGCCGCCCGTACCGGCTGTCATCAAGATGCACGAAAACAGCAAGAGCTCCCGGATGCGGCCTTTTGTGTACGAGAGAAGAGCAAGAATGACGCAAGCACCAGACAGGATCGAGAAGCCAAGCGACAGATTTCGAATGCCAACTTCGACGGGTTCATGACCGTATACGTTGTAGCTCTGGGTCGGCCAAAAGAGGATGATACTAAAGAAGCTCGCTCCGCTGATACGACGTTAGCATGATTCACGCGCGAAAACGACGCTTTGGCTTACCTGATGGCTGTAATGATCAAGGTCAAAGTCAAAATACGACTCTCTTGCTTCAGGCGCCGCGGAAACATTGGGTACTTGGCGAACTTGGACTCCCATACGAAGAAAAGAGCGACCAGAACGATTCCCAAGATCAAAGGAACAAGCACATGAGTAGACACCCACGGGTAGTTGTATCCGCCCCATTGGAGGCCCATCTGGTAAGGTATTAGCGTATGGGGCTCCCTGTCAGCCCAGAGAGAGCCCGGCTTTCAAGACGACATACCATGAAGAGAAGCATGCCGCCAACTGACAGTAAGCCACCCACGTAATCGACACGCGCCAAAATCTCTCTGCGGGAGAGGCTCGCGCTGTTCACCCGAGGTGGCGGATGATAGAACACAACAGTGAGCACAAGGCCGACGAATGCCCAAAGACCACACCATAGACCGATATATCTCCAGCTGCTGCTGGAGGCGACCAGTTGGCCCCACAGCTGAGAAGGGCAGAAAGGTAGGATGGTTGCGATCATTAGTGAGTTGTACAGTCCGCGCTTTCGTGTCGGCGCAATCTCAGAAGTGACGGCCAACGCCGTGAGCTCATTGATGCCAGCACCAATGCCTGAGATTGCCATGCCACCGATGAAAATATTCATGTTGTGCGCTGTGGATGCTACAATCATGCCGAGGATGAGGAATGAAGCGCCGATGATTGCAACGTATCGACGACCAAAGAGGTCAGATAGAGAGCCAACGAAAGGGCAGATCGAAGCGAGCGCCAGCAGATTGCCCAGCACGAACCACGTCCATCTGTCCGCGCCGCCGAGGTCCTGATATACTGCACAAGGGTTAGTATACCAGAAGGGATGCGTCTGCAATTACTACGACTTACTGTACGGCGGGACTGCTCCAAAAAGATAAAGCGGAATCTGGGAGCCCGTCCACAAGAACGCCATGGCCACCAGCGGCATGAAGCGGTGAAGCGTCATCTTCTTGAATGTCAGGCACGTCTTGCACAAGGCGACCACCTCGACTTACAGGAGAATCATGATCAGAGCTGTTGTCGCTCAACGCCTTCTCTGCGGTATGATTGTCAGGGTTGGGTGAAGAGGTCGTCGAGGATATACGAGTGACATCCTCTCCGACCTCCTTCGTCTTGATCTCTTCCGCCATACTGGTCTGAGATACTACAGCACCGAACGATGGCGAGATAGCAGGCGGTTATGAGCAGACACGACGATCGGCAAGTAGCAGATGGGCATTGCATCCTCTTGTACACCCAGGGCAGGTCGACTCAAACACAAACAGCATTGGGTCTAGGCTCAAGTAGCTGCATGGACATGCTGCTTGTATCCAGTGCGCTTACTGCGAACGCAGAAGCGTACATGCATTCGCCTTCGATATGCGACCAGTCGGCAGTGCAAGTCGAAGACAAGTTTGAGCGATCTGTGCAATCCCGGCGAGCAACAGTGGTAGAGATTGCCATGGACAAATGAAAGGGAGAAGGGGCTCAATGCTAAGCTCCACTAGCTGTCACGCTTGTCGACATTGCCGTCTGGTTCGCTGCGGGGTAGCTTATACCAGCCTCAAATTTTCTCCCCGTTCGGGGCTTCGAAAACCGATCGTGAAGGGCCTCGAAGCGCTTTGTCCCAAAATTTCGCTTGAAAGACTTGGTCTTTGAGGCACGCAAGCAACGAACTCTCACCATGCAGCGGGGGGAAAGTTCGAACGGGAGAGCAACTCGTTGGCCGAGGTAATGGAGCTGTTCCTGTAGGATTTTACCCTTGGGTGACTGGCGAGGCTCTGATTAGCCAAGATCACACTGATACGAAATGTACCTTGCGTAAGGGCGCCATCTGGACCTGACAGCAATGAAGACCGCAGACACTTAATCCTCGTTCTCGGATCCTCTGCCGAAGATGGCGCATCTGGCAACAGTGGCGTTCAAGTGCAGACGCGCAACACGTTCACTTCACGACCGCTTCGATGCAAGTCTCGTTGTGGCTGTCAATCTAGATATTACCTTGCATTGATCAACACCATTGGCACCCTGGGCAGGTATTTGGTAGATGCCCCACGAAATGCAACACTCACCTGCATCGCTTTCTTTCGCATACTACACAGAAGGCTCACAACGGGTAGTAAAAGGCGTCAAGTCAATAATTGGAAGCCAAGAAGAGCATCAGACGCCAGACAAACGATGGTCAAGAGTAATCAAGTGGTTCCGAAGAAGATATGTGCTAATCATATACAGGATCCCCGCAATACAGAAACCGCTCATGCAAGCTTGGGGTTCGCGTTCTGAAGGAGCTGCTGGAAGTATGCCTATCACCACTGTCAGCCAAGGTCCGATCATCACAATCAGCAAGCGTCGACTTACCTCGAACCATGTGCCTGCCTCGGGAGCCGGCTGTAGCGCATCAGACTGCCCGCAGTGGAAGTCGTAGCGTGCGGCCGACTGGTTGGAAGTGCCGTCACCCTCACCACCTGGCTTCACCCATACAAAGGCGTCCTCGAGCGCGTCACCAGTGTTAGTAGTGAACGGCTGACCAAATCCGGTACCGATGAGATTGCACCAGTCACCCCATGCCTGTTGCTTCGTCGGCTGGGCACCGTTGCGGCCAGTATCCATGATGAAGTGCGCGGGGAAGCCATTTGCCGTAAGAAGAGGCGCAAGAGCGTTGACGTAGAGCTTCTCGTCGTAGTTGCTGTTGCCTTGGGTGTAGCTCGGTGCCGTGGCGATGTCGAAAGCGTTGTAGTTGGCGACGTTGGTAGCGAGACCACGGACGGCCTTGGGGCTGCCAGCGGCCTTGTAGAGTTGACCGAAGAGTTGCGCGGCGGGGCCGATGTTGGCGGACCAGCCCAACCAGCCGGCGTGTCCGGCGTCAAGGTACATGGCGACGTTGGGCTGGTTCAGCTGCTGCATGGCGTAAGTTACGCCAGCCTTGTATGCGTCCTGAGCACCGGCACACTTGGGAGTGGCGAGGTTAGTGATGAGGTTGCCGAGGGAGTCGGGCTCGATGACGAGAGCCATGGAGGTCTTTGGGTGGGCCTTCACGATCTTGGCAATGCTGTCGATGTAAGCCTTGTAGTTGGCGAGGCCGTTGTTGGCAATGGAGTACTCGCCGTTGGAGGCTGCGGCAGCACAGTCACGGTCGGGAAGATCATAGACGACGAAGGCACCGATAGTCTCTGGCTTCGAGCCTCTGTTGGCGTTCAGTGCCTCAATGTTGGTCAGGTAAGTGTCCATAGTCGGGACCTTGGCGGCGGTGTCGAGCCAGACGAAGGTGCCGAGATTGGCAACGGCGGAAGCTGCGGGCTTGAGTGATGCTGGGAGAGATGAGATGGCTGAGGCTGAGATCTCAGAGGCGTAGTATGGGTTGGCGTAGATCTGCTTGCCGGTGAATGGGTTGCCGACGACCGCGGTGGGTGCTGGGGCAGCTGAGGTACCGGATCCAGCACCAGATGTGGGAGCGCTTGTCGCTGACGGCGCAGAGGACACACTTGTGACGAGCGTGCTGCTTGATCCTGCGCCCGGGAGACATTGTGAGTAGTAGGCGCCCTGAGCCTGGCATGTCGAGCCTGCTGGGCAGACCGTGCCCCCAGTCCATCCTGTGCCACCACATTGCCCGTAGAGAGTCTGAGCGTAGGCTGGTGCGAGGAGTGCCGCCGCGGCAGCGATTAGTCGATGCATACTTGTGAACAGTGAAGGTGAATGCTCGTGAGTGTTGAAGAATCTGTGAGGTTGAGGACTCAGGCGGATGGCTGATTGTTATAGAGGTGATTGAGATGAGATTGTTTCAGAGGCTTGCGCGCGGGTCTTATAATTACGTTCGGCGGCATACTGACAGCCTAGATCCTCGTGGGCACGAGAATGGTGTACGGCACAAAGACACCGTAGCAGAAGTACAAAGACGGCGTTCTGCTTTCCAAGATGAGTCTATGCTCACACCTTACGAAAGCAGCTCAGTGCATGACGGCGCGACGGGATGAGGGTTCACGCATGAGCATGGAACTTACTTTGCGCGGCAAGTATTAGATGTTCTCAGCGGCATCCGGGGTAAATTGCAAGGGTTTGCTGGGTGGCAATCCCTGCTTCAAGGAAGAGAAGGGGATCTAGTCAAGTTTGTGGGGTCACGACTCGATGCTTTTGAGTCCAAAACTACTTGGATCTCTTGCGGCGCACCTCTGCGCTTCCAGAAAATGTGTAATCTTTTAGCTGTTGCAAAGCTATACAGCAAGGGTCTAACTGAGTGCTTCGTATCATAGACACATCGTACTGGCTCATGATAAAGAAGAATCTGTTTTATGACAAAAACAATGGATTTCCGAGACGTCAAAGGACATCCTGGCAAGCTGCACCTTGTGATCAGTTGGCTCATCCTAGTTGACCTGCCACTATTGACATCTAGACGCTTCTCTAGATCTTAACAGACGAGTCTTGCAATCCCTGCATATGAATTACCCCGGATTTGCAGTGCAAATCGTCCTATTACACGCATAACTGTACTTTGCAGTAGGTGTCAGGTGGCTTCCTAAACCGATCTCCGGCGGACCGGATGCTGGTTGCAATACCTGGCAATGTCTGGTGTTGCCATCAATGTGACTCTGCAGAGATGCTGTAACGACCCAAGGCTTCTCTGGAATCGCGCCGAGGCTGACAGTCGACATGTTCGAGCATTTTAGAATGGCAGGAGAAACGAGCAGTGCCGGCGACGACAAACGATGAACCGATCGATAAGCTTACCACGTATAGCAACCCGATGACCCAAAGCAGTATCATGTTTTCCATCCCCATTCACATGTGAATCCTGCTTTATGAATCCTCGTCAACCTCCTTCGAAATGTCTGACATCCACCGGCCACGCTCCTCCTCCCCAAGAGATGCGCATCGTGCCACAAATCACCGCGACCGATCACCTCACTCACACCGTCATCGCCGGCATCACCACCGCCGCCATGATGCTGACGAACGCCCTCACAAACGACAGCGTACATCTGCACCCAAAACGCCCGCCGTGATACCCTTCGAAGCCCCACAACTCTCCAGACGCGACTTTGACAAATATAAAGGGGTCTTCGCAAGCTACCTCGACATCCAAAAGCAGAAAGACATCCACGACCTCGACGACGCAGAGATAAAAGGGCGCTGGAAGAGCTTCTATCAGAAATGGTATGCCCACCTCACCCCCCAAGAACACTCAAACCTAGTACTGACAATCACAAGGAACAACGGCGAGCTCGCAGCCGGCTGGTACGACCCCGCGCTCAAAGCCCGCATTGACGCCTCATCCCAGCGACCACCCCCACCCTCACGGCCTCGAAGTGAAGACCATGACTCTGACGTCGACTCCACGACCGGTCCTGCACCTCCGCCCATGACCTTCGACAGAGTCGCTGAGCAGGACGACGCTCGCGCTGGCGCCTCTTCCAACGCTCATGCAGATCTCCGCGCCGCCCGCGCTCACGACCGCAAACTGCAAAAAGCGCAGCTCGAGGAACTCGTACCGCGCGCCGAGCCTGGGACGCGCGAGCGCATGCTTGAGAAGAAGCGTGAAACTGCCGACGCCTCTGCACAGTACCGTGCTGGGCGTGAAGGCGGCGGTGACGTGGCAGAGGTGGGCGAGGGCGAGCTGATGGGTAGTGGCGGGTACGAGGACATGAAAAGTCAAAAGCAGAAGGAGGAACGGAAGAAGACGGAGCGGGAGCAGAGGCGGGAGGAGATTTTCCAAGCGAGGAAGGCGGAGAAGGATGAGCGGATGGCGGGGTATCGTGAAAAGGAGGAGAAGACGATGAAGATGTTCCGGGAGCTTGCGAGGGAGAGGTTTGGAGGTGGGGATGGTGGGGAATGAGGGTGTTTCAAGGTGTCGGTTCCGCTGATATTCAATGCCCGGGAGAGATTGAGCGGGTATCTGGACCCTTCGATCTCAGCACGGAGAGGCAAAGCGTCAAGCCGCCAGCAAATGAGTGTGCGTCATGAGAGCGAGGATCGCTGCGATGCGCACGTTGCTGCACGTTGGTCTGATGACACGAAGGACGAAGACAAGGCCTCCATCTGCGACCTTCACTCCTTTCTACAAACTCCACCAGCAAAGGAGACGCGGTGGCATGGCGCCATTCTGGCTCCTCGTCTCAAGAGCAAGCCTCAGCAACCACTCTATAACAATTTGAAGAACGGATTTCAAGCTCTTGTAAGCCGCACGAGGGGCGCATGAGCATCCAGCACATCTCCCCATGTTTTAACCACCAACAATGATCAACATTTCCATATCGGGCAAAATCATTACGCTCGCAGAATCTTGAAATAGCAGAGCCAGCGTGCGGCTTCATAAGGGCAAAACTCAAATTTCTGAATTCTTCCTCCCCGTGAGTGTTCTATACCGAGAGCTTTACAATGACGCTCGCAGTCCCAGACGTGAGCGCAGCTGTGCAAGCACAGCTGGCATGACTTTCACCTAATATCCCTCTTTCCTTACCCTTCCCTCTTGCGCCGTTCTAAATCGCCACCATCAGAGAGAACTCGATACTCACGAGGCATCATTGCAATGCAGTCCATGCTTAGAACGTCAATAACGTCCAAGTAGACCTGGCACACACCACATTCCCGCATCTGTATTTTTCATTCTTATTTTCAGAGCGCTCCATCCGCATTGGGCCAAATGAAACGAAGTACGCTGTCAAGCGCATCACCAAGATAGTGCCTCTGAAACGGGAGAGAACCAAAATTTCAAAAACGATGTCTGCGTATGAAGTCCTCTGAGTATTTCATGCATAAAAGCCTTTGATGATCAGGGCATATGAGACGATCAGATCTCATGTTTCCATATAGGTTCTTTGATATCATCTCGGTGTCTGCAATCACGAATTGTTTCGCCAGCCAATACTGTTATACTCCTGTGCTTCTCTATGCGGTATCCGAAGCTCGTCAGCGACTTTACTCACTTTCAATTTGACGCTGACGAGACTCAAGGCAGTGGTGGGTGGGAAGGTGGAGTGAGACGTCGCGAAATACTGAAGAGACGTCCAGACGAGGTTTGAAGGAAAAGTCTCCACGCCGCTGATTGAGGGCTGCGATGAGTGGCAGGTGGGCAGTGAGGGTTGCTGATGCCGTGGATGGCTAGCGAAGAGCAACGAGAGGCTTCTAGGCGAGGGCGGAGCGGGCAGCCGCTCCGTTGTGGTAGACGAACAAGGTGTGAAAGGGACGGTAGGCGGCTGGAGTGGCTGAGGGTACTGCGTAAGTAGATGGATGTCCCGAGCTAGTAGGGTCTGCTGTTGGGCGCAAGCGCTCCGTATTAGCATTTCCACACGTTCTATTGCAGCAGCCATCCTGACCGACACAGACACACCGCGAAGAGGATACACAGCATCGAGATGGCAGTCAAAGCTGGCATCAACAACAGAATTCAATGCCGGGGTATCATAATGCTCTATCGGAGCCGTCCCTCCAACGACTTCCATATCATCTCTCCTCCTTCCTCCGCTTCCTCACACTCAGGCTCCGTCCCGGTCCACTACTCTCCATACTCGTCCCCAAGCCAGAATCATCCCTCAACGCTGCCGCGGTCGCCGGATCGTCCATCACGAAATCCGCATCCTCATCCTCATCATCCGCTTCCTCCTCCTTCAACGGCACGTCCTCAGCGCTCTCCTCCTTCTTGATCTTCTTCCCCTCCGACGACTCACTCTCCTCCTTCTCCACAACACCACTCTCCCTCGCCTTATCACCCGACCTCCTAACCCCACCAAAAGCATAACTAATCCCCACCCACACGACCCCCATCGTCCCCATACTCACTACCCAAAAACTGCTCACGCCCAGCAGGAAACTCACAATCCGGAAACGATAGATCACCCATCGCAACCCGCCGAAGCGCGCAACCCACTCCACGCCCGCCTCGCTGATCCGCAGTGTCCTCTCCGGACCCCCCTGCGCAGCGACCTCCACGCGAATAACGTCCGGTTGATTGCGCCAGCCTTTCTCGAAAGTTGTGCCCTCCAGTACAGGGACAGTGAGACATTGCGTCTCGCTCTTCCAGCCTGCGATGAGCAGCGGCATCTGCAGGAGCCGTCTTGTCACAGTTACCAGTTGGTCTTCGGGATAGACCAATGCAGGCCGTGATGAAGACGCGAGGACGGGCGCGACCATTTCTGTGACTAGCCCGTATTGCTTGTTATTCCGAGTTCCGTCCTCTTGCGCGGTCGCGACTGTGTTTTGAATCGCCTCCTCCGGACCGCGCACAGACGTCTCAATCATGAAATTGCCTGCCTCCACATTTTGCAGTATACCCGGTAGACACAACCGCACGCTGACGTCGTAGTCCTGCCCACTCTTCACCACGCCGCGTGGGAGTCTCGCAAGCGCATAGGGGTTGTGCGCATGCGTACTCGAATAGTGAAGGTGCAAGGGTAGGCGGAAGTTGAGGGTAGGAATGTAGGTGTAGTAGAAGATTGCGTAGGCAGTTATGGAGAGGGCGAGGAGGGTGAGGGAGGTGAGTGTGAGGAGGGCGGTACGAAGGTAGATGCGCGAGGCGAGCGGGGAGGTGAGAATGCGGAAGGGTGTTAGGGCGACGTCCTGTAGCTGTTAGTGGAGGCGTGAATGGTGGTGGTGGGGACTAACGGTGAGGTATTCGGGGAGGGTGCGGTCGTCGTCGTCTTCGGGGGGTAGGAGGGCTTTGGTGGACATGGTGAGGGTTTACGCCTCAAGGGCGAGGGTGAAGACGTGTGTGGGAGTTTGGAGTGGGAGTTATTGGTGAAAGATGGTATGAGATCAGAAAGCTGGTCGCGTCTCGGCCGATACGCAGATGAATCCGAAGAAGCTGGCGCGCCCAGTGTTTAGCAACCAAGCGTGTCGGATAGGACTAGAGTTTTGAGGTCGAAACAGTGCAGCAAAAGTAAGGGTCGTTCATTTCATCCCAAGGGTATCTGTGTACGCCCAACCAATTCCATATGCCAACAATATCCCGTCATATGCTCATACAAAAGCAATCACATCTACGACTCTTCACCATCTACCTCTTCCTCCTCCTTCGGCTCACCCTCTTCACACTCCTTGTATACCTCTTCCTCAACAAAGAGGTCATACTCCTCTAGATTCGTCTGAATGTGGACTTTGAACTTGATAACATCGTTCAGTATCCGCTCGACCTCTGTGTGAAGCTCCTCACGCAATGCTGTGGCACGAATCTGCAGTTGCTCGTACTCGAGGTTTGTGTTCATCTCGCGCTGCTCCATGAGTTGGATGGACTCGCCGAGGTTCGTGCGCATGTTGGAGAGCTCTTTCTCCAATTTCTCGATCTGTGCTTCAGAGTTCATGCGTTGAGCGTTTGTCATCTGTCTTCAAGGTCAGTGCATGTCCGATTATGTACAATACACGCAAGCAAGGAAACATACCTGACGAGTTTTCTCACACTCTTCTTCCGCTGCGCGAACCTTGTGACCGAGCCCGTCAACTTCTTGCTGCTTGTCCTCCATGGCTTCTCGAATCTTATCGAGCAAGTCTCGATTGCTCATGTCGTGTTCTGCCGCTGCATTTTTGCGCTCGCTGACTTCCTTCCTCAGTGTCACAATGCTAGACTTCACCTTGCCCTTTACGTCGATATTGAGCAAATTGTGCGGTCGATAGCCGTTGTGAGCATCTGCCAGCAATCGCTCTTGTTCTGGGCTCTCCGATCGCTTCGATCTTGATGAGCGGAAGTCTAGACCAGCATTGACCTGTAGATGCAACTCGTAGTCTTCACCCTTAGCGTTCACTGCGGACTTAGGTATGAGGCTGATCTCGTAGCCTAGCGAGTTGTAATCTTGTACTGCCCGCTCAGCTGCGTCAAGCTTCTGACTTGTGTCGTTCTCTTTCTCATTGACCTTCCGTTTCGACTCCTCAAGCCTCTGTGCTGCCGCATCAACACCGGACTGTAGACGTTCGCGCTCTGTGTTCAATCGATCAATTTCGTCCATAGTGATACCCAGCTTGTCAAGGGCTGACTGTAGGTCATCCCGTTGCTGTTCGCTCTCTTGGAGGTTACCATCAATACGTTGCATCTCCTCATCTAATGGCTTCGCCCGGCCATTGTACTTGTTGATCCTGGACTGAAGTCCACCATTGTACGCCTCAAACTTCTTCACGTCATCCTCGTAATCCTTGGTCTGCTGTGTAAGGTCTTTGAGCTGCTGCTCGGACTTGCCAAGCTCGTCGCATCGTTCTTTCAAGGCTTCATGCTCAGCCTCCAGCATCTTTACTTGCTCGAGATACTTCGAATTGGCATCGTCGAAACGCTGTGCCATCTTCTGAACGTGAGGCCGTAATAGCTCGTCCGCCTTGTCTTCTTGGTCATCCTCCATCGCGAGCCACTCGTGGTACGAGTCTGTCAAGAAGTCAAATACAATGCGATCACTGTGGACATCAAAGCCAGCATCTGCGGCTGCATCGTCATAAGTGCCGAATTCGAACTGCTCCATCATCTTCACCAACTGCATCATCCAATGCAAAACACCCAAGAAAGTACCCCAATTGGCGCCACCCACAGCTGAGATCTGGGATTTGGTAATGCTCTTCTCGAATGGATACCGCAGCTGCTTGAGGATTGGCGGCACTTCTTGGTCGATGTTTCTGTAGAAGCGGTAGCTAGGATCTATCCGCAGATAGAGCCATTGGAACATGTAGTTGAAGTCCTTTTGTGTTGGGCTAACCATAGAGTTTTGTGATAGCGAGTGTTTCATGGCCATTTCAAAATTGTTTTGCGTCAAGTAATCTATTAATTCTTGTCCAAGCTGCTTCTGGAAGCTCCGATCTCTTAGCGGTCGCGGATCTTTCGGTACGCCCGCTGGGACGGGTGCAGTTTGGAAGAAGCTTTGTCGGCCAAATGCACCAGGCTGTCCAGAGTGGCGCCCGCTGTAGACACTACTTCTCCTCTGCGTGCTTTGCTGGTGTTGCAGTGACGAAGCGTGCGCCGGTGTTTGGAATGGTGCCATGCTCTTGCGACCGCTCGAACCACCAAAAAGATTCGCAGATGAGGGTCTTTGAACTGTTGACGCGCCCATATCACCAATATTGCTGCCGGACGATGTGCGCTGGAACATTGGTTGACTTGGTCGTCCAGGTGCAAGTGACATGCGTGAGCCAGAGATGGATCGCGCGTGGTTGCCAGTCTGTGGAGCTTGCTGCAGATTCGAGACCGAGTTGGATCGCTTCATCGCAGAAGCGGGCAATGGTATTGCGGAGGCATTATGGTTGATGTTACCGAGCGTCTGATCGCAGATTGTTAGCGGCTTTCTGCATTGCATCGAAGCTGGATTTACATACCTCGCGAGGACGTCGCACACTGAATATGCCGGTCTCTTGAGACATTTTGCAGTTATTGTAGGTGCGACTGTGCTTGAGCGCGAATTGGTGGTGTTCGCGATCTCCGCATGGGCCAAGTCCGCGTTGTGTAAACCGCGCAAAGCCTGGCGTTACCACAGCAACCAGAAACACGTGACCATCTGGCTCTCCTTCATAAGCGCAAACACTCTTCCAAAAGGGGAAATACATAAACCCTTTTCAGAAGACTATTGACGGGTTGTGCCATCTCGTGATGGTTTCAATGATATTAAAAGCATCATGCGGCGTTACCGCCAGCGTCCACTGCTGTCCCACTTTCCGATACCCCACTCTTCTCTGCGCCATTAGGCTGAGGCGACTTTGACGCAGCCATCTGCCAGGATGGTATGCCGCCCTTGCCAGCTGAGAATCTAGATAGTGGGTTCGATGTATCCTGTTGTGGCTCCGGTGTCGAAGCAGCTCCAGTATTCGCTCCTGATGCTGCACCACTACCATTTGTCGTGGGCGCATTGGATGGCGAGCTGTTGTTGATACCATTGGTACTTGTGTTGGGCTTCGAGGTCGGTGCGGGTGTATTACTACCCATTCTGTTGGCGAGCAAGGTTTTGAGGCTCTTAAGCTCCTGGCTCAAATCTCTCAACCGGTCGTCTGCATTCTTCTCTTGCGTTTTCATAGCTTTCGGAAGCATATCTTGCAGATTTCGCACATCATCTCCCAGTCTTCGGGTATCGTCATCCCTCTTCTTACTCGCTTCTTTGAGCTCGGTTACGCTTCTCTCAAAATCCGCAATCGCGGCGTCTAGCTTCTCTGTTCTTTGCTCCTCAGATGCTTTGATACTTGCTGTGTCGCTCGAAAGCTGCTCAATCAAGTTGAACGCACGCTCGAACGCCTCGTCGACTGCAGCCTTGTCTTGTTCCAATTGCGGTGGTGTAGGAGGGGCAATAATGGGGTAGATGTAGCGCTGCGTTCAGTTAGTCCTGCGCAAGTGTAGACTTTGGCAAGTGCACTACCTTTGCAACGAAGTATAAGCCGTACCCTACTCCACTCATCACCGTAGCCATGATAAAGTAGTCCCTCCAATCTCTACGCGGAACTTCAGGCGGGGGAGGCTGCTGCCAATATCCAGGATACTGGTTGTATCCCCCATACTGATTTGGCGGTGGAGGTTGTGACCTCTGGATGACCTGTTGGCTTTGCGGTGTGTAGTTTGTCTGGACGGTCACTTGTCCGCCTTGTGTATCGCCAGCTCTCGCCAGCGCAGCATCAACCTCCTCCTGCGTTAAATTCTTGGATTGAAGGAAAGAGACGCGCTTTTCTAATGGTGCACTCGCGACGCTCTGATCTTGGAGAAACGTCACAGCTGATGAGACCAAGTCCTCCCGGATTGCCATAGCTCGAAAGGGTACCGCCAGTAGCAAGGACTACGGGTATCAGATCGGGTGAAAATATGGACAGTACTCTAGAGAGTGATCGGGAGATTTTTCCCGTTGCTTCCGTGAGCGCTTTCCTCCATTGACAATTACGTAGCACGTTCGAGCAATGGATTGACTATTGAAGTCTGGATGACAAGCCTCGGCTGCGGAGGCTGTTATACACCTATCCCAAGTTGGCTTAGCTCGATGTCATTACGTAGGACGGTCCTTTCTTAGCTAACGAGGTGACAAGCTCATCTCCGCGCTATCTAATTCACAACGGCCGTGCATTGTGAAAGATAAGCTTTGAGAAAGCTCCAGAGCTCCAAACCACAAAGGCTCCACACGCGAACGCTAAACCCAAGATTTACGAAGACATTCATCGCCTTTGCAACAACTTGAAGGAGCGTCCGCCGGTCCAACAAGAACCAGCTCCGGAAGAGTGTTCGCAGTCAACCAGCCTACGCTACACCATCAACCTATCCCTCCTCACTCGAAGATCAGAATCACTTCCAAGATGCAGACAATACTCCAGCGACCTGCCAGGCAGCTCGCAGCTGCACCAGTGCGCGCGTTCAATGGCTCCTTGGTTTCGCACCGAGTTGCTGCACCGTTGTCTACGAGTAGTCGACACCTCGCACACAGCGACTACGGCTCAGGAGATCCAAAAGCCGGCGCGAACCCAAGCGAGCATCTGGAGCACCCCGGTCCATCCGCACCCGACACCACGGGCAAGTCATCGCCGTCAAGTACCAGCGACAAGGGACGGCCAATGCATCTCGAACAAGAAGATGGTAATAGCGACGATGCGGAGGTACAGAAGCACAACAAGGAAATGGATGAGAGGCAAGCGAAGAGTCACGACAAAGACGGTGTGAACGATCCAAAGGACAAGGTCCCCAAGGGGTACTGGAAGGGCGAGGGGGATCAGTAGCTGTTGGGCTTGTGGATGAAGGGGACACGTGGATGTTGTCGTCTTGTCTGCCACGCAAAAAAGCGGGACCTGCTCATGAGAGCCACCACAGAAGACCAAATTGCAACTCTGGTGATGGTGGTCTCGATGGACTTTGGGCAAAGAGTGTGACTCCGATGCTACTTCGCTCTATCTGTACTTTTAGGATTAACTCAGCCCACGCTGATGGTGGCGCCTCTTACGAAACCATGTAATTACATGCACTCATTTCACATGCTTGGAACTCAGTAACGATGCTTTAATGGGTGTCTACTCTTGCAGTGCCCAAGCTGCTAGTTTGTGGGACGATTCGCTGGTGTTTGCGGGAGAGCGGGTAATGACATCACTCTAGGCTCCTCCCTTGTGCCCAGAAGGAAAACAAACCAGAACCAGAGCTGCCGCCTCTCTGTCACCAAAACCTCACACCTGTCTTCTCCACCCTTTCTCCCCACATTCACCCTTGTCAACTTCCTCACAACCTTCAACAATCAAGACAGCGTTCTAAGAATCACATCATGAAGCTCTCCCTTCTCCTTCCAGCCTTTTTGGCTGCTGAGGCAGTCGTCGCCAGTAGCTGGTTCAGCAAAGCCGGTACGTTTGATCGCTATCTCATCGCTGTCCATCCGTTTTCCAAACCATTGATCCATGCCGTGACAGGTGGCAGCAGCCTGATCTCTCGGCCTGGTCATTTGATCATCGGATCTTTGTTCATCAACACGGCCTCTGCTGACATCGCGGACACAGCTTACAACAAGTGGCATGAGACCGAGCTTGAGCGCTGGCTGTCGGATCACGATGTCCCATACCCAACACCCGCCGACCGCAAGGATCTCGAGAACCTCGTCAAGTCCAACTGGAAGGCGGCTGTCGAGTCGCCTTATGTGAACTGGGATGCTACTCGTCTCCAGAAGCAGCTCCAAGCGCAGGGTCAGGATGTTAAGAAATCCGCCTCCAAGAACACCGATGATCTCGTCAACCAAGTGAAGGGTACTTGGTCCGACACCGAGTCTTCTGCCAACTCTGCCTACGGCAGCGTCCGTGACTGGATCTTCGACTCCTGGTCTGACTCTCAGATCAAGTCTTTCTGTGACAAGCACGGTATCGCCGTTCCTCAACCCACTCAGCGCGATGTCTTGGTCAAGACCGCCCGGGAAAACTACCAGTCCGCTGCGAACAAGATGGGCGAGACTTCCTCTTACCCCGGCAACTGGCTTTGGGCCAACTGGTCTGACAGTGAGCTCAAGGCTTGGCTCGATGAGCGAGGTATCAAGGTTCCCCAAGGCGGCAAGCGTGACCAGCTCGTCGCGTCTGTCCGCCGAAACTCCCGCGTCGCTTCTGTGAACTCACAGAAGTCTCTCGACAATCTCAGCAGCAGCGCTGCCCAAGCCACCAACAGCTTGTCAAGTGAGCTCTTCAACTCTTGGAGCGATAGCGACATCAAGGCCTTCCTTGACAAGAACGATGTCAAGGTCCCTCAGGGCAGCAAGCGTAACGAGCTTCTCGCCCTCGCCCGCAAGAACCAGAAGAAGCTCACCGACTCCGCGTCTGACGCTGCCAACTCCGCCTCCAACTCCGCCTCATCTGCTTCCGGCAAGGCTGGCAACTACATGGGTGCCGCTACTAGCTCTGCTGGCAACCAGTACGCCAAGGCGACCGATGATGCTACCTTGAAGTCCCAGCAAGCCGGTGGCTCCCTCTACGATCAGGCCATGCACTACCTTGACCAGGCGCAGATTGCCTTGGGCTTTAAGGACAGCTATGCCAGCAGCGCGAGCAGGAGCGCCTCCAGCGTTAGCAAGTCCGCTGCCAGCGCTTACTCTGAGGCCAGCAAGGCTGCCAAGAGCGAGTTGTAAAGTACCACAGCACGCACGACTTCTGCCCCCTTACTTTCGCCAACCAACATCACATTACACACCGCCAGCTTGAGGAACGCTCATCAGAGCATTATTGCCATCAAATTGGCACCCGGACTTGCATTGTCCGCAGAGAAGTAGAGATATTGGTGGAGTTTATTTCACGAGACCACGACACCGTCAACCCAAAATGATTTTAGGGATAGCATCGGCGTCGGACTCTTGCTCTGTACTAGGCAATCGCTAGGTGTGGGTCACTTCTAGCGAGAGACAATCACCGTATGTAGTTTATTGAATGAAGATTTGCGCCCGAAACTTGGTCCCAACGTGAGTCTGTCGTTTGCTAAGTTCAGTCGTCGTCGTTGCTATTCAAGTCATTCCATCAATATCGTACACTCGTCTCGCCATGCAGCACTTGCTCCTGGACTATGCAAATCATCAGGACCGTAATCAAGCTCCAACACCGCGCTCACTAGACTGCTATGCAAACCTCATCCAAACGCAATAGCCAAGATCAACCATCAAACCCCATGCACAATCTTACAAGCTCAATCCTCGAGATTCAATCTCCACCTCTCCCATCCCACCACCACCCTCAAGCCCCCGGCATAGCCCCCATCCCGCCCATCCCCCCATACGGGCCCATCCACCCACCAGCCCACCACCGCGTAAACACCGCCCCGCACACATACCAATCCAGCACCATCAACGGCGCCACCACAATCCACAGAAACGCAATCTCAAACGGCAGCACCAAGTAGTAAAACGGGCGCTTCAGCAGCAACTCGTACACCACGAACGGCTTCGTCGGCGTCGTCAGCCGGCTGAATGGGTCGAGCCAGTAGTGTGCGGGGAAGTATTCGGCAGCGGCGGGGTGGCAGTAGGCGGCGCAGAGGGACTCTTCGAGGGACAGCCAGCAGAGGAAGGCGAGGAGGTAGAGGCCTTTGCGCGTGGGGCGGAGGGGGGATGTGGTGTACAGCGTGCGGGGATGGAGGAAGGCGGCGGTTTTGCGGAGGGTGTTGGCGAGGAGGGTGAAGAGGGTGGGGTCGGTTTCTTTCCTGCGGATGACGACGGTGCGTGTCGTGTTTGGCGCAGCCGGGTGGGCGTGGCCGTCGCAGTTCACGCAGAGTTGCTGTTCCTGCGCTTTCTTCAGCGCGTTGTGGTCTTTCGTGAAGTCGCGAATCATTTGCAAGGAGCGCTTGCGGCTCTTCGCGGACTCGAAGATGCGGTTCCAGCGGTCTTCGACGGGGAGGTCGCGGAGAGCGGGGTCGAAGTACTCTATGGCTAGGTCTTCGAGGAAGAGGGCGCGGGCGATGGTGTCGGCATCGGGGGTGGTGTGAGGTGGGTCGATTTTTTTATTGGTGTCTGGGTGTGATTGAGTTGTGATGGCTTTGGTGAAAGCATCTTTGCCTGAAGAGCCCTTTTCAGGACGCTGTGGGCTCAATGAATCGTGTTTGGGAGGTGAGGTCAGCAAACGTTGCTGGGGCGGTGTCTCTGGCTTCCCAGGCTGACCTACTGTTCTCGTGTTCAGGGGTCCGTCTTGAGGGCGCTGCGGGCTCTCACGACTGACTTTACGAGGCAAGGTTGAAGTAGTGTCTGAAGGGCCAAGCGCACGCTGTATATCCATATCGAGAGTGTTCAGATCAACTTTCTCCTCCAGAGCGAGTTTCTGCAGCTCCTTGAACGTCTCCTCTCCCAGGTCGTCAGACGCGCTACCTGTGAGCTCGGCGCTATCACTTTCACTGTCCTTGGGAGGCTGATCGGTTGTGTTGCGATTGGCGTTGCGTGTAAGCTGCGCTTTCGATGCCTTTTGCAACACACCTTCAAGCGCGGATTTTGGATGTCGTGACGTTCTTGGGATTGGGCGACCTCGTGAGTTGTTGGGACTATCTGAGCCTTCCGCTGCGTCGTTGAACTTGGGGGTATCGACCCAAGCTCCGGCTGTGACGGTTGGAGTCTTGTTTTGAATCTCAATGTTGCCCTCCATGGGGCTCGTCATTGTTGGCAAGCTGCTGGGCGTCGGCTTAGAGTGACGAAGATTTTTCTCTGATTGCAATGATGACGAGTGTGGAGGCACGGCAGGAAGATCGGGCGTCGATCGCGATTTCAAGTCCAGCCCAGGAAGTAAGGGCGCAGAAGATGAGATGAATTGGGGTTTCCCGGGCGACGGCGACAAACTCGAGACTCTAGCCAACTGCCTAAGAAGGTCTCTCGAGTCTTGACGGCTGTGCTTTTTCTTCCCTCCAGCCGCCTCGACGTCGCCACCGGCCGTCTTATTTGCAGCAAGAGCATCTGCACTGCCCACCTTCTCTTCATCCATAGCGTGGAATACTTGCGCCAGCGTCCTAGGTACCTTCGTTGATCGCTTTGTGACTTCAGCAAGTCTGCTAGTTGTGACTGCGCGACTCCTAATGTTGTCAATCTCTTGCCGCTGCTGTAACTCAGGTATGCTCCTCTGGCGCTGCCGCAAGCCCTTTCCCATCTGACCATCGTCCTCATCAGCTTGTGTTGCTTCATTCTTTTCACGCTCAATGATATCCTCTATTGCGCGCCCCTCGCCGCCCCTCGCTTGCCAGCTGAGTCGCTGCGGTCGGCGACGTTTGGAAGAGCTGGGTGATCCTTGCTCGCTTGAAGTCAACGAGTAATCCTGGCCCGGGCTGTCCGGCGAGTCCCCAGTGTACAGTGTGCGCCGTCGGAAGATTCTATCAGGATCAGGCTGCTCTGTTTGTTTCTCTGGCGTCTTCTGCATGTCGCCGGTCGAGTTGATGCGACGCAGAAAGTCATTGCGCTGAACGCCTTTGCGACCCCACTGCTTAGGTACGTTGTCCGAAGGCGATCGATCATGGCGGGACAGAGGCGAGCTATTCGCGTGCGCGCTACTCCTATGAGAGCGTAATGGGCTCGTGATCCTCTCATGCTCCTCCCTGTGCTTGTCCGTGCTTCCAAAGAAGTCGGCGGTGTTGGATGTCGTTCTGGCTCTCCGAAATGCGTGCATTGGCCGGCCATTTGTCGCGTCGCGAAGGCGTTGTCGGTCGCGCGTTAGTCGCTGCACAGTCTCTTTATAGAACTCGTCTGTATCATCTGCTAGTATTGATAGGCCTGAGATACCCGAGTCACGCGTATTGTCTTCATCGCCGCTCTTATCCATATCTTCTGTTCGAGGTGGTGTGGCGGAAGCTGATGTCAACTTCGCGCTTTGCCTGGGGCGAAAGAGGCTTCGAAAGGTTGCACGGACTTCATCTGGTAGCCTCAGAGGGTTTGCATCCTTCTTCGACTTGAAGCTGGCAGCTGGCGACGCGTGGGATTCTGAAACGTTACGAATGGAGCTCGCTGCATCTGAAGATCTCGGGGGACCCGCGAATTCGGAAGTGAAGACGGCCTCGGCGTTTATATCTCCGACCTGCTCCGAGGCTTTCCTTTTCAAGAATGCTGCAGGCATTGCAGCCGACGATGGGTTGGAGGACGAAGTGGTAAACATGCTACGCTTAACGTACAGTAAAGGGATGACCAATTTAGATGACATTCGTGGACAGGCAAAGAGTTGTCACTTGTCTCAACGTAACTTCTATTTCATCATAATGACCGTTCTACTACTGCTTTCCTAGGTGGAAGGCGCCGCTCCAGCAAGAAGGTGGAGCTCACACCTTGACAGCCTTTCCCGAATCAGTCAAGCAAGCCATTGAGGTCTCGGCTCTAGCCAAGGTGGTAGGTGCCAAAGGCGTATTGAGCTCTGATGTATGTTCTCTCTCGAGATCTCTTGAGGGGACAGCTCATGTGCTCAATCACTAGTCGCTAAGCACTATTTCAATCGCAGCACTGGCGCACTTGGGTTGCACAGTGCTCTAGCACAGCCAGGTGGTGCGATGCCCTGATAGACACTTCACTGCCATGGCGATGATGGAAATTCATTGCTGCGCGACCCGAGTCTCAGCCTGCTCGTCAGTCGCTGTGGTCATCTTCGATGACAACCTGCCGCCGGTTCATGAAGTCCGAGCTTTGTCGTACATGCATCGCAGATGCTTGGGCATGCGAAGGAGAGCTCGGGGAAGCTGGCGGGCTGTGAAGGCTGATTCCCCTTGGTCGGCCATCCGGGCGCTCGTTTATGGATGGTGCGCGCGGTCGTGGGCGGCCTCTTGCTCTGCCACCGATATATGGTAGCTCATAGGTAGCAGCACGCCAGATGAACAGAAGAATGTCGTAGATTATCAGTGCTATCCATGGCCCGATGATGAGAGTACCGATGAAGAGGAAGAAGCGGACCAGCCACACTTCATAGATGCTTAGCTGTTCCGGGAGGATTGAGAAGTACGCTGGCATCCTTGCTTATCGCTCATACTGTGAGTGATGTTGTGAGACGTGTCTTTTGATGGATTGTGTGCAACTCAAATGGTCTGGCTGTCCGCGGAAGGTTTTGTGGTCCCGTCATGGCCAGAACCGCGGCCCTCGTCACCCAGCTCCGCGTCATGTCTTGGCACGATATACGACGCAAGCATTTGACACCCGCCGTTGCTTTTACCTCCATTAACCGGCTCATTTGGTCTCGTCATGGAAGCGTGTGCGCTGTAATTGACAGCAGGTATATGAGTACGAGGCAAGTTCGCACAGAAGTGATGAAATTTGAAGTCACTCAGCTTGAGAGACTCCCTAAAACGAGAGGTCAGATGACTTTGGACAGAGCTTTCACGTACATAGCCCAAATTCTGAACGGCCAAAGGTGTCCCATAGATCATGATGTGTCCATTCGCGCGTATACATTCGTCACTTATCCTTTCAGCGCATTACTTATTGGAAGTCTAGCGCTGTCTCTTGACGTATACATTTGAGGGGTAATGCTCGATTCCCCGAACATGCCCACTCGTACGCACTGTGGTGATAGACTGGGACTAAAGCTGACATGGACTACTGGCTTGCTCTTTGCTGAGTAGTTGCCACTGTCAAAGTGCCTCAGCTTGACATGCATATGACTACCTCTGCCAAGCTGAATGCTGCTTGATTAGCTGACAGTCACGTCGTTTAGAAAATCCTCCAAGATCGGTTGAAACCTTGCAGGATCTTCCCAGAATGGTGCATGGCGCAAGCCGTCCAGCTCGTAGCATTCGCCTCTCCACAGATTCTTGTACTTTACGGAGCGTATGAAGTCTATCTTGATATAAGGCTCGTCCTTCCCGTTCACTACAGCGACCACGGGCTTTGTAGCATTCTCGAGCACTTCCTGCTGATCGAGCTGATGGCCCTGATCCATTGCTTGGAACATGATGCGTCGAAAGCAACTGTGTGTGCGGTTGACGTTCTCCCCCATCCATTCCTCGTACGGCTCGCCGGTGGCACCGTGCGCCAAGGCGTCTTTTTCATCGCTCGAGAGATCTTCACGAAACGCTGAAATGCCCGAGTCGTTGTAAAAGCCTGCGTCTACTTTGCCGCGTGGGATTGGCGGCGTGCCTACGATCATCAGGCCTTTGTAATCAATGCCTTCGGCCTCGCAAAGCGGAATCATCTCTATGCCAATATGACCTCCCAGTGACCAACCTAGGACAGTGATTGACCTTAGCTCGTAGTATTTGAGTACAGCAACAGCTGCTTTGGCAAACCCAGGTTGCGTATATGCTGTCTCCGGTACGGGCGCATCACTTGATTGGCCGTGGCCGGGGAGATCAAACGCAATTACTCGATGTCGACGAGGAACACTGCTATTGAACAAATGCCTCCAGACCGTCGAGCTTGAGGAGTTGCCATGTATCAGCATGAGCGGAGGCCCGCTTTCGCCGGCTTGAGATACTACGAGCTTGCCGTACTCTGTTTCGATTTCATCTCGTCGCACTTTCATCAAGTCACAAAAATTCATGTGGAGGGCCAGACGATATTGTTGGCTATGATGGGGCGTTTAGGTTACCTTCAAGAGGAGCGTCTTCTGTAGACTGTTGACAACGGTAACTTGGATAGTCTAGTCCCAAACTGGTCAAGTCAGGATCTCCAGCCTTATGTACCGGCATGCGACCTCCTTTCCATCTGGCAACTGTGGGGATGCCAAGAGTGCGAACACGAGCCAAAGAATCCCTCGAATCCATCCCGATTCTGGAGGTCTTTGTGATGTTGTTCTTTGCAAAGCGAGGGTCGAGGTCCATCGTGCTCATGTAGAAGCATGCGGCCGTTGGGTCCTCATGTCATTCTTTTGAGTGCCTTCAACCTCTTCATCAGCTTCTCCTCAGCATCCTCTGGTGATCGATTAGGCGAATTCCACGATTGTCTGACTGTACGTCAGGCCCGACCTCGAACTTGGCGTCGCCTGCTTACTGAAGACTTCTAGATTTGCACAGAAGCGAATTGCGAGGGCTACCGCACACCCATTCGTACGACGTGGTCCGTCGCTCGGCAGTTCGCCTGTCGCTAACAAGAGCCCAGCTATCCACCACCAATTGCTCCTTTGGTCATGTCCTTCAGAGTGCGACTACGTGTGCCAGCACGTCGTAACAGACGCTCGCATAGCCCTTAACGACTCCTTCGATCCACCTATCCATCAATACCATGGCAAATGGCCCTTCTACCGCTTCCTGGGCATACAGGAACCCTTCTCTGTGCTCTTCTCCTTGTTCAATTTCCTGGCGCATTACTGGGGCACCTCACAGCTGGTACAAAGCGTGTCACCCACATACCGGCTGCGGAGATACTACATGACATTTGGCTACGTTGGCTACCTGTCATGGACGGCGAGCATGATCTTCCATACACGCGACTTCAACTTCACAGAGAAGGTGGATTACTTCGCGGCTGGCGCGAACGTGCTATACGGTTTCTACCTCGCACCTATCAGAGTATTCAGGCTGGACGACCCAAAGGGCAACCAGCCGTGGAAACATTCTGTGGTCAGACTGTGGACGCTACTTTGCACTGCACTATACGCAATGCACGTGGGCTACCTGAGTCTATGGAGATGGGATTACACATACAACATGGGTGCCAATATTGCCATTGGCGCGATGCAGAATATAATGTGGACGAGCTTCGCATGGACAAGCTATGCGAAGTCTAAGAAATTTTGGCAGGCCTGGCCAAGTATGATTGTTGCATGGATTACGTTGGCCATGAGTTTGGAGATACTCGACTTTCCGCCTTGGAGACTGATGATCGATGCGCACAGCTTGTGGCATTTGGGCACAGTGGTGCCGACCATTTGGTGGTATAAGTGAGTTCAGTACTCGAACCACTTGATATTCAATCACGCTAACAAGACCTCAGCTTCCTGATCAGAGATGCCCTAGAAGATATGGACAAAGGCAGACATAAGGCTTAGAATATACATCTTTATACGGACAGCGCTCGTCTTCTGAAGCCGTCATCGCTGTACCATTGGGACTCCGCCGGGCTAGCTGCAGCCTGCCGGGGACCTCGTGATGAGCATGCGTGGGCTTTCAACTTCCGACTTTACTCGAACAGTCGATATTCAACGAAAACGCACTGCGGTAATCTGGGTATCATACCCCTGCTCAACATCATATGCGCTGCTGTGTTACTGCCTTGCAGACGGCCATATTCCGCATAATGATCTAGGCGAGATAAGAAGCAGGATGGTTGAAAGATCTGGGAGGCTTTGTCTTCCCTGTCAAAACACAATACCCCTATCTCATCACACGTTATGCTTCTCAGACGGAACCAAGCTGATGGTGAGGTCGTAAGTATAGAAGGAAGAATGTAGAGTGCAATACTATCACATACGAGGAAGAGCTAGAATGTTTCGAGAGAAGCAGTAAAGTACGAGGCAAGATGGCTTCCTCTCAATCCAAATGTCCCTACCATAGTCAAGGCACAATACACAGGGCAAAGGCTATCCTGCGCCCGATATGGTACACATCACACATCACACGATCGACGAGTGTGGCCATGTAAGCCATTACGCAGGGTATGCACGCACCCGCGAGGTTTGTTCATCCGTCAGACTCTAATCACACTCTATCGCTTCAACGTGATGCTTTGTTAGCTGCTGTAGTACTCTCATCGGCACATCGAAATTCGTTCATCAAAGATAGCAAACACATTGGAACGGTCCAGCCACAGCAGCGCCCATAGTTTGAGAAACGCCAGGAACGTGCTAGCCGCATGGCAAAAGATCATGTCTGAAGGACATGTTAATATCGAAAGCAGTAGAGTCCAGCTAGATCTTTAGCACTTCGAGAAGCTGATGATGCGCCAGCGTGTGCCTCACAGAAGCTTGAGGTGAAAAGCACCAGGTAAAAGAAGACGCAAGCTTCTATCACGTCTCTATCCTTTGTGCCACGCCGCCCTAGCCATACTTAATGCTATGTGACGACGTCGGTATGGTTCGAAAACAAAAATATAAGGCTCAAACAACAACGTGGACGGATGGGGGATCGAACCCCACTGGGAGGTGTTAACACGACGCAATTAAGATGGATATAGAAATACGTACGACCTCCCGCAAATTAGAAATGCAAAGCGGGCGCTCTACCACTGAGCTATACGCCCTGCAATTACCCGGCCAAAATTTTAAAAATAAATTATTATGTTGTAAGCAAACAGGTGCGAGCGGTGCGTACGGCCGATTAGCCCCTGCAGTATAGCATCACGCGCTCAAGCAGCACCACATCGCATCAAACATGATGAAATCAATCACAAGCTTCAAACAGCCCTTTCTGCTCCCCACAGCTCATCGCAGTGCGCGCTAACCACACCCCAAACTCCGGCTACCACCTCTAATACGCTAACAGCAAAAGCGGAGAAAGCTCGCTAGCGATGCGGCGCCATTACAGAAGAAACCCAAGCTTGCGCACGTCTCAAATTTCTCCTCTTCTCCACAGACTAGAGCTGATTACCAAGACACGCGCAGAAGTGAAGACTGAGATGTTTCGCTGACATGACTTTCGCCTGTCCTCTTCTCCTCGTCTCTCCCGTCGTGTTCGCAGGCGCTGTAGAGTACTTTGACTACACTGCTGTGCGAAAAACGTGCCAATGGCTTTCAGACCAGAGTTCTTCTGTCTATTGCTCAAGTCTCTTCGTTGATCTGAGTTTTGCGTTTGAGGAATAACCAAGTACTGTTGTCTGATTTGAGCGAACGTCAAATAAGTTATATACCGTTGACGGAGCGCATTGTATCCACGGGTGGTTTCGCCCTCGTCATACGTCGTCGAGCGTTGCGCAAGCGCTATCGCAAGCTGCGTTGAAGCCCACAGCACCCACGCCAGCGTTACAAGCCCGAAACAAGCAGCCAAAGCACCATGGCAGAAAAGCGCGCATCTGTCACATCGGCGTACGCCTCGAGGCTCGAAGCAGCCAATGCACGCAGACACTCGTCCAGAGCAGGCGCCGTAGAACGAGCCATGGATAAAGTCGACGTCGTGCAGGCGCACGAACTCAACGACGCAGACAAGCGGCTCGCCGAAATGGGCTATGTCCAGGTAAGCACCCCAGACACCTCTTCAGCAGTTAATCGCCAACTGATAGCGGACCTCAGGTCTACAAACGCGAATTCTCCTGGCTCTCCTGCATCTCCTTCGCCTTCTCCATCTCGGGGCTATTCGCCAGCGTCGCCACCACGTTCGTCTACCCGCTTGAAGCGGGCGGCGCCGCCTCCGCCGTCTGGTGCTGGCTCATATCCGGCGCCGGCTGCATGTGCATCGCACTCTCCGTTGCCGAGCTGTGCTCTGCGTACCCCACATCTGGCGGCCTGTACTTCACCTGCAAGTACCTCGCCCCGGAGGCGTGGATGGCGGAAATCTCCTGGGTGTGTGGGTGGTTCAACGTGCTGGGCCAGACGGTGGGGCTCGCGAGCACGGAGTATGGGTGTGCGCAGTTGCTGTTGGCGGCTGTGAGTATGAGTACAAGGTTCGCGTATGTGCCGACGGCGCGGCAGACTGTGGGCGTCATGGCGGCGAATTCGGTTTTCCATGCGGTGTTGAACAGTTTCAATACGCGGTTTCTGGAGCGGATCACGCGCGGGTATGTCATCTTTCATCTGGGTGTGCTGGTGTCGTGCTGTATTGCGCTACTGGTTATGTGCGACGACAAGCACCCCACGGAGTACGTCTGGACGGAGGTGCATCCGGACTCTGGGTGGTCGCCGCCGGGCTGGTCGTTCCTGTTCGGCTTTCTATCCGCATCGTGGACGATGACGGATTATGATGCGACTGCGCATATTGCAGAGGAGATCAAGAACCCGGAGATCAAGGCGCCGTGGGCGATCACGATCGCGCTGGGCTTCACGTATGTTGGCGGCTGGTTATTCACGATTGTGCTCGCATATTGCGCTGGGGACATCTTCGGCGAGACCGGGATCTTGGAATCACCAGTCGAGCAGCCAGTGGCGCAGATCTTCTACAACGTCTTCGGTCTCAGTGGTGGTGTGACATTCACGGTGTTCGCGTTCATTATCCTCAGCTTCACGGGTATGACAGGAATGTGCGCCGGCGCTCGCACGTTCTGGGCGCTGTCAAGAGATGAGCTGATTCCGCTCAGCCGGGTCTGGTACAAGATCAACAAGACAACGCAGACGCCGGTATACGCAACATGGCTGATCACGTCGATGTCTGTGGCTATCACTCTCATTGGACTCGGCTCTTACTCAGGTGTCGCAGCCATCTTCAACTCCACGGCCATCGCGCTGGACTGGTCATACGTGATCCCCATCCTGTGCAAGATGTTCACCAACCGCTTCGAACCGGGGCCATATTACTTGGGCCGGTTTTCATGGTGGGTGAACCTGGTCGCAGCGGTATGGACGGCGTTCGTCACGGTCATCTTTATCTTGCCGATTGAGCGGCCGGTCACCGTGGAGAACATGAACTACGTGTCGGTCATCTTGGCTGGGTTCGCGGCATTCGCGGTGGTGTATTGGTATGCTGGAGGGAGGAAGTTCTACATTGGACCGAGGGTGAACGTTGAGGTGGTCGGAGAGGGCTCGTCTGAGGAGGATCTAGCGAAGAGGGACGAGAAGATGGTAAAATGAGTATGGAGCGTGAAGGAGCAAGCCGAACGTCGCGTAGGTCTAGCTATAGTCTGGAATGATCAAGCAGCATTCTTGCAATGATTCCATCAGATCCAATCAATGTACATGAACGCCCAGCCCTTCGCACTCGCAATCATATCAGCTCGAGACTGAGATACTGCCTCTTTAGGTATATACTAGCCCATGGGCAGATGAAATGAAATCCAGCAGGCTTTAGTCTTCTCAAACATCCTCCTCTTGAGACAGCGTCCGCGACCCGGCGCCAGCAGCGCCCTACCTGAGCCTACCTCTGTCCACCTCGTCCCCGGAGAGCCGACCCTGACATCCTCAATCCCCAACCCATCCAAACCCCCAACCACAACCATGTTCGGCACCAACCCGCGCCTCGCGCTCACCCAAATGCTCAACTTCGCGCTCGTCCTCTCCACCGCCTTCATGCTCTGGAAAGGGCTGTCCGTAGCCACGGATTCGCCTTCGCCTATCGTCGTCGTCCTCTCCGGTTCGATGGAGCCGGCGTTCCAGCGCGGAGATTTGCTGTTCCTGTGGAATCGAGGGCAGGATACGCAGGTGGGCGAGATCGTGGTGTATAATGTGGAGGGGAAGGATATTCCGATTGTGCATCGGGTGGTGAAGAGGAGTGGTGGGGGGTGAGTGATCTCCGTTCTGGACAGGATACTGAACGCAAAGCGAGAGATGGCATGGCTGACGTTTGGCGCCCAGGGATAAGCCGATACGATTGCTTACGAAGGGCGATAATAACGCGGCGGATGACACGGAGCTGTATGCGAGAGGGCAGAGCTTTTTGAACAGGGGAAAGGACGTGATGGGGAGTGTGGTAGGCTTCGTGCCTTTTGTGGGATACGGCACGATACTGTTGAGCGAATATCCGTGGCTCAAGACGACGATGCTAGGGCTCATGGGTTTGACGGTAGTGCTGCAGCGAGACTGAAGATCGCGTTGGGGTTTAATGAAGATGACACGAATCTCAAAAGCGCCAAACGCGCGATGACTGTCGCATTCAGAAGGCGGCATCGCTTGCCTCCGCTTGAAATTCATGATTCTCTCCGTTATCTCATGATGCCGCTGAATAGTACAAGCCTCCCACCCAGAAACGCCCGGTGTTCGCGGTCATAGCATCACCAGGCGACATCAGAGCGATCGACCTGCGAATAGTGACCGCTGCCATTAGAGCTAGCCATGTTAGGCGATGCATATGCTGACCGCCGAGAGAGAGAAAGAAAAGAAGGTATCATAGACCATGGCGTTTGGCTTGTTTGACAATTGCCATGGTAGTCGTTGGGAAGTCATGCAGACTTAGTCCTCGTCCTCATCCTCATCGGCGGCACCCTGGCCGCATTAGTCATTTAGCGCGGATGGGGACAAGATGAAGTACTCACAGCCTGGTAGGCGGCCTTCTCGTCCTCGTACCGCTTCTTGTCGGCGGCGGCCTTCTTCTCGTAAGGAGCTTTCTGGGCCTCCGACAGCTCCTTCCACTTCGCACCGAGCACCTTGCCAACCTCACCAAACTTCAGCTCCGGATTGTCCGACCGGATTTTGTCGCGCTGTTCGTTCGCAAAGAACATGTAGGCGGAGAGACCGCGCTTCGGGGCGTTGGGGTCTGCGACTGGATTAGCTCGGGCGGGAGACAAGGGAAGCGAATCGACTCACCCTTCTTCTTCTTACCGCCGGCGTCCTTGCCGCCTTTGCCTTTGCGGGTTGCTGCGGCTTTCGGCATTGTGAGTGATGTGAACTCGTGGAGTCACTTTGTGAAAGGTTGTTGGCGTATGAGAAAGGGTGCTGAGGGAGGCGAGTTAGTTCGGTGACAATATGAGATTGCGAGGTGCAGTGAGAGATGCGCGAGCGCGGCCGCCGTGAAGGTCGATTTGAAATAATTAGGCAGCAGGCGTCTTGATCAAAGAAGGTGCAGTCGCGTGAAGCCGTTTCACGATTTCGCGGTGAACGAAACGCGTCTGAAGCACGCGTCTTCTGTGAGGAACACAGTGGACGCGACGACAGCGGCAGCGACCAAGTCAGATTTGCTTTGATGAAGTAGTTGAGATGAGACAGACAGAAGCTCAGAAATGCAATGGATCGTGATTCGAAGCTTGCGCGCAAAATTCTGGTTTGGGATGGACTTACTTTGTGGGATGTTGTGGTGGTGGTCCGTCGGTTTGGTGGAGGTTTGCAGGCGAAGAGTGAAGGAGAGACGGCAGCAGCGGTCGCAGCTATTTGAGCGATCCCCAATCAATAGCTAGTCTAGGCCAGGAATTCTCTTTCAGAACCTGCCGTACACCTTAGAAATGCCCTCGACAAAACCCAGGTGCCCAGAACTCGATTTTGGTCAATTTTCGTGAATTTTGAGGTTGTGCTCGTCTCCGTTCGTTCGGGATGTGTTTGTGACTCCCCAATTCCCTTGATCTCCTTAGAAAATGGAAGGCTAGGAGGCAGTGCTAGTGCCATAAATTCTCCCCCAGAGCTCGGAATCTAACGTCATTATATCCCGAATTTGGTTTCAGCCAGGAATTTCGACAAATCGGAGGTCTCAAAATTTCGGGTCCGAGCATCGTAACTGCTCTACTGGGCTTAGTACCGGAGGCCCGGCACAGAATGGGATGGCTCAAAAGAAACCCGAACAGGAGTTTATGGCCTTGGCGGGCCGGATGGGGCACTTCTCACGGAATGATACACAAAAGTAGGACGCGATAAGGATGAAATTCACTAGTTGGTTACGAGAACACTGTCCGTAATTATGCTATTCTATTTCCCTTGAAAGTAATAACCTAACGCCCTCGATCTTGTCATTGCGCACTTGCGCACCACATTAATGAGAGTGCGCGAAAGTCTTGGCATTAGCGATCCCGATGCGAAGCCACTTTGACGCCGGTGTAGGACGATGTGCATCGTTGAAACAGCTAATACTAGTATTAAAAGCTCTAGGTGTATGATTGTAATAACCATAAGCTGCTTGTGACAGCTCTGGCGGACGCAACATACGTTCAAGCTTCTACGGTCTTGGTGTCTGGGCGGCATCCGGGCGGTCTCCGTATCCTGTGCTGGACCTGTTCTGTTGGCCGATACAACGATGCGGAGTAACCTTATGACATAAAGAGAAGAGCTGCGAGTACAAAAGGGCTTGGAGGGAATGCACAACGAGAGGATTCATTATACACAGATCTATGTGTAGCGAACTTGACCAAAGTGATCTAATCGCAGCATCCACACTTTCGCTGCTACCTTGCCCTGTAGGCCAGTCAAGCACTCAACCACGGGCGTTTGTCAAAAACGAAGCACGCAGCGCCCAAAGATTGTCACGATACTGTTGTTCAGAGCGTATTGTGCTGTTGTTCGGCCCTCGGTGATTATACAAAGTACGTAATCCCGCCAGGTTCTTATTGCAAAGCACGTACGCAGTAGGATAGGGGTTCTAAAATCAGCCTCATTTCGCTTCGCCAGTACTTCAACATTCGCATCAGCTAATTTAACGTAATTATCACAAGAGCAAAGCCTCTTATTGTCTCTACCAGCGTTCCATAGATGTGCAACACAGTCAAGCATGCGTGCTGGTTTTGCTGCATTGTAAGTAAGTGGTCGCTGCGACTTTCAATGTTAGAACAAGTCTCCAGCGGCATCCTCCGTGGTAAGTGTATTGTCGTTTACAACAACAACTCGATGCCCGACATCATCTTGCGGACTTTGCTGCATGCGTACATCAACATTATCCCGTCGCCAGCTTCAAAACTGCTATTCGATAGTGCCTTGTTGCGAGCGAGCATTTGAAGTACGAGCTCGCATACCATGACAAGACTCTTTCACGGTCACGTTGGGATGCGGAAGAGGCATACAGCATCTCTCGCGCTTGTGGACCTGTTGTGGCTGTATGTCAACTGCATCCGATCGCAGAGGGCTGAGGAAAAAGTACCCGCTGTCTTGGTTCCGAGTCCGGGTATCTGTAGAATGCACGCTGACAAAAGACGACGGTATTCTATCAAGGTCTTATGCCCAGCAAATATGAATGTATCGTCGTCTCACGTTGTTGGGACACTCGCATTCCAGAGGCACTCATCCTTTGCACAGTATTTGGGTCTTGCCGTGCTCAAGATGGGCGTCTCTTAGTGGAGGCTGCATGACACTCTTAGCCGAGATAAAGTTGTCCTGCGTCAGTTGGATGTGTTCAATCTTTAAACCGAGGAATGCTTGTTAAGTCTGGGTTCCCAACCAGCACAAGCTCGATGTAGGACACATGGAGGCCATGCAAGAAGCGACATCCCCCGTTCCATGGCTCGTTCAACGCCGTACTCGGAGCCGGGGAGACTGCAGCACGAAGTGTCTTCTAATATGAGATCCCACGTCTATCAACAGCATAATACCCGTCGAAGGATCTGGCCTCCCCCCGGTGTTATTGATGCAGAAAAGCCGTCTTGCGAAATGTGCAGGCCTAGACAGGACTAGAAGACCGTTGCTGTGGCTGATCGTAGCGGGTACCTGCAGCAATGGATGGATATCACAATGTGTTCTTTGGTGGAGAAGACGCAAGAGTTGGTGTGTTGGTCAAGAGTTGCATGCTATTGCCTACCCAGCCAGATTAGCTTAATCTTGTGACAGCACGACGGATTTACTGTGCATATCAGAATGAGTTGCCGACCACACAGCGCACGGTCACATGCTGAGCTATCGGACAGCGGAATAAGCTAGGTTTCGAGCGCATGCTTAGGACTTTATGGATGTTTCTATCGGGCGTAGAATTACTGAAGGGCTGGCGTGGCTATACTTTCTCGCGATTCAAAATTGGCTTCACGCTACGTGAGCGCTCTGTTGACGGCTCTGAGAATGGGTCGGCAAGCTATCCTGACACTAAGGTCTTGGCGGTTGTCCATCCAGGTGCGATGCGCATGTGAGCTGTCTGCCTGCCTGCATCTCTATATGAATTCAATACGCAACCTTGCCCATGAAAACAAACATCACCACAACAATCGCACTCCATCGTCGTCCATGAGTTTCACCGGATGTCACTGCAACTTCTCGTTGTTCACAGCGGCCAGAGGACCACCATCGATCATGCTTCCATCTCTGGCATAGACTCTCTTAAGTCGTGGATCGCAGAGGCGACTGGCATTCCAGCTGCGAAACAGATCTTGTTGACTGTTTCTGGCAAGCAAGCGAGGCCAAATACGCTGAAGTCTGAGGTAAGACACAACGCGGAAAGTCGCAGCCATGAACAGCATAGGATCGCTCACTTCCCGCAGGATGAATTATTCGTATACAGTCGCGATGTCTTCTCACGCTCGAGAGATCCATCAAAAGCTCAACCGATCCTTGTTCCAGAGCATGGCGCCTCCTCGCACGTTCTTGGGCCAGCTCCTGACGCTCTCGCGACCCAGAACGACCTAGCTGCCTGGCAGGAGCTGTTCAAGGCCAGGCGCAGATGGGCTCTCGACCTGATTGGCAAGGCCCGCCGACTGTCTGAAAGCGGTGCAGAGCATTTCGACGGGTTTAGCATAATAGAACGTGGCGTCGGAGTCGCTGTCGGAAACCTCGAGGCACACGTTCAGTCACTCGAGCAAAGACACAATGAAACGCAAGATTGGGCTATCGGACTGCAACACGAGCAAGAGAGCGTTCTATCCCAAATCGATACCACTAAAAACTACCTCAAGGCCCTTCCCGGCGACTTACGTTTTCAGCGGCTGCTTCCAGTCCTCGAAGATGGTGATGGCGGTGAATACACGGGCAACGAGCTCAACGCATCCCTAGCAGATTTTGTTTCGCCTCAGAGACTCGATGATTCAGCTCTGCAGATACGCAATGGATTGGAGAAGCTTGATAGTCAAACGAGAGGTCTGGTGTCACACGTGGATGCTGTATTCCAAGCGGCTGGCAACCTCTTCGATACAGTGGAGAGGGCCCAGTCCGAGTCAGTCTTCGGCCTTCAGCGCGACGCAGGTCATCTTCTTGAAGAGATTGAGGTCATTGCGAACAAGATAGCATCCGACTGCGAGCATGTGTCTGGCTTACCAGTCGGACAGAAGTCGGTCTCACAAGCTTCGAAGATGGCTCTACTGCACACAAGAGATTATCTTCCCTCATTGCGCGAGAACTACACAGAGCTCAGTAATTTGGTGCAGCAGACCATCGTCCAACGCAATGCAGCAGCCACCAGGGTCATCACAAACATGTCAAGGGTCGCCGAAGTCGAGGGGCTCTTTGCCAATGCCGACGCGCAAGTGAAAAATCTTGACTTCCAGGTTCAAGATGAGCACGCTCTTGACTTTGTCAACCTCGTTGTACAGCTCCCATTCATCTACGGCGCCTTGCTACTTGAAGCTATTAGACGCCATGAATGGGCACAGAGAATACGAGACGAATCCTCATCGCTCGCGGAAGATATCGCAAGTTATCGCGAGGAGGAAGAGAAGAGGCGGAGGCGCTGGCATAAGACCATCGGTGGCGTAATTGCTGACGAGCCAGCCAATACAAGTGTATTGAACTTTGAACTTAACCTACACCCAGATCGTGGCGCGTGGCCGGACATTGACCGGAAGGTTGCCATCAACTACATTGAGGCTCTCAAGAGATTACCACAGCAAGACGAAGCTGTCGAGGAGCTCGAGGCTGGCATTCAAGATCTCGACAAGCCCACGAAGCTTCAGACTAAAGCTGCGAAGAACTTCAAGAATGGTAGCGTGCACGATGCGCATGCTGCAACTGGGTCATTCTTCTTGCGCAACAATGACGAGGTCAGACTGCTTCGTGATACCAATCAGAAACTTGAGGATGAGATCAAGGGGCAAAAGAGTCGTGTGAGGAAGCTCGAAGATCTGTTATACAGACAGGGCCAGACTGGGCGTGTGATGTCTTCGAACTCGTTTCAGGTGTCAGATGGTGCCACTATAGATCTACCCACGCCCGAGCCGTATTCCCCAACTCTGGACTATGGCGAAAACCTTTCGCGCAAAGCATCGGTCAACTCACGCAGAACATCCGCAACTGGGACTGCTGAGGAGAAGTCGTTGGCCAAGCGCATAGTATCGCTTGAGGCGGACCTTCACACGCAGAGACAGCGCAATGATGAGCTGGAGAAGAGAGTGCACAGCCGTCGGCAAAGTTCTTCTCACATTCAGTCGAGGCTTGAAGATGCCGAGTCTACTAAGAGAGACCTGATGGCAAATCTTGAGGCCGTGCAGCGGGAATTTGCTGGCGAGAGAAGATTGCTCGAAGAGGAAATTGAGAAGCACAAGTCTCGCAACGAAGAAGTCGAGGAGGAGTTAGATCGCATACTCGGTAGTCGAGATACTGTTATTGGTGTTGAAGAGAAGCTGAGATCACTTGAGAGCGAATTAGAACATACTAAAGCTGCCCTGGCAACACGTGACCAAGAGTTAAAGCAGCACGAAGAGGGACAAGGTGAGCAGCTATCAACGCTGAGAACCATTCATACGACTCTCGGTGGCGGTGATATCGAAGCATCGATTACGCATGTCGAGCTCATCCACAAACTCGAAGACGTCGCGGAGCGCGCTTCGAGACAGCATGAAGAGCTTTCTAATCTTATTGGTGCAACGAGATCGGAGAAAGAGGAGCTGCAGACTCTGTTGGACCGCAAAGAACGGGAGTCATCTGGTGTCAGAGAGACCATACAAGGACTTCAGGAAGAGACAGCACGACTTCGCAACGACAAAGGTGCAGAACAGGCCACCATGAGTTCATTGACTTCTGAGCTTGATGATGCTCGAGAGCAGCTGAGGACTTTGCGAGCCAAATTCAACGACGGCGAAACGGGCTCTGAGGTCCTGCAACAACGGCTTTCGGAGCAAGCCAACAGAGCGAGTGCGCTCGCCACGGAGTTGGCTCAGGCGAAGTCACATGTCAATAGCCTTGACGTCGAGCTGTCTAGTCTACAGCGACGGCACAACAGTCTCATCGCCTCGAACGATCAAGCGACTAACATACTTGAGCAGCGGTCTGTCAAAGCCAGAGAGCTGACCAATCGACTTATTGCGTGCTATCAGGATCTAGTCCGGCTTGTAAGTTCTCTTGGACTGTCCATGTACGAGCGTGATGGGACACTGGTCATTCAAAGACCATCGAAAGCTGTCAGTGCGTCCACTGCCACGCTCGACACAACTCAGAGCGTGTCTGGCAGTACTGTTCTCCCGCCCATACCAAACTTTGACGCTTCTATTGATCCGATGCTGTCTTCCTGGATGCACGCATCGTCTTCGGACGAGGAGAGTGAACGCTTTACTGAGCTGCTTGCGCGACTCGATCATTTTAGTATTACAACCTTCAGCGAAGCCGTGATAAAACTTCGGCGCGACGTCGAGTGGACAGGCAAGAAATGGAAGATGGAGGCTCGCAGCTACCGCGACAAGGCTCACAAAGCCCAGACCGAAGCACACGACAAAATGGCTTTCCGCAACTTCAAAGAAGGCGATCTCGCGCTATTCTTACCAACGCGCAATCAAGCTACCAGACCATGGGCTGCTTTCAATATCAATGCACCACATTACTTCCTGCGCGAGCAAGACTCACATAATCTTAAGAATAAAGAGTGGCTCGTTGCTCGTATCTCAAGCATTGAAGGCCGCAAGGTTGATTTGCAGAAGACTATGAACAGCAGTCTGAAGGGTGACCGTGGGTCCAACACAGACAAAGCGAGCGAGAGCAACGTGTCTTTCGATGATGACAATCCTTTCGAGCTGTCCGACGGGCTCGTATGGAATCTGGTAGATGCTACAGAGGTCAAGTTCGGCGCAGGAGCGCCGTCCACGCCAAGCGTTGGTAAGAGCACCGTAGCTCGTGCGACGCATCATGCCAAGGGTAGCAACGTTGACATGAGAAAGGCGAGCGCAGGCAATGACGCGAGCGCGAAATTGCAGAGCCTCGAAAGCAGACGGAGCAGCACCAATTCCAAGCGTGGTAGCATCTCTGGCGGTTCAATGCACCACAAGGAGTCACATGAAGAAGCCATCGCCTCTCGGAGTCCAACATTAGTTGAGCGTCCAGAGGGTCCAAGTAGCAGGACTCCATCTTTAGTCGAGAGGTCATCCAGTCGCGCGTCCCATCGAAATGCACCAAGTCGATCAAGCGGCCTGGGCATTGAGATAAGAGAGCCAACGTCACCAGCGAACCACGAGCGCAGAGAAGCGAGTATAGACGAGGTGCGCCGAGACTTACTTTGGGGACCTTGAGATGCGCGGAAGGTGTGCGAGGGTCTTCAGAGCCCCTTTAGTCACTGAGCATTGCTGACCATTTCATTGCAGACAAAAGCATCGCAATATGCCAGCTCGCCTTCCAAAGGCTTCCTCGGCATCTTTGGCTCTCCACCGAAGAATTGGTTCGGACGCAGTGGTGAGGCCACGCCGCAAGCGCAGACCACATCTTCTAGACGGCCGTCACCAAGCAAACAATCACAGCCTCGGTCGACCTCTACGTCGCCGCTTAAGGCGAGACCAGCTCCTTCACGGACGCAGAGTAATGGCACGCGTACCTCGCCTTCGAAGCGCAAGCCAGCGCAGTGGGAGTCGCTGCTATCGCTTGATTATAACCTGGAGGAGCATGGCGGAAAGAAGAAATGATGCAGATGGATGTATGCATTAGCAAGGCGTCTGGGTTGTTGCATACAGCGTTTCGTTGGCATTGATACCCCTCAAATATATGAAAGCTTATCTACTATTTCAGGCGACGAACTCTTCATCCTGTTTGGTAGTACACAGGCGTCTCATGGCCGTCCTCGACAAGTCTGTGACTTTGAGCATTGCGCAGCGCGTTCACATCGCCTGCCTCATGGATACGACAGTGCTCGCTACGTTTGTTGACTTACCCTGGGAGGAAATTACACGGACATCAACCATCAAGAAAGAGCAGAGCACGGAGGATCTGGTCAAAAATGTGTATTGCGTAAACATCGCTCATGCTCATGCCAGTGCGTACAAATAAGCTACAGTGTACATGTGCAATGCAAATCTACATGGTACCAACACATGCTCGAACGCTCATCATGCAACTGTCATGCTCCTCTACCCGGCTTCATGCCCATCCAACACCAACGCTCGTCATGCAGTAAATGCGAAACGACCCTTCCCGCTCCTCTCTAGATCTCGCTCTCAAACAAACCATTCCACATTACCCTCGCTCCCTGACCCAACCCTCCACGCATCTATCACACTCATAACCACGAAAACGCCACCGCCACCGCCGTCGTGCTCACCAACGCCGCCCACCAATTCCCACTCCCCGTCAAACTGGCAGCCACACTCTTCTTCCCCGCGGTACTCTGCCCATCCCCCGTCTCGATCCCAAACGGCAGCCCCTGATACCCAAAACTCACATTCTGCATTATACTGTTATTCACGCAATTTCCGCCCGCAATGTCCAGGCCCATGAGGTCGTCCGGCTGCACGAAGAACATGTACTGCTGCTGATTCACGTCCTTGAACCCGCTCGTGTCGTACGGGAAGTACAGGCTGTCGTCCGTGGCACTCGTGTTCCGTAAAAAGATACATTGGACTTGGCCTGGGTACTCAGTCACCATCTGTGGATACGCTTTCATGACGTCGGAGTTGGAGGTATCGGCCACGAGGATGAATTTCCGGTGCGGAAAGGTCTGGAAGATCTTGTCGAGGAGGAATTTCCGGATCGAGAGGGTGGCGCTGATGTCGCTGAAGTTCAGGGGCCGCGTGTCAAACGACCCGCCGGGGTAGGTCGCGAAGATGAATTCCTCGTAGTTGCGCGTGACCTGCTCGGGGAGGGTGGTGAGGTAGTGGAAGTGCGTTTGCTTATCGCCCAGTTGAAGGTTTTGAGACCAGTTGCGGTACACGTCTGGCATGTTCAGCCAGGGGACGTACGGGCGCGCGAACGTGTTGGCGATGATCTCCTCGGGGATCCAGATCTTGGTGATGCGGAGGATGTCGTCGATATCGCTGATGATGGTGAGGCCCTCGTCGGGGACGAGGTACGCGGTGGCGTTGCCGATGTCGGTGCCGTTGGTGACGACGTTGAGGCGCTGGAGGGTGTTGGTCGTGTTGCCGGGCGCGAGGCCCTCGGAGACGATGGGCACGAAGTCGTCGTAGTCGCCTTGGGCGGTCACGTCGAAGGGGTAGGCGACGACTTGGCGGCCGCCTTCTGGGGTGACGGCGCCGCCACCGCCTTGCTCGCCGTCGCCGCCGGTGGAGGGTGCGGGCGTGAGGGTGAAGACGGGCGGTGGGGCATTGCCATCTTGGACGATGAAGATCTCGGCGGTGACGTTGCGGGCTTGGGCGGCTTGCGACGGGGGCAGCTCTTCGATGGAGGTGCCGAGGAGGAAGTCGTTGGCGCGGTCGTTGAGGTCTTTTTCGGAGGTGTTGGGCTGACGGTAGATGTTGCCGTGGAAGCGCACGTTCCAGCCCTTGTCGGTCCAGTTGGCATAGGGCGGGAAGTTCTGCACGCTTGTGGGCGTCGCTTTCAGGTCGTCGTCGTTGATGCCGAGGGAGCTTTGTACGGCGGAGCCGGTGGGCAGGTTCTCGTAGAACTGCGGTACGCCGGAGGCTACGTAGCTGGGTACATTTGTTCCTAAACTTGATAACACGCCGCCCACGTCGCTTTTCGCGTCGCTGATGATGTCCCTTCTCCTTACTGCTCGTGTTCGCGTTGGCGGTAATTCAGCGACGGAAAGGGTAACGTCGGGCGCGGGAGCCGCATCGCGTTCTTTGGGCGTGTTGCCGACGGCTGTGGGCTCGGGCGAGGCATGGGCTCCAAGGGCGAGTGCAATGATGGTGAAGAGGCACGCCCGGGAAGGCATGTCGATCGGTAACGGCCAGTCAGAGTAGGGGGCGCGGTGGCTCGTGTTATGGTCAGAGCCGCTTTTGTACGAATTGTCTCAGAGTAAAGTGATGCTTTGATGTCGTAATTTGGACGGAGAGAAGGTCGGCAGGACGAGGGAAGAGCAGGTTTGAAGAATTGCCTAGCAGAGAAGAGAAGGGTTTGTTGGCAGTGACGAGAATGACAGGTTTCCGTAGGCAACGCGCTGGCTTGGCAACAGGCGAGGCATTGTTTCAGAGCGTCTGCCGCGTCTCATTTTACTACGATACATTGGATACACGCCCACCTTCAAATGAACTTCACACTGTGTACTACGTGTCGAGAATACGCGATCGTTCTCAGTCCGACTTCAGAGTATCTAAACTAATTTATTCCACGCCGAGAATTTGGGAGCGGCTCGCAAGTAGTTTGTTCGACGTGCGTGAACACTGTCCCTCGCCGCCATGTTGAAACGTGCAGCTGGTAAGACTCACTGGGTGCGATCAGCGCGACAGCTGGAGAGGCTCAGTACATTACGCGTGGTAGCGAGCAACATGCGTGCAAACGACACATCGTCTCAATTGTCCGATCTCGCAACAATCTAGTTGCAATGAGTTCGAAGTCTAAGAGCTCCGCCGGAGCTATCTTCCCGATATATCAACCATAATCAAGTCTGTGACGCTACTCACAGCTTATAATGTCTGCAAATGGCACCCTAAAACGAACGGGGCCGGCGCGGACCGCAAGGGACAGTAAGTAAGACCGTATCTGATGTAAGCTTGGTCACACCTTCAGGCAAGCTGCATCTGTAGACTCTGGACGTGCGTTGTGTCGTCGCCTATTCTCGTAATTCATGAGATGGCTGCGTTCAAAGCGAGCAAATCCATGATGTCGAGAAAGGCCAGCCTCCCCCCTACCCCCAGCTGTTCGGCATCTCTACGACCTTCCTGAATGCTCCTATGCTTCTATCCATTCGCTCGACATCTGGCATCTAGCCTAGCATCTCAGGAGTTCGACTTCCAAGTAGCAAAACATGCACTATTGTGAGGGTCCAACGAATCTCATGAGAATCTCATGAGATACTGTCAATCCTCCGAGACACGGGCTGGTATTTGAAACAAATCAGGGTGCGTTCTGTGGAGTTTCAAGACAGTCAACGAATCTCTTGCTCCCACGTGATCCTGACACGCTGTCCACATGATATTTCCGCCCCATTATCAGCCACGACATCAGCCACGACATCAGCCACAACAACAGCCACGACATCGCTCAACAAATGAACATTAAAGTGCAACGAATCGGTCTATCCAACAGTACATTTGGATGACGAAGTCCGGCGTCCACCTTAGGCACGGCGTCACTCGCACTTGTCTCTTGAGGCTTCAAGCATCTACTCCATCGTGCAGCATCGTTGATGCACTGCGATGAAACATGCATCGGCGATCCTTGGCGAACTTGAATCCATTATATCCGTCGCCCAACATTTCCGAACTTGGCTCTGATGCTTTAAGACCAATCAACGCGCCTTTCGAGCCGAATGCTGCATAGTTCTAGTGCGAATACGCGATCTCAGATGGCAATTCACCGATGAACGTGGATGCGGTGCTAGATTCTAATGTTCCAGCTGCGCAAGATGTTGACCGTGCTTATGCCGGCGAAACCCAGGAATTGGCTAACATCAGCAGCACTCTGACCCAAGACCCTGACATCCTCTAGTCGTCGATGCAAGAACTTTTCCGTATTTTTGAATTCGGTGCTCTGATCCTGGCTCATGAAAGTCTCCGTGGCAGCGTAGATCCCCGCGATGGCACCTCTTCTGAGATACCATGATGAGTCGACGCTCGTATCCCCAGCAAGATACAAGATCTCATCGGACAAGCGGCCAAGCTCTGCGAGTGAAGGGGTAATGTTGCGGGCGAGCGACATCAGAGCGATCGCGTTCGTGTAGTGTTCGATCAATGGTGCGTTCGCACGTAGCCTTGTGAGCATAGTATATCGAATTTTGGAATCTAAATCCTTTGGCGAGTCACCGACTCTATCTTCTTCTGCCTGCCATGGCAATCGTTGCTTGAGACCGACTCGTTGAGTGACGAGATGGAACATGACCAATTCGAACACTCCGCGAGGTAGCAAGGCCAGGGACGTGGGTAAATAGCCAGCATCTTGCGCACCCTTTGCTAATGCCTTTTGCGTGAACCCATGTGCTGGTACACTTTGCATGGCAGCATCGAGCAAGTCATGCTGGGCTGGAGAGTATGGGAGTTGCTCGGCAGTTTGACTGGACGCAGAGTGATACTGGGACCCCGGAAAGCTCATTGAACATGGTGCGCGTACTCTCGGCGCAAGCAGGTATCGTAAAGAGGCATATTGATTGCGCTTGCCCAAGACTGATGTGCCCAGGCGACTGGAAGCGCGCATCGCCGATGCTGTCGATGAGCCGTCAGGAATGTTGTTCTAGCTCACCCTTTAGAGCTTTGATTATGATGTCAACGTGAAGCAACAAGCAGTTACGCTGAGCCAGAGGAGCAAGTGCGACCCACAATCGAGGCAGGGAAGGAGCGATTGGTAACGAGGCAAGAGCAGAAAGACAGATGTTGATGATCGCGAAATGCTCTGTACATATCTCATCTCAGTTGAGGCTCAATCTTAGCTCCACGGAAGAGTACCGATCGATGTCGCGTCTTTCGATTCCAGCGACGTAGCTCCCTACTCTAATTACATCCTATCGTGGCATCGACCACGACAATGCTCACTCTCGATGCCTTCGGAGATGTTTTTCCTACTCATGGCTCCTTGACCGCATTATGCGACTCACACAGCCGCCATAGTCCCTCATTCAGTCCGATATTGCATCGTATCTCTATTTTTGCTGCCAAACACCTGGCTCCTCACATTACTCACGCATCTCCATTGTTCAGCCTTTCGGAGGATTGTTCGCGCGGCCGAGTTCACTTTCAAGGCTCTGGATCCTCATATTCATACTGCAGCTTATTCGAATCAACCACTTTCGTGCAAGCCCTTCCATCGCAGTCACCACACCCGAAAGGCCGGCACAGTACCACTCCGCGAACACGCGCCTCTCTGCCTCTCATTCTCCGTTTTCGACTGCTAGAGCGCCATCTGTGGGCGTGTTCCTCGACATCATAGAGCAAGATTTATTCCGCGTGAATCCAATGGGGCAATCGGGGTCATAAGGCATAATTTGGAGGCAGCATGCCCGATCGCAAGCGCCTTCAAGACCAAATGGGCTCTCATCTTCGCGCGCCAGGCACTTCACCGCCGGCATCATCACCACGTCGGTCGCCTTCAAGTCAGCCGCCCCTCAACGCCATAAATTCAATTCCAGCGGCCGTCGATTTTGCGCGGCGACCGGAGCCTCGCAACGACTCCGCTCCAGCGGCCTCCAGTCGTGATAAGCACAGAAGCCGCTCTGTAGGGAGCAGTAATGCACAGCAACGGTTTGACCAGACGAACAGCAATCCGCAGCAGAGCAACGCCTTCCATGCAAGCCGTAAGTCACCTGAGGTCGCTCCATTCCTTGCACCTCAAGCTGACTGGAATCGCAAGACGGCGCGCCCGACCATATTTCAGGTCCACTCCAACATGGCTCCGAGGCACCGCCGTCCCTACCGTATAACGCGTTCCCTACTTCACTGATGCAGCCTTTTCGAGGTCAGATGCAGCACATGCACGAGCAGAGCGTGGAAGCATATCGAAGCGTCATCGACGATCTCACAGTTCGAAACAAGGCACTGAAGGCCAAATTGAAGCAGTACGAGGAGAAGCAGCAGCAGTTAGACTCGGAAAAACTTATTGAAATCAAATTCCACGGCCTTTCCGCTGCAAAGAAGCGCGAGCTCGAGAAGACCTTACAGTCGTTTGTCCACAGCATTGAGCAACCGTCCAACACCAATATCAGTGGCGCTACGTCAGAAACCACAAATCTTGTGGGCCTTTCCACCATCGCCAAGCCACGATCATCGAACACCTCAACCAGATTTGCCGACTCTGGGTACGACTCCTTAGCAACATCAAGTCAGGCCTTGTCTCAGCGCAACCCGAAGAAACCGTCGAGTGGCGTAATCCGTCTCAGCAATGGTTCCGTCGACGCGTCACAGGCACGAGATCGCAGCATTCAGTCTTATCTGCACGACATTCCGGAGGGCCTGATGCCACGGCAGTCTCCGGCGGTGATGACTGAGACGACCAGAAAGAAGCTGATCGTGGCACGGCTGGAGCAACTTTTTTCGGGACGAGGTGCTGCTATCGACGGACACCAGCAGCCTATTCAGCAGCAAGAAGTTTCGCAGTTAGCGGCACGTGATGACAGATCCGCCATCGAGGCTCAAGGTCAACGCGCTGCGGCTGAAGGGAAGCGTGAAGCGCCGATCATGACCAAGGACGCTGACGATTCTCTTGAGTCTAGAACCTCCAGATGTCGCACCTATGTGCCAACGGACGCTGATGCCCGTGTCACCAAGTCCATACCTGAGGAGCACGAACCTATTGAACAGAGACCTACAAGGCCTCTGGATCTCGACCCTCACCGTGCCCAGGACCCATGTGAGAATGTCGAGTACCTGAGGCATCTGGGGTTTTCGAAGCCCGAAGACAGCGATTCCAAGGTTACCAACGCGGAATCCGACTGGCTTTACTTGAATCTCGTCATGAATATGGCACAGCTACATACACTGAACGTCACTTCGAAGCTCGTCAAAGATGCCATCAACGACTATAGCTCAAAGTTCGAGCTCTCGACCGATGGCCGCAAGCTTCGATGGCGGACTCAGCCGCTGCTGAAACCTTTGAAGAGTGACAGTTTGGAGGATATATCAGCCATCTCCGCTAATACGAGCATCAGTGGCCACGGTCGTAAGCGAATGCGTCACGCGGGTGCGCAGGCCAGTGTATCGATGCGGTCGTTGGGACCCTCCATGGGGAGAGGGTCCACTGCTGATGGAAGTAGCGGTAGATCTCGCCACATCCCGCCTTACCAGTCGCAGCCTGGAGCTAGCGAGGTCGTTGATGACACAGAAATGCTGGACTATATGTCCCAACCGTCATGCGCTGCTGCCGAAGACCCTCCAACCTATGCATCTTCTGCTTGGAGCAAATCTGCAAACCTTAGGTCACACCCACCAACGCGAACACAAAAAGAAGATGGGCCGATCATCTTCTACAAGCAAGAGAAGTTCTTCACAGACTTGAGCGGTGATCGAGCGAAGCCTGTTCAGCTAAGATCGAGCTACAACGTGCGGCGAATGCGTTCGCTTGGACAGCATTTCCCAGGTCTTTCTCGGGAGAGTGCAGCCTACGAATCCGCCACGGATTCCATTGAAGATACTACGTCGCACGCTTCTCTCGACGTTAACGCCGATGCTAACAGTATCCACGATGGCGTTCAATCTGATGCACACCGGAAGGCGTTCCTGGGGCCGAGTCACCCAATCCCATTCGAAGCTTCCGGCATCGGCTGCGTCTATCCCACTGACAACTTTGTTCTCTATGTGACGCGCGAAGTTGAGCAGGAGAACACACCGCCGCTCAAGCGCCGCAAACTGTCAAAGCTTCAAGAGCAGGTCACCGGCTCTCACCGCGAGCCAAACACCTCAGTCGCCGAGAACATCCTTTTAGTCAGGGTTCAATTACTCGACCCATCTCCACTACCGCCACCTCTCTTCGCCGTCAGCGACGACGGCTCGGAGTCCGGCTCAGAGGACGAAGAGAAAGAGGATGCAAGCTACGAGTATACCGCGAAGACGCCGTCGTCCGAACACGACCATCTGATCGTTGATTCCACCATGGCGTCCGAAGAGCCTACGGAATCCGGCGAGGACGCAGAAGACGCTGCCGCCGATCTGCAAGACGCCGAGGAAGAATATGTCGACGATTCCGCCTCCTCAATGTCCTCAAACAACTTCTCCGAGCCGTCTGCGGACGCAGCTCAGAAATCGAGAGAGCGCATCAACAGCCTCCCTGACGCCCGTATGGGCCGCCCCGCCGTCACCTCCAAGTCCGCCCGAGGCCGCCCTGCCACAACACCCTCAGAACGACGCAGTCGCAGTCCCAGCTTTGACCTCCTGGCATCCGCGCGACAAGCCGACCCCGAGGTTATCAGAGAGCGGGAGCGCGAGTACGACGCGGAGATGGCGGAGCGGCTGGCCGAGGAGATGCCCGTGGGGAGTAGCGCGGCGGCGTGTGGCGGGCAGCTGGGGAGTGGAAATAACACTCCCAGTCCGGAAGAGATGGAGGTGGATGCTTATGAGGGTTTCGAAGACGAGAGGATTGAAGAGGGGGAAAGTATGGCGAGTTGATTGGGCCCTCACGAAGCGTAGCATGTGGCATGAAAGACAAAGAACTCTGAAATGATCTATTCTAATATGTGAATATTTCCCGGGTTATGGACGGGATATGGGAAGGATATGACGACGTTATGAGAGTGATGACAGACTGCATGATAAAGTATTACATGGCATGGCATGTGTATATACCCGCCGCAATGGCATTGAATCGCATACGACCCGAATATCTCATTCGCTGTAAAACTGTCGAGTTGCCTCTATTCAGTCCCGTCTGGGCGTGGTGAGAATCTAATACTCCTGTATGCCAAACAGCAGCAAAGGCCGTAATCTTCCCATACAAGCTTCCTCCAGGAAATCTATACTCTGTTGCAAAGCTTTTGCCTAATCAACCCTTCAATGGACCAATTGTCTGTCTCCCTCCCTTACACTGCCTCACAACTTCCCATTCACCTTCTCCTCGCTCCCCATCATCTCGTCCAGCTCTTTGTGCACGAGATCCCGCTCCTGAGCCGGATCATACATTCTTTCTCGAATATAATCCTCCATATCCTGATCGTTCAGATTCCGCAGACTCATCTCGCGGTCCACGTTCTCCTTCTGCGCGGCGCGGATCACATGTCTGGTCACCCGCACGCTCACCTCGCGAATCCTGCTCACCTCGGGGTACAACCACTCCGCTTTCGTCTCTTCATCGTTCAGGCTCTGACTCAATCCGTAGCCGCTCGCGTAGATCATATCGTCTGTTACGTTCACCGCCTTCGACAGAATCGCGCCAAGCCCAATGCCAGGGAACACGTACATGTTGTTCCCCTGCCCCGGCGTGAGTTTCTTGCCCTTCCACTCGAGATCCGGGAACGGCGAGCCCGACGCAAACAAACAACGGCCGTCAGTCGCCTTGACCGCGTCCTCGAAGTTGCATTCGCTGTTGTCACTCGGGTTCGACAGGGGGAAGATAACAGGCTTGTCGTTGAGCTCGCCCATGCGCTTCAGGATCTTGAAGGTGAACGCGCCGCCGATCGTGGAGAGGCCCATCAGGATCGTGGGCTTCACGTACTCGATGCCTTCTTCAAGCGTCTGCACTTGCTTGCCTTTGTTATCGTCGCGCGCGAAGTACACTTTGTGGTCCGCGAGCTTGTCGCCGCGGTCCGTGGTCACCATGCCCTTGGAGTCGAAGAGGTAGAAGATTTTCTTCGCTTGGTCCTCTGATAACCCGCCTTCTTTCATGAAGTACACAGCGAGTTGTTTCGCTACGCCCACGCCAGCGGATCCCGCGCCGAGGAAGACAGCGCGCTGGTCCTCGGGCTTGATGCCGGTGGATTTCACGGCGTTGATGAAGCCACCGAGGATGACGGCGCCGGTGCCCTGCACGTCGTCGTTGAACATGGTGTAGGTGTGCTGGTAGCGCTCGAGCGCCGGGAAGGGGTTCTTGAAGTCCTCGAACTGGATGACGATGCCCGGCCACTTCTCCGTGAGGGCGGCCATCATCTCGTCGAGGAACTCGCGCTCCTCGTCCGCGGTGACTTTGTCGCGGCGACTGCCCATGTACAGGGGGTCGTTTCGGAACTTCTCGTTGCTGGTGCCGAGGTCGAGGGTGAGGGGGAGGGTGGCGTCTGGGCGGATGCCGGCGCAGGCGGTGTAGAGGGCGAGCTTGCCGACGGGGATGCCCATGCCGTTGATGCCGAGGTCGCCCAGGCCGAGGATGCGGGAGCCATCGGTGACGACGGTGATTTCGACGTGCTTGGGCCAGTTGTCGATGACGGAGTGGAGGTGGCCTTTGTCGGCGTAGGAGAGGTAGAGGCCTTCTGGTTGGGTGTAGATTTCAGACCATTTTATGCAGGCTTCGCCGACGGTGGGGGTGTAGATGAGGGGGGTGATTACCTGTGGATCTTAGTCAGTCGGTGAAGTGTGGTGGTGGAGGGTGGGGATGTACTTTGACGTTGCCGGCGAGCAGACGGTAGAAGAGGTGGACGTTGGTCGCTTTGAGCCAGGTGAGGTATTGGAACTTTTCTAAAGGCGTTGACTTGAGGTGGAGGATATGGAGACCTGTCGTGCGGTCAAACTATGTGCGAGATATATCCGCTTGTTCATGTATTCATACATCTTTTGATTTGAGTGTCGAAGTCTTCTACGACCGGCGGCGTCAGGCCATAAGTATGTAGGAACTTGCGGACCTTGAGGGATAAAGAGGTGTCGTAATCGGAGGAGAGGTCTGGCTGATGGCGCGCGTTACTGAGGTCTATCATCAGCAACTTCGGTAGATGGTCCTGTGATTCAGCGGCGTGGAGCGTACTGTACGTGGGTAGTATGATGGTGTTTGACGTTCGGCAGAGGCGGCTGGTCATTTGCGTTGGAAGACATGGCTCGAGCAAAGCGAAGTGTCACCGGGTACGGTTGGATAAAGAAACGGTTAAATGGGGTGGTTGTTGGAGGGTGTGGGAGACTCCTCCTCATGTACACGGCACGGGCGGCGGCAGGGAAGAAGGACTATGTGCAGTGTAGAGAAGTAGTCATAGGGTAGTCGACGACAAACGCAAGATATGCCCGGTATACTGGAATCAAGGTGGGATAACAATTGTTGGAGGAGATTGTTGAATATGGAGGAAATGACCGCATTCTACCAAAAACTCCGGGGATCAGTAATCGCCGACATCTAGGGGCTCATGGGCTTTGCCGAAGAAGCTGACAGGCGCATGGAGACCCGAAGTGCATCGCTCGGGCATTAAGAGTAAGAGGCTTCGGAGATGAAGATAAGGAGGAGGTCGGGATGCAGAAATGCACCCCATATTCCAATGTTTGCAGCCAAGATGATGCACAAGCTGTGTGACAGCTTCTGTGTGATCGTTCAGTCCCGATTTCTTCTCGTCCGGCCTCTTCCGCGACAGCTCCAAAAGCTGTAGCATCTCCGACAGACGTATACTGGCAGAGCAGAGCAGAGCAGAACTGATGTCTTGAACCTCTTCTAGAGAAGAGGACGTATTTGTGGTGTACTCCGTCCTGGTGTTTCGCCCGATCGGGTATCGCGCCGCCTCACGTCTCCCTTACATCAGTCTTGGCCTGCTAAGAGCAATGAATGTCTATATATAAGCACTGGTATCCGTTCTATTGTTACTATTGGCTGAAAGACCGTGTCACCGGTGGTCAAGTTATAGGAAGCGGAAATCACCCATAGCAAGAGGAACGACCATGCTGCGGTTAATCTACCAAATCAGACTGCCCTTCTACCATCCTCTGCGACAGGTAAATATATTGCCCAGCTGAGACAGTATACGCACGTGGCTAGATTTTATTAGTCGGATCTGAAGAGCGCATGTCGCGTATTCTTTCGACAACCTGTCAACTACGATGCGTCGCGATGCACAGACAATTTTTCACGCGACTTTGTCACTATATCTAACCGCCATACGAAGAACAACACGGGTAGTAGCATGCTCCTGCCTGAGTCTCCTTTGCTCACTGTGACGAAAATCTTATGACTGTTCATAAGCCCGGTTTATCGTTGAAACCGAACAGCGGACAAAGAGATTACCTAGACCCACGGCACTAATTTATATCGCTCCAAGCTTGGAAGGCGAACAAACACCCTGTAGAAATAGGCGGGGACTTTTTGAGATGGTACGTGTCGCGCGTAAACCCTCGGCGAAATACTTTCATTTGCGTTAGAGTTGTCCCAAGGATTGCTCTCTGCCACTCTAGAGTACTAGCTGACTCGTTTACAATAGACTAGTTCTCCGGCCTCGAGCTCACACGATGTTAAAAGAAGATTGGAAGGCCGGTATGGAACTGCATTCATTATTGATGACAAATGCGGCGATACTGCTCCTGACGGTATTAAAAGACTAAGTAAGTCTTCTGAACGCGGCGTCAATACCATTCCAACTGACTTTTGTAATAGTCGAGCGCATCGCTAACGAAGGCGATGGAGACGTTATACAAATATCGGAATACATCTCTAGGAGGCGAGTACGTATTATTCAGCTAGAAGCACCGAACAGAAAAGACTTGGGGCAGGCGAACCTATTACGCAGTTCAAGCATCGGATGACTGCAACATCGGATGACTGCAAGCCACGTCGAGGTCTTACTATTGAATTCGCACCTCTCCCATGTCTTCGCTTTCTTTATATGTACTTTGCTGAATATTTAAAGGCGGCGGCCAGGCGATCGTCAGAACCCGAAGTAAGTGACCGATTATATCAACTTTTCGGTTACAATCCCATGGTAGCAGATAGCGGGGGAGAAGGCCTCGTTTGCGTTAGGGACCAATGCGAATGGGACCCCTGCATTCCTAAGCCAGAGAGTTCACAGCCCTCTTCACATGACGAAATCAGAGGAACCCAGCTTGGGTTTTATAGTAGGTAGATTGTCCGAGCTCAAGGAGAACTTTGACTTGCTAATCAGCTTTAGGGCCGAAGCCGAATTCTGTTCACGGTTGTAAGTGAATCGCATGTGCTTTCCCGTGATAGATCGAGTATACTAAGACAGCTGCTTAGATGCACAATCTACGTTCGAAAATCCAGAGAGACTGCGGCTGGCAATCGAGACTCTTCCCCCGGCCGTGTTTCCAGTCCGGGAGGAGCCCTATTTTCCGTAAAATTCATTCATCTCTGCATGACGGCTCGAGCTAATAATTGTATAAGATACCTTATCTGTGAGCATACATTAACCAGACATTCAATATCCGACGCTTATTATACGGTTTGTATTCCCTAAATTGCGCCTGCATCATACTAATTCACTTAGCATCTCCGCCATCAGATCAATCGCGATGCCGCAGCAGCTGTCTCTACGTTCCACAGAATGCTTGAAGGGAAGACTTCGCAGGCCCCTCCACCAGAGGCTACAGCTGTTTTCTCGCTCTTCTTTTCCCTCACAATCGTGGAACTGCGAGTTCACTGGCGTGAGGTCAAGAGACAAGGTAGCGAGTGGACAGTACAATGGCTAGGTACACTTGTAGGCGGGCACGATTTCGGCCAAGGGTGAGTTTTGCCATCCTATGAGACACCATAAGAGGCAGACCGTTGATTATTCAGACTTATAAATCAGCCACAAGATTGTCTTCGAATTAGGAGTAAGTAATAATCCATAAAGTCTCCCCGAGTCAGTTTCCGCGACGGCAAAGAATAGAAGAAGCTGTCTACAGCTCACGCGGGCTTGACAAGAGTCGATCATTCATTGCAGCAATGAGGTTACTGACTCTGCGATTGCGAATTAGGTGGTCTATTTCGAATTCTTAAGTGGGCAAGTAACTGTTTTCGACGGTCTCAAAAACACTGCTAACGAGGTTTCTAAGGCTGAGACACAAAGGTGAGTCCTAGAACTGGTCCTTTTACCTCTGCAATCTGCCTTCGGCTACGAGTCCCCGTGTTCGTGGGTCGCCCCGACAATGTCTTCCGAACAAACGTCTTCTTGCAAAGATCTTTGAAAATGTAAGTGACACCAAACCTCTAGATGGGAGATGATCAAGAAGGCCTTGATAGATGGCAGACTTATATCCGCACTGGATGGTAGCGATACCATCAGTGGAGTTATGGAAGATGTCATTCATGGTAAGAATCTACAGACGATTCATGATGAGATACTTGCAGTTCGACCGCCTGGCCAGATCAAGCAACATTCGCGTAAGCAAGTCTACGAGATGAAGTTTCTAGTCAAGTGGGACCCATTTGACTTCCTGAACTCACAGCAGTATCAAGAAAACATCGCCGAGGCTTTCTCCTCAGCAATCACTCTTACAGGCGCCCGCACAAATGCAGAAGCTCGAACTTGCTCGCAGTATGTGCGGCATACATGGCCGAAAACAGGAGAGTACACGCTGAGTGTTATGGAAGACCTTTTGAGTAGTCATCACAAAGGCACAAAAGAACGTAAGTAGCCTGTGCAACGCATGCTGAGAAGTCTTCTAAGTAAAGGGCTTTAGGGAAGTTTCACGATGATATAACAATGGAAGCCATAATGGAAGCAACAGTAGAGTCCTGGCCAACGTTAACATTCAAAGTATCGGGCCCCGGAGACACGGTCGCGGAAGTAGGCACACAGCTCGCATGGTTGAGTGCTGCACTTCGTAAGAACCCTTCCCCATCTGGCATAATCTCCAGTAAACCATTTGTGGAGCAGCCCGCGAGAACCTCAAATACACCCGGACCACCCATACACCCTGTGTTCTGTACCATTAGTGCCCGTGATACCGAGTCCTCTACGTTCAACAAAAATGATCGTACGCAGCCTGGGCAATGCTGGCACAACTTGTTCAGGAACCGGGTCGTCGTAGAAGACTACCCCATCACATCCAGGTCAGAACACTGTATTGGACTTGAGATCCCGCTCGCTATGTTGGGAATGCTTATCTCGGCTCAGCATATGACTTTGACTGAGCACAGGGTTTACATCAAGGGTTTCTCCGCCATGTTTATTCTTGTCAAGCGAGCTGGAGATATCATGCAATGGCATCTATTGTTCAACAGCGACGGCAGCCACATATCATACCTGGATCCTCGAGTCAGACAACTTGATCTAGTATCTACCAAGTCTTTGGCATCCACCAATTTTGAAAACGCACGTCATTTCGTGGGATGGTGTGAGAGGGTAGAAGAGCTCACAGGTAAACACTTTTCAGAACCGTCTGCAAAGAGTTTGTTGCTTACAAAAATCCATGTGATAGGTACAGCAAGAGCCAGTTACAACATTGAGTCATCGCGCCTCCCTGCCGCTGGGAAGAGCACTTTCCTTCAATCAATTACCATTACAGGCGGGAAATACGCTACCGCTGGCGCGACATTTGCTATTGGTAAGTCTGATAGACCTCCTCACGTCCCTTTGCCGAGTCAGTACACCAGGCTTCTGGAACACATGGCGTCAAGGTACGTGGTATTGTATGATGTGGGCGATAGAAAAGCATGGCTGGTAGATGGCGTTAGCGCCCTCCTTCATCTGGTTCGAGCTTCATTATACAACGATCAAAGCGGTGAGCTCAGACCGCCGTCGCATCGAGGTCCTGTGCAGCTTCAGGAGGCAAGTGGACATTACACAGGTCAGAAAGCCGCCTTTGAAGTTCTCTCAAATCTGCACAATTGTGGGATCATTCTCTCCCAGCAACCATCTAAGTACCAGCACGAAGAGAAGATTGATGAAGAAGGTCTCGCAGTCATCGAAGATAAGGTCACGAAGACCTCTGAGAGTCTCTTCGACCGAGGGAAGGAATATTTGAACGTCCTAGAATATCTCTCTGATTATGAGGAAGATGAAGCTATGAAAGACGGCTGGGCTCTCTCCTGGGAGGGAGTCAGTCCGAAGCAATTCGAGGACGTTCTTAAGGGCTTCGATTTTCGAGCTATCATGAGATGCAGCCCTATAAAACGACAAGTGGCTCATTTGCGCAAATCGGGGAGGAGTCTGCAACGACTTGCGAAACTTATTCCCGCAGTAACACTTTTTGGTCGGAGCTTTGGCGAGCTCATACAACCTTATCAACATGATGGCATAGCTGGTTCCCTGTGCCGGGATTCCATGCAGATGCCCTCTGGATACGATGAAATGGCTGTTTGTGGCTACATCGTCGAGCAAATAATGCGCACGCATGGACACCAGGAAGGTAGTAAATGGGAAATCGTGAGACAAGTATTCTGGCACTCCCCGTTTGGTGTATTTGAGCACGGTAACTGTGGTGGCGACAGAGGAAGATGTAATCTTATCCAGGAAGTTCGGCGAGGACACGCTTTTCCAGAACGCCGAAAAAGCCCCGGACCGCAGGACACAGCGAAGCTAAGCCAAGGCGCGGTAATATTTGGGCACGCCTCGTACTGGGACTCAATTAATGAATGGTGGCGGAGACAAGGCCATTAATCCCATTCCAACTCAACCTGTCTAAAGCTGTGTACGGCAACACAATGATCGATGCTCGGAACCAGAGAACTAGGCTTGGAAGGAGAGTTTTAGACTTGGATAACAGTGATCAGAGAAACAAGCAAAGGGTGGTGAGGTGGGCGTTGGATCGCGCCAGTCAGTCACTGGCACTCCCGACACTGCATTGCAACGCGCGACAGCGCAAGCCTAAGTGAAGTGGGAAAAGAAGCTCAGGTTTAACTTTAGTTTTGAAAGGTTTGACGCCATTTCACGAAGTTGTTGATACTGTCATTACGCTCTGTGTGTCCTCTCCGCGTATTGATGCTAATGAAGGCCTCCATCGCTATCTTGTAAGAAGTGGAAAAGCGAAGTTTCCTCTACCACGTAGCACCTCCGAGTGGCCGCCACGCCGTGTGCGTGAGACTTGTAAGCATCAAGGTCGTGAACCGTGCACTCAGTTTTTGGCCCCTAGCGGCGTCTCTAGCGCGATGACGGGGTTTCTGCCATGAAAGCTCGGACGCGGCTTCCATGCGTCAACCTGGCCACCTTTGCTCCATCCCATTGCGATCCGTACTTGCTCGGCTCTCCTCTCCGATTCTTGCGCATCTACTTGGAGCTTGTGTAGGTAGATTGCCACGTGACTTTCGTTACCAGCTCGACTTCGACCGTGCCGGTGGACGAAGCCAAGCCACCACTCATCGCCATCCTGTCTGCCACACGCTTAGCTGGAACGATCCTCGAGTAAAAGCAACTCGTTCCTCTGTCTCTGAACATGTCTCTCTCCCCATGTTTCGGTTCACGTCGCCCGCGTAGCAACCACTCTCGCCAACCTCTCTTGCCTCAATATGAGCATGACACAGCGCGAGAGCAGCGCCTTCATGAGAAGCTGCACACGTATCAGATGCTTCGTGCCCTCACCCAAGGTTTCATGCCTTCCAATGAGCAGCTGACCGTCAACTTGAGGAGTTTGCTCGCGTCCGACTTCCTGAATCCCGATGACTCGTCTCTGAGTGACTCTGGTCGACTGTTGACGAAGCACTTCAAACAGCTCCTCTACGCTTTCATTGACACGCTCCAGCACAAGAACTCGGCGGATGAGCTGCAGGATTTGATATGGTGTCTTGCCAAGTCCAGGGTCAGCATTGACACCGACGACCTTGCTGCCAGGGCTTCCAAGGCCAAGACCAAGGCCAATGCGGCGGCCGCATATCAGAGCGCCCGCACCGTCGGCACGCTTTTGTTGCAGAACTCAGACTTCCGCGTCTTTCTGGGTGACCTGCAGACAATCGGGCGACAAGTGTTCAGAGACTCGGCCTTGACTGCCTCGAAGGTGGCTGAAGATGCCAGCCAACGCATTGAGCCTGCACAAGCCCCCGCCGATGAGACAGCCGTTGCAAAAGCCGACTCTGAAGAAGCACCATCGAAGAAGGAATTGGCTGGCGACGTCAAGGAGGTCACCAAGACCGTGAAGGAAGGGGCAATGCAGGTTGGCGAAGAAGCTGTGAGGAGCACCGCCGAGCACTTTACCGGAGATGAGCGGCGTATCTTGGTGGGAAGACTTCAGGCTGCAGTGACAAATCTTCGCCAGCGTCCGAACTACTCCGACTCCGTCTCCACTTTGGCTACTTTGCTGCAGCGGTACGCATTTGTCTACACACGTATGATCACTGACACGATCGATACGCTCGAGGAGGATACGCAGGAGAACAAGGAACTTGATCAAGCGTTGAACAACTTCGGTGCTCTCCTCAAGCGGTTTGGCGATCCACTGGAGTGGGAAGTGCTGCAACAGAAATTTGAGCGCATCGTACACGACTCGCAATCCTCTCCAGACTTTGAGAAGCTGATCAACGAAGTCTCAGAGGCTGTGCATCGAATGCTGACGGATCCGTCCATATACGACGGTGATAATCCCGAAAAAGAAGTCAAGCGTATCCGGGATCAGTCACAAAAGGGCGAGCGCGGACACTCTCTGTCAGAAGACGTTGACAGCTTGGTGAGACAGGTTCGACGCACTGCAACATCCGTGTATGAGGACGAAGATGTTGCCAGGATGTTCAAGATCTTCCACAGGCTGAGCGACATACTGTCACCAAAGGGTGCTGCTGTCAATTCACACCTCCTCCGCGACTCTTTGAATGTGTTTCTGCCTGTCATAATCAACGCCGTCCAATATCTACCTATCCCGCGCCTCGAGCTGTCTTTACCAGAGTTTGACCTTCTCCTCGAGAACCTCATCCTCGAGCCGGGAATCACAGTCAACCAGACATCATTCCTACCCTTCCGCTTTCGAGTCGAATCCTACAACAAAATCGAACTACGCAAGACCCTCACGAGCACGGTATCTAGCACCGCTTCACTCTTCACAATCAAGATTGACGGCCTCTCAGTACGCGCTGACGATCTCGGCTACTGGCTCAATCTGCACAAAGGCATCTTCCGCTTCGGTGATGAAGGACTGGCATCATTTCATCTGGACCAGCGTGGCATCGACATCCATCTCGACGTCGAAGTCGGCAAGGAGCGTCTCGAAAGCATGCTCACGCTCAAGGCGGTGCGTGTTCGCATCCACCATCTCAGCTACACCTTGCGCAACAGCCGCTTCTCTTTCCTTGCTCACTTGCTGAAACCGATCATCCGTCCCATCATCCGCAAGACGATCGAGAAGCAGCTCGCCAGCGCAATAGCGGACTTCTTCCACGTGGCTAACAGAGAGTTACTGTTCGCGCGCGAGCGTCTACGAGCTACGAGAGTCGCTGATCCCGACGACTTGATGACGTTCGTCAAGGCGATCATGGCTCGTCTGCAGCCTGAGGATAATCCTGACGTATATGCCCGACTGGCGGTCAGTCAGCCAGGCAAGGGCATCTTCAAGGGCAGGTACACGCCGGGCAGTCTGGTGAAGCTATGGGAGCAAGAGGGGAGAAGAGCGACGGAGCACATCGATGACTTCGACAAAGGAGGTTGGCGCAACGGGATCTTTGATCTTAAGACCACGCCTGCGGACAACGGGAGCGTCTGAGAGTGCAGAAACATATCGGATGGAAAGGAGCTCTGTATCAATATAATGACATGGCAGAAGTGTATCATAACAGTGCATCAGCTACTGAGGAACAATAATGGCAAGCATGTATGATAGTCTGCCTGGACTCGCGAGCAGCTCAAAGCATGTACCTACCTCACACAACTCTAGATCACATGTCCAGGCTTGCGCACTTGGAGAGGAGCTATTCAAATTATCGAGAAGCTCATACCGAGACGCAATGCAAGCTAGAAATACATCGTAGCCTCCACCACCCGCTCCGCTCAAGAACTCCTCCCCTCTCCTCCGTGTAACCATCACACTGATCTCATCACCCATCGCACTCGTACGACTCAGCCCCGCAAGTACCGAGGCCAGCCCACTCCCCCGGGATTGTGCTGAAACCGCCCTGACTCTGCTGCAAAAGTGCCGGCGTAGCGTGCGCGCTACCGCCCACGCGAGCGCGAGCGTCTGAGTTGCCGGATGTGGTAAGCTGGAGACTTGCTGGAGATGGTAGGTAGCGTACGAAACTTGAGAGATGGCGGTTGACTCATGTTGTTCTTGCGTAGGTAGAGCAGGCGTGATGATCACAATGCGAGACAGACGTGAAGTGGTGAACGATGCGAAGCGAAGAATCCGTGGTGGCCGCAGCGCACAACACGGTACATGGATGCTGACCTGACCTGGAGTTTGCAGACCTGCAGGGGTCCATTATCACTCTCCGCCCCTCCCAGAATCCCAGACCCCAAGCAAGTCAGACATTCCCAGTCATGCAGCATCTCACAACAAGCCACCGCGCCCGACCAAAGCAGGCCAGCTCGGCACTTCCAACTCCACCGCCGATCCATTCGAAGTCCCAGCCGCGAATGTCTCGGAGTGTAATAAAGACAAGGAGGTGTGCCGGTACAAAGAGCGCCAGGGCGCTCCGTATCTCGGCTTGCGAGTCATGCGGAACGTGATAATTGTCCGCTAGAAGTATGCGCTAGGGGGTATACGCTAAACGGTATGCGCTAAACAGACGCTAGGAGTACATGCCACATCGCGATCTCCCCTTTCTTCGTAGGGACGCCAAGGTAGCGCTCAGTTCTTGACGGTCAGGAACTCACTTTTCAAGTAAATCACTGAAATAAACTCCCAAAGTGCGTTACAAGTTACTGACATCACGTGATGCTGTGCACGGCTCTTTTAGCCCCAATTCTGGGCAGGGGCTTCAAAATTCCTTAAAATTTGGGATCAAAACCCGACCCTCAAGAAACTTTTTGGGGAGACGTATTTTCGAGCGGCACCAAACTCTGTTCTGTATACTGTCCTTCTACTTTAGGTAGTAAAGTGTGCACAGACATACAAAATAAGGATTCGTTACCGTATTTCTTACGTCAGAAACTGGCCAGTCGTGACAGTAAAATACTGTGTAAAATACACGCCCGAGCCCTACGCCAAGGGAGCTGAGACGTGGCTCGGCATTTGTATCCCACTAGGTTGATTCATTCGTACGGTACGGACTGGAAGGGTCATAGTGATCGACATGGACTAGCACTCGACTCCTGCGTCGCAGCGTGACGCGTGGCAGCGCAGGACATGAAGATCGACGATGTCAAAATAAAGTTGCACCACCCGCGTGGCTTGCAGCAGTCTCACTTATCTACACGCTACAGCCTTGCCCCTGCGCAGACGCACGCGAGATGAACGTTTACATGCGCGGTGCGGAGATGAGATGGCAGATGCGCCGAGATCAAGCGACAACGTGGCCGCGGCAATGCAATAGCAAAGGGATACGGAGTAGTGAGATTAGGTGTGGCGCGTGGCTTGCAGGAGGCTTGCCAACGGCCTGTCCTTCGACTCTCCCCTGTCGCAACCGACCAGCTGGCGGCTTCCAATGCGAGTTATGCCAGGCGACCGGGAGGCTTGCAAGTTGTCTACCGCAAGCAAGCTAGCAAACAAAAAAGCCAACAGCAGCCAACCAACCTTTCGCATGCCAGCGTCCTAGCCCGCGCACGACGCACCGTCACGCACGTCCAAAAATGCAAGTACCGAGCGCGTGGCAGGCGCCGGGGGTGCGACGCCGAGTCGGCACTTGGTCCACGTGTGAGTCGCGCGGGCTCGGAAGGCGTGCAATCAGCGCTGCACACGGTGGAACGGGTTTGACCCTGCGTTACTCCGTATGCGTGCTGCTCATGCGGTGATGTAGGTTTCGGCTGTTCGGGTTTACGGGGGTGAATGTGAGAGCGAGATGCTTAATGACGTGGGATTTGTATGGGATAGGATCGTGGTTGTCGCAGGAGCACTAGAATGACGGCGACGGCAAGGTCATGATTTGCACAAAGTCGCGTAATGATAGTTGCATAGCGCTGCAAATAGCAGACTACCTATATTCACCTGAATCCAAAGCACTGTGTTCCCTGTTGACATAGCCGCCGAAAAACAAAGACTGAAATACAATGTGCCTCCGAGATGTTCGTCCAAAAAAGCGACCGTGCCTCCACAGATATGTGTCGGTAGTATCCAATCAGTATGTGTGCAGATATGTACAGATCTTATGCTGTAGCCAGAAAACCAAATGTAAAGTTGCGAGCGCTAGCCTCCCATGCTTGTGTATTCAATTCGAGTAGGCGTATGTGTGTATTAGATGCCGTGGAAAACGAGAGTAATAAGTTGGATAAGAGACGTGAGGTTGGGGTATCAATGTGTCTCGGCCGTGATATGCGTTGACGTGGTTGCAGATCAGATGTGGGTGATGTAGATCGTCTCGGATGTCGATCTTAAGATTTGCGTCGTCCGGTGGTGATCAAGTGTCGGGTAGATAATCTTAAAGATCTGAGAGGAGGGTCGATCGACTTCACGGGCCACTGCTGCCAAAGGAAGAAGACGCTGGGTAAGACATCTCTCCATCGCCAGTATATTCGCGCAGCTTCCGCTGGGTGTTGTACAGAATCCGGAGGTTTGTTTGCATGGTCGGCGCCAGAGGAGCCAGATGGCTGATGAAGTCGACGGTGCGAGCGATGAGCATGTCAATTTCGCCTTTGTACATGAACCACCCTGCAACGTTATGTCCAGGAGCATTGGTGGTGTAGCAAGCTGCAAGAACGAGGATATTCCCAAATTGCCTAGGAATCTGATCAGCGACTGGCAGAAGGGACACTGACAATGTACTTACGCATGAGCAGTGCCAAATATGTTTGTCAAAATTGGTCGTCCGTGCAGACCGTCAAAAGATGTCGTGGATGCCTTTGCCGCGTCGACGCAATTCCGAGCCATGCCAATCATGCCCTGCTTCTCCTTGGTCTTCATGTCTCGATGCTGATCCTTTGGTAGGAACGGCAGCTCTAGCATGTGATGCAAGAAAGGTCGATGGATGATGTATCGTGCTCCGTAGTACTTGCCTCTTAGGCGGGCATCATTGATGTATCGTGCGGGCTCGTCGTGATCTTCCCATCGCAAAGCGATAGGCAGCGTATTGCGCCAGTCGTTGAGCTGATCAGCCAAGTCATCGGCGGAGTAGATTGTCCAACCTGGATTCTTGAGACGTTCCTCTGATCACAGGTGTCAGTTGCGTCCACCTGCAGGAGGTGCGTCTGTATGAGGATTGACTTACTGCCGCTGTTATAGAGCGCAGAGTGTGCACGATTCAAAATCTTGCGCAAGTGGATCTGCGCCCAGTAATAGCAGAGATTAAGATACTCGGGCGAAGTCGTTGCGTATTCCAAAGTCGACCAGTTGGGAAGCTCCATACGATCTTCGAGCCGCGAAACACCACTATGAGGTAGATCTAGTTCTGCGAGGATGTCGCTACAATTTGCCAGTTTAGTCAGTACATGTCACAGCAAAATGTCAACCTGGCGGATCGACTTACCTCTCCAACTGCAGACATGTCCAGTAAGCAAAGCGAATTGCGTCAGCACGGTCCGGCTCCATGTTGGGAAAAGAGCTAATTGTACCGTCAGTAAATAATATACACTGGAGGGAAACGCTAGAAGCATACCTTTCGTCCTTGAACAAAAGTAGGCAGTCAGTGCATGCAGAGTTAATCCAACGCCAACTGTCAATGACGCGAGCCATCTGGCCATAGTAGATCCCAGCCAGTACACTCGACTGCACATGCACAAGATCTGGGCTGCCATGATGCTCACCAAGGATGCCGACTGCGTATGCGAAGTACGCCAAACCAGGAATGCGGTCAATATTGCGTGGTCGACCATTGTATCGGCCAGCGCTGCTATCTGAATAAGGCGAGGGCGCAAATCCGTCCGGGGTTGGCGCATCAGGTGGGAACAGCGGCGTTGCTACTGAGTGGGGCGTGTTGGCGTGAGAAGGCGACCTATGGTTCGCGTATGCCGGGTTGACGTCTCCTTCGCTCACAGGTGGGGGAAAGGCTCCCTTGTGCTCGCAGACCCGACCAAGAGCAAGGATGAGCAGCATAAGAGCATTGTTCATCGACCTCTCCAAAGGCCGACGATACGTGTCTGTACCTGCTTTCATCGTAGGCGTAGCGAATCGCTCATCCATAGTCACATCAGAACGCTTTCTCTTCGGCGCTTTGAAACCGCCTGGTGCTTCTGCTTGTTCCGCAGACACTGGCGGGCTCGAGACGCCAGCCGCGGGATGTGCGTAGCCATCGTAGCCGTATCTGCGGATGAACCTTTCAAACAGCCGCTGCAAATGCATCTTGTTCAAGAACGGATGTAGAATCCAGATGTTTTGCAAGAAGTTCTCGTAGAGCCTGTTGATGGTGGCAGTGTCGAGACTCAGCGTGCCATCGGGGTTGAGCCCTCCCTCTGTGTCAACAGCTGGTATTGTCGGCCCGTCAAATCCGATGCCCCAGTTCCCGTCTCCTGAAGACGCAGTGTTGGAGGGACTGGAGGCTTCTCTGTCAGATGTCGACGGCTGCTTGACAAAAGCGGGAGGAAAGCTCTTGCTGATCCCATCCGAGCCTTCGCCTTGTCCAAATATACGAAGGTTTCCACGTTGTGTTTCTCCACGCATCACGTAATTCTGAGCATATTCTATGTCAATGATGCCCTCATAAAACGGGTGAATGGCATGCCAAGAGATCAGTAACTTGTGCGCAGCTGTTGAATGCTCCAAAGGAATAGAAAGTTGCCCGGCAAGGGGATCCCACCGCTTCAATGCGGGATCGATCTTCTCGCGCATATGTTGCTGTGGCGTATGGCGTGTACCTCCATCAGAGGCCTGACTGCCCACGGGTGAATACGCAGCTCCGCCTTGATTTGCATGCTGAGCTTCGTGTTGTCGTCGACTGTCAGATCGACTCAAAGTGGCTCCATGCTCAAACCCATTGACGGGTTTTGGCGATGCAAATTGCGATCTCGCGGCCGGGCTTTGAGGGATCTCCGAGCTGCGCTTGACATGCGCTTGCACACCACGCATATCATCTCGCAAATCTCGCAGTTCACGATGAAGTATGGATTTAATAGACGAATCAAGCTCCATACGCAACTCGTCTTTCCGCACATAGGTGCCACGCAGATGGTTCAGATTGTTTCCAACGTCACTCATCTGCTGTGCAAGACCACTGATCTGGTCCATCACTTGCATCATAGTACGCTCTTGTCTGAACGTGTGTCAGCATAGCACGCATAAACTGCTCGATGAGGCATGTACATCCTGAACTTACTTGGGTGGTGGAACGTCTCGGTAATGGCATTGCGTCCCATTTTGCTTGCAGTTTCCGCAAATAGGTTTCTCCTCGTCGCATTTGCATTTCTTCTGTCGACAACTCTCACAAGCCTGTCGTACGATGTGTTAACAGCAGTGACTACAGTCGCCGCAGTCAGTATTTACATACCTGAGAAGCTCTAACAGCTTTCCGACGAGGCTGTCCGTCAGCTTGGACTGTGATCATTTGACCATAGGACCAATAGTCGCCGGAGGGGTCTGCCATTTGGTGAGACATTGACGGATATGGCGGACCTCGATCAGGCTGCTGCGGCGGTGGCATGGTCATAGGAGGCTGCATGGGCTGATCATGGTATGGCGAGTGCACAGCTTCCCCAGGGCCGCGGTATGAATCGTTGTAGTATTGCGGCGCGTGCTTGACGTTTGGGTCGGTAGGCGTGAGGATTGGACCCGGCCCTTGTGTAGCTGGTGTGGTAGGTGTGCGCGCCGACAGCGGCTCGTTGGAGTATTGTCTTGCATGGTATTGCGGTCCATGATGATGGTATTGACTAGGTTCTGAGGACTCGCCATGTTGAGTAGGCATTGGAAGGGTGGATGCATGAGAGGAATAAGGTCGAGCGCGGTGATCAGCAGAGGCAGAGGGTGGGCCCGACAGAGGTGGCGGATGTTGCGCCGACGAGCTGGATGAGGCCGAGTTGTGATGTGACGTCCGCCCCGATTCGATGGACGTGCGGTGCTGCTGTGGATGTGATGCAGTATGATGTGAAGGCGGCGTGGGTGGTGGGTGTCGACCTTGATGGTGAGGTGAGGAGGGTGGTGGAGGGTAGTGAGGCTGGCTAGGGTGCGGTGGCAGGGATGGCTGAGGCGGTTGCTGAGGATGATGAGGATGATGTGGGTAGGGTTGATGTGAAGGGATCTGATGGAGGACGGGACGAGATGATGAACGTTGCGGCGGCGGCGGCGGTAGTCCAGGTGTGGTGCCGGGAACGTGCTCGTATGAACCCAGTCGCGGCCGCTTGGAATCGACCTCGACGGATGTCATAGTGAACCGAAGGCGCAGGGACTATGACTGAAACAGTGGTGGTGAAAAGCTCGACAAGGCGGGGAGGCTAACAGCATCGATGCTCTTGCGTCCATCAGCCGGCATCATGCTGCTGCCGGGGCCAGAGCTCGGTGGACCTCCGACGAGTGACGGAGAAAAGAGGGAGAGGGTGGTGGTGGTGGGAGGACGCTGAGGGGGTGCGCGTTGGATCGGAGAGCGTCTGATCAGGCGAAGATGCGCGGAGAGTAGCAAGGGCGTGTGTGAGCACTGAGCACCAAAGCCGCGCTTGCCCCGTGCGCTCGGAGGGAGAAAGATGGGGGTTGGCAGGATTGAGAAGATGAGGAGAGCCAATCCGAGGAGGAGGAGCGTGCGGCACGTGTGCGATTGGACCAAGCGCCGAGTTAGGAACGTGGCTAAGAGACAGAAGGATCCCAGACTATGCAAGTGCCGGCATATAGTAGCTCCCGTTGAGGTGGGAGATGAGGGACAAGGCTTTGCCTCTTTGTCGTCGCCGAGCTGGACGGATGGCGCACTAGGACGGAAGGCGGCAAGGCCAGGAAGGCACGGTAGCAATGTAATAATAACAGAGCTCGCCTCGAACCGCTGCTAAGCGACGGCAGAAGCAGTAGAGAGCGAAGAAGAGCGTTGGAGAGGTTTGTGCATTGGGCGGCGAAGAGTGCAGCGTGTCAGCCCCCTCATCTGCCTACCTACGGTTGAGGCAACTGGTAGGGAGATGGCAGCGATGGTGGGGAAAAAGACCCTGCTGTAATCATGCAATAGTGGAGGGTACGTAGCTACAGGGCACGTCTGGCGGTGAGGGAGGGTCGAAATCAAAGGACAGGACAAGCGCGCGATAGCTAGTCGCACTCTGGCAGCGTTTGGGGATGGAGCAAGGACCCGAGGCTGATTGACCACTGATGAGATTGGGTCATGGTCCGTGTATACCCCGATTGGGCAATGATGGGGGGAGCTCGGGGCTAAAAGAGCGGCCTGTCTCTCTCGAGTGTCCGCCCATCTCTCGCAGCCAGCAACGTGCTACCAACGCGAGGTAGATTTCGTTTGTCGACGGTTCGGTGGCTACTCAATCTCACAGGACACCTAGACCTATTAGCAAGCCTTTCGCAACCGTGCCATCGTCGGGGCTTTCTGTGAGTGAGGCTACTTCGCTTATGGTCGATCGGGCGGTGACGAAGATGGCGGCATGTTGTTGATCGAACACATCGTCCGACCCGGGACATGACAAGGAGTGGTCAGTGTTCGCAGACTAGTGAAGCGCGCGACAGCCACCGCGCCGGGTCTTAATGAAAACGCCCATCGGTGACCAAAAATCGCACGCAGCCGGAGAATACATGCGACATTGGCGCGCCAAGCGACTCATCTCGTGTCGCCCTCAATCCAGAAACGACGAGACAGCGTTGCAACGACAAGCTTTCGGTACTTGCATGCGGTACCAAAGTCGTAGAAAGCGTTTGCTGCAGACGTTTGCAGGTCAGGCCTTGCGACTGCGCAATGCTCCAAGTATGAGTGTGTGGCAGGGAGGTTCTTCACAGTTTTGGTGATTGCTGTCTCAGGCCAAGATGTAGTCGGTACTTGCGCACCGCGTGAGACGGTGTGAGCCAAGCAAAGGTCACAGCGTGCCGTCATTTCCAGAACTTGGTCACCTGGGACAACGAGTCGCTGGCTTTCTGCAACCCCACTCCATGTGCCTCCGACTCGCGTGCTCGGCATTTACGGAGTAACCGGTCAACATCCACTGCACGTCATTCCATTGTTCTCATCACAGTCATCTTCGTGATCGCGTGTCTAGCACCATAATATCCCTCATATGGTTCTTCCCATGCGCGTCGGCGCGATGCGCTGAGCACCCTCACCAGCTGGGGCCGCAGGACATGGTTTCCATGATAAGAAACGACCAACACCCTTAATCTGCCGGCCGGGGGCTTGTTGCCAAGGACCATTCTCCCCGGAGAACCGGAGGTCCGCCGCCTACGTTGTCTTTTGTGCATGAGTAGCCAGTATTCACATTTAGCAATACTTGTGCCCAATTGCGCTGTCTCAGGAGTCAGCAGCATCCCTTGCTGCCATGCATGATGCGCTACCTGTAACCTCCTAATCGACTTTAATCTCAAATGCCGACCACGCGCTCGCTTGTGGCGCCCACGATCTTCGAGAATAATGAAACTGCTAGCTCAACGTCCGGCGCGCCTATTTGATTACGAACAGCACGTGGTGGCGCTTTCAGGGACTTCAATGCTCCCTCATTATGATGTACCCATGTATAGAATCTGATGTCAGTGGCTTCCACCACGTAGCAGCACGTCGCATCGTTGCGCAAAGCCATGAAGAGTGTCCTGAACCATGATCGGCGACTGCGTTCGTATCCATTGCACGACTGAGACTCTAAATTGCGCCATAGGGAAGGTCGAACTCGTTGCCTGTACAATTTTTGGCATTACTTGTACTGGAGCATTCCGAGAGAGCGGCGAGCAGCGCAACAGTTCCGCTGCGCTGCAAAGAACAGCTGCCCTCGCGACAGACGCTCGCTCGTCGCATCGCGTATCTCTCGCACAGGTATCCGGAGGCGCAGACTGAACAGCTCCTTCTTGAGAGAGGTTGTGTCTGCATACGAGTGGCTGACCTGGACAGCTGCTGCACGAGAGACTTGTTTCGCGGTGTAGCCATGGGAGGTTGTGCCTGTATAATTGCGTGATGGTCACTATAACCAGTGCATTATACGCACGTTGATAACTTCACCTTGCGCTTGCACTCCCGTTTATGTCCCCCCTTTGAATCAAATCAAGCGGCTTTCTTTTGTATTCGCACAAGGCTCGCGTCCTCTTTCATGGACCTCTTGGATTCCCGAATCAACGACGACTTAGTAACCATGGCACCTCAGGGCATGTCTGCCGCCTCAACAGATGAGGACCATTTTCACGAAGTTGTTGTAAACCTTGTGTCGTGTTGCGCGTCTGTCAACGTGGCCTGCCCAGGCTCTTTGAACGCCATGACACGACGGCGACGACATTCCATTTCATGTCTGACAAGCCTCATACTCCCACACACGCATACCACGCACCCACTGATTTCAACGCATGTGTTCTCAAAGCCCTACGACCATTTTCAAAAATCTTCAACTTTTGGTGGTAGTGACTGTTCGGGAGTTTTGAGAGTTTCAGAAATTTTCGAGATTTGAAGAAGACAAAGCGATTTTTTAACGGCGGAACTTCTTGGAGTTTCTGGTATCGTTCGAAAGAGGATGAGAAACTGTATGTGTTGTGCCATTATCAAGCTCATCGGGGTTCATTTGCGAGTTCTTGGTTTTCAGTTCATCAAGCATGGCATTCTCCTGGCACTTCAGTATCTTGTCGTCACATACTCTATCACCTGCATCGTCATACTGATCGCCTGTGCTCTTGTGTCACCACTTTCGCACTGTTACCTGCGGGAAACGGCAAACAGTTTCAGGGGTTTGGCGAGAGAAGAGAAGGGTCGCCCAGCTCGTCCAGTGTCATCGCTGGAGAGCGGCAGTCATAGCGCGTGCACAGGAAACGGAGGCATTCCTGCGTCAGCAAAGAGATCAACGAAGACAGCATCAAGAAGCCATGTTGGAGCGGCAGAGGGCCAAGTTTGAGCAACAGTGTCTTGTGGAAGAGCGCGAAGTGCAGGGTCTCAACTTGAGGATTTCAAGAGGTTGATGGATCAAGTTGAGGGCGCGGTACAGAAGCGTGCGAAAGACGCCGCCTGCTTCCCCGATCCACGCTTCCAGTGGTGCGACCAATGCCACGCTATTGCGCGCAGCTGCAAATGCGACATCCATGCTATTTGAAAAGGCTTAGGAACGAGGCGGAACGAATTTGCCAAGCGCTTGCGACATGCTCTACATCCGGACCGCTTTGAGCATCGTAAACCACCGGCGAAGCGAAAACCCAAGAAGGAAAAGGCTGAGGAACTATTCAAGATCTTCTCTGCCATATCCAGTCAGCCTGCCTGAAGATAAGGCGGTCACTGCTTCCACTCGACACAATGATCATAAGCGTCTACGTGTATGCGCCGCAAAATTGACTGAAATGCGATCGGGGTTGCACCTGACTTGCTACACTCATTGGTCGTGGATTATGCGACCATTGAGATACACCTGATGATCACGAAGACGCCAGTCCGAGCTACGAACAAATGGGGTGGAATGTAGTAAATGCGTAGCATTCATAGCTTTACGTCCTTACCTGCCCATGCATATCCGGAGTGAGCTCAGCGGAGATGAATGAAGTGAAGTGACCAGAGCGGAGATGTTCCGCTTCGTATGGCGCCGGAAATTCCCGCCCCGCGTCTTCATTCCTTTGCGCAGACGCGGTCTCTTTTGCTAAATCGCAGTTCATCACACACATCCGCCGTTGCAAAAACCCTGGTCGCGATCCTATATGCTGTCGCTTCCTTAAAGACGGCTTTAGTCGCGTAATGCCTAGACCGAATCGTAGCACTCGCCGCGCAGCCCAAAGCCCTGCCACACCGCCGCGTCGCGCCAGTAGGAGAGTGACACAATCTATCCGTATGTTGAACACGAAACTCATGTAGCGACCTCGGCTTACCATTAGATAGGCACGCCAACACCAGCACCTGAAATATCAGAAGAAGACGAGGAGATACTGCAGCCAGAGACCAATGAAGAACTTCCGTCGCAAGAAGAGGGTGATCCAGAAGATGGGGCTCAAGATGCTGAAGAGGGAGGGGATGCATCCGAGGAAGCATCAGACCAGCCCGTGGTGACACCGCGACGAAGACCGGGAAGACCTCCTCGGACGCGGCCTCTACCAGTGGGTTGGCCGCCAGCCGATCAGGATGGAAATGATGCTTCTGAGCTGGGCACGCCAGGGCGACGAGGACGCGGCAGAGGTAGAGGTGGGTGGAGAGGAGGTCCTCGAGGACGCGGGAGGAGGGGTGGAGCGCCGCCAATTACGAAAGCGCCGCTCGACGACGAAGGCAATGAAATGGACGTTGTAGACGACGAAGTTGTACAACCAGAGCATAGCGAGGGTGAGAAGAAGGTTGACAAGGATGGCCGCTTACAAGGAGGGAGAGAATATCGAGTGCGGACATTCACCATCGCCGGACGCGCGAACAGACTCTACATGTTGTCAACGGAACCAGCTCGCTGCACAGGTTTTCGGGACAGCTACTTGTTCTTCGCCAAGCACAAGATGCTTTACAAGATCATAGTCGGCGAGGACGAGAAAAAGGATCTCATCGATCGAGAGGTACTTCCGCACAGTTACAAGGGTCGCACAATCGGCGTGGTTTCAGCGCGTTCAGTCTACCGCGAATTCGGTTCGAAGATTGTCGTGGGAGGGAGGAAAGTCATTGATGACTACAATCCTGACGAGGCACGAGCGAGAGGCGACATAGAGGGCGAGCTGGCTGATCCGTACGATCGGATGCCGGACAAAGGCCAGGGGTACAACCGTAACCAGTACGTTGCTTGGCATGGTGCCAGTAGCGTCTATCATACGAACGCACCGATAGGTCCTATTGCTGTCGGCTCTTTGGCGGGCAAGAAGCGCGTGGCGATCACTTCCGCAAACTGGATGTATGAGCATGCGCGAGAAGCGAGCCGATTCAACTCGAGCCTGGCATCAGCTCGACACCTCGTGCAAGACGGGGTTTACGACCCTCACACGAATCTGATGTGCTTCCCCCAAATCATGCAGCCGACTCATGCAGTGTGGGAGCAAGTCGAGGAGCCGTCTCAAACTCCACCAGCTAAGAAGAGAAAGATTGAGCAAGTCAACGGCCATACTCCCGCGCTGACAAATGGAGTGCATGACGACCAAGACATGCCAGACGTTCAAGAGCAAGCGTCCCCCAATGGATTACTCGAACCTTCAGCGTTTTTGGAGAGGAATTACCTTATTGTCGATACTGAGCTTGTCACGCCGCAACACGCGGCTTGGGCACCGCCAGACCGTCGCAAAAGGGCTTTCCCACCACAAGAATCGGTAGATGGCGAGGATGATTACGACTTTGACAACATTGCAGATGCTGGCCTGTTGCCTCACGGGCCGCCGCCGATATCCGATGACATTCTCGCAACCTTCCCGGCTGATGCTAGAGAGGCTTATCTTCGCGAACGCAGGTTGCAAGGCGATTGGCAACACATATGGACAAAGAGCGCGGCCGTCCGGCGGCCCAAGATTGGAATAGCTAGCATGACTACGGGTGGCTAGAAGTCACCGCAGCCTTTTGGATCTAGGTTTGGCAAGATGGCGAGGTTCGCAGACGTCGAAGACTGATGCATGCATAATCACATCATAACATTGAAGCTCATGTCATTGAAAGCTGTTCATATCTATGTGAACTCCCAGGAAGACCCAGAAAGCTTCTCACTTCATACGATGCGCCGGCGATATGTCTACCCGCCTAAGATCTAATATCTAAAATCGGAATCCGTGCAGCACATGATGAACAGGCACCTCGAGCCTTCGCAGACTCGGAACAGGCTATTGGGTCTGTGACCTGCTCCACGGGTTGAGCCATGGAGCACCAGAACCGGAGAGTCAGTAATGCTCACAGCAACCTTACCAATGCTTGCCCCCAGGAACACGGCCCTTTGGAGTGATCCCATAGAGCAGTACAAAAACAGTGAGTAGCGAAGCGCGGCGCGGCGCGTCACGATGAAAAGCGAACTTCCATTAACATGCAGAGGCAACATTGAAGGGTAAAGAGTCCGTTCGCATGGTCTGGTCAATTCCAGATAGCCACAATGTGTTTCTCGTCATACAACTGCGCTTCACACGCGATACCGGCCGCCTGTTCAAATAAGATCCAACCATTACCTCTTCCAGACTCGGCACATAAGCTCGTTCAGTACCTGACTAACCTCCTCTTAGCACGACATTCTCATTCGACATCGGTAGTATGAGTATGTGCGGTGCCTCAGCTCTTACAAAATGAATATATCGCTATGATAATCTTTGAGGCTGCTGCTGTGATCGCCGTGTCCTATCAAAGTTTGTGGCGAGACGTCTTCGAGCGACTGCCATGTCTTCACGCAAGCTATGCCTGCGATCCCAGGAGAGATTAGTCTGCTCGGTCCCTCCGCATTGTGAGTTTACCTCCGATCAAGCGCGACGGCTTTCTCCAGCAGGCATGCGAAAGCGCGGTCGTTATACCGGCTTTTGCGGAGGTTGTGGGTATAAGGTAAGGACGGTAGGGAGCAATGTACTAGCCGAAAGTGTGTGTTGAGCTCCGCTCTGGTGGCAGCATCGCCCACAAGCTCAAACGCCATCATAAGAGACAGCTTGCTTAGACAACGGATGAGGCTTTCTTCGCAGCACAAGACAGGTGATGCCATTTATCTGGCGCGTGCGAAGTAAAGCCGGAGGGCGAGCACCGACCCGCTACCGAATGTAGTACTACTTCGGCCCCGTACCTCAAGTGTAGCCGTTACAGGCGAGCAGTCAAACGGGAAGGGCCGCTGGGTGTTATATGCATTGCAATATAAGGAGAACGCTGAGTCCTTCATGTAGTAGGGAGCGTTGATATAGGATATATTATGGCTACCACTACCTTGCTTAAGGGCGGAACAGCCCTCATCCACGGTGACGATGACCACGTCACTCCAACCAAGACCGACATCTTGATCAAAGACTCTAAGATCAGCCGTATCGCAGCCGACATCTCTGACAGCGAAGCCTCGCAAGTCCTCGACTGCAAGGACAAGGTCATCAGTCCGGGCTTTGTTGATACTCATCACCATGTCTGGCAAACACAATTGAAGGGCCAGCACGCCGACCACACCCTTCTACAGTACTTCGCGCCTGGCAACTACAGCTCTCTGTTCTACACAGCCGACGATGTCTTCTGGGGCCAGCTCGCAGGCGCACTCGAGGCCCTCGACGGCGGTACCACCACTCTTGTCGACCACGCCCACGTGAATTATTCACCAGATCATTCCTACGCTGCCATCAGCGCGACGCTCGCCTCCGGCATCCGCTCTATCTTCGGCTACTGCCCTACGCCGCGCGCCAAAAGCCTCAGCCCGTTCGAGGCCGACTTCGACATCTTCCCGCCGTGGGTCATGCAAACATTTGACGAGCTCGCCGCCGCCGCGCCTTTCGAAAATGGTCGCGTGCTACTCGGCTTCGCCTTCGATGGTCTCTTCCTGCCCAAGGAAATGCTGCAGCCAATCTTCAAACATGTCGTCGATGCTGGGGCCCACTTGTACACCGTCCATGACACCGCCGGACCGAGCTTTGGCAACTTACCTGGCAAATTGTATGATCTTAAAGATATGGGCTTGCTAGATCCGAGGATGAAGACGCTAATATCGCATCCGAATGGGCTTCACGCGAAAGCTGTGCCGGACCTGGAGAAGTACAACGTCTCGCTGTCGAACACGCCCACCTCAGAGCTGCAGATGGGTATGTCTAAGCTCGAGAACCCGCTACCCGTTGCGCTTTCGGATGCTGCGCTCGCGCCGTACTGTAGTATCGGTATAGACTGTCACAGCATGGTTTCGGCGTTCATGCCTGGCCAGTTGAGAGAACTGTTATCAGCCACGCGGATGCACAGGCACCACGAGAACTACAAGGAGGGTAAGTGGAGTAGAGCATTGACTTCTGCAAAACCCGGCGAGGGCTTTCCAACGGCGGAGCAGGCTTTCAATGCAGCGACCCTTGGCGGTGCGCGCGCCGTGGGCTTGGAGGACAAAATCGGGAGGGTCAAAGAGGGCTACGCTGCCGATTTGGTGATGTTCGATGCATCATCACCGGGCATGGTTGCGGCTGCGGAGACGGACCCGGTCGCTGCCGTTGTGTTTCATTCAGGTGTGCGCGACGTGCACGGTGTTATGGTGGATGGCCACGTAAGGAAGTGGGATGGCAAGCTGAAGGATGTGCAACTCGATGGCGAGGTTCAACCTGGGCCGCTGGCAGCTTACCACCTGCCGCAGACGGGCACGGTTACCTGGCCGACAATTGCAAAGCAAATTCTAGAGAGCAGAAAATCCATCTTCAAGCGGAGGGAGGGAGCGGATTTCAAAGCCAACGAGGATGCTATTGCTGGAATGTTTGGAATGGCCAAAGATGCGATGATCGAGTGAACAAGCTGGAGAGGCAGTTGGTTTGGATGGATATATACAACTCACTATCTAGGTGGACTGGAGGTACATGATACCGTACCTCATGTCGCCACATGAATCACACTCTCCTCATTCGGGCTCAGAATAGCCGTGGCAACCGCTGCTATTGCCGCCAGTATCACACGCTTTATGGCGGTGAGTAACATCCAAGAATATAGCAAACTGCTGTGGGTCGTGAGGGGTAGAAGCAAAAATTGCATCGTTATGATGCGTCCTGCATGAAGGGCGGCAACTTTCGGCGTGAGAAACGTAGTGGGACCCTTAGGCCTGCTGAGTAATGAGGCCATGCTCAAGGCTTCCACACAGGAGAGATCAGGCAGCACCTCACCTACGCAATCATGCTTATGCTCACAAGCAATCTGGACAGTATCTGGGCCAGCTGTGCGTCTTGAAGTAAGACATATTCAAGGGGAAAGGGTGATTAAAATAAAAAGGCGGCTTGGGAGAATGCGTGTTAAATTACTGAAGCGGTGGAGGAGGTCCGAGCACGTTCTCGGAACATAGTTTCTCCCGTGAGCGCTGATTGGCTGCTTCGCCCTCGCCAGCACTCGCGCAAATTCTCTCCCTCACTCCGGACCCATCACCGGATTCTTCTGACCACACACACCTCTCCACTCTTCTGCCACGTCCTTACTGCGCTTTCCCACCCTCTCTTCTGTCCTTCATCTCCCCGTCCGCCTTCCACGTTGTCGCGAGGACTGATGAATGTACGCTTCCCTTGACCTCTTCAACGCCCCTTTCACGTGCCATCAACTGACACGCTCTCTTCAGGTCACGGCAGCCACTCCCCTAATTTAAACCTCCGGCCGGTCAAAGACGCAAGATCACGAGCGACTTCAACAACGTCAACACCGATATTCTAGGTGTTGTCTCCTCCATTGCAGCTTTTCACCCAACCAACAAAGCTCAAAGGAGCAAGTCGCCCTTGCCATCCCGACCTCTCGCGCCTCCCTACCTGCTCCCTACACGACCTTGCATCAACGCGCCGCCTGGTCTTGCGGATACACACTCAACATACCCTTTGGCAGTATACTTTGGAGGACTTGCCATCTCTATCGCCGGTGTCAAGAGTGAAGCATCTGAGCACGAGCCAATCAAAGCCACTTCTCAAGTGTCCAGCATCGACCGCGTTGAGCCCCACTTCACTTCTTCACCTTGCGCTTCCAGAGCGACGACTATTCACTTAGGACCGTCGCTTGCGAGATCTATACTCCGCCTCCAGATCTGCACGATCCACTAAGGCCTTGACGACTTTACGTTTGACCTTACACATTGTTCCTCTGCATCAAACAACTCAACAATCTGCTTCATCTTGAGAGCCAGTCTGTTTTAGCATCAGCGCTACCAAACACCAAACGCTCGTGAGTCTTCACGGCATTTGGACCCAGCCACCTTCTCGACCTTGTGCGTCTCGCTAGAGAGTGTGAAGGTAAGCCGACCTCAAGAACAACGCCGCAGTCCTATCGACTGACATCGATCGCGGTTCATTTAGCATCAGTCTTCGCCTCTCACTCTTACACGTTGTCACTGTTGGTCTAAGCATGCCGGCGTTCTACCCTGGAGATCATGGACCTGTGCAATTACCCAATCCTTTAGGGCTGCATAGCAGCGGCTACAAGGATGCAATCTATGAAGACTTCCCTCACTACGGCTCTGGCTATTCTGCCTACTCCACTGCTGCTTCTCAGAGTCTCGGCCCCTCATATTCGGGTCAGATGAACGGCTACACCCAGCCAGCCCAGTCCGCCATGTACAACCATGCTACGCCTTTCCCAGCGGACGACTACTATCCGGATCACCCATGCCTCCACCCCATGGGCGCCCCAATGATTCCGCCGTTACGTATCGACGAACGCATTGTACCTTCTCAACGCGAGTATTCGCAAGTCCAAGGCTATGCAACCGTTCCTGAACCTACCTACCCGAAGGAAGAGAAGACTACAGGTGGCGTATCTGCCACGCTGGACTATGACATGGAGCAGATGACGGACTTTGTGTCCGAGACTACGGTTGCAGTGTATGAGCTTTCTGTCTCCCCCATCTGCATCGCAGATATTGACCTTCTTCGAAGCATCAGAGTCGGCCACCCCGTATCGTCGGCCTTCCGCAAGTGGGTTCTTCAGGTCCTCAACGCGACGCGTCTCCCCTCGGCGACGATCTTGCTGAGCCTGTCGTATCTTGCGATGCGGGTTCGCCAGCACAGTGAAGCGGGCACTTTCGTGCCCTCTGAGCGATCCTTCTACAAGATGATCACCACGGCACTCATCCTCGGCAGCAAGTTCCTCGATGACAATACCTTCCAGAACAAGTCGTGGGCCGAAGTCAGCAACATTCCTGTAGTTGAGCTCAACGCCGACGAGCGTGATTGGCTCATGGACTTTGGTCACCGACTCCACCATAAACCGTCACGTGTTGACGGCTTCGATGCCGCTCAACAGCAGTGGAAGACATTTCAGGCTCAGGCTAAGGCCAACCAGCGCATGTCTGCTCTGCAGCCTATTGACACCAACTTGAAGCGGAATCGCTCTATGCAAGCGTTGTCTTCTGGAAACTACTACTCGTTGTACCACGGCAAGACCAGCCCGACCGATTATGCCATGGGCAATAACTACTCCGACCGCGCCTACGGCACTCCAAGCTACTCTCAGTATGAGGCTTGGTACGGATACCGCTCAGCTGACCGGTCCACGCCCAGCAGTGCGTCTCACAGTGGTCCTCAGACGCCTGAGTACCTCAACGGCTCTGCTTATGGATGGGGCCCCTTCAGTCAGTACTCGCGCGCCTCTCAGTACGGCTATCCTGCCATGACGCCATCGTACACTCCCCAGTCCTCGGTCACTCCGTCTGAGTATCAGCTGCCTCCATTCCGCCGTCAGTGTGCCTGGACTACCCATGGGGCTCACTGCCAGTGTCAGTCATGCCGATACCAGAACAACATGCATTCTCGCTTCAGCCAGGCCGTCATGGCCTGATGCGTGGCTTTGACCGGCACTTGGAGTTTTAGGTTCTGCAGCCCTAACCACACGCCGTACCTCAAGGACCAGCTCACCCTCACTCATTCCTTCTTTCTGATGCACCCAATCGACCAGAGAAAACACCCTATCACTTGCACGCATAGCCTGGAGTCTTTACGAATCTTCTTTATTATGTCTACCTGGAATTTACATCTCGATTGTTTCGATACCAGATTGCGTTTACACAACACGACCTTCACAGGCTCACACTCTTTTCCAAATGCGCTACGACTTCAAGCATTTTCGATTTCACAAAAAAAAAGCGACTGGCGCTGGGGAACACCAAAATGGATACGGCGGAGTTCGGGATACCAATCAATTGACGTCGGTGGGATTACCAATTTGCATTTCCATGCACATTCAGCAAGGGGCGCGACGGATGGCAAAACGCGAGCGACACAAAATGCGTTTTTATCGCACATTCATCGGCGGGTATGAGTTTGATATCTGTTCTTGTTCGATTCAGCGGCGCTGGGATACCGATCTATGCCTGGGCTGGCTGGCCTGGGCTTTGGATCCCGGTGCTTGTTTAATGTTGTTTGGGAGAGCGTGGATATGCATGGGTGCTGGATGGTACAACTAAGCTGGCATGGCGGGGTTGACTGACGGCCGTGAGAGGGCTGAATGTACTGACATCTGCTATCATGATGACCTTTATGAGCGTTGAGCGGTGGACAAAAGACTGCAGAGATGCATTGAATGTCATGAGTTTGCTGCCTCCAGCCGCTTTCCGGCGTTCGCTTTCTTTTTCTTCTATTATACTGGGATCTAGTCGCGGCTGTATGGCTCTATATGCACTTCAGTGCTCTGTACTCGAGAATGGTTGATTCAAACAGGAAGATGCGATTAAGAAACGTTGCGTCTGAACCTGGTAGACACGACGTCTCTTTTCTTGACTATTATTAACATCGCTCAAGGTGGCGGCAAATTATGCAATAGACCGGTCCGAGCTATAATGGATTGAATGGTAGTCGGTCAAGATGACGTGGCTTCAAAATGGTGGATCAAAATCAAGGTGGATTCAAATTGCGGTGGATTAGATCAAGATCAACCAAGCTAAAACAACTCAAGCCATGCGTCGTCCCACTAGTCTGGCACTGTCCCACTCGATGACACCCGTATTGCGTGCGCATACTCTCATCCGGCGTCTGCCTTAACCATCTTGTGACCGTGGCCTGACCGACCGAACGAGATCCTAGTTACTCCACTGCCAAACCATGACCGGCGTTGTGTGCCAGACAGCATGTTTTAACTTGATGGTGTCGCAACGTGGCCACCAGCTTCCACACCCCGGACGGCAATAGCAAATTGATTCATGTCTTTCGCGTACATATAAAGCTGCCCTGCATCACTCTTGTAGTTGCGAAGCAGAACCTTGGATATCCGGATATCACAGACGATTCAACAAACGCAGAACACCTTCCATCAACTCATATTTAGCAACCTCCTCTGCAACTATGTCTGTGTCCCCCCAGTCCGAGCAGGACGGCTTCACCGGAACCCCTATACCTCGCGAAGATCGCAGGGTACGTCGCACGCCCCTTCTTCACCCTCAACCCTCGTACCCCGCACTTGCCCCTACCGCGCTCTCCTCCCATCACAACGACTCACCCCGTCCCCCAAGAAAGTCCGTCACGCCCATTACCTCTATCACAACCACCACCACACCTAGCTCTGCGACTTCGTCCACAAACACGAGGCCGTGTTGTGCCAGTACTTCAGCATGAACGAGGACCCCACGCGCCGCGACAAGTGGCTTCCGAAGCCGGGGCTCACCGTGGCGGCGCGCAAGGACCCCGCGGAGCCGATCGTCGACTCGCTCGAGGCGTAGGGGGAGGGCACCGCGCTGGCAATGTGGAGCGGGCGGGCGGGCTGGACGTATCTGCAACGTCACGACGCCTAAGGGGCTGAGTGCGTGGGCGCCCATCGAGATTTGCTGTGTAATACCAAGACGCTCCTGTTCTTGTCTGCACCAGGCTCTGTGGCGCTGCTGGTTCTCGGCTGGAGACGTGCGAGAGATGAGACTGGACTTTCGCTGTCAGGGGGCCTGGCCTGCTTACTCGTAGCTTGTGCACGATGATGTCGATGTGGATTCGTGGATGAACTCGCGGGCCTTGCACACTACTGCTGAGCCACGTATGGAGATTACGGCGTGGTGGCTACACTGCGAGCAAAAGCAGCAATATCGTAAGAAGTGTCTGTAGGGATGAAGACGTTAAGAACAGTGGCCGTTACGTTAAGAACAGTGGCTGATACGCGAATGTTCTATTATTTTAGGTATCTATCTCGGCTGGCGCTGATGATATTTGCGCTGGTCGTACATGTCTGATCATACTTGTACATCACTCCGTCATCTCTACTCACCTGATCTCACCCTCTCAGATCCACTCGATCAGACTCGCGCTCGGGAGTCGCTTACACCTCATACCGACAAGCGGTGATTGGGTGCTGAACCGGTTAGTTCTTCGCGCCGCATGACTTACGATAGCTACGGTTGGGCGTGGAAGCGCCATATTTCCAGCAGCTCACACAGTAGGTCAAGTAGTTGACCGGCGCAGCGATGGTCTCCTTGGCCTGGTTGACCATGGCGGAGAGGGTGGTGGTGTTGAACATCTTTGTTTGGATGTCTTGGGCTTGGATTGGTTTGGTTTGGTGAATTTTGTTGGTGTTGTGAGTGAGTCTTTCCTGGTTGCTCGGAGAGTAAGTGTGAGTGTGAATGTGAGTGCGAATGCAGAAGCTTGGGGAATAGGCATGTAAGGGGAGGCCCTGGTGCTATTTATGGTCAGGGTGGACGTGGGAGGGGAATACGCCAACTGTGGAGGTGAGGTGCGCCCACAGTGGCGGACGAGGTGTGGCAAGGGAGTGTCAGTGTCGGGCGGCTTGTGAGATGAGCAAATGGCGACATTGTGCAAGCAGTTTGCTCGCGTGGGTGAAATGCCACAGGTGAACTGGGTGCGAGGCACAGTGCGTGCGCTGTAGAGCGCTTGTACACAAGAGCGCCATCTGACCCTTTTTGTTTGTCATTTTGCTTTTTCGTTTTCGAATCTGAAATCAACGTAAGCACTTCAGTCAACCTCATCGCGCGTCAACGAAAAACGCAAGGAACAAAGAAACTTCCTTCAGCACACCAACCAGTTTTCACACTTTATCTCATTTAGAGACCCAACTCACCGAATAACAACGATCAGCAATGGCCGCACCACTCGCACCCACCCAGCTTAGCAGCGCCAACTGGACAGGCGCGGATTGCTACGACCCTGGCGATGAGCTCCACACTCGCGCCACAACTTTCCTCGAAGCCTTTGATTGGCACCAACTCACAGCGCTCGCGACAGGCTTATGCTCAAACATTTCGTGCCACCTCGAGCCCAACTTCGCGATCGGCCACTCCAACATGGTCCGCCAAATCACCTTCGACGACGGCGTGAAATGGGCCGCTCGCCTGCGTCTTCCCCCTCTCCCTTCAATCTTCGGCAATCGTGAGGCGCTGGACTCGGCGCGCATCATGGAGGTCGAAATCGCGACCATGAAGTACCTCCGCCTCCACACCAGCATCCCCGTGCCGGAGGTATACGCACACTCCACCACAGCCACCGAAGCCGTCGACGCGCCCTACATCCTCATGTCCTGTCTCCCAGGCATCGCAGCGTCCGAGATGCCGCCGCATCCTGACAGCCCACCGGGCTGTTTCGGATCCCCCGAGCAAGACCGTCACTTCCTCCGTCAAATGGCGCAGATCCAAATGCAACTCGCCGCCCTCCGCTTCCCTGGCATCGGCGCCCTCTACGAGTCGCCAAATGGCACATTCACCCTTGGTCCCGAGCCCGTCACAGGCAAAGGCCCCTGGACCACGCTCTCTGAGTACTACCACGACTGGGCTGAACACGCACACTCCGTCGCCGCGAAAGACGCCGAGCCCGAGGTGCAAGCCGCGCGCTCGTTCCACCTGCCCAAGCTCTTCCCGCCCTTGATCAAACATTACGGGTGCGGTGACGAATCCACTGGCTCCTATAACGGCGGCTCCTCCTACGGCCTCGCAAACCGCGACCTAGGCCCGCACAACCTCCTCGTAGACGCGCACTTCAACATCACAGGCCTCATCGACTTCGACGGCGTGATGGCTGCGCCGTTCGAGGTGCTCGCGCAGCTGCCGGAGTTGGCGGGGCTGCAGCTTGAGATTCCGGGACGGGTGGAGACGCGGCCGGCGGCGTTGGAGCGGATTGAGCGGACGAAGGGGCGGGTGGAGATGTATGTTGGTATGCTTGGGGAGGTTGATGGGGATGTTGATAGGAATGTTGATGGGGTGAAGGGGTATGGGAAAGTGATTGGAGAGGGGATCATGGGGAAGGCGGCGAGTTTGGTGCAGGGGTTGAAGGATTATGAGCAGTTGGATGGGGAGGTGAACGGGGATTGGATGAAGGCTTGGGAGATGATGGCGGCGGAGGGGGGTGTGGAGGTGCCTGAGCTTGAGTAGAGACTTTTAGATTTATACGTCCAGCATAAGGAGGACTGTGGTATAGCCATGGTGAGAAAATATACGAACTTTGAATTCCGCTCTTGGAATGTGGTCTTGCCATTATAGAAAGCTTCGTGAGTGGTCATGTGTGCACTTTGTCACGGCTCCGACGGCCGAGACAAGTTGGCGACAGCCTGTTGCAGATGGCTTGCATTATTAAAGCGACCGTGCTATGCGTAAAAGAATCGAGGAAAGAGAGACATGAAGTTGTGAGATGAGAATCGTGGGTAGAAAGCCAGCCAAAAGTGCTGCCTGGAGCTAACGTGACAGCTGTCGCCAGTTGTGAGGCCATCTAAGCATGCCACGATAACTCCACTGGGGTAATTTCATCGCTTCTCCAACTAGTGCATCTTGAAGCGTTCGTCAGCGAAGCTGCCTTCGCCTGTATCTTCTACTAATACCTCATCTTCTCAAAACTTTGCAGTTGAATTGTTTTCCACCTTTAAGCTCGACCAAGTACCCTCCACTCCACAATACCAATCGCCGCGTCTCGTCTGCTGACCACATCCTTCGCCTCACCCATCCCACCCGCCCATCATGGCGTCCCTAGAAGAGCTCGACGACATGGAGCGCCAAAACAAAGAAGACGGCGAAGACAAGAAGGACGGTGACGACGGCGACAAAGACGGCAAGAAGCCATCAGCAAACGGCACGTCCGGCAGCGGCGGCGACGCAGAGATGAAGGACGCAGAGAAGGAAGAGGAAGAAGACGCTCTCGACTCAGAGATATTAAACAGCAGTACACGCGACATCAATAACCGAAGAAAGCTGCTGGAGAATGACATGCGCATCATGAAGAGCGAGTTCGGCCGGCTGAATCATGAGAAGAACGCGATGAATGAGAAGATTAAGGATAATGTGGAGAAGATTGAGAATAATCGGTATGCTTTCTGTCACCTCTACCATCTCCACCGTATTTCCTTCACAAACATAAATACACACTAACACTACTAGACAACTCCCCTACCTCGTCGGCAACGTAGTCGAGCTCCTCGACCTCGAAGTCAACGAAGCCGACACCTCCGAAGGCGCCAACGTCGACCTCGACGCAACCCGCGTCGGCAAATCCGCCGTCATCAAGACCTCCACGCGCCAGACCATCTTCCTCCCGCTCATCGGGCTGGTCGACCACGAAAAACTCAAACCCGGCGATCTCATCGGCGTCAACAAGGACTCCTACCTCATCCTCGACACACTCCCCGCTGAATACGACAACCGCGTCAAAGCGATGGAGGTCGACGAGAAGCCCACGGAGAAGTACACGGACGTCGGCGGCCTGGACAAGCAGATCGAAGAGCTCGTCGAAGCGGTCGTCTGGCCGATGAAAGAGGCTGAGCGCTTCAAACGCATCGGTATCAAAGCACCGAAAGGGGCGCTCATGTACGGACCCCCCGGCACGGGCAAGACCCTGTTAGCGAGAGCGTGCGCCGCCCAAACCAACGCGACTTTCTTGAAGTTAGCAGGACCCCAGCTCGTGCAAATGTTCATAGGAGACGGCGCGAAGCTGGTGCGCGACGCGTTCGCCCTCGCCAAGGAGAAGGCGCCCGCTATAATCTTCATCGACGAGCTGGACGCGGTCGGCACGAAGCGGTTTGACTCCGAGAAGAGCGGGGACAGGGAGGTGCAGCGCACGATGCTGGAGCTGCTCAATCAGCTGGATGGGTTCGCGAGCGATGAGCGGATTAAGGTGTTGGCGGCCACGAACAGGGTGGATGTGCTGGATCCGGCGCTGCTGCGGTCGGGTAGGTTGGACAGGAAAATCGAGTTCCCCCTGCCGAACGAGGAGAGCCGCGCGCAGATTCTGAAGATTCACAGTCGCAAGATGATGGTTGATGAGAACAGGGTGAATTGGGCGGAGTTGGCGCGGAGTACAGATGAGTTTGGAGGTGCGCAGTTGAAGGCGGTGTGTGTGGAGGCGGGGATGATTGCGTTGAGGGGGGGCATGAGCAAGATTGGGCATGAGCATTATGTGGATGCGATTACGGAGGTGACGGCGAAGAAGAAGGATACGGTCAATTTCTATGCGTGAGCTGGGGTGTGCGAGTGGTGTGACGGGAATAGGGCGTGGATGTGAGCCTCGGTGAGGTATTGTATCCATAGATGCATGGAATGGCGTTACTATTAGACTTGGCTGTCCTCGCCATGCACCTGTTCTTGCTGGTGTAGCCAATATACATTACTGCTCCCTGTTCCATGCGTCTGATGTCTCCAGTCGAGCCGACTAATACCGAAGACAGCCCACGCTATTCATCTCAAGCCAGCGCAGAGAGCAAACAAGATCAGCTCCCAAAGCCTTACTAGACAGTATGGCCGCGACACGGCAGAATCACAGAACCCGCAGCACCGGCCTAGCACATCACTACCGCTATTATATCCTACCAATGACCCTCACCTATTCACACATCAAGCAAAGTAGCGACAGCGCTACTCGCCCCGGGTGTCGAACCACATGACCCCCGGTCTCTTACCTATACCGGAAACATACTCGTTCCACAGCTACAAGACCACAAATGAGATCTCGCGGGCTTCAGAGCTCGTGGTTAGAGTGCACGCTACTGATTGTTCGAGCACAGTCGACGTGGCGTTGAGGCTATAAAAGGAGAACCTCAAAGGCGCAGAAGAAAGCGAACAAAGCGATGCGGGCATATTGGTCAATAGCAACTGCAACGGCCGTGGGTGTAAGGCGGGAAGCGCAGCGGGTGCGTCGAACCTGATTGTATGTCAAAATGCGAGAAAAGGTGCGTGAAGGGCGTTGGTGTAGGAGAGCGGGTTGGAGATGGGAAGGTGAGGTGAGTGTGTGGACATGGGGTCAAGGTAGCAGGCAGAGACGACGCCTGCGCTATTTCGCGAGAAGTAGATGTAAGAGCACAGATGAGATCGCTGACGGACCCGCGGAAAATGAGCTGAGATATTGTCTCGTCTGGTGTAAGCAACTTGCATTGTTCTAGCGAAGAACCCTCAATGGCATAACGAGATGCTTACCGGCGTAGTGATCTCATCCCGTTCCCACTTAGTGTGCGAGGTAAAGAGATGTCAACGCTTGGAATGGGGTTCACGGCGACGACTGCGCTCGTTCATTGCTTTTATCATACTCAAACATACTTTTTCCCGCAGTCTTGCGCAGGATCATCACGTTTTTTGTTGCGTAGATGTCGTTAGAATGCCGCCCAAGCTTTTGGCAGCACCTCAAATGAGGGCGCGCTCACTTTTTGTCGTTATTGATTCTTGCTCGTCCACTTATTCTTCATTAAGCGGACCCATACCGACTCACCAACTCCTTCACCTTCATCGCCAGATCGTCCGCTTCGGCTTTACTGCTCGCCTCAGCATACACCCGCACCGCATCCTCCGTTCCACTGGCGCGAGCAAAACTCCTACCTTGCTTATACCGCCCAACCAGCTGATCGATGTCATCTTGGATCCCCTTGGGCGCTTCTAGCTTCCTCTCTGCGTCCGTCGTCTTGAACATGTTTCTGTTCGCGACTTCGACCTTGACAAGCCGGTTCGGCAAGTCTTTGTACGTCGACACCCACTCCTTCGGGCTCCAGTTCTTGTGCGCGAGCACGACTTCGACGAGCAGCATATCTGACAAAGCATCACCGACGGTCTGATTGATGAGGTCGTTAAGCGCGGCGAGCGTGTCGACCGCTGCTTTCTGACCTGGCGACTTCGGCTCGTGTGTTGCGATGGCGCGCTGAGCGTTCGACGAGAAGAGCACGGTGCCATGGCCGTTGGCCTCGAAGTACACGCCGATGTCAAAGCGGGTAGCGGCATGGTGGAGATGCTTGACACCTGTTGCTGTGCATATAACAGGGAGATTCAGGGTCTTCTCGACAAAATCCGTGGAGGAGCCGTTGGCGTAGGCTGTTTGAACGATGCCGATCCTCAGGTGCTCCGAGAGACCGGACTGGCGGCCGAGATCTGCGAGAAAAGCGGCGGCGAGTGTGGCGATCCGGTCGCCGTCGAGCATGTTGAAGGTGTTGTCTGTGTCGAGGAAGTAATACATCAGTCGGTCTGCGTCACCGTCGAGGGAGGCGCAGCGGTCCATCTGGCCAGCCTTGGACGAGGGCGGAGCACGCTGCTGCGTCTTGACGTAGTCAGCACCGCATTGAACGTTCAGCATATCTGGGCGTGAGATGTCGTCGTTGACAACCTTGATGTCGATGCCACCGTTGGCGGCATTGGGAAGGCGCTTGATGAGCTCCTTGAGCTTTGGTGCGCCGACGCCATTGGCACAATCAACCGTGACGCCGCCGGTGATTTTCTTGTGCTTCATGGCGCGGACGAAGGCGTCAGATAGTTTGGCGTAGTAGCCCTCTTCTGTGGGAGGTCCGTAGGCGTAGTCAGTACCCTCTGTATTGAGGCATCGCGTCATGTAGTGAAGCTGCGGCGTGGTTAGAAAGCCTTCGTCTCTGTATTCGGCGCCTGTGGTCTTGAGCGCATCAACAAGAGAAGCAACGAGACCAGGTCCTGAAGCTCGAGTATCGCGAGCAAAAACAATCTTGGCTGGACTGTCCGGCTTGACCTTGAGGTCGCTCATCAGTCGACTGTGGACATTGAGCATGTCCTGATCGCTGTGAGCATTTGCAAGCTCAGTAGCATAATGTTCCCAGGATGACTATAATGCATTTAGCAATGGATTACTTGATTGGCGAGGAGTTGAGGCGTACCTCGAGCATTTCGCCCTATCCCGTCTAGCGTCAGCACAAGCTTGGTTACACAGCAGAACCTCAAGGTACTCACCATGGGATCCACGAGCTTGACACCGTTGTCGACGGGTGGATTGTGACTGGCAGTGATCATGATCCCAATGGTATGACCATCAAGCTTTCTGGAGCGAATGGCTGCAAGCAGGCCTACACGAAAGACAACCGAATCGAGGCGGTCCCTACAATGGCAAGGTTAACCCCGGCTTGCTTTAGGTCTTCCAAGAGCCTCTGAAAGCAGAGTCGAGAAAAAAAAGGGCAAATTTGCACGTACGCATTCATACGGAACTACAGGAAATCGTTAGCGGGACGACCAATATAGACTCCCTTGTCAGCAACATACTCCAGCGGTGCCATACTGGAAGACAAGGCCTGGCTGTGGATGCTTGGCAGATGCCTCCAATATTTTCTGGTCGTTGGACATGTTCAAAGCGGGATTGTTCTGAGAAGAAGAGATTCAGTGAGTGTGGAAGATGAACATATAATATTGTTGGACTTAGCACTAGAGCTTAGCCAGACAAGAGAGTGTTTGAAGCTTGACGAAGGAGATAAAGAAGGATGGCAGAAGAGATGACAGGCTTCGCGAAGGTTTCTATCGAAGAGGCTAAGCCCGACAACGTTAGCGGCTTTAGAATGGAATCCATGGTTCGGCGCTTCTGGGGGCTAAGCCTCATGCGGGGTATCCAGCAATATCATTTCTGCCGCGATGGCATCCTTCTTCATGCAGCTTGCTCATCGAGAAGATGAGAGCTGCTCTGGGAAGACCTTGACCATACGATCGTTGATTTAGCGCTTCAAGGCTCATTGCATGCATGTTGCGGGGGACGTGCGCTAGCGTGGTGCACATCCGATAGCATTCTGGCGATCTTTTTGTTTCGGCCCCATGGCGTAAGCACGACCCTGGAAGGCTGAAACGCACTTTCGACCAAGGTGTGCGTTGGACTGAGTCTCAAAAACGTGCTGCTTTCAGTGGCTTCGAAGACCTGGGTCAGAGTTGCGGTGAAAACCTCCGTCAGAGTTGTGTTTGCTTGGTCACATGGTCAAGAACAACGTTTGCGTAGCGTCATCTCCTTACCCTTACGATTTCCGGGCCCATAGACGAGAGCACCGAGCAGACAGCTGGGTACGTCAGAGAGTGCCATCCCGATAAGCTGTGGACCCCTCTTTTGGCGTTCTTCCCTGAGCACAATTCCTCACCGCGCACCTTTTCAAGTATTACCCACTCCCGGTTGCTTGGCGGCATCAGGGGGTCGACATCTCTTCCACACTCCAAGTGCCTGGAATTCTGGCAGCTGATCACTGACAGAAAAGGGCAATTGTTCGATCACCGACAAGCCACCTCGCATTCCTCCACCTGATAGGTGCCCGCAACGTCGCTCCTCACGCATCAGTGAAGCTGCCACTCACCGCCGGTTCCCGTATCAGTCGGCGTCACTCCCGCACAGCATGGCAACATCAAAGACACTGTACATCGCCGTCATAGGCGCCACCGGTGGCGTTGGCAAAGAATTTATTTCCCAGCTGGAGGCGCTTAGTCACAAACAATTATCCCTGCCGCCAGCCAAGGCGACACTGCTATCGCTCGTCTATGCCAGCCGCTCGGCAAAGGCACTCGTGCGAGACTACAGTAGCCCTATTCACTTTTCGACGCTCGAGTCAGAGCTCGCTGCGTCGACTACATCGCCGCTGCAGGCGACACAATTAGCAGAGCTACTGTCCAAGGCGCCCGGGCGGGCGGTCGTGGTGGATAATACGTCGTCGCAAGAGATTGCTGAGGCGTACCCGCTGTATTTGCAGAACGGCATCAGCGTCGTGACACCAAACAAGAAGGCCTTCAGCGCCGACCTGCCTTTGTGGGATGCAATCTTCGGCAGCGCAGCAAATGGCACGGCTGAGAATCCATCCAAGGCCGGCTACGTCTTCCACGAGTCGACAGTCGGAGCATGTCTGCCTGTTATCTGCACCCTTCAAGACTTGATTGAGACGGGTGACATCGTTGAGCGCGTCGAAGGTGTCTTCTCCGGCACTATGAGCTTTCTTTTCAACGCCTTCATGCCCGCTGGTCACCACTCAAGCAATGGAGCGAAATTCAGTGATGAAGTGAAAAAAGCCAAGGACTTGGGCTACACGGAGCCAGACCCACGCGATGATTTGAACGGTCTGGATGTTGCTCGCAAATTGACCATAGTTGCACGTCTGTGTGGTTTGCGAGTAGAGTCGCCGACGTCGTTCGCAGTACAGTCATTGATACCCAAACAGCTTGAGGGTTGCAAGAGTGGTGATGAGTTCATGACTCGGCTCCCCGACTTCGACCATGAGATCGACAAGGTCAAGAAGGAAGCGGAAGCAGAAGGTAAAGTGTTGCGTTATGTCGGCAGTGTGGATTTGCATAAAGGTGAGCTCGAAGTTGGTCTGAGAAAGTATGACCCCAGCAGTCCAATTGGAGGCTTAAAGGGCGCTGCGAGTATCATTAGTTTCAAAACGCGAAGATATCATGATCCACTGGTTGTCCAGGGCGCGGGAGCGGGCGGTGAGCTGACAGCCATGGGCGTCACCGCGGACCTCATCCGAGTCATGGAGAGGTGTCGTTGAAAGGTTCGACTGGACATGTCAAAAGTCTTGTTTCCGAAGAAGTGTCAAATGCAAGTTTAAATATGCACATCACGTCAATCGACGATCCCAATAGGAATGGAAACGAGAAGTAGAAGTATGGATGCTGTCATGAGTGTCCTCTACGTCCGACACAAGGACGTGTTCGACGAAACACTGCGCCTTATGCAGTTTTTGTGTGCTTTTAGGCAGATTAACCAGTGAGGAAATAACATCATACATGACTGCTCAGTTGGCTGGTACATGTGCCACAGCGCTCAACACCTGTGACCAAAGTCAGCGGAGCTGAACAGGAGTATCGCAAAGGTGACACCCGACCTACATCTTGTATTGAGACTTGCCAGAGCTCTGGCGGTGAGGGTCATCGGTGTCGAGTTTCCACTGAATGGCAATGTCCAATTCCCTGCGGTTCTCGCTATTTGGTTTGGTGCTCAATGCACCTGCAATCGTCTCGCCGGTCTTGACGGTAAGAACATCTGTCAGGTAGAAGACGGTCTGCTTCCAGTGGGTATATCGCGTATGCGGTCCTGTGCTGAAGCGAATGGGCTTATGACATGCTGAGAACTCAATATCGAACCAAGCGATCACTGCGTGAACGAAGTCATCGCGGCGTGCGGTCATTCTGAAGGGTCTTGTGAAGTCCAAGTCCTTGGGCTGAACGGTGTATAGATCCAATTGGAGGACGGCCGATGGGTCAGTAACCACGTCTTTGACTTCAACGATGTCTACCAAAGGCTCTGTGAGTGCCGTCTGCTTCAATGGGCTGAAGTCGAAACCCCAGACTTGGTCCCAGAATCCGATCTTCTCCTCTTTGTATTCACCGTCTTCAATGCCGGCCACGAAGAGGGTTGCCTTGTCCGGGAATATTAAGCCGCCGGGAGCCAAGTATTTGTCGCGGGCGTAGAGCACTGTATCCAGCATGCTTTCGTATAGCAAGAAGTAGCCCATCCACTCGGAGATTATGATGTCCACCTTTTCGAAAGGGAGCTTCACCTCTTCCATCTTGCCTTGGAGCAGGGTAATCTGGTCGGACATGCCGTTCACCGCAACAATTTCACGGGCCTTGTGGATGATAGTGGAAAGGTCGACACCAATTACATGTTTTGCGCCTGCTTTGACAGCGAACCTGATCACAGACCGCAAGTCAGCAATTTGTCCAGCGGTGCAGCTTCGCGACCATTGCTGGCTTGGCGTCGTGCTGACGGAGGTAAGAGCTGCAAACATGCATGCTAAGAATCGCGGTTCCACAACCAACGTCTAAGACGACCTTGTCCTTGAAAATGTGTCGATTCTGGTATATGGAGTCTCGGTACGACCGGGTGCGAATGTCATCTTTCTGAAGAGTAAACCATCAGCCAGAGATCGCAACGACCTTGTCAAATGTGACTTGAGCGAAGCAGGCGCTACTTACGAGCATTTCCTCATGGATACCTGAGTGACGTCATGTTAGAGCTTTCTCATCAAAGTTGATGGGCAACATAACGTACCATGGTGATTGTAGCTATTCCGATGTTAGTCTCGAACGCGAATAACAGTGCAGGTGCTCCAGCGCGACATACCTGTTGAAGTAGTGGACTTCTGAGTGCGATAGTCCGGCCAGATGATCGCTGCCTCTCGGCTTCGTTCCATTCGTCATTGTGCCCGTCATGACGGCGGGTGAAGGAATGGGAATGAGAGGAGAGGGAAGTTGAATGGACTGGCAGAGCAGATCTTCGCGTGTTCTGCCAAATATTTGACACTAACCACACTAGCGCGCACGACTCGCGCAGACCGACATTGACGCCTTCCAGGGCTGAAGTTCTATCATGGCTCCAACAACGTCCTGGAGCATCCGTGCAAGCACCCAGCGTTGTGTTGCTAATGACGTTTGATGTCGACGCCGAAACAGTCAGAGTCGATCCTCAGTGGTCGCGACAGCACCATCACTTGAAGACTATTAGCGAAGACGGTGGAGACAGTCAATGCTCGCTGTTTCGCTGTCTCCACTGCTACGTCGCCTAAGCGTAAAGCCTACCCAGCACGCTCATATCCGCCAGTCTCTTTCACCGACACTGATCTGCTGCTGGTGCTCCCGTTCCTTAAGTGTCTTCGCGATCATTACACGTTATACAGTCGCTGTGGAATGACAATCAGTCAACCGCCCAAGGTTTCGTGCACCTGAACGCCCAAGCCTGATTGCCGAGAGCCGAACTCAGTCTTCATAAGATTGTACAGCAACCGCTCTCCCTTTCCTCGAACGTCGTCAGTGCTGCGCGTGTGGCGGCTTCAAATACATCGTCCACTCCATCCCCTGTCAGGCTTGAGCATTCGAGATATTTTTTGGCGCCAGTCGCTTCTTTCATGTCATTGCCTGCCTTTTGGTTTGTGAACTTTACACTCTTCTTGCGCATCTCTTCCACGGCGATGGGATCATCACGTAAATCCTTTTTCAGCCCGACCAGAATGATGGGCACTCCGGGGCACCGTTCTCGAGCCTCTGGTGCCCATTTCGCACTGACGTTATCCAGACTGTCTGGAGTGTCCACGGAGAAGCCAATGAGGATGACGTGAGCTTTCGAGTAAGCCAGCGGCCGCAGACGCTCGTAGTCTTCCTGCCCTGCGGTATCCCACAGCGCCAATTGAACGTTCTTCCCATCTACTCGGCAGTCCGTTACATAATTCTCGAACACCGTTGGCACGTAGCGCTGTAGTCATTATAGATCAGTATGCGTCCGCTAGAGGTTCGAGTTTACGACTGGCTCACTGTGGGGAAGTAGCCGAGTGTGAAGACGCTGAGTAGACTTGTCTTTCCGCAAGCTCCGTCGCCAATGATGACAAGCTTCCTGGAACATGATGTCAGTGCGGTGCTCGGGAGCGCGAGATAGGAAACGCCTTCGACTGGAAAGAAGACTCCTGGGTACAACAGCAGGCATTACGAGGTAGCTGTAGAGTTGCTGGCTGAACTTACCTTCTAATCGCATCGTCGGCTGCCATTTGGTCAACACCGCGGAAGTGATGGTCGTGTCGAGAAGTGCTACAGTTGTCAAGTCTCAGGGGAGTGAGACGAAGTACATGAGGCTGAGAGCTCGGACGAGGGTTGGTGCACAGCACCTGTGCTCCGTGCTACCCTGAAGAGGGTGCGGTACCGGAACAATCAGGCAGCTGGACCCGGAAAGGTGAGGTACGGACCGCCTCGTAGCCGGAAAGAACAGGGAGGGCTTGAAGATGGCCAATGGAGGTGTTGTTGAAGAGTATTGAGCGAAATATCACTCCTCAGCACGGACGTGCAACTGCTTCCGCGCGAGCTATCGATAGGAAGGTAATGGAATTGATGTGCAATGAACCTCACTCTACTTGAGTCTTGAATTTGTAGATGTTACTGGCGGCCGTAAGGGCGTATAGATGCATTATGAGGTCAAGCAAGGAAAAGCCGAAGCAAGCAGAAGAAGGGTGTCGTAAACTCTCTTTGGGCGACTGCGCTGGTCGTCATTGCCTTATTCGGAAATATACCGGGCTTGGCTTTGACACCAAACGCAGCAAGCTAGGGAAGGGCTTCAACACATCTGATCTTCAATCTTCCTGTCTCATCCTTCCTCCTCTGATATTCTCACTGTCTCCTGACTCGCTCTTGCTCATCGCTACGCACGCTGAGAGCCCCGACAAGTCGCAGTCTCGACCCGATCACGCTCCAGCGGCTACGCCAGCCCATTTGAGACTCCGGCACCTCCCACTCCGCACCTCTCAATCTTCGTAAAAGCGCTAACGTATCTTTGCGTACAAGCTAAAACCTCACATAATATGATCAATGTTTGCAAGTGAGATGATGGCACCCTCTACAAAATCTCAGGGCGGCAATCCCGTGGGGAATGCTGCTCCTCCAAAGCGTCCCAGCAACGGCGTCATCACAGATCCTCCGGCACCGGTGGTCAATCGGAAGAAAGCCAAGCGCAGGGCCAAGGAACGGGCACGTCGGGACGAAGAAGTTCAGAATCGAGCTTCTGATGATTACGCATCGGATGAACTTTACGACACCAACCTTGCTCCACCAGGCGGATTTCCCACCGCTCAATCAGAGCAAACTCAATTGCAGTATGATCCTCGTTATCCAAACGACATGTCACAGTATCAGGATCCAAATGGCAGCTACGCCTATTCCGACGAGGACGGACAGTACCCCTATGACCCCGCATACCCTGCTCCGAATGGTGTGCATGAAGACATTATTGGGGACGCGGCACAAGGGAGCAAGGGCCGGAAGAAAAAGAAGAAAGTCAGAAGCTCCGAGTACGATACTGCTTATCAGGAGCCACCTCCCGCCAGCTACTACAATCCCCCGCCACCTCGTCACCGAATGGCTCCGACCATCACTGAGGATGCGCTGCGGACAGTCGAACAAAAGGTCAACGATGACATATGGGAGACTTCAACGCGAGAAGAGCGGGATAGAATCCGCCAGTTCTGGCTGAAATTGCCCGAGAAGGATCGTCGAAATTTGGTCCGCATTGAAAAAGATGCCGTACTCCGCAAGATGAAGGAACAGCAGAAACATTCGTGCAGTTGTACTGTTTGTGGTCGTAAGAGGACCGCTATTGAAGAAGAGCTCGAGCAGCTTTACGACGCTTATTACGCCGAGTTGGAACAACTTGCCGACGGCGAGCGACGTGCGCCCTCGCCCATTGCTGCGTACGGAAATGCACAGAACGCTGGCACACTGCATAATTTTGCTCATTCTAAGCTGCCGTCTCGGGGTCGCATACGGGAGGTGCAAGACAACGAGGACGAAGACGTGCTCGACGACGCTGAAGGTTATGATGACGACGAAGACTATGCTGCTGACTCCTACAGCGCGGAAGAGTATGCACGGAACCAACGATACATGGAATCGGCTTTGCAGTCAAGGCAGAATTTCTTTAAATTTGGCCGCAACCTGACCGTGAAAGGCGGCATTCTCACAGTGGCGGATGACTTACTGAGTAATCACGGGGAGCGTTTCATCGACATGATGGATGAGCTTGCCAACGCGCGCTTGCGACGGGAGAGTGAGGCCTACGCATCGTACACCAATCAGCAACATCTGCACGACACCCACCCGAATCACTATCCCGAAGAGGATGAATATGAGGATGACGATGACTACGATGAGGAAGAGAGCTTGGCTGATGAATATGATGAGGAGGATGACGAGATGGTCAGCTTCCTTCCTTGATGCGTGGTATCTGATCGTGGTGCTGATGTAACCTCCAGGACCAGATGACCAACGAACAGCGCATGAACGAAGGTCGAAGGATGTTTCAGATATTTGCAGCCAGGATGTTTGAACAGCGCGTTCTGGGCGCGTATCGAGAAGACGTGTCGAAGAAGAAAGCTGAACAGTTGATAGCGGAGGAAGAGGCTGAAAAATATGGCGACGTCGCACGGGAGGCCAAGAAGGCTCGCGAGGCGGAGAAGAAGAAACAGAAAAAGCAAGCCAAAAAACAGGAAAAGGCTGAAAAGGACCAAAAGCGCGAAGCTGAGAAGCTCGAGACGGAGCGGCAGGCCAAAGAAGCCGAGGCCCAACGTCAGGAGGAGCAACGTGCGAAACGAGAAGAGCAGAAGAGGAAGCGCGAAGCAGAGAAGAAGGCGCAGGAGGATGAGCGTCGGCGGAGGGAAGAAGACAAGCGTCGCCAGCAAGAGGAGCTCAAAGCAAAGCAGCAGGACAGAGAGCGACAGGCTCGGGAGGCTAAGGCTGCCGAGAAGCGGAAAAAGGACGAAGAGCGGAAGAAGCAGCAGGAAGAGAAAGATGCCAAAGCAGCCGCTGCGCGGGAACGTAAAGCACAGCAGGATCAAGAGCAGCGCGAGCGTGAAGAGAAGGCCAAAGCTGACGAAGAAGCTGTCGAGGGAAGACGAAGGGAGGAAGAGGCTTCGCGATCCGCCGCTATCCACTCCGAGCACACGAGAAGGCCTCTGCTACCTGCTGTGGCATTACCGCCCTCGCTGAAACATCAGAAGTCTGGGACGGGCAGCCAGGCATCTCCCCAGATCAAAGTTGCTACGCCGGCGATACCTAAAATCACGACTCCGCAACTGCGTCAACCGTCGGCAGCACTTTCTCAAGCATCAAGCTCTCAAGAACAAGACACTGCGCATTCCTCGAAGCAGTCAACGCCTCCGAACCAATCTGGACCTGCAACTTCGCATCCACCATCCGCCGGGTCTACGCGAGCTTCGAGCCGGCAACCTCAAGCTTCGTATCCTACGCAAATGACTTCGCCTCATTCAATGGCACCACCACCTGGGATGTCTTACCCCTCTCAGTCCAATTTTCCAGGCATGCCTCACCATGGGATGAACGGTTTCCCTCCAGGAATGGGTGTGCCAGCCATGCATCAGGGGTTTGGGGCTGGACGTGGCGGCTACCCGATGGGCCCGCAGCTCAACATGCCCATTCGACCGGGTCCGCAACAGCAACAACCTCATTTTCCGCACACGATGAGTTCGGGTATGCCCAGCTTAGGAGCGAGGGGAGCGCCGTCGTTTGGCCATGACGGACCGTCACCGACTTCAGCGTACAATCCTTCTAAGAACTACGGTACATCCGCGCCTCGACCGACGCCTCCTGCTACACAGCCGATCGGGAGTCATTCTCGACAGCCTTCGTCCTCCTTTGAGAGCTCACCTGCAGATGCCACGCAGACACCACAACCCATTGGTCGTCCCGCTCCGATCCAACGACCAGACAGCGCCAAGCCCGAGCGACAAGCACGCACGCTTTCCATGCCGCAATCCAACAATGAGCCTGACCCTAATGCTTACCTGGGTAGTAGTGCTCTGCTGGCTGAGTCTGAGTCAGACAGTATGGAGCGTCGACAAACTGCGCCGCAGATCAACACAGTCACAACGCCCGGCCTCACCACACCCGGTCTTAGTACGCCTGGCCTGGGTGCCTTCGGCTCGCATCCTCAACCTTTTGCACGTGCGGATACTGGCTTCACATCGCCGCTCGCAACTAGTGCTTCCGGATGGAGCGGCTGGAGCGGCCCTGCAAATCTCTCAGGCGCAGCGCCACAGCGTCACGGAGCACCACGTCTGGTCCTCCTCAGGCGCTTGGCTGTCGACGCGCTCAGCAGCATGCGGAAAGACGATGTTGACATTGCTCAGCTCCTTAGTCACGTCAACGCCAACCGTCCGCGGCAGGAGGGTCCTGTGCAGATGAGCGAGCTGCAGATGATCCTTGAGACCGAGGGCGACGCGCACAACGGCGGCCGCAACTTCGAGATGAAGCCGCAAGGTAAAGTGGGGCTGCAACGAGATCTGAGGCACGGTAGTCAGAGGGGCAACGCCATAGGTGCTGAACTGGGGAGTCCGATGCCAAACTCTGGGCGTCCGTTTTAGCGGAGCGGCGAAGAGGGAATGCCTCACAGATTGCTAGCGCTGAGCGATCTGGACCGGGAACAATTGGAATTGCTGCGTGCTTGGCAGCTGAGGCAGCTGAAGAACCTGCGGAGGTAGCGCTGATTTCAGTGAGTAGAGTCTCGGATGAGGCTGTGTTATACTAGTAACCATCGCGTCGATGGACCGACTTGCCTTTGCATTTTTTCCTGGAGAGACAACATTTCCAGATTTGCTTGAGCTTGCTGACTTCGTTGCCTGTATGGTAGCTTCAGACTGGTCCCGCACAACAATCATCTGCAGAAAACCGATTGCTAACACAAGCGTAGCCTCAGAAGCGTCCGCCTCTCCTGACGTAATACTTCAAGATCTCCTGCGGTGAATGAAGACGAGACTGAGCACAGTTCGACTGCAATGCATTCAAAACACGTGAAGCATATGCTTAGTTACGGAACGTCAAAGCTCTATAATAAACCGCTCGCGGCATAGCATAGCCGCCACTCTATCTCTGCAAGGATAAAGAACAGACCGCCACACTACAACGCCGCATCGCCGCATCACCACCACACTAGCCGGTGAAACGTCATGAGCGGGTGCAGAAGGGGCCCGTCATAGACCATATCGACACGTCGGCAACCTTTCCCAGGCGCCAGACAGGTGTCTTTGTCAACTCGTCAGGCTGTTCTGGACGAATATAAGTACTACTTTTCCCCCGCCGTATTGCAGTAGGTGCAGCACCACCTCTTCAATTTGTTAGCCACTGATATACGGTCTCCTCTCTTGAATCGAAACTAGGCGAGCACATCTCATTCCTCACCAGCCATGCTCACTCAGTCCGTAAGTATCCGTCAACACAGATGCATACAATTCCGCGCCGTTAACAAAGCCCAGTTGCTAGCCTTCATTCCTCTACTCGCCTTCGCCTCGACTCAATCAATCCTCTTCAGAAACTACGCCGCGCACGACCAATCCCCGCAATGCTCTGGCGAGCCGACCTTCAAAGGCTCAGTAATCAACAGGGACTCATGCCAGGACGTCTACAAGCGCGTTCCGTGCGATTTCTTCGGGTGGGAGATCGAGCACCCAGGAGTTACCAAGGCGGGCGTCCTGTACATTGCTCTCTTCGAGGAGCCTGGTTGCAAGAGCAAAGCGCAGCTCTTCACAGAGACGCTGAAACCGGGAGAAGCGCACGGATGCGTCCCAGTACGAGACGCTGCGAGGGAGCCAATTAAGCAGTATCAGAGCTTCGTGGTGGACTTTGCTGTCTGATGGGAGATGGTGTCATTTTGGATGTTGGGGATGGCTGGGTAGTTGGAGGGTGTGACTTGAGGAATGGGGTACTTCCACTGTTCCGCAATTCCTGTTGCCTTCGAACGCGGTATTGCAAAGCGGATGTTACGGACATCTCTAGAAGATATGGGAGAATATGCGCAGGGTCTTACACCAGCCATCTGCTGTGAAATGACCACTGAGAACGCCATGCGTGGTAAAGATCCAGGACTCAGTCTGTCATGGTTTCTCGTGACGTCAGGGTGTACTTAATGAACCTATGTATGTCGTAAAGTTAGAACAGGGGAAGCACCTACCATCACACTTTCAACTCGACCGCATATTACAAGCACCGCTGTTCTGCTTAGCCATCGTTTACCGTCAACATAGGCCGACACCTGTCACGTCCATAGTCGTATTCAGCAAGCCTACGTTCACATCTCTTTCAATCTAGTAATCTCGTGTTTCTACTCTTGCTATCACGCCTCCCCGCTCACTAACACGCACTAGCTCAACTCATCATCCATCGCATGCAAGCGTGGCTGGTTCGGTGCCACCACGCCTCGCGTAGGAGGGACACAAGCTGAATTACACGCTTTGATTCCCCATGAGTGTGTCTTGATTTAACGCAGGACGATGACGAACAAGCAGAACACGAACATCGTGTACCAAACCGTTGAAGAAAAAACGTTGAAGCCTATGCGACGATCGCAACAACGCCCAATCAGCCACAAGTTCAAAGAGCATCAACAGTGCACCCCATCACCCGCCTTTCCGCAAGGCACATAAGCCCGGAAGCTCTTGTACGTCCCAAAGCGCTGCTCAGACTCCTCGGAGACCGACTTGCACGCTATATCATTCATACCGTCGGGAGTAGCCAGAAAATCCACGGAGTGCTCCCCTTGGCAGTCGGGCTGCTCGAAGATCTGGATGTGAATTTCCTTGGTGCTGGCTACAAGCCATTGGAAGCTCTTGCATGGGCTGTTGTCGCTCGGCGTGGGGTGGCAGGTGTTGGTGGCGTACAGGTTGTCTTGGCCGTACGGGTTGCCGGTGCATGAGTCGGTGCGGTAGTTGAAGTAGTGGATGAAGTCTTGGGTGGCTGATTGGCTGGTGGGTGCAGGGGAAGCGGCGACGGCGGCTGCGTTGATGTGCGGAGCGAGACTGATGGCTAGAGCGAGAGTGGCGATGGCCTTGAGAAGGTAAGTACGTTATGTTTTTTTGATGTAAGCCACGTCTCGAGCTGGAAGTACTTACAAGTTTGGCGATCATTTTGAACGTGTGGGATGTTACGCGAGGGAGCGAGCGAGTGAGCGGTGAGTTTACTGATGTCTGGAGAAAATGAGAGACTTTATTACCCATATTTTGACGTGTCAGAGCCTGCGCATACTCTTATAGCACGACAACCTCGATTTTCACAGCTCGTCATGGTAATGGACACCTTACAGACAGACAGCATCAGCGTCGAGTGGTCCATCGGAAACTGCAACGTTGCCTTGTCACCTTTTTCGTGCCACGGCCTCAGTAAATGCGTTGAGACGGACACAAACACACGAAGTTGTGAACACGTTTATGGACATCGTACAATTGGCGACCGGAATGCCAGCCCAGAATCGCTTCGAAAACCACTAACAGTCGCTGCACGTTCTTGCACTGATGGCGTCAAATGGCGGGCATTGATGTTTGCGGTCCTGAACAAACGTCCTGAACACCTCTAGGCTCCTATATGGATCTGAACTGGGCTGTTTAGGATCATGGGGTAATGGCATGAGCCGCAGTACCACATATTTGCATCAACAGAGCGTCTTGGGGCATATGCGGCGCTCGCTAGAAACGTTACCTGCTTTGATTTGTATATGACTGATGTCGTAAAAAAGGTGCGGCTTGGCCTCTTTCCCGATTAGGTTTGCGGTAGTGATCATTGGAAATATTTAGCAGGCATGCCTTGATGCGACACGTGTCATTGACAGCTGATAATGTGCCGGCTCGATTGCTCAAAGAAGCCAAAGGGAAATCGCATAGAAAGAAAGCAAAGTGTTCTGACACGACTGGCTGGAACACTTGGAAGCAGCGCGCTCTCTGCTTTTCCGTTCATCATTTCGGTCGCAAAAGCATCAGCCAGCCCTGCAGGTCATCCACACGGACTCTGAATGAATGGAGTCTTGAGCGATCCATCATTGAGCAGGTTTGAAGCTTTTGTATCTTTGCAGTTGAACTTGCGGGTTGAGGTTGGTCGGATAGTCTCGGACCGCCACGCACGCTACGACCCAGTCTCCAAAAGGATTGTTGTTGAAAGCCGCGTCAAGCTCAACCCAATCGCCATGGCAGTCTTCGCTTTCGAAGAGATGGAGTTTGAAATTCTCGGCCGTTGTTCCCAATCCTAAGTACGCGCTGCCAGGTTTGCAGGTTGGCAAGTTATGACAATTATCCGTGATGGCCATGTCGGCTTTTTCGAGTTGGTCTATGCACGCGCTGCCATCGTCGTAGACAACGTAGGAGATAGATTGGGTGAATCTGGGTGAATTCTAGCGTGATAAAGACGAGCGTGGCGAAAGCCTGGAGTTATTGTTAGAGCTGGCTGTTAGGTCACTTGTGGATACGGAAAATGAGTTCACGAACGTGGCTGAGAAACATCTTGGGGAAAGGTTAATAAGGGGTCCAGAGATATGAGTGCGATAGCCAGTCTGGACAGTCTTTTGATGGCAGAAAGCAGGCCCAATGAGGGTATTTTGGAGGTGCACGTCCAATGCCAACCCTGCACAGTTCCTTCGTGCTGGAAAGCGGCGTAAGCGACCGTCTTTATGGCTTTTAGAGTGAAGCCTTGGGAGGAGCATGAGCGCGGACCGCATCTGTGGACACTCGTCCACGGAGGCAATCGGCCTGCCGGCCTGGTCCATTTATAGACGCCTCGAGCACTCCAGCCGTGAGGGCCAATCCGTGAGGGTGATGGGCTGACTACTTGGAAAGACTCGAGTCCGACACAAGCAGCCTTCATGCTTGCACATGGCAGTATTGTAGCACGGCAGAGGAAGATTAGGGAGCTCTATAATGCCTTGGTCGTACGGTGTGCGCCTCGTTTAGGAGCTGTTGCCATGACCTGCACCCTTGATATAAACCTACCTCACGAGCTCAGTGAGCGAGGATGCTCTGATATGCTGCTGCATAGTCCTTTATGTCCGGGTTGAATGGGTCCTACGTGGCTTCTAACGGCATCATCTGGTGAGAAAACCTAGGGCATTGAGGGTGCTCTTAGATGTCTTTCATATCCATTGAGAATCCGGAAATGCTGCAGACTGTTCGGACCATATGTCTCGCAATACATCATCAGTCTTGAAGCAACGCGATTGCATGCACGAGAGAAGTTGCTGACAACAGGCTCAGCTAATAGAAGATATTCTTAGAATATGCTGGGATAGTAAAAAGTGGCATATCTTTCACGCGTGCTCATGGGTCATGACGAGCCACGATACCTCTGATGAGGCCCCGCTAATTTCCATTTCGTTTCATCTCCGCCTCGCCCCGCTCATCCTGCCGTTTCCTGCTTCCTCACTGAAGAGGAGCAAGTCCTGCGGGCTTGAAGCTTTCGGGCTTGAAGCTTTTGGACGCACCGGACTTCCGATCTCTGATATGGGTTGGAAGCGCTTCCAACAATTGGCAGTCGTTGATCTCAAGGGTGCGCGGATCCCCAGGACGAGGGTAGGGGTTGATTTTAACCTCCGCCCCTGCGCTTGAGGTCAGTCGGGACACATTCTACTGATCTATTTGATCACATACAATCGCCGTGGCAGCAGTTGCCTTCGAATAGATGAACTAAGAAGCTTGGAGTCTGGACCGATGTTATCCAGTAGAAAGCGTTGCGACCCATGTCGTTCGGCACTGCTTGGCACTCATCTGAGAGGCCCAAGTTCCCGTGGACAATCTGGGGAGTCTCGCCCTAGCATCCAGTCGGGCTAAGATAGCCAACGTATGAGACCGTTGGCTCGTCGGCAAAAGCTCGAATGGCAAACGGAAGGGCAGCAAGCAGCTATAAGATACGTCAATATCGAGAGCAGAGTAAACACGGATAGTCCTTCGTCATAACACATGCTGACATAAGCGAGCTGAAAAAGTTACAAACGATGCCACACCGACTGTCTCTGCGCAGTCACTGAAGCCTTAGCTCTTCGACAAGTTTTAAGGCATTCTCTAATACGACGCTCTGAGGTCTGCTGAGGATCAAAGAACGCCGCTTTTGCGTAGAGAAACTCTTCTGCACTCTCGAACCTTTTCTAGCGTATCACAGTCGCAACGTATAAAAAGAGCTGCAGCAGCGCCCTCTCATAAACGTCAAGGGACCTTTTCGGCAGTTGATATACTCGAAGAATATATCTCGAAAGCTCCCTCCAGCGACGTCTTACCAACCCCACCGTCGCATCCAGGCTTCGAATACTTCGAAGGCAAGGCTGCTGTCCCTCGTCCGATCGGCTTGAAACTCCTATACTCCTTGAGTTTGTGTTCTCTTATATGCGGTGGATAGTTGCTTGTAAAGTGACAATTTTGGGGCGCAGCGTTCTTGGGGTCAGGATGTGCATTCGTCTCGACCTCGATCCCTATCACTTCAGTAAGCATCAAAGGGCCTCAAAGATGTGCATCAAACGTCGCTTCCAACGTACAGTCGCCATGGCAGCCTTCGCCTTCAAAGAGATGTGATGTTGGCATAAAACCACACTGTTTGTGTGTAAAAGTAGTTGGCCGTCATGTCGTACGGTACGTCGTGACAGCCATCTATCAGTCTCTTGGTGCCGTAATTAATCACATCCACGTAGGCTGCGAAATCACCGACGGTCGCACAAGTTTTGGCATAAGCCTCGTGACTGAAGTATTCTGTGTAAAAGAAGTCTGGCCCTCCCTCTGCCAGTGCAAGAGTTGTGAGGGGCAGAATCATGGAGAGCTGCAGTGTCTGTCAATTTGAGCGCTCGAGCGCCGAGTGAGTCATCTGGCAGCGACACACATGGTATTTGAGCATCATGCCTCCGCACGGTTCGCGGGCGAGCTATCCAAACAGCTAAAGTAAGTATGGAAGCGCGCTCGATCCGTGCTGATTGAAGAAATCGCAGAAGGCCACAATGCACCAAGGACGATTCAACATGCAGTGTCCCTAGTATGACCCGGTGGCGCACCAAAGTGTTGCCTCCGGCACGTAGCAAGCGTAGGCAGCCCTTATAGGTACCGTCATCGAATCAGAGAGACAAACAAACCGTACAGTATGCACGCCGAGCAGGGAATCTACGAAGCCCACCGAGCGCAATATGCGCACTACAACGGATCAGATACTTGAACTGTTTCATTCTTGTTGGCGATCCTCAAAGCAGACTGTGCAATACTGTGGACCGTGGTAAGTAGCGTCTTTGCTGATGAGTGCACCAGAATGCCAGAACAGACGGCACGCCTGAAGCCTTCCGATCCTTATGCATCCGCTATCCGCACAGGATGTGGACCCAATATCTCGAGATGAGTTCACTGACGCGCATTGTTGCGTGATATCATGGTTGGTCACGACGCGGCGGAGCTACCTCTTCAAAAAGCCGCTTGTGCCGCCTTCTGACTTTGAAACACTTGAAGACACGTGTCAAACGTCTGCGCCCCCTCACAACTCGTCGGAGGATTTGGCACATAACGCGGCAATAGTATTGCCGCATGCGGTTTCAACGATTAAACGATTAGACAAAAAGTTAACGTCGTCGGCAATCCTTACGCATGCCCAGTACTTTTCCCTCAACACAGCAGGCTTTGCGTACGCGCAAATGATGTCGGGCCCGCTAGGCTCGCATAATGATGACTGAACGAGATGCGCGGCACGGCAGCCCCAAGTGGTAGTTATGCGAGGACAACAGTGCGGTCAAGCACGAATACGCGCTGGACACGTATGGCGAGCCAGATTCAACGCCGCAAGCTCCAAGTTGTTCCTTCAGCGCTTCTGCAACTCCATCCTGCAGACGCTCCCTAGCAGAATCCTTTATTTCACATATTACTGCCGCCTACATAGGGCGCGTCACCTTCTGAAGGATGAAGGACGAAAAGCCGCCATGGGAAGCGCGACTGCAAGGGCTGGAGGCGGGACTGGGAGCGGAATTAGAGCCACCACCGGAGCCCCCAAAAGTAGGCCTTTACGAGGAGTTCACCGAAAACAAGATCGTCAAGCTGAAGCTTCGCTCGCACTGGATGGCGTTCCCGGCTCTCTATCCTAAGGTCATGAAGATCACCGACGACGGCAAAGAAAAGCAACTGCTCAAAGTCAGGCACCAGCTGACACTGGGGCATAAGTATGGTAGGTTGTGCTGCTGCTGTCACTCTGTCATCCGCTCGAACGTAGTAATAAGACCGTCACAGACCTCCGCAAGCTGGACGGTACGCGACTCTTCTACATCAAGAGGCCGTGGTTCACATCGTTCCCTTGCATCGACAAAGACAAGCAGGAATTCAAGTACACCTCAAGGAGCCGGATAGCAAAGTGGAAGAACGTCCACCGGTGGCACTTCGATCACATGAAGCGCAAAATGAAGTTCGTCAGCCGCATCGGTGAGACTAAGGGCAAGAAGGTAAAGTTCACCATCCACTGGGCTGAGTCGGACTGGAATTTGTTCCGCAAATTTGCGACGCACAAAATCGAAGTGAGGTGGAAGGGCAAGGTCGTGGCTACGATGAAGCACACTGCGATCAGTCCGTGGTGGCCGTCTTGGAAGATCGAGATTCAGCCCAACGTCGACCAGTCTTTGGTACGTGTAAATCCAATGCCGACGGTGTGAAATGTTTGCTGACAAGCCCTGAGATCGCTGGGATCGCTGTCATGCTAATGTGGCCGAAAGTCAGGCTCAGTTTCGAGAGCGACAAGCCCGATGAGAAGAAGGACGGCGGCGACGGCGACGACGACGACGACTAGAATAATGACGATGACGATTACGAACCCGTAGATGGTTGAAGCTTTAACCAACCGCCGTTTTCTCCTAGTCGAAGCTACTTGACGCATGGCTGTCGAGATGCTTGCCATTACTGTTGAAATTGTTGTGCGCCTGCAACACTTCAACACCATCACCAAGAAGAGACGAAGTGAGCAGTCGCCTCGAGCTGCTCAGAGTCCTCATGTAAGCAGTCACGTGCCAACTTAGGTACGGTTGAAGGGATCGTGACCATCGACGTTATGCGGTCCTGCAGGGGTGATGCGATACGCCTTGCCAAACTGCATGTCGTTCTTGCAGAGCAGCGAACTGCAAGGGAATGCAATGCCTAGCCAGCGTCTGCCCGACGTGAGCAGGCGCATGGGTGCAATACGCAGCTCCACAACCGTATGACAAGGGCAGACGGTACGTCCCCAATCATCATCACATGGGCTCATCCACCTTGCGCAAAGCTTGCGAGCCTGTAACGGGGTTACTATTGCGCTTGTCTTGCTGACATTGCAGGTCGTCCCGACACATTGGGCGATAGAAGAGGCCAGGTGTCAACATCACTTCAACCGCGGGGTCCATCAAAATGCACGCGACACTGTGCGCCTCTGCAAGTGTTCCGAGGTCGCCATGCAACAATCGGTGATTGCGCCCCTAACATGGCGGTGAGCACGTCCAAAGCCATTGCGTTGTATACGTATAGCAAATTTTGGGGGCCGAAGACACGTACGCTTGGAGCAGTCCTTGGCAGAGCTGAGGAACAGCTGGCAGTGCGGGCCGCTCCAATGCCTGATCCTCGTATTGCTTGAGTGAATCCCCGTGTTGCTAGTGAATCCTCGTATTGCTCAGATCCTGCAGGAGACGCTCGTGTCAGACCTTTAAGCCCTTATTGACGTAAAATACGAGTTTAACAAGATGTCGAAAGGCCAAATAGGCATATGGAAGGAATACGTTGCACAAGAAGGAGAGACCTGGACAGTGCATCCCGGCTTTTTTTTCGCTCCACTGTGTAACTTCTCGATCAAGAAGGATGGCAAGAAAATAGTAAAAGTCAGGAAGAATTGGGGACCGTTGGCTGAATGGAAGCACATACGGAGTGAGTACTGAGTATTGCCTCCAAGCATCCTCCGATAGGCGTATGTTGACGACAATTGCAGATATCTCGGATAAAAGTGGAAATAAGTTGTGCGAGCTGAAGGTATCGCATATTGTCCACCACCACGAGATCGCCATAGAGAATGGAGACACCATTAAGATCACCAAACATCACAAACCAGGCCCTTCGAAGAAGGAATACAATGTAAACTTCCAAAACAAGCTGGATGGCGTTAAGGAATTGCACTGCATCATTGAGAAGGAGCACGCTGTGGGTATGGGCACGGTAGACGTGAAGGATAAATCCAATGGGGAGACGTTGGCAGTCATTACCCATCATCCTGTGCTTTCTACGATGCACTGGACCGTGAAGCCTGAGCGTGGTGTTGATGGCTTGCTTGTGAGTGTTATCTGTGACTAAGATGTAAGGCTGTTGTTATTGCTAACGCTTGTCTAGATGAGTGAGATCGCTGCGTCGTTGATGTGGGATACTCAAAGGCCCGAAAACAGGAGTGGGGGGAATGACGATGGACAAGGAGGAGGCCTCAATCTCTTGAATCCGTGCAGTTGTTGTTGTAGTAGCTAAAGTGGTGGATAGATACCCTGGTTGGAGATCTGGTTTCGGTGCCTATCTAGCGATCACAGCATTTTGTTTACTGGTACTGCCGCTGTGGTCATTGCGAAAGGCCGTCTTCCGAGGCTGGCATCAAGTTTGGACTTTCCAAAAGCTCGCTCTCATGTGTGTTCTCGCTGTCGATGTTATTCTACTTCTCGCGACTCGACTGCTGGCGGTGATGACGGCGTCGGCGTATCTTTCGGCGGTGACGGAAGCGGTTGAGCGGGTAGACTGATCGTGACGGAGCCTCGATAGACAAATTGGCCAGACTTGCTTTATCGATTTACTGCGCTTGATCACTTGCGAGGCGTTCGGCCGTCGAAGCATCTCAACCTCAGCGATCACTTACACAGGTTATCAATGCATTGCATTGTACCGAATGCTGAATGCTGAATTCCTGAAGGAGGGTTTGGCGACCAAGGCCTTCTTATAGCCAGTCGGCGTGCCGTCCAGGCTGCAGTCATGTGCCGCTAAGTCATGCGATCCTTACCTGGCCCCTGAATCCTTATGGAGTGACAGGATGTCCGTGGTCGAAAACAACCAGTCTCTCAGGACCTGAGGATCACCTCGCCCGCGTTACATCTATGAGAAATTCTCTATCAAGAAGGATGTGAGCAGAGAGCAGATGCATACATTCATCCTGATTCCACATCCTCGACTGCTACCAAGCAGCTTGAAACTGTGATCTGTCAGCAAGTATCGGTAAGGATGCTAACATCGCTGCGCTCAGACACTCTCGCCCCCCAGCCTTGCATATTTGTCGGCGACGGATGCGCTCCTTACACGTGTTGATGCGAAAAGCTACGCAGCTCTTACAGTGCATCTGTGGGACCGCAAGTTATTGCCCGATCAGGAGACTATGCGCGATGAGCTCGTAGCACCATCATTGAGCTGACATCACTTTAGCCGCCTGTAACTTTGCAACAGCATCGATCTCCCTCGCATGTTCTAGGAACGAGATGCTGACGCTAGGAATAAAGTGGGGTACGTAAATTCTTCGCATCACCTGGGGCTGCCACGTGCTCCTTCAGGAGTCGGCAACGAGTCAAAAGGATCAGTCCTTCACCATGGACTGATATCTCCGGATCAGAAACAGGGAGGGATTTATGTGCTTGATCTGTTACTATCTTTCGGTGCTCAGTTCGATTTCACTATATTTTTAGGTCTAAACTCTGACCCAATCTGATCCATCCGGGTCCAGTAAGGAAGAGGTGATTCGTTCAGGTTAAGTCAGGGATAGGATTGATACACCTAAGTCGGACCTGATCCGCTTGAAGTCCAACTTGATCCGCCTGGCTTTGGACCCTATCCAACCGTTCGCACGATTTCAATTGACTTGCTGCAAACACTGAGCTTCAACGTGTCAAATGTACGGACCTGACAGTAGGAATAGCAGAGGACACGTAGTGTCTTCAGTTCTGTGCAGTAGGTTGCGGGACTGCTCATAGAGTCTCGCACTTTTTAGGATACGACCGCTAATGCACGCCTACGAGCACTTGGCACATCGTCACCGTTGCTTTAGAGTGCCCGACTAGCTACAACCATGAGTGGTAAGGTTGAGGTATACGAGGGCTTCAGCGAGAGTAAGAAGGCAGTGTATAAAGTCCACTTCTCTTGGAGTCTCTGGTTTGGCTTCCTCTTCTTGCCATACGGACACCCAATTTTCGAGAAGGTCAGCGGTTCCCAGGACACAAGCGTTTACTGCGAACGCGGATGGAACCCGTTCTCGCGCACCCAGCGTATGTTGCACGTCGTCCCACCGGCATCTCTCACAGACCGAACCCTTCGCTAATCTCGCTCAAGAAATCCACGGCAAGATCGGAAAGGACGACAAGCACCTCTACGACGTGAGGCGCCCGCACAATCCTTGCACATGGGAAGATAGGCATCCGTACTACTTTCATGACATCGAGACGGGAGAAAAGGAGGTGTTGACAAAGGCCATCGGCAGGTCCGGTCTCTCAGTCACGGTAAAGAACAAAGCAGGACGCGAGTTCAAGTTGAGCTTGCATTCCTTGCACATTGGAAAGAATTTTAATGGGCTGGTAATCGAATGTGATGGGGAAAAAATGGCGACGATAAAAAAACCCTTGTGTTTCAGCAAGTTCAGGCACTGGACGATGGAAGTCGAGCCGAACAAGGATCAGGCTCTCGTGAGTTTTGGTCCGTCAAACTTTCAGAAAGGCGACATGCTAATCGCGTGCGCAGTGTGCAGGGTTTGTGACGATCAAAATGGTCGAGGCTTCAGGAATATTTGGCTCAAGTGGTGGTGGTGATGTTGAAGGAGGAGGAGGTTGTAATCCCTTAGGCTGCATCTTTGGCCAAAGTGGTGGATAGATACCCTGATTCAAGACCTCTGTTCGATGCTCATCTAGCAATCACATCCTTGTGTTACTGGTACTGCCCGCTTAAACTCGCCAAAGGCAACCTTCTTATCAAGTCGCAGAAAGAGCGATTTCGCTGGTCTTCTTGCTGTCGACGATACCCTTCTTCGCGCCGTGCAGCAGGGAGAATCTTTTCTTTGATGGCCATCATCTTGGTGCCCTTGTTGCTGACCGATATAAGCCGAGTGCTACCGGTTAGGAAAGGAACGGCGGTGTTCGCGTCGTTCAAGTTGGATAGCGATTCCCGGACGGTCACGACTGCTATGTGGCAACTGATACATGGCCTCGTTCCTCGACAAGAGATCGCCTTGAACACTGCTACCCAAGAAGCTGCAAAGAACTCAAAGATAGACGCTGAGTCGTCTCGCTGCTCGCAGGCAAGTTCATAAAACGTCGAGACATCGATGCTGACGTCCGTTGCGGACTAGCACAGACTAATTGATCAACCAAGTACACCGCATGCCTGCGCGATCAGCGCATCGTGCAATGTGCGACCAGTTGCCACCACAACGGCCGCGTCTACCGATATCAGCCGCCCCAAACCTGGAAGCCAAGCTTGGAAGAGCCATCGCTTCCATCATGCCAAGCTGCCAGCTACTCCGCGGTTACACGAGTGCTGAATGAGCGTGAGGTCGTAGACGTATATGTCCTGGGTTTTGCATTGTCGGACATTTTCTACAGGCAAGCCCTGACTTGACATTGAGAGTGCGAGCAGGTCCGTGACCCCCGGTCAGCTTACGCCCTTCCACCGCGCTAGTCAACTTGTTCTTCGCAACGGCACGCGCCTTCTCGGAAGCAAGTTTCAGCATGCCAAAGGTAAGACTTTGACGCTGCAACTGAAAGGGAACACCTAGCCTTTTCTTTAATGCATGCAGCATTTCGTTCCAAGAACATGCGACGTGTGAAAGCCAAGAAGCTAACGCCAGAGGTGACCGAGGACATGGACAGTCGTCTTCTTAATGCGGGCTACACCACGCTCGCAAGGACAAATCACTTGTAGAGGCGAAGGAGCTGATTCCGGGGTGGTAATCGAGGACACGTACAGTCTTCCATGGAGTGCGTGCTGCGCGGCTACCCAGGAACTCCTGAAGTAGACATAACTTTGCTGCTTGTCGGCAGCGAAACTGTCTTCGCATATTGCTATCGCCACACTGCACACCGAAGCCATGAGTAGCAAGAAAATAGGCGTGACCCCTGAGTTTACGAAAGATGAGAAGCAGACCTTGCACGTCCACTGCGGCTTTCTCTGGTTTTGGGCCGGCAATCCTAGCATTGACGTACTGGACCATGCCGGGGAGCAGAAGCTTGTCGACGTGTCCAAGCCCAAAGCTGAGTGGTTGAAGCATGAGCGAGGTAGTTCCAGCCTTCTTCGGTCGATGACGCTCCAGCTGATACCAACTGTAGAGTTCAAACCTGTTGACGGAAAGCCGTTGCTGAAGATCCACAAGACGCACATTCTGCAACGTCATCTGGTCGAACTGCAGAATGGGACGACGATCAAGATGCGTCGGGATCGTATGTTTGCGAACAAGAAGGAGTTTGATATGCATTTTGAAAACGTTGTTGGGGACGGTAGAAATGTCCATGTCACCGTCGAGGCAAAGAGCAGGCTAGCTTGGGCTGATGGTACCATGTTTATCAAGATGAATGGCGAGACGCGCGCAACTATCACCCATATCGTGGTTTGGCCGTACCGGCGCTGGAAGATTGAAGTTCAACCTGGTACGGACCAGCTTTTGGTGAGTTGGATTTGTATGCGACGCTTGTCGGAACTAATGCTTACATAGGTCGCTGCTATCGTCGTCTTGACCATGTGGGACCGTGTCAGGATCAAGCTGCCCTCTGGCGGTGGTGCAGGCGATGATGCTGGCGGTGATGTTGGAGGCGGCGAATAAGCTGGTCTGGTAAGGATGGTGACGTATTCATGAACGGTAGATTTGTTGTTGTGGTGCTAAGTTTTGGCGCCTGTAAGATAGGTACGTGTTTGTCGCTCGCGAGGAACGCGCGATCTTGACCCGGTCAAACGCTCAGCTTGGTCAGGCAAGCGTCTACAGAAGCCGGAGATCCACACAAGCAAAGCCACACTCAGACGTTGTGCTGGGTCCCCTTCAGCGGATGTGGTCGAGCCCATAAGACACCTTCTTATTTGAGTCTTATCATGATACTTCCCAGAGTCATTGAGTGACCACTTGACTCGCTGCCAAGTATGCTGCTGAGAATCTGTCCACAGACAGTATACGCCGCGCCATCTGACGTGTGCTCGTATCCTAAATACAAGTTGTAAGCATTCTGAAACTCAAGCTGAGCGACCTATTGGCCCCTAACTACAGATTGATCGCACCGGATGTGGAAGTCCTTCAACTTACGAGGTCTGAAGGGCGACGCAGTGCAGGCCACGTCAATCGCTCTGAGGGCGTTCAAACCCTTTCGAATGTTTTAAAACGCCTTGACTTGCACTGTATGCTCCCTGGATCAGAGACAATCGATAAGATAGAAAAACACAACATGAGCAACAGCAAAGACAGACAGTCGGCGATTTTCGTAGAGGACAAGGAGGCGCGCCTGGTAATACCCAAGCAGAGCTTCGGGTTTTGGGGAGGGCATCCGAGAATCCTCAAAGAACTTCCAATGCGATTGAATGAAGAGACGTTCCTCGAGTGCAAGCATTCTTGGCGTCCCTTCGAGCACAGGCTGTGTAAGCCAACCTGTCACCGTCAACATGACAACGTCCCTTACAGATTGCAGACTTCCGCAAAAACGGCCAGGACCTCTTCTCGCTCAAGGAATCATGGTTCTCCAAACAGAAGCGCTTCGAAGACTCGAAAGGCAAGACCATTACGCAGCTCGACGACAAATACAAGCACTCCCAGGAACCCTCTATTGACTTCCCCAACACCGCTGATGGTGCGCTGCTCAGGCTCAACGTTGCGTTCTATACTTGGGAGAAAGAAAACCGTGGCTTGATTAAGATGGACACAAGTAAGGGTGAACACGTGGCAGATATCTCCAATGCGAACCTGCCGCATTGGGATGTGCATATTGCAAAGGGATACAACCAGTACTTCGTGCGTTTTGAGTGTTGTCTGAAACAGTTGTGTCGGTACTAACATGATCTTAGATTGCGGCGATCGCAGTGATGATCATGTGGGATATGGTGAGGGTACGCAAGCGCGGTGGGCGGCGCGGTCCTGGTGGTGCTCCGAATGGAGGCGGTGGCTGAGATGGCTTTAGGGAGTAGCTGCGACCTTCACGGCTATGCAAGTGAGGATGTATTCTGGCGAGTGCTCCAGAGAAGTGTTTGGCTTGCGTTTGGCTCGTGTTGTGCATGGCTTCATCGCGATTGGACATCAGCTTTTCAATGTCTAGTGACATGCCTGACGACAAGTAAGGAAGAACAACACCTCTCAGTGTATTTTTGCCTGTCAGAAATAAGACGACGGTGGGGCGATTGGTAGAGTGTTGCTGGGCGAGACGATGGCTGAGCAGGAGTCCAGGTGAGTGACGGGAAGATTGCTGAGCCTTTGGCGGGGCTTCTGGGGCCAATGCGCCCCAAGGCCGCTCTTTTAGCGCTGCAATCCTCCATCAAAAGCGGCGATAGAGGGACTCAAACCCCCCCGTGGTGGGGCCAATCTTGAGGTGGTGCAAGATGACGAGCTTCCATCCTAAATTAGCCCAGCTTTCTCCTTCAAGTCAGCCTCGTCACGTTCCCACGCAATACGTACTTCTCATACCGCGACTATCGTGTACTCGAAATAAGTATGAGACGTAGTGTGGCACCAAGTTCGAGGGCCGTGTAGGGCACAGATCGAATTATCGGCACGATGAGCACCCTCAAAGTCGGCCTCTTCGAGGACCTGACGAGGAACGAAGAAGTCACTCTGCAGGTTTTTCTACCCGAGCCGACCATACCCAACGACCCACCTCTTGTGAAGAAAACCACAGCGCGCTCGATGGGGACGTTGCTATTGATTAAGAGCACACCACGTCAGGACTCGTGCACGTACGGTGAGTCCGTAACTCCTTAATGATGCTTGACCAATAGCAAGGGCAAAATACTTATGACCTGCAAGACTTCCGTGAGAACAGCGGTGGCCCGCTGTTCTCGTTGCATCTCAATGCAAACCCCGCAGACTCCTCACAACTACCCTTCGAGACCAAGAATCCTGAGGGGAACCTCATCACAAAGTCATCTTGGGATCTGCAGCTGCGACAGAAGCAGGTGTATGAACTCAAATTTCGCAGTCGTGTCCGAGCGAGCGAAGACCAGGATGTGACATGGAGCGTACACTGGGAGGGCTTGATAGGGACCCAGCAATTGATCAAATGGGACGATCGGTTACTCGCGACGATCACATCGACGGACTGGGCACGTGAACGTTGGGAGGTCAAAATTGAGCCTTGCGTAGATCAGGCGCTGGTGAACCTTGAGACCGGACTCCACGGATTTCTGTATTTGCTGACTGTCATCGGAGGTTGCAGGAATTGTTGTAATGCTGATGTGGAAGACGGCACAAACCTGGCCTTCCAATAGCGATAAGACTGGTTCTGAGAAAATATAGATGGCTCGGCCTGAAATCGGATCAACCATCTTCTGTTGCGAAGATCCAAGCCGTATGAAGCATGGGATGTATGCGGAGGCTGATGGGTTGAAGGCCACTCTGACCTCTTGTATACGGTGTGTCAGCTCGTTTTGGGCTCCAATGCATCAAGGTACGCGCTGAAGCCTCGTCTGCACGAGTGTTATGGCTGGCCGCTTCCAAATGCGACAGTATATACCATGGATACGCTGCGTTTCATGGGGGCTGTGTGGCATGTTGTGGGTCAGCTTTCCGCTTCCATCGCGCTAACCGGAATAGTCATCGCAACAGCATAGGGCAGCTTGTTTGGTGATACTATGAGCCTGCACCTGAAGTAAGATGCTGACGCTGCGCGCCTTTCAGGACACGTAAGACATGGTTTGCTCAATGGATGCTTTTGCTCGATGCGTGCTGCGTGACTTGCTTACTAGTGACTTGAGCAGCTGTGACACAATTGCCACAAACACAAGCTTTCAAATTCCCCATTGCGCAGCACCTGGTGTGCCTGCATAGTAGTCGTCATGGCCCACACACCGATCGGACTGTTCGACCACTTCATCGAAGATAAAGAAGTCGTGATCGAGGCTCACTTTCACGACCTAGCGCTGGCCGGCGGTCATCCCAAATTCTATAAAGTGAAAACCGAGAAGAGCAAAGAGCCACTTCTTGAGTGCAAACACCTTAAGAAGTCGCGCACCTACAGCAAGTCGGCTGTGTGATCCCTTTCTGATCGGCGCATCGCTGACGTACTAGCATTAAAGCTCTGCATGAGAATAGCGGGCAGGAACTCTTCAACGTGAAGCGTATATGGCATTGGCCCAACCCTTGCCATCCATTTAGGCAACGACCTTGGATATTTCTCTCGAAAGACGGCCAGTTTACGGACGTGCACTGGCACTTCAACGTGCAAGAGGAAGAGCTGTACGAGGTCAGCTTTGAGAGTAAGGCGGGCTCCAAAGAGCAGCAGGTGACTTGGGAGATCCACTGGGAAGGTTGGAAAGGAACGCACCAGGTCATCAAGTGCAACGGTCAGGTGGTTGCAACGCTGGAGTCGTCGCATTGGGTGTATAAACACTGGACTGTAAAGGTCCAGCCAGGTTATGACCAGGCGCTGGTAAGTAGTATTTGGCCTAGCTGTAACGTATTGGTTTGTGAGACGTGCTGATAAATACTACAGGTGGCGGGTATTGTGATCATGCTGATGTACAAAGCTCAAAAGAGCTACTCGAACAGTAGTAGTAGTGTCAACACTGGTGATGGTGGCGGAGGGCTTAGTATCGGATGATAGCTGAAGCGTGCTCCTGGTTTACTCCGTACGAATGTCTGGCATGGATGCCCAGTATCTTCCCCCATACTGTCTGACCTATTTTGAGGGTCACGCACTCTTCTTAGAGATCGCACTGGCCTCATCATCAGCTCTTGAAGTGTCTTTGTTCGTCAATCATGGAAATGCGCCCATGGATCCTCGATAAAGCTCCGCTTGAAGTACACCATGTCCCCATTCTCGTTCTTGCGTCCACCGGCAAACTGCCTCTCCAGATCTGAAAGTTGCTGTGGCGTCATTGGTTGTCCCGTCCGCTGTGCGCTATCATCGGCTTCAATAACGGTGTGGATGGGTATTGTGGTGTCTTTTGCGTCTTCACGCTTGCGTTTGAGGTCCTTGTGGCTTTCGCTCTCGTCAGTGGCACTAGCTCCGGCTGTGGGCGGTGCGATATCAGCGGAGGGACCTTCGAGCGACTCAAGAAGGCGGGCGCGCGCCGCTTCAAGGTCTCCGTCTGCCATCCTACTTCGATGGTGCGAGTGCTCGATGGGGAAACGTTCTGTCGAGATGGAAAGAGACAGCCAGGGTGCTAGTGCGCGGCTAGATATAACTCGGCTAGCGTGGACCTTAGCGCTCTTTATCAGATTCTTTCATTTCATCTGCCTCAACCTCGCCGATATCTGCTCTCCCAGCTCTCGACCCATCAAGCCCCGGACTGGGCAGGCTTGCACGTCGCGTGGCTACCCTGAATAACACTTCAAGGGTCGGCACACGAGCGATCTCGCGTACATGTATCCGCCTTTCACAATACTGGAACTGCGCGTTGATGAACGAATATGACGCTCCAGCAGTCTTACGAAATGAGGCAGCTTGAAGGAAGCCTCGTGTCACAAACCGCAGTATACGCAACGTCTAGGCGAGGATTGTGTGTGAGAGTGCCGGTCGTATGACTATCATATCTCTTTGTTTCATTATTCAGCTGCCGTGTCCAGTATGCTCAAAAGACTGAAGAATATGCGCTCCAACGACTTGCGGAAGGGTTCTTCTCGTGGCCAGGGACCCATGTTATCTTCGATACTCTTTCTCTTCTCCGCGACTGCCTTCGTCGCTCCTGTGTAATAGCGCCAGCACCGCAAACAATATAATAGACCAATCTACTTGGCATTAGTCTCGAGTAAGACGATGAAAGCCCATGCGTGACTTACTCAACGATGATCACGACGCCGAAGGTCATCATGAAAGGCTGTGGCATGAATAGGTAGAGTAACGTGTTCCGACGGTTGTCATCGTGGGCCGACAGCAGCTTGGGCTGAAGGCATACGCCCATGGTGTCACCGTTGAAGATGGAGACGGTGCATATCGTCCACAGAATGACCTGCCCGAGCCATCCAAGTGCGAGGAATCCCGACACAGCTATGGCAGAGGCGAGCTCGACTGCAGCGATCACTCGAGTACTCCAGTGTAGCGTGACGAGGATGCTCTGGAAGATGAGGGTTGCGATGGGTATGGTGAAGTTGTAGAAGACGATCCAGCTAACGAGGCAGTAGTGTCAGCGTTAATATCCTATCGAATGTTCCACAAGTCTTCTTTCATCAACCCGTGGCCCCGTATGAAACATACACAACGAAGCTGCTCTGCTCCCAGCCGACTTTACTATTGTAGGCGTTCGACTGGAAGACGGCGTTGATGACGCCCACGATCAAACAGAGACAGGTCGTGACGAGCACGATGCGCTCAGTGATGACGCCCCATTGCATTCTGGTGGGAGGCTTGCGCGACATGCTGCTCAACTCCTCGAACGACGACATGGCGGGGGGCCTCATACGCGCGCACGTGGAAGTGTGTCAGAGTGAGCAGCAGAGATGAGAGCGTGTGAAACAAGGAGAGCAGAAAGGATCACCCACGGCGGGCGACGGCATCTTTTCAAGAGGACGGCCAGGCTGGCACGAGTGAGCCTTTGCTGTTACGGATCGTGAAAATCACATGCCGGAGGCGAGTGAGAAAGGACAGATTTGCGACTAGGGCGACCAGAGCGCGCGGGATCCACGCGGGAAGGCTGGGAGCCACTGCGCGCGATTGGCCCCGGCAGTGCATAGGGGCGGAGATGGACGACGGACGCACTGGATGAGGCTTGTGGGTGGAGTGGTTTGGGAAAGAGGTAGGCTGCATCCGGCTACGGTCTTGACTGCTTATTCAAGAGTGGGTGCGGCGGGAGGGTGCTTTGACTCGCTTGGCTTACAGACGGAGCTTTGCCTGCGTGTGCCTGGAACCATGCCTGACAGGCTGAAATGCTGTGCTGGAGGTGTTTCAAGGCTACGAGAGCAGCGCCAGTATAAGGCAATATCCAGCTCGGTGAAGGTGTGTTTGGGATTTTCGTGCATATGCATGCGCATGAGCGTGGCCGACGTCTCGGAAGGTGAGTGCTGCTGATCAGGGCAGATGAGTATCAGAGTTTAGATCTTGAAACGTGGGTGTTAAGGACGAGCCGTCCATGTGTCCGCACATCCCGTCGCTTGCAGCATCAGCAAGTCTCAGCACGGTTCGACAGCCCTACGGCTCCCACACGTGATACTACGGCACGTGATGTGTTTCTAATCTGCCAAGACGGACGCCAGAAAAGACCCTGGACGAGAAGAGACTAGCGGGGTCGGACCTTGCACTATCGTCGCCGGCGTCTTGGAGCGTTCCATGGCGCCATGACAATCATTCGCAGATCGTCCGCGCGCATCTACTCTGCTTCTTTTGCTCCCACACTCTGCACTTCGAATCTCTCTCCTCGACGCTTCTCCTCCCCGCCTCAATACTCCGCGACACCATGATGGTCACTGCTGTGTTATGACAGAACACGCAACGGGCGGCAAAGGCCCGCCGTTGGAAGATGGCCGAGATTCCCCGGCTTCTACGTCAGCTTCCAATGAGGATCACAAGCCACCACCGGAGCTCTCGAGATGGCGCCGAGCTATCAACATCTTGACCTGGATGCCACCATGGTGTCGCTGGAAAGATGGACACCCGCCACGCTTCTCAATGTGGATGTACGTACCTTCTTGGCTCACTGCTTGTTCTCTACAGACTATCGTCCTTCTCGCCAACGGCCAGATTGTGTGCTCATTATTGGCGTAATTTAGGAACGTCCTGTTCGCCTTTGCTGGGGCTTTCACAGTCGCCAATCTGTACTACAATCATCCCATCCTCGACATCCTCGCTCGTGACTTTCATACGTCCAACTATGAAGTCTCTCAAGTCCCCACCCTAATGCAAGTCGGCTATGCCATTGGGCTATTCTTCCTCTGTCCGTTAGGCGACTTGATCAAACGTCGCCCATTTGTGCTGAGCCTCATCTTGTTCTCTGCTACTCTGTGGTAAGGGCCGCTTGATACAAACGTGGTCATATCGTGAGCTCACCGCACGCGTAGGATCGGACTATGCATTACGAACAACTTCACGGCCTTCCGTATGCTATCCTTCCTGTGCGCCATCACCACCGTCACCCCCCAGATCATGCTTCCACTCGTCGGGGATCTGGCACCTCCGCACCGCCGAGGTATGGCCCTCTCCATCGTCACTGCCGGCAACCTCCTCGGCATTCTAATCGCACGCATCCTCTCCGGCATCGTCACTCAATACACCGCCTGGCGCAACATCTACTGGCTAGCTCTTGGTCTTCAGTATGCCATCTTCCTCCTGCTGTGGGCTTTCATGCCTGACTATCCACGTACCAACGATGGCATGAACTATTTCAAGGCCCTCTGGAGTATCATCCTCATGTGTCGGAAACACGCTATTCTTATGCAAGCGGGCCTCATCTCTTTCACGGCATCGGCCTGCTTCACTTCATTCTGGACCACGCTTACCTTCCTCCTAGCTGGCCCACCTTACATGTATAGTACGCTTGTCATTGGTCTCTTCGCCCTTCTCGGTATCGCCGCAATTGTCCTCAGCCCGCTCTACGCGAAAATGTTCATAGATCGGTTTGTCCCCGCCATGTCTGTCTATATTGGTCTTGTTGTCGATCTCATCGGGGTATGTATCGGGACATATACAGGAACCTTCACCGTTGCTGGACCGATCATCCAAGCACTTGGTCTGGACGCCGGCATGCAAATCACGCAGATCGCGAATCGCAGCTCCATATATGCGGTGGAGCCCAAAGGCAGAAATCGGGTGAATACGGTCTTCATGGTGATGACATTCTTGGGTCAAATAACAGGCACGAGTGCGGGCAACCAGCTGTATGCGCAACACGGCTGGGTTGCGAGCGGAAGTTTGAGCGTGGCTCTGTTAGCGACCGCTTTCATCCTCAACACTGTACGCGGGCCGTACGAGACTGGATGGTTTGGATGGGGTGGAGGATGGAGCATCAAGAAGCGTAATATGAACTCAGGGGATGGGATGACCGTAGAAACGCCGTCGGGGTTGGCGAAGGCAGAGAAGGTCAAAGGTAGCAACGACGTGGAAAAGGCTGTAAGCCCAATCCCAGCAGAAGATGCAAGAACGTCAGATTTTGAGAAGGACTTGGATTCGGAAAAGGCTCTGGAAGCTGCAGGCCATGAGAGGCCTGCTTGACGATATACGGATTTAATGATGTATGAAGATAGCATTATGATACACATAGGTCCTCTATAGTCTGAGGGGACGGTTATGAACATTACCGACATTCTATTTGTTTTAGAAACACCTTGATCTTGTTTTTTAGAAGAAGACGTCCTGATGGCGACCTCATTCGTACACAAACCCGGTCAGCCCAGGGTTGTACCCTAACACATCTGAAGCTCAATGCTTAGCGGCATAGCTCACCTCGAAAGCGACCTCCAATGCTTTGGATCTGATGAAACTGCGCCTTTTCGTCTTATCTAGGCAGCCACTGCAGCTCTCAGCGCTTTTCTCCAGACGACAACTTGAGTCTGCGAGCTCAATAAGGTGATCGCTCAGATCTAGCATGCACCACCCTCTCCGACACTGCACTCATTGACGGCCTGCACAATGTTCCTTCCGCCCTTTCGCGCAAATGCGCGAGACACTTCCACTTCCACCGAAGACGCCATTGCGACAGCACAACAAGCTCTGGATCGATCCTATCCCGCCGAACAAGACATCGACGTATCCTTCCCTGCAGACCCGAACTGGCAGCCAAATCCTGAGACGACTGCGATCCCACCTGTACAGCCAACCACTGCCCCCACCAAGATCCGGACGATGACTATACCTGGTGCGCTATATCACGTGGAAAAGGCAAAAGAGGCAAAAGAGGCAAAAGAGGCACCGCAACTGCCCTCCTTCTCCGCCTCTACGCAGGAGATATTGAGACGGCACGGCATGTCCCCCAATATCGCGACGGACTCCCCCGAATATCTCGCCGCGCGCCGACAGGTTCTCGAGTCGATGGCCGCAGCTCCAAACGAGAATAGCCCGCGGGCTAGTATGGACTATACGAACGCGTCAATGCGGGGAAGAGGGCGAGGGAGGGGTAGACCGCCGAACACCATGCGGTTAGGCGTCAATGGAGGGACGACGCGCGCAGACTTGGCTGTGAAGGCGGAAGAAGGCGCACTCGGAAGCCCTAGCGTGAGAGGAAAGAACAGAGGCGGACGACCGCGGGGCAGCAGAGGCACGAGAGGGAGAGGTGGCAGAAAACGAAAGCGAGACAGCGACGACGAAGGCGGCGGAGGCTCATCTTCCGGCGAAGACGACGACCCCGAGACGCCCAAAGCGCCGACAGTCACCAAGTCAGGGCGTTCAGTACAGAAGCCGTCGTCCTACACGCCCGTCGTCACACAAGCATCACCAACCACTAACCGCACACCCACCTCCGCATCTCAAACCCATGCTAACCCTTTCACAACATCCACACGCGGCCGCGGCGGTCGCAAGTCCGCCTCCCGCAAAGACCCGCAACTGGCTCTCTGCGCAAAGTGCCTGCGTGGCCACAGCCCCGAAAGCAACGTCATCGTCTTCTGCGATGGCTGCAACACCCCTTGGCATCAATGGTGTCACGCCCCGCATATCACGCGGGACGTGGTAGAAGTCGCGGATAAAGCGTGGTTCTGCTCGAAGTGCGCGGCTAGGCGCGAGGAGGAGCAGTGTCCGCTGGATTCGAGGGTGAGTGGGATTGGGTGGAGCGAGCAGGAGCGAAGGGAGTATCTTGATGGGTTGGGCGCGGAGATGTTGAGGGCGTTGATGTTTAGGGCGTTGAAGAGTTACCCTGATGCGCCTGTTTTCCCGCCGAGAGGGGACGGTAAGGCTGCGGAGGTGCGGAATATTGAGGGACTACCCTCGGAGGCAAGTGCGGATAGAAATCGCACTGAAGGTACTGCTACGTCCTCTGCTTTGACGCCGCTTGAGGAGAGTACGCCTGCACCTGTTCCACCACCGACGAACACAGCTCCTACGCACAACCCTTTAATCTCTGCCACCAATCACCTGCAGGCCGCTCAGCAACAGAGCAAAGAAGACGAAGACCCCTACCCCGACATCACGCTCGCAGCCGCGACGAACGACCCACCCTCTACATACCCTCGACCAGGCCACGGACCTATCGCAGTTCAGCCGACGACAAGAGAAGACGACATGCGCTGGCTCGTTGACGACGAGAAAGGATTCGGCGTGTTCTCGCACTTCTACGATGGCGGTGCCGAAGGTATCGATGATGGCAGTAGCGGGATGCAGATGAACGGCGAGGGAAAGACCGGCCCTGTAAATGCGGGTGTGGTGGAGGGGCTGATGAACGTGGCTGGGACGGGGGAGGTGGGTGTGAAAGGGGGTTGGATAAGGAGAGAGGGGGTGTGAGCGAGTGTATGAGTGGGGTGGTAGGTTCGACACTTTGTATGAATGTGTATGAGTTATGTCGCCGGTTTTCTGGATACGATGAAAGTATTCTGATGGGTGACACCGAATTGGCTGTTCTATCAGCGATGGCACGTTGATTGATTTCCGCTTTTGGCGTTGTGGTATGCGGTGAACGCTAGCATTTCTTACCTTCATGCCTTCGTTCTCTTTTTTTCCAAAACGATCCAGAAGTGTTCGCTCTAGGCTATGTATTGTGTCACCTGAACTCTGGCTGGTGAGTCTGCTTCGGCTTCAGAGAGATTGATCATGCGTACTCCGCTTGATGTTGCCGTGTCAAGTTGGACCGCCGTCTTCACATTGCTGTCTGCAGAGCCTTCGCCAGGATCAAGTATTGCCTCCATGATAGTAGTGTGCCTTCCACGTCAGCCCTTTACCGTCCATGCGCGACTTCGTAAGACGAAGCGTTGCTCGTGGGTGCGTTCGACATGTTGGACATCGGTTCAGTCGGAACGGCAACCCATCCTGACATGCAAACAGCATGTGCGACCCAATTGCAGCACGGTCTAGCAGATGTACTAGGTACATGCAGCCTTGTGAGATTGGCTGGGGATGAGGCTGTATTTCAGTAGTCTGACGCCCCTTCATGACTTCCCTTACGACAAGAGCCAGAAAACAGTGTATGCGTCATCGTTACGCCTGCCGCTGATGGCGGAGTCGCTCGCAATCCTGGGAGCTGCAGCCGCAGTCGTACAGCTTGTGGGCTACGGTACTCGGCTTACAACGCACAGTCGTGACATATACAAGTCTGTCGAGGGCGTGTCTGAGTCGTGAGCATCATACCATTGAACCATGCCATATCCATGCTGACGAACAGCAACGATGAACTTGAATGCATCACGCAAGATCTGCAAGCTATCAGTGAACGCCTTCGATCCTCGAAAGATGCAATACCGCGAGCGGCTTCCACAGAAGATGCGCAAGCTATTCGTGAACTTGCGACTCGCTCGCAAGTGCTCGCTCAATCTTTTCTAGCAAATCTACAAAAGCTTAATGTCAGCGGCAAGCATCGAGCTCTGAAAAGCGTTTGGGAGGCATTGAAGAGCATATGGCAAGAGAAAGAGCTAGAAGAGTACCGCCGAAGATTACAAGAGCTGCGCTCTGGGCTCACACTAAGACTTGCAGCGGTCCTGAATATACAACAGTCAGAACTTCAAGACTCTGTTCAGAACATACAGCCTGCTATCCGCCATGATCTTGCCTCCCTTCAAGCAGATCTCTGCGGCAATCTTGACAAGCTCCCACTAGACGTTGCAGGTCGGCTTGAAGATCTCCGCAAAAACATATTGTCAGCACAAGCAACCCATAGGTTACTGGACAGTTTGAACTACCCTGAGGTCGACGCAAGAGAATCCTCAGTTGCTGAAGCTCATTCAAACACGTTCAATTCGGCGTTGGAGATACCCGAAGTCAAGTTTCCCGACCTTCATCTGGCCAAATGGCTGCAGTCTGGGGATGGCATCTATTGGATCACGGGGCATCCAGGCTCTGGGAAATCCACCTTGATGAGGTTCCTCGCCGAGCACGAAAAGACACTGGCATTACTACATGAATGGGCCGGCAACAATGAAATTCTTGTTTTGAGGTTCTTCTTTTGGTCTCCGGGCAACATGCTACAGAAGTCACAGCTTGGTCTCTTCCGTTCACTCGCTCACCAAATTTTGACGAAGTGGCCAGTTCTAACGACTAAAGTCTTCGGCAGAACAGGCTTACAACATTCCATTGGCGGTCCGGCCAAAGTCTACTCCTGGAATCTCTCCACTCTGCGCAAACTTTTGTATGCTGCCATGCAAGCACTTCTGGATCAAGGTTGTAAGAATTGTCTGTTCATAGATGGTGTCGATGAATATGAAGGTGACCCTTTCGAAATTGTTGAAACACTTTTGCAGGTATGTCGTCAGGCTTTGCTCACGCCGAGAAAACCTTGTGTCGCCATTCATGCCAGACCTTAAAAACCAGACATTAGCACAGCCCCAGCTCGAGCTTGTTGATATACCAAACAAGACATTCTTGAGACAACGCCGGGGCGCTAGTTGTTGGGCTTTTGAAGCAACAGAAAGGAATGTATGGCTGTTCAAGGCCTACCTTGGATCTAGTGCGAGCTGTCGGTATCGCTCCTGATTACTTGTACTAACTAAAGACACGATCTAGATGAGTGAATTTTCCAACATCAAGCCATGTCTGGCTAGCCGCGAATGGACCCAAATGAAGGATGCTTTCGGACGAGACCCCTCGAAGACTCTACGCGTGCAGAAGTTGACTGAAGAAGACATTCGCAATTACGTCAAAGATACTCTTACCGCATCGCAGCAAGTCACCAGCCGATCAGCGGAGCAACACGACCTTATTGATCATCTAGAAAGAGCAATTACGGACCAAGCCAATGGCGTCTTTCTGTGGGCGACTCTTGTCACGCGATCTCTTCGTACGGGTTTGTCGAACGGAGATTCACCAGAAACACTACAGAGTCGGCCGCGAGCCATGCCGAATGAAATCCGCGAATTGATCCGAAAGATCGTAGAATCTATCGATCCAATATACGATCAGAAACTCGCCCGCCTAATTGCAATCTACAAAGTGAGAGCGTATGCGGACCTTCTGGTCTCGACCAAATTCCTGGAAGTCCGCAATATCGAATGTTTTGGTGTTGACACGCCCGAGAAAGCTTGGTCAACTGGAGAGGCCCTGCTTCTTTACGAACAAGCTTCTAGGCAGCTGGCTGCAATTACGCAAGGCTTATTTGTAGAGACCGACTTCAAATTCAGGGGGAACGGAAGCCCCACTATAGAACAAGCCGCCGACCTCTTCGGCTTTGGATACGATGTTCTGCACAAGTCAATTCACGAATTTCTCTCCGAGAACGACAGCCACGGCACCTCCAGCGACGAAGCTTCTTTCGATCCTGTCAGCTTCACGTTGCAACTTTGCTTGGCGCTTTATAAACGATCAACAAATCTGGGTCAGAGTAACACTAACAGATTTTCTGCGCCATATCTATGTATGCATGCAGTCGTAGACGTGACGGTAAGCTTCCCTGATTGATTGGCTCAGATTTCATACTTTACAACCATCGGCCAAGAAGGTTACGCCAAGTCGTATACTAAACATATATCACAGGATGCGCATCTTGCTGCTCTCTGGCAAATTGTCAAATTCCTCGAGTCGAGCCTGGAGAGATCAGCGGACCTACAAGCTATGCTGGAACCATCCCATTATGGTCCGCAAGGTTCAATAGCTGTGACGATGCTTATTGGGCCATCGCCCTCGCCGCGGCTAAGTGAAATCGTGTGCGATGACATCCGTGCAGGATCGCTAAATGCGAGGACGTGGCGTAGCGCGAAGAGCATACACAAGCCCTATCAGACATCCCTGCTCCGCCTTGCATCGGTTTGGGAGCTCGTGAATTTAATTGATGTCGTTTTGTTATTCGGGGGATTACCAGAGGATGACGAAGCGTCGTACGCAATGTGGCATTGCATGTCAATGGATTATAGTTTCTTGGAAGAGGAAGAAGATGAGGATTATGGGGAGCAAGCTCGACTCAAGGTAGTACCGTTGTTCGAACCTGGTAAGCCCTGCACAGGAGAAGAATTGTTTGTCAAAACAAAATTTGCTAAGGAATTTGAAGCCAGATGGAGTGCGAACGAATATCTGATCCGAATGTTGACCAGGCTCTATTGCCTATCTTTAGAACACAGAGTTCACACACTGTAATTCGTGAGTATATTGACAAGCCGCAAGATAACACATTCCAGTTTCTAAGAAGGCGCTATCCGAACGAGGCAGGCCTGAAGAAGAATACGGCCTATCACAAGAGATGCTGCCGGAAGCACTGGACTGGGCTGAAAAGCGCGTTCAAAGCCTGCGCGCAGCTGGACTCAAAGACGAGGATATTCCGATGGCGAAGAAGGAGCCGTAGCCCCCCTCCCGCCGTGACACAGATGATGATGACCTCAGCCGATGGTTCGGTGTGATCTAGGTCTTACCACCCACAAATGTGTATGAGCAGAATCTGCATGGTGTTGCCCTACAACAAATGGCACTGGAGTTACCATGCATACTTCCACCGGCGACTCTTGACAGCCACTGCTGACAGCCATTGTACCAGCATCTCTGGTACCCAGCTACTAGTCACGCCGCACCATTTCCAGCACCTCGCCGACCCGCAGGTTCTTCCAGCGCCCACCACTTCGCCACAGCAATGCCTACTTACAGCTGCGCCTGGCTTCCTCTCACCTGACCTCCTTTTCAAAGTCTGATCGCCCCGCATGCCTCTGGTCTATCCACTTCCTCTCAAGCCCGCACGTCAGCTTTTTGTTTGCACATAGACAGATACTCCGAAGCAGCAACGCTCTCTCTGGATCTAATCACCTGAACCTACGTCGATACTGACCCGCTATCACCGCCAGCTTCCACATCACTCCTTGTCATCCAGTCTTTTCGTGGGACGTACTCTCACTGAAGCCGGCAGAACAGGAGACCATTCGCGCCATCTGTCTCAATGACAACACTTACGTCTACCCCACACCTCCTCTGTTGGAGCACAAGTTTACGACAACACTCATTTGTCTATACCCGTTCTTTACACTCGAGGATGAGGGCAGGCCCCTATAAGACGGGCAATCAGCTCGCGTCGTACTACAAGATTTCGAACTGGAAAAAGGACCGACAGTCTGTTCTGTACAGCGCGCGCTTTGTCGGTCTTTTCGACGCGGCCGAAACACGAGCGTGTGCATAGCTTAGTTCATGTGAAAGACCCGCGGAATCTGATTGACCGTTTACATGCGATCTATCCTGTACCGCAAGCCTGCCTGATGTACACCTGCAAGGTAGTAACGTCAATGCCATATCATATCTACACTGATCTTACATTATCGTGACATGCATAAAGCCCACACGAAACGCCGTCAAATGCACGTTTCCGTTCCCTTTCATCTCACACTCAATCACATCGTACACTTTCAGTCATCCACCATAACCACATCATCCCCTCCCGCTTTCTCCTTCCCCTTATCCCTCCCCCTCTCAAACTCCGCCCGCTCCTCCGCCGCTTTACTAATACTCCTCCGTCCTGCAAGTCCAGGAAACTTAATCGGGCTCTCCAGCTTCACCTGTTCCTTCCCTTCACCACCCATACCACCTTCCCCTTCACTCCCCTCCTCCTCATCCCCATCAACCTCCATCTCATCATCCGCGTTCTCATCCGGATCACTCAGCTCACTACTCGCGTCACTTCCGCCACCCTCCCCACTCTCTCGACCCTGCCTCCCCCCATCACCTTCCCCACCCTCCTTAGGCGTACCAGCACTCCTCTCCCCCTCCCCCTTGCCCTGATTCAGATTAATAACAATTTTAATCCCACTCCCCTTCTTCTCCGGCTCCCTGGCGCTCGTCACCTTCACCACACTCGCGTCATTAGCGCGTTTCATCACATCCCTCCTCGTCACACTCCTCGGTGCCCTTGCGCGGGGCACAGGGTCCAGGTTCGTGTTCAGCGGTGCGTTCGACAAACCCACTGGAGGCCGCCATATCGCACTCGGAGGGCCATCGGCCGCACCGTCGCTGTTCATGAGGTTTGACAGCGCCATCGTTCTAGGTCGTTCTGGGGTGGGAATATTGTTAGGCTCAGGCGTGCCAGCCGCGGGCGTAACGCCAGCGCTTGCGTCGATCTTGTCTCTCTCCTTCCGCTCGACGATAGGTAGGTCTTTCCCTGGACCTGCGTAGATCTGCGCGTAGACGTCGCAGATGAGGTCGTCGGTCGCCTGGTCAGGTGCGAGTTTGTTGTTAACCTTTTTGATGTCTTCGATTTCTCTGAGGAGTTCAACGAGCGGGTGTTTGGTCGCGGGGTCACAGGACCAGATGTCTACGGCATCCGCGTGGGGTCGAAATTGCTCGACGTTCATGTCGGCGAAAATGGTGGAATAAGCATGGTAAGCGATATGCTGGCTGCGGCGGTGGACGCGCAAGTAGCTGTCAAGCACGTATTCCCAGAGGGCGGTGTGCTCGTAAAACTCATTCGTCTTCCTGCGGACGCGGCGCGCGAAGAGCTGCAGGAACTCGAGGTCCTCGGTCTCGTCGAGGAGTTTGACGAGGAAGCGGGCGTACCGCGACATGTAGACCCAGTGGCGGCCGGGGCGCTCGTGCTCGGGCTTCCAGACGGCAAGGGCGGCGGTCTTGGAGGAGTACATGTTTTGCTTGTCGAGGTAGTCTTTGGCTTGTTTGGAGGCTTCGGTGGGTGGGTCGCCGGGGGTGAGGAGGGATTCGTAGGTTAGCTGTGCGATCTTGTAGACCACTCTATGGTGCCACTTTTGGCGGTCTGCGGCTCGGAGCTTCATCAACGTCTTGACGGCATACGACTTGAACGACTCGTCGGCGTCGATGTCTGGAAGCTTCTGGAGTGTGTCGACATGGCTCTGGTTCTTCCAGGTGGCGATGATTTCTTGCACGCCTTGGGCTGGGCTGAGGACCTGCTTAGTCACCAGCTTGTCGACAATGAACACGACCTTGTAGAGTGGCTCGAGCGTGGGCTCCGTACGATTGGGATCGCGGCGCCGCTCGAGGACTAGGCAGGCTCTCTGGAAGCTTTTGAGAGCGTCTACCGCAAGCTTGATATCAATATTGCCTCGACTTCTTATGAAGAGGAATATTTTCCACAGACACTTGCCGAGCATGAAATGAGACATCCAGTATCCTAGCCTGAAGGCGATCGCGCGCCGACACAGGGTCGCCGCAAGACGCATCGCTTGCTGTGGATGTAGTGGCTCAAACAACGGACGACTATAGGTGCCGCCACTGTTCATTGCGCTCTGCAGGCGCTCGCCGGCGTGGTCGAGACCGAAAGCTTGCATCGAAAACGGTGGTCGTGCCGAGGAGTACACTCGTATCGCAAATTCAAGGTTAAGTGCTGCCAGCTTTTGCTTGGTGTCTTCAGTGTCGTCTGCAAACTGTAGCGAGAGAGCTGTGGCTTGAGTGTAAGCATGGAGAGCGGCTCGTTGAAGCTGCACGACTTCCTTGTAATTCAATTTGTCAGCTTGCCACAGGCATTCCTCCTCATGCAGCCAATCGTAGGCATGGGCCAGTCTGTACCAGGTCTCCCATTTGTCCGTATCGTATTCTAGATCGTGCATAAAGAACTTCACAGCCGTGTTAACGTCATCGGAGACTTTGGAGTTGTCGCTGTCTCGTGTGCGCTTGTGCTTGGCAAGATTGATCATGCCAATCAGGAAGTACCAGCCCTTTGATGCAGTCGGTGCATCCCCAGGCGCGCATGCTGTCGTTGAAAGAGCATTGACGCCTTTCATGCTTCGGAAAAGCTCCATCGGGCTTACGGGCGACTTCATATAGGCACTGAGTAGTCTCTTGTTACGATTAGTAGCAAAGGTAGACGGCGGTGCACCCAAAGCGGCCTGCAACTTCTCGACTGACTTGCCAAGATCGGCTTTGACCAGATCCTTGATATTCGCACCTCTTGTGCGCTCAAGAACGAAATCGACCAGCTCAATGGCTGTATTGCGATCCAGGTAGTCGGGTTCGCAGCCGTGATCTTGTTTTTCTGTCGTAGCTGTGAAGCATCTCAGATCATACATGTCATACAGAATTTGAGCGACGTCATTCGTGATCGGCTGACCCTGCAGTTGATTGAGTTCGTCCCGCATAAACTTCAAGAAGAGATTGTCGGATGCTTTGCACAGTCGGCGGACACCAAGCGCGTAGTGAACGTATTGGAGATACTCGTATCGATCTACGTTGGCTTGAGCAAACGTAGTTTTACCAGGCAGCTGGGCTGCAGCTTCCGCCATCATTCTGTAAATCAGGATGTATGTTCGTACCTGCATCTCGTGCAGCTGTATAGATGCAGGATGGAACGATTCAGACGCATAGGTGCGGAAAGGGTTCGTCAGCAGCGGACCTTTTTGTACTGCCTGGCTGTGATCATCGAATAGAGTGACTGCATGGAGCAGTGTGAAGAGGCTGACGAGGTTCTGGGCCGACGACTTTAGCTGCGTAATTTCCAGGCACTCTAAGCTGGCAGTCTTTGTTTCAACAATCACCAAAGTCTGGCCGAGTAGCTCATGAACATCATGAAGCCGCTTGAGAAGGATACGCTCGCGCTCATCGGCGTCGATCTGAGCATAAGCGAACGATTGAACTTCGCCGAGAAGGACCTCCATGATGCGCAGATTGACGAACAGTACTTTTGACGGAAAATCAATAGCCTTGTAAGAGTCGCGAAGACGATACCACAGAGTAAGCCGTAATGAGGTATCAGCTTTCGTCACAAACTCTGATAGAATCTCTTGGCGTGACTTCGTGGTCGGGTTGTTCTGTGACTTGCGATCTCGTCGTCGCTCTCTGCCATCATGTGCTGGTGGTTGTGCCGTTGGTATGAGGATTGGCTCGAGCTTCTCAATGAGATCCACCGGATGCTGTTGTCCTTCCTGGAAGATAGATAGGAAGAAGTCCATCGTGTCGAGCTTGACGATCTCCCGATCAGCAGCCTCTATCGAGATCTCCGACATTGCCAGACTGTTCGGCAGCGTGATCTTGCCGCTCGGTAACGCAGCGTCTCTAATTTGTTGCTTGAGATCGTTTATACATTGCACATGGTGGTCTCTTGTGATTTCATCGCTCGCCTTGAGGTGAAACACGGACGCCCAGAGATGCCTCAGCAACAACGCGCGATGACTATTCGACGAGGGAGCATCAGAATTGAGATCGCCAGACTCTTGGTACAATACGATCGCAAGTATCTCTCGGGCCAAGTGGCACCACTGATCGGCGCGGATCTTCCGCATTGCTTTGGTTTCAGCATCAACATCGCTCGTTGGAGCTGTGGATCGAGCCAACGCGTCCAAGCGTATTTCAAAGATAGCTTGGACAAGTTCGAATACATGCCTTTGTTTGCTCGTGTCGTCGAGCTGCGACGGCATGTTAAGTGATATGAAGTCCGCTAGGTCTTCGTTCACCGCCTCTGATATTTGCTCAACAGTGTGTTTCACAGTCTCTGGCCAGACTCTAGCGATGTAAGGACTGGTGAGAGGCTCCGTCCACTGAGCATCCTTGGACTGCGGCCGTCTCTCTGAGAGCAGCGTTTGACACAGGAGTACGCACGCTTGCTCGACGGTTAGATTTGCACCGTTCACGAATCGCACATAATCATCGACCTCAGTGGTGACTGCTAATGCGTTCTTGTGCACCTTAGCAGAAGCTGAATCGAGGAAAGCCAGCAATCCATTGTCTTCCTGTCCTTCGGAATCATGATGTCGGTCGGCTGAAGTGGTCAGCATCTCAGTTTTTGCAGGACTCCAGGCTAGCATGGCGGTGTAAAGGTCTTGACAGGCACGGCCTATGCCTGTACGACGGGGGCCGCCAACCAGACCATAAGGACTATTGGGTACTAGAATCCTTCTAATGTCATGAGCGTCATAAATCATTCTAACTTCCATGCGCCTCAGGACATCTCGCATGAGGTCAAACAGCCAGCGATCGGCTTGTAGATATACCTCGTGTCGCGGATCACCGCCTGGTGTCAAGTCGAGTGTGTTAGGCTCAGCGGATCGCCCCTCAGCAGTAGTTGACTTCCGTGCTCGAATACGCTTGCTTTTGCCACGCTCGCCATCGGCGCCATCGGCCAAGCCCGCTGCTTCTGATGAGCGTTTCCGGGGAGCCTCTGACTTCATGGGGGAGAGTTGCTGGTTCTCCTCATGGTGCTCTTGTGGGCCAGAGGTTTCAGATAGAGGCTTGTCAGGTCTCGCTTCGCTGACAGGCGTCTGTGAAGGTCGATGACTTGATGCCGAAGTCACTGCATTGTCTGAGCTGCGCTGCATGCCTGTCATGTCCCAGTTGTGCTTGAATGGGTCGTCATGGCCAACGGCAGGAAGGGTGAGCATGATCGCCGAGGAGCGTGTTTTATCAGAGCCGTTTTCCTCTTGTTTCTGCAGCTGCTTGAGCAATGCTTCAGCAACAGCGTCCATTGTGTGCTCTTCGACCTGTATTGTTGTTCTTTCTCTGCTCGTCCCTGTCTTTGACTGACGTTCTTTGGCATATTCTTGGAGTGACGGCGTCGCTGGCAAGAAATTGTACAGATTCGTAGCTCTTTGCAGCCGGGAGGTCTGTTTTTGTCGACTGGTATGATCGACTTCAACCTGAGATGATCGCGACAGGTCGTCCTCAACGTGTGCTTGCACCGCGCTGAGGGCCTGCTCATCGAATTGTCGCTCGAAATTGGGTAGGCTCAGTACGTCGTCCGGACCATCTTCATCTTCTTGAAGCGCAGTCTCGAGGCAGAAGCGGGCGATGCGACAACTGTTGAGCGCCTTGCCCAGTCGTGCAGCACGTCTCCAGACGTCAACGTTGTCTTCGTCCTTATCCAAAGCCTCCGCGAAGTCATCGAGTGCTCGTTGTGCAAGCTCGATGGTCTTGGCCTCGGTATGCGCGTTCCCGCCGATATGTTGCTCCTCATGTTCCGCACGTAAGACGTCCAGGTAGTATTCAGCTCGGTTTTTGAAGGACAGATGTAGGATCTGAGGCAATGTACTTGGCGCGTTCTCTGTCGCGATCGGTACGACTACCACTTCATCCTCAAAGTCGTCGATGAATCCGCTGTCCGCATCCTGCTGAGACTCGTATGCCGCAACACGGTTGTACTCAGATTGCGATTCTGGGAACTTGAAGATGTCCGAGCTGAAGAGCTCCGTGTAGGCATCGCCGGCTTTGTCGAGGGTCTTTTGTGACACATGATATTTCAAAGCTGTCTGATAAAGTTTCAGAGCGTCCTCAATCTGAATTTCTTTGGTATTGTCAATCTCGTCTTCGGAATCATCGTCGGACTCGATGTTGAGAGCTTTGAAGGTCGCCTATTATACATTGGTTAGCCAGGTGCTGATGCTTTGCCAGCTCATGTGGGTTTGTCAGGCAGTAGGGTGGCAGATTCGATTGCAATGACATACCATGGTTTACAGATTGCTGAGAGGTTTTATAGTAATGTTTTGTTGGAGCGCTGACAGGCAATCTGCTTATTGGGTGAGCTGCTGTGGCATGCGAGCACACCACCGGGCGCGTCCGGCTCTCGTTAGGAGTGCGTTTGCAGCTCTTGCAAGCAAGTGGACGCGCTTCTTCATGCTCCGCCTAAGCAATCCGCAGGCAATCGCGAGTCATTGGCAATCGATATGAGACTTTCCCCAAAGCGACTCTAGCGTACTTGTCGTCGTGCAGCCCTACAGATTGGACCCTTCGTGCCTTCGGACTCCATTTTGCGCCAGCCCCGTCGTCCCTTTTTCCAGACTTCCGCCGGCGGGCCGCCTCTCATCATCATTGTCTCGCAAAGTATTTCCAACTAGACGGTGCCTGAAACTGGGCCGTCATCCTTTCTCTTTTCTCGTCTGACTTGCGCCGACTGCCGCGCGTGACGGCCTATGGGATTCCCAATGGCTGACCACCGCCGGCTGGTCGACCACGGGTCACACCTTTTACCGATTCCAGGCATTCATCTCCACACTTGTACAGAAGCAGCTACTGTTTTGATTCATCCGTGGTGCCGTGCTATCACATGCGAGCTGTATATATATTGACTGAACGCTTCGCATATCATCAGTACTCTCATCCAACGCTTCACGCACGTCACACATACCCCTGCTTTCCCCCATGAAATAGAAAGACAGCAGAAGGACCATTCTTCGAAGCTCAGTAACGCGTCCATTTCTTCCCATCCCAGTTAATTATCATGTCTTCAATCAACAATTCCACCATGATTCAAAGGGTCACTATCAAGTCATTCGGCGACGCTTCCCACGTTGAACTTGAGACGTTTGCACTTGAAGCCCCTACTAGCAAACACGTCCAAGTCGCGATCTCCTACTCCGGCTTCAACGGATCAGATATCAATATGCGCCAAGGCACATATCCCATGCAGAAAGCCGCGCCGCTCACACCAGGCTATTGCATCGTTGGTCGTGTTCTGCAGAACGGACAGGGCTGCAGCGCGTTCAAAGGGGGCGACGTTGTGGCCTCACTGACGGTGTACGACGGCGAGGCTGAGCGCGCAAACATCCCAGAGAAGCACCTCGTGCCGGTGCCGGACGGCCTTGATCACAAACAAGCCTGCGCACTCATCCTTGACTGGAACACAGCGTACGGCATGGTGATGCAGACCGCCAAAGTCAGCTCCGGCCAACGAGTCTTCATCCACGGCATGACCGGCGCCGTCGGATTCGCGACTATGAAGCTCGCACAGCTGCAGGGCGCAGAGGTCTACGGTACAGCTGGCGAACGCAATCACGATGCCATCCGCAAAGAAGGCGGCAAACCCTTCACGTACAAGAACAAGGACTGGATGCAGGCTATGAAAGACGTTGGTAGTGCGCACGCGGTGTTTGACCCCCTCGGCTTCGAAAGCTGGGACGAGTCCTACTCCATCTTGCATGATCACGAGAAAAGCATCCTCATCGGCTACGCTGGCAACCAGGGCAGACTGACCGGCGATGAGAAGACGCGGTCGGTGATCTGGCCAACCCTCAAGCTCTACTCGAAGAACATGATGATTGGATGCCCAAGAAGCACGAGCTTCTACTACATCGCGCGCGATCAATCGACATTCCGGCCGAACTTGGAGAAACTGTTCGAGATGCACCTGCAGGGTCAGATCATCGTGCCCATCCGGAAGGTGTGGAAGTTGAAGGAAGTCCCGGCCGCGCATAAGGAGTATGAAGGTGGGCTGACTGGCGTGGGGTCTTTGATCGTTGATTGCGCCGTGGAGCCAACGAGGGTGTCACAGTAGTTTCGAGATAAATGGCATTGGACTTAGCCTTTCCCTCTGCAAACGAGATGTCTTGAGCACGCGAGTAGTGAGGATCGAAGTAACCAAACAACCACTTCGACATGTGGTTCGAGCCACGCTGATCGTTGCCCAAAAGGGGTTGTGGTCGCGACTTCCCAATCGAGGTTGCGACTTCCAAATCAAGGTGAGAAGCTAAAACCCTTCAAGCTCCTCAACCACTCTTTCCTCTAATCGGACTCCCAAAACACCAACATCACTCTACGAGTTTCTTCAACTCCACAAGCAGAGTTCAACAGTTGATCCTCCTCTACAGCTACGAACACTTACAACACCTTCCGAGCAACTGAAGATGAACAGCACCGACAAAGGCCTCTTGAGCCTTCCCTACGAGCTCCTCATCATTCTTGCTGACAACTTTGATCTTGGTCAAGCTACTCTGGCAAGCTTGACGCGAACATGCCGACACCTGGCGAGTCAATTTCGCAAGCGTGTCTTCGACGAGGTGGTGCTGAAGTCGCCAGTGCAGAGCAATGCCCTGCTAGGGACTCTCACACTCGATGGGCATGCCGTACTTGGGCTTTCTGTGCAGTCTTTGATTTTGGACTATCCAATCCCAGTGAGCGCTGAAAATGACGCTGTCAGGATTATTCCCTTGTTCTCGCAGGTAAAGCATTTGAAAATCTCTTCAGAACGCTCGCAGCTCGATATGAGCAGCCTTGCCATCTCGCCAGATAGATTTCGCCAAGAACTCCGCGACCTCTTCATCCAACCTAGAGGCCCGTCTGATAGGCTCTCTGGTCGCAAGTTCAAGGCAGGCGTGCTCGCCGAGCTACTGTCTTGTACCCTCAGCTTTTGCGGGAGACCACGTGCCTTGAACATTTGGGAACAGCAGCAATTTTTTCTGCATCCCAAATTGACTTCTCTCGAGCTGCGCAGCGCCAAGTTGGACTTCTATGATACGAAACGGATGCTGGACAATAACGGCATGCCTCACGACAAGGTCTTCGGCACGAGCAACATTAGCGAACTCGTATGCACTGAGGTTGAAATGCCCTCATTCGTCTCACGTGAGATTCTGCGTCTGCCTCGAGCGCTGGTAAAATTGCATCTTGTGCACCCTGTGTGGCAACGCGGCAGCGAGTGGGTTGAAATTGGCCATGAAAGTCCCCAGTTTCGCGGACCGGGAGAGGGTAAGATACACTTCGAAACCATCACACGACCCCGAGACACGCTGCAAGATCTCAAGGTTTGCAACATCATCCGCGTAACCTACGACGCCATCAGCTTCCACGACTTTGCGAAACTGCGGCTACTCGAATTAACCGCGGGGATTTTGGTTTCATGGGATATGGATTACTGTCTGGGCGCTAAATATGTACAGGAAACGAACTGGAGTGGAGTGGTACCGACGACAGTCGAGGATTTCACGGTTTGTGAGAGACAGCGCATAGCGGAGATCACGCCCTTCAGGGTGGTGATGAGACCTGTGGAGGGATTCAGGGTGAAAAGCGTTGACGAAGAACATTGAAGAGCTCTTGCGTTGGCTTCAGAGACATTGAGATGGAAGCGAGAGTTAATGCGATCAGGTTGAGACGCAGCTTGCTAACTTCAAACGCGTATGTACAAGAGGAGCTGGCAGCTGTCGTACTTTCCTCGTTCGGACTATTGTCATGTATCAGACAGACCGCCCAAAGATCACGGATGCGGAAACAATACCGTGATAATGTAAAACGATAAGCGGACGGTCTTCGCCAGGTCTTCGATAGCACCGGAATAATATACGCCAAGACAAAATGCTGCAACTTCTCTTATCGTAATGTCAGTCTCATTATGCAACCTGCGTGCGTCATCATTCCCCAGCCCACCTACAGTCACACACCCAATGGCCCCAAATGGAGGAACGGAAGAATGATTAAAAAAGCAATCATAGTCTTCCCAAATATTGAAGAGCGGTGACTGGCGTCATTCGCCGTTGGCGACTGTGTTGCCTTTGTTTCTACAACACGTCAGTTCGAAGCTTCCACACCCGTGTGTAACAACAACAACATACCAGACGATCCCCTTGTAGACGACTCCCCCGCAGGAATACTATACACAGGCGTATACGCTGACGATACCACAACGGGCGTCGCACCCGGTGTTCCATACGCAGGCGAGTAGCCGGCGTATGAGCCCGGTGAAGGCGTTGCCATCATCGGAGTAGCCGCCTCCACAAACGCAGTGGCTGTCGACAGCATAGTGAGCGTTGACGTTAGCGCAGCAGACTGGTCTATTGGGTGGACGTCTGTCTGTATTTCTGTTGGGACGGCTGCGAGTTGAGAGGTCGCCAGGGATGGCACCCAGGGACCGAGGGGCGCGAAGGTCGCGGATGGGGCGGGTGATGACATGGTTTTTGGTGCTTTTGGTTGAAATGTTACTGAGATAAAACCTAAATGTTGTAGGGAGTGCAGGGTGTTGTGCGAGAGATTGGTTGGCTTGGGCAATGCGGAGAGATCAAGATGCACGAAAGGGGCTTGAGTGTGGGGATGACCACGTCTTATGTTTTCGAAGAGGATTCTGCTCACGCAATCTTGGGTAGGCTGTCACCCCAATGGTAACAGCGTTCAAGCGCCGGGATGCGGTGCCAGGCAGATTTACGAAGCTGTCATGTCTAGATGAGGCACAGCAAAGCACACAACACAAGACTGTCAAGGCGTCTAAACGTCCAAAACTAAGTCGGACGCGCCTGTACTCTTTTCATAACTCAGCTTGCGGGCTGCGCCTCTTCGATGCTTCTTACAACCATGGATGAAGGGGGGATGTGTAGGACAGCGCTTGTACATTGGCCGTGGTTCAGCGCTATTGCGAAACGGCTTCCACTACAGCTCGCTTGCTTGAAACGAGAGAAGACATATTGCGGCTGGGGCGGAGCAAGCGTAGCCGCGCGTCAATGTAGCATACAAGACGCGGCTCACCCCGTAGAATGATCTCCATACATATAGCTATCTCACAGGTATTGAGGTATTGGCATGGAACTGCAGAGAATGTGAGGATGAGGGTAAGCAGACGGGATGTGATGGCTGGTGCGCTTGACCCATCTCGGACTAGTATTGTCTTATATGCTCAAAGGTATGAAGGAGCTCGTCTGAGAGCGACGAGCGGTGGAGTAGCGTTGGCGACATGACGGCCGAGAATGCCAGGCTCTTGGACGTCTTCTGGCCCCTCGGTGATGGAGGTCTGAGGCAGAACACTGACGAAGGGAGTAAGCTCGAGCAATGTTCGCTCTCCTACAGCAACTGCGAGTACCCATGGGATCTCAAAACGAAGATCTTGTTCTTCCTGCACCCAACCCTGAGGGCACTGACCATCAAGAAATGTTTACTTGACGATTACAACAATTCTTTGTATGCTGATACATTGCGGCAGCACCCGTTGATCACGCAAAGAAGCAGCTTGAAGGAGCTGAACCTGAGCTTCTGTCAAGTCGAAGCTTCGTCGCTGGGTGAACTTCTTTCATTTACCGACAACCTGGAGAAGCTCAGCCTGACATATTACATGATCAATAGACGCTTCAGCTCCGACCTTGTGACCAGCAGAGACGGCGCGACCTACTTCAAGAGCATTGAGAAACGAGCAAGCACTCTCACACATCTCCTCGTCCTTGGCGTGTGGACCTCTCCTGAGAGCGTGCATAAGCCTACGTTTCTGCACTTCCCCAAGTTACGGCATCTATATACATCAACGTCCTTCCTGGGCTTTGTACTTCCGACTCACGACGGATCCCGGCAACACAATTGGAGCCAGGTAGTACCCGCGCTAACGGAAGACGTGGTCATACTCCCGATGTGTGACGCTGGAGGATCGTTGTGTTATTCCAGCCGAGGTGCTCGGATCGAGGATCTCAGACGGATACGGCAGCGCGCACGTGGTGGTAGTGGCTTCCGTACTGAAGTCTTTGCCATTGCTATGGCTTTGACTGAGCGATGTATCTCAAAACGCAATGACGAAACTGCCCTGCTAGACTTTCAGCCGCAGCAGCAGCAGCACAGGTAAGACGACGCTACACGCCTGATCGCGCTCCGAGTGTTAGTATCCACAAGGCGCGGCTTTTTCTCTGGATCCCACTGACCTCACTTCACAAAGCTTCCCTGCTGGTGTCTACTGGGTGGCAGAAGAGCGCGCAGCCAAACTCATGCATCTGTTTGCAGGATCTTAAGCCATCACTCGAACGGGATGAGTCGCACCTAGTGTTGGCTATGCCGACTTTCTCACGGGGCAGCATAAGGCTTGGCTGTGTATGGGGTGCTCACTGCGGGCAACAAGGGTCAGAAGCAAGCTGTCCGACTAAGAGCGCCGTCGTTCAGCACAACGAACATGTCTAATTTTCATCATTCTGATGTCTCGGTAACACTTCTCCTCCCATTCAGCCCCCCCAAGCTTCCCACGGATAATTGGGTTGCGACGGAAGCTAGGAGTTTAGCCTCTAAAGCCTGCCCTGTCACTCGAATAACGTTGCTATCTACTTTTTTGGCTCTCCCTTCTCGGTAATGGCCTTTTGCTCATTGGAACTGCTACCAGCTGCAGGCTCTGTGGAAGAGCTCTGCTCCGTGGCGCGACCATGCACCTTCTCCTGGGCGCGCTTTATCACTGACTCCCCATGCCTGTGCAAGATCGCATGCGAGATTCCGCCAAATCCGAGCGTGCCGCTGATGTTCAGTGTAAGTATATCGTGCTTGTACTGGGCTCGGCACGCCACTCACTCATGGTATTGAGGGTCTTTACTTCTGTCCCCAGGTTCAGGAAGTTTACTCATTTTCTGAACAACTGCGGGTGTGATCCAGGAAGCAATGTGGATTTCGTGTAGTGCTTATGCGGTAGTCGTAGACTGGTGCGTATGCCACAGTTGTTGCGAAGAGAAGTCTCGAGAGGAGTCTGCAGTATTGATTGAGACGACTGTACCGAGAGCTCTTGCTTTAAGTATGCTTGCTCTTCTCGCAAGCACCATGGTGGAGAACAGTTGTCCGTCGTTCGAAGGAGCGACAAGCACAGGCTTGAACGCGCGCTGTCTGACCGAACACTACGAAGTGGTCTGTATACAAATTCCAAGATGGGCAAAGCGCATCGCATGACTATGGAGACTAACTAGGAATAGAAGGGGGGCCACGGAAGCACCATAGGGCTTACATCGCCATGCGAGCTTTACCGCGTCTTTCATACAGTAGGAAGCGTCAAACAAGCGACGCGTCACTGACGTTCTGCACAAGAAACATCTCACAATCTCTTCGCATTCGAACATGATGGTATCTGGCTTTTTCTACCGTAGGTAAGGGAAGCTGTAAAGACGTCCAAAAAGCAAAAGCGCATTCTGGGCTTTCTTCCGCCACACCCCGCTCCTCCTGGGGCCACACCCCCTTTTGGCAGCGTAAAATTCTCCCCACCCCCGGCCCTCACGGTCACCTAGGTCCTCTGTAAGGCATCTCCTTCCTACGCTGCGCTCCAGAGGGACCCTCTCTATAGGCACCTCCTAGGTTCGCGCTCGACCCACGTTTTAGAAGAAAGATAGCCCTCTAGGGGAAGGTGTCGCTATCTCTTGTTTACAGTAAAGGTTATGTTTTATGAAGCAGGCATCCCCTGAGGCTCCGCGTACAGACGGTATTTAGGTGAGGGGTGTGGCCCTAGAAGAAAGGAGGTGTGGCGGAACGAAGCCCGGCGCATTCGTCTTGGTGTCGCACCTTGGCGCGTCTGGACCTGTCATACAAAGTCATTTGATCAGATCTGACAGTGAACATACTACAGCATGCATGAACATCAGTGCAAGTGCGAGAAACGAGTGGTGACGGCAAAATCTGTATAACACATAATCTTGGCTACCGGCTATACGGATCTGCTGCAACGGCAATATTACTCCTTCGAAATGTCAGCGTTAAGCGTCTAAGGGCCGACAGTAGGCTCAAAACTAACTTGTTTCCCACCAAATACACCTTCCATCACGCTTGACAGCCGCTCTGGACCGAGCGATCTTGCTTACAACAACATTCAGCATGTACAAGTAGAGTTCTACAGGGAGATCAACCGCCACCGGTACACCCGCCAGCGTCCTTACCTCCAGCGCTGACAATAGCACGGCCAACGCAAGCTTTAGTCCCGAACGGCAGGTTACAAGATGCCGTAAATCCGACATCGTTGTTACCACTGAACCTCCAATGGGTGATCTTTCCGCAACCACCGAGCTCGTCTTTGAGCCTGCAAGAACATTATCAGCGTGGGATCAGACATGACGTCAACCGTAACAAACACTCACCCGTCACCGTTCTTGAATTTGCCGTCATCAAAGTCTTTGCCTGTGACACTGAACTCGTCAAAGAAGAGTGCGTACTGGTAGTTGCAGTGATCGGTGGGCGATGGTTCCGGTGGTGGCGGCGGTGGAACGGATGATGCTGGTCCTTGGATCAAGCGTGTCAGCTCAGTATATGGCCTGCTTGTGTACGATTTCGACTCACCTAATGTTCTTGAGGACGGCGGAGGCGAAGGCGGAGACGGTGGTGCTGAGGTTGGGGGGCCTGGAGGAATTGGTCAATAAGCAGTAACCATGTGACTGAGAATGATGCTATGATTGCTTCGTACATACCTGCTGTGGCCTGCGCATCAGTGGCACTAGCTGCACAAGCTGGCGCTGCCGTCGCGCTGCCGTCACGCTTGGCTATGCTCGGAAAAGCCTGAGCTGGATCTGGTTGAGCTGGCCAAGTGAGCAACGCCGCAGTGTCGAAGGTCAGGCTTTGCGTAGGATATGCAGCAGTCAGAGCGTGCAGTCGGTCGGCCAGGTGAGTATCTTCTCCTGTAGATTTGCCATCTTTATCTTTGAGCGTGGTAGTGAGTGTGGACGCCGGCAAATGAGTTTCGACAATCGAGCTCCACGCCGATGTGACAGCGGCACCTTGAGTCTGCAGGTAGTTCTCCATCCAAGTCGAGTATTTGGAAGCATAGTTTGGATGCGGAGGTGGTCCACAGTCGCCTTTGATACCATCAATTCGCTGGAAGCCGCCGTAGATGCGCGCGTTTGCTGTCCGAAAGCGCGAGGCAACTTCTTTGAGGCGCATTACGCGTTGCGCAAGACCCAAGAGATTCAGATCCATCATCCAATCAGCCTTGTCTGAGTCAGCTGGCACAAGATGAAATCTGCAAGTATACAGCAAACTCACCGGCAATTTTGATGGCCGATCAGGCTGTGGATCCAGGTTGCGCATGTCTCGCTCGAACAGTGTTCCTTTCATGCCATTGATATTTTTGTCCATGCCTACAAAGTCTGCCCACCTGGGCTCTGTTCCGCCTGGAAGAAGTCGAAGTATGGTTGTCATGCGAAACCTGGATTCGTGGGTCAGCAACTGGGTCTCTGCGCAACTCTTCCGCCCACGAATGTTAGGAGAGATAGGGAAGTTCGACAGCTCGAACCCATTGCCACCCCGGTTTCGTAGGCAAATCCTGTGAGTGCTCTGATAACACTTACCATTTGGCCATTGTTTGAGCGCCAGGGCCGCCCATGGGGTAGTTCTTCGACTCGGTGTTGACGTCATGGACCCAAAACTTGCGCCATTGATTGCAAGCAGTATTGGGATCATTGAAGTCCGGATCATGCTCTTCGCTGGGCGCATCATCGCTGAAGAAGTACCTAAGAATCTTACTTTCATAGACATGGTCCACATTTACCCCGGCGGAAGCATCTGACTGCGGACCATCACCTTCATGAATGTATGTTCGGCCAGCCGCATCCTCAGTAGTGATTATCTTTGAGTCTTCGACCTGTCGAATATCCCAAGGACTACCCCAAGTCAGCAAAGGGTGGCTGAGAGAAAGGAACATACTCACATTCCGTCACAATCATCGTCGTTTTTCTTGATCGTCGTGAGCCACATATACGCAGGACCACCGGGATTCTGGCCAGGTTGAAATTTAGCTAAGTCGCGGGCTCTAGGATACTTCGGACCGACAAAACATGTTAGCAGAGTCCCTCACGGCTGAAATGCGTAATGATTAGAGCCGGACAAATGCGAGCTCTGTAGGCAACCGCGACTCGTTCCGGGCCATTCGTAAGCCATAATCTCGCAGCTGTACACAGAGTGCGCCGACCCAAAGAACGGTTTCGAGAAGGGCGCTTCAAACTTACCGATCAGCTGGTTTGGTGCTTTGTCAATATAAGGTCCTCTCCAGCCGCATTGAGGAGGCCTGTGATGGGTCAGCAGGTGTGAACACAAGACCGCGTAGCCACTACGCTTAGCCGGGGTTCACAAAATTCAGAGCTATATCCGAGCGCAGTGTACCCTCGGGGAATTTGTGGACAGGTGAAAGGTTTGAGAATACTGTGGACGCTTTGCAAGACTTACCCATACTGCCATTTCTTAGGCGGACTTAGCTTGATCTCTTGCCCGCCTCTTCGGACAAAGGATCGGGTGCCGTTAGTGATGACAGATCTTCTGTTGAGCTGTAAGTCGGTGGCTTGGTCATCATCGGTGCCGTCCGTGGCGTCATCGGGGACTTCGTCATCGTCGATGATAGTGATTGGGATGGTGATGGGTGCGCATGAGGATACCGCAGCTGATGCTGTTGACTTCACAGTGGCTGTTCGATCAACGACTGAGCAGCCGACGGTGGTGCTGCAAGTTGTCGATGTTGAAGTAGAGGTTGACGCCGCTGGGTTGGATAAAGTCGGGGCAACATAAAATAGCGACGTTGTACATATAGATGCTGTGATTGACCTGTCACACGCAGACGAGGTCCGCTTGTCATCTGGCTCTGAAGGATCGAGCTTTGGTTCGGGCTTCGGGGGAGTTGGCTTGGTGTCCTCTGGTTTCCCGGCGCCGCCGTCACCGCCAGGAGGCGGGCCAACACCTGGCGGACCCATGCCCGATGGTTTCAACACCGGCGGCTGGCCCTTCTCCGCTGCAGGTGCGGGAGGTGGCATGGCAGCTATTGGTGGTGGGCCGATAGCAGCAGCGGTGGATGAAGCTACAGTTGATGACGGAGCCACTGCAACAGGGGGTAAAGCCCCGCTCGAGGGGAGCACACTTGGAGAGGTTGCTGGTACTGATGGAAGCCACGGTCCAGCCGGGCTGAAAGTGCTAGTAGCTGGCACGTTTGAGGAAGGCGCGGGCCCAGCCGTACACAAACCCAACGCACAAAAAGGCATGACGAACAGATAAAAGAAGATAACGAGGCAACAGCCGATGCCACTCAGCGTGCGATTCTAACAGAGAAAGGAAGGATGAGAGGGTCTACACTTCACCACGGGTTTTGCATTGCAGTAGCATCCTTATATGTCGCAACATGCTGTACACTCTCACGCGCCTGGAGTCTACAGCCAAATTGAAAAGCTATACGGCTAGCACATGTTTCATCTTTCTATACCATACGCTGGGAGTGAGCGCGCTTGATGGCTCAGCCGCATTGATGCATCTAGGAGGCACCACGTCCATCTCCGAACGTCCAGTCTCCTGGTTGTGCCCTGTTGAATAGTATGAGCAGATCAGCTCATCCCCCTTATATTTTTAGTAATTTTTTGGCTTCTTCCGCTTTCTCGTAGTCCGTTGTACGCTTGAGTCTTATAGACTAAAGGCGTGCAAGCTTCCACAAGCTGCGGCGTGTGCTGCCGCCTTGACCATGTACATTCTCAAAGCAGGCGATTGGTGTAGTCTGGTCTCAAGCCGCGTTGCTTGATATCAAACCTGCGCGGATTCCGATTTGTCGCCGAATGGCTGGTCATCCTAGCACACTCAAGGCGCACTCAGGGCGGACTGGCGGTAAGTGAGATGCGAAAGGACGCTACTGGCCGCCTGGCCGGACCACGTTGATGATTGAGGGCCACTCATTGTTCAAATGGCGGATAGTCAGGCGTGTGCAGTGTGTGGCCACGCGCTCGGAAGAGAACGCGCGCTCCCGAACGAAGTTGTGGACCATTCTTTGCTTTGCCTCAGGAGCGCAGTTTGGGCTTGGCACCGAATGCGGCCCGTGCACGGGAATAAGCGCCCAAGCTAACCAGTTAGTGCATCTGGCGTGTTGTCTGCAGATTGGAGTTAGAAAATATTTGATAAATCATCTTTTCGAAAACAAATTCGAGACTACTTGCCATATCCCACTCCCAATAGCCATGTCAATAGATACAAGGGGCTTTACAGCCTTGCCAAAGGAGCTGCATCGATGTCTCGTGAAGAGCGGGTATTTGGAGCAGGCAAGCATCATGCGCATCATGCAAACTTGTCGACGCTTCGCCAACCTATACAGGCCATTGCTCTTCCTTAACACTTACTTGCGCTCGCCTCGGCAGGCCTTGATGTTGAATGAAGCACTCAGTCAAGATCCCCACTTGGCAGGCTGCATTCAAAGCCTGAGCTTTGAGTATGAGGACGAAGGAGGCGAGGCGGATGCCCTCATGCTTTTACCTCATGTGCCCAACCTCAAAGAGCTCCATATGATCTCATGTACGCCATACGGTGATGATCGCCTGGAGTGTGAGGGCGATATGACGGAAGATTTCGCGAAGTTCCTGAACTTATTCTGGACAAGAGACCGAAGCGATCGAATGGAGCCAAGGCCATTTATTCATGCCTTACAAGAATGCTCGATCCTCTATGGATGTACACCCGCACCATGGAACCTTGAGCAGCGAATACATTTCCTAGCCAGCGGGACATTGAGAAAGCTTACACTGAAGGGCTTCTGGGCCAGCAACGAAAACCATGGCGAGCTTTTTGACGAGTTTGAGCGCGACAACCCAACTATCTCACTACCGTCTTCCATTGAAGAGCTAGAGTTGCTCCATTGTCAGGTGGAGCCTGCTGCGCTGGCGCAGATCATACGTTTCCCTAGGGCTCTGAAGCATCTGAATATGGAATACCGACATATGGATCGCGAATACGACTCAGATGACAATAGAAGACACGAAACAACTTACTTTAGCGCCATTGAGCCTCATGCAGGATCTTTGGAGAGCCTTCGCGTGTTCGGCGTTTCTAGCGATCACCGTGAGTCGCGCAGACCAAGTTTTCAACGGTTTTCTCGATTGAGAAGCTTTCACACTACGTTCGACTTTCTAGGAATACCTCTTGACGCTGAGCATAACTCCGAGTCGGCTGTCAAATCAGTCCTGCCCGCTTCGATCAAGGTTTTAGCCATCGTTCCGTCCGCCAGAGGTACGTCGAAGACAAAGTCTCAGAATCTGCTTCAGACCCCGTGTTGACCCAGCTGCAGAGCTCGAAAGCCGCCGCGGGGAAGAGAGGCGTCATGTTGACAGGACGTTCAACTGACGTCCATCGGTCGTCTTTGGCAAGGTCAAGTACTAGCGGGTAGTTTCTGGTCCCATGGTTTCGCGCTGATGAATGCTACATTCACGATAATGCCACTTGGCACGACAGTAGTACATGATGCGATTGATGTTGAAGACTAGATGCTCAAGCAGTCACGCAGTCTTCCCTTTTGACAGGATTTGAAGAACAAGTCTGGCTGGAGTGGGAATTCTGTCGGCCGATAAGGAGATTGACCTTGGATGAAAATTGCCGGCCACCCGGCCCTCTGTTGTGCCCCAGTTAAAGCCCCTAGAAGGTGGTTGAGAACAAGGAATCTAGGGGCAAAGAGCCCCTACGGAGATACGGTCGGTATTAAGATGCACAATACCTTGGCACGCTTGGCACCTTGGCTTCGGTCGCGCCCTCAATGTCGTCGGGTCATTTTCCCCCAACATCTTGCTAGCAAATGGATTTTATCATAAGCTTCGTGATCGCGTCCATTGACTGATGTGAAGGTGCAAATATGCCTGCTCCACGAGCATTGCAGCCGAGCTGCACGATGCTGCGTCATCAGGCAAGCGCGCTCAGCCTCACCTACAAGCCACTCTCTATTCTGGCCGTGATTATCATCTTCCATGCATCTTTGCTGAAATACGCGCGGGAATCGCATCTCAATAGCTCCATGGTGCTTCGAAAGAGCCGACTTCCGTTGACTACGGTATGCCTGGCAGGGAGCTTAGTATGGTCCTAGATTACCCGCCATGGATCCTGTGTCTGCCCTCAGCCTGGCATGCAACGCTCTTCAAGTCGCCGAGCTAGGGATCAACACCGTCAAGCTGTGCTATAAGCTATACAGAGAGGGCAGCATCAATGATGATGTGATCAAGAGCACGCGTAGCTTCATCGAAGCCAACGATATCCTCAAAACGTCTTTGCGTCCCCAGAATGAGTCCCTTGCACTTGGTAAACAAGATCAAATACTCTACGACATTACGGCGAAGACATGCGATGTCGCGTCAAAACTGTGTGTGGCACTGGACAAATACAGCATACCTGCAACAGAAGCAAAGCGCAAACGAAGGGTCGTTTCGATGGCGGTAAAAGCTATGTGGAATCGAAACAGTATCGAGGATATACAAGCACGGCTGTCTGAATATAGGAGTGTCATTCGTGATCACATTCTCGTGGACCAGCGGTGCGTACATCTTTGCATCTTTGTTTTCCTACCAACATCCACGCTCCAGCACCATCCCCCATCGACAGAGCTACAAATATGCTTCAGTTGAAACGGGTCGTTCTGCATATCAAGCTGATTCGAGCAAAGTGAGAGGTTCAAAATGCTCAGTAAGGAACAGCTGGAAGGCTTTTCTTCGCTGCACAGCAACATCAGGTGAGCAAGCCATTGCATGCTCATTTCCATTGTGAATCAAGGTAATGGCCTTTTGCCTATGCCCCATTGATTCGCGTAGTAACTTTCGATGCTTTGTGCTTCTCACTATATCTCTCGCCATCATCTGCTAAAATCTTATCCTTATCTAGTCTGATAGGCGATGTGATCAATGATTTGGTTCAACAAGCAGAACAAACGCGGGCGCTCGTCGTGCAGGAACACGCTAGGACCCGTCGAGAGATCTCAGAGGAATTGCAAGCAGGCCGTCAGAAGCTAGCTGAAGAGGAGCATCACAAACGCGTGCTCGATAGCCTATATTTCCCAGTAATGCACGCTCGACAGGAGGAAGTCCGCGATGCGTACAAACAGACCTTTGAGTGGATATACAGCAAGTCTGATAGCGGCACTGCGCCTTGGAGCAATTTCCACCAATGGCTAACATCGCGGAACGGTTTCTACCACGTCAATGGCAAAGCCGGCTCCGGCAAATCTACCTTGATGCGCTACATTGACAACGACAAAAGGACCATTCGCCGCTCAGAGCAGTGGGCAGGAGCTTCCCGCCACATCAAATGCTCGTTTTTCTTCTGGCGCGCCGGATCAAGGCTCCAAAAGAACATCTTGGGCTTCTTAAGAACACTGCTACATTCTATATTGAGCTCCTCGCAACGTTTAACGATGCATGTGCTCCCTGACATCAGTGGCCCGCTTCCAGCATGGACTGAGAGAAATCTCAGACAATGTCTCCAGCGTTGCTTGGACCAAACATTCCAAAGGTTCTATCTAACGATCATTCTGGACGGCCTAGACGAATTTGAGACCGGTAACGGCATCACGCACGAAGAACTGCTTGACTTCTTGCATGAGATTGTTCAACAAGAGCACGTTCGGTGTCTCGTAAGCAGCCGTCCGTTGCGTGTCTTCGAGGCTCGATTTGAGCCATATGCCAAGCTTCGATTACAAGACTTGACACAGTCGGACATCGAAGACTACGTTTGGGGTAGTTTGCACGCTGGTGGCGGCTCGTTCAATCCTTCCAAGCCTGACAGTCTCAGTCCTCTTGTCAAACTTACCAGGACTATTGTGTCTCGGGCCGACGGCGTCTTCTTATGGGCACGCCTTGCCGTAAACTCTGTCAAAGAAGGCGTGCTCAACGAAGATTCGTGGGAACAGCTGCAACAGAGGGTAGGGCTCATGCCCACAGAATTCAAGGAGATGTACGCTTTCATGTTCGAATCAATTTCTCCGATCTATCGAACAACAGCCTTACGATATATGGCACTATTATCAGCTTCGTTGCATCCGTTGACCGTGGTTGATGTGGCTCTGATAGACATGGAGCAACAGGAGCACATCAATTACGAGGCTGGTCTACAGTCCAATGCAGCAATACTCCACGTGTGTGAGGTAACAAGACGACGAATCTTGACTCGTTGTTCTGGTTTTCTCGAAATTCGCACTACACCAAATCTGCGCCATTCCGATATCGACGAGAACGAACATCAAGAGCGAGCTAGACACGACTTCGAGTGCCTGGAGGATTACGAGAACTTCGCATATATCAGCTTCATGCACGCCACGGCCTATGACTTCTATTGCGAACTCTCAAAAGGCACCGCTTGTGCAGAAGCTTTCAAGCAGTGTGCGCATTGGTCTGCAAACAGAGCACTCGCTACCTCCTCTACGGCGTACTTTCAGCTTCTAGTTGCCTTAAAAAGAATCAAGTTCAACGGGCTGCTATTGTCGCCTCTAAAGGCTATGGACTATATCCAAGCGGACCATGACATGCCTCTGCATTTGTGCAAGACACTTGTATCGGACCTCGATCGCACCGGTGGCAGGTGGCTCAAATCGGTTGTTCGTGAACCGATTCCGCTCAGTGTACACTGGTCAATTTGTCTGAATGAGTATAGCGACACATGCTTCCTGTTCCGTTGTGGAGATGCATGTCAGAGGATCCGAGGGGTCATCAGCCTCTTGGATTCTGCCGACGTTTCACAAGCCTCTAATAGGATTGTTTGCGACACACTCGGGCTTTGCGCAAGCCGCGGCTTGATCCTTTACGTAGCAGACGCTTTGACAACGGCCGACGCTTCTACCGCAGACTACATACTCCATAGCGCTCTGGCTGGCATCGAGGGTAATCTCCATTTTCACGTCATTAATGCAAATAACGAAGCTTGCGAGTCGTGCTTTGATGTCATATCCGCTGCATTGGCGCGTGGGGCAAGCCCACAAAGTGTACAGTCAACAGCAAGTTCAGAACAGGCTACTAAACAGCGTCAGGACAATCTTGACGGCTTTCTTCCTGCGATGTACGAGGAGACGGCATGGCAGAAATTCCTCAGGTTGCTGGTCTTGTACGTGGACCGACTTGAGCTACTCGTCACTGAACGCGACGATCGCCGCAATGGGGCTACGGCGCTCAACGTCATCTTTGCAAGCAATGGCGAACAGGCAGCCCTGTCTAAGTGGCTGCAAGTGCTACGAAGTATGCTTAAGGCTGGCGCTGAGCAGAATGCAATGATTAGATCTGTTGGAGTCAACGTATGGCATGAAGGCTCGGATGCAGTCGAGCAGAGATTGCACTTCGACCTGAGTACGCTCGGCTACATCCAATACATTGGTACCGGCAAATATCCTGAGTGTTTAGAAACGGCTACATCCATGGCAGAGCAGGGTGCCGAGGTCCTCGTCACGATATCTGAAACGATTGACCAACGTCTGCTCTCCAGCAGTACCGCACGAGCCCTCACGAACGTCAGAAGGTATACCCAATATCCATATGTGCCTCTCGCGCAGGATGTAGAGAATCTGCATCAGGGTCTGCGACTGATTCTCACTGCTCGAGAGGAAACTAGTGCGGAGCGCGAGGCGACGCTCGAGCGGCGTGCCGATTATCTGCGTAGAGAAGATAGGATACAGCGACGCGTGGCTGGCAGAGGCATCGAAAGCCCGGGGTTTGCCCTGGATGCGACTCAAGTCGCGGAAAACGCAAAGCAGCCAACTTAACACATCTCACGAAAGTACGCTGGCTACGAGCAAAGGCCTCTGAGCATCAAGGCAGGCCGATCTGACTTGGGGTTTGTTGACTAACGTCAAGATTTGCTTCAAGCGCAGCCCTCTAAAAAGTGTTATTATTGACGAAAAAGAGGTTTACCAGTGCTTGAGGAATGGCCGCAACCTCGGCCACTTCTGGGACTCAGCAGAGACATTGCAGCTCAACATATCCAGCCTCGGCTCGTGTGACTGTCCGGTCATTTGCATGCCTCGAAATGTTTACTTGCGACGACAAAGCAAAGCAACAACTTTAAAAGTAGCTATGAGTGTGAATGTCTCTTTCAACGAGGCTGAGCGTGTGCATGCTTAGAGTCGAGACGACATTGAGGTTGCAGGATTCCCCGGAGTTCACGACCTCGTCCATTAATCACATACACGAAGCCATTTGGCCTGCAGCTGGAGCAGTACGGTTCTTCAATGATCACAAGACCGCGACGAGCCCCGAGGACGCCAGGACGCGCTTTTGCGCTCCCTGCGTCCACCCTCCCCACATACCCACGCGCTAGACAACAGCGCATCAAATAGTGTTTGGCTTGGAGCTTGAAGCAAGAGGAGCGATATAGTCATTCTGAACTCGTGCACCACACTGAGCGGTATCTATGTATCTTCAATGACGTGGCAGAGCACAGAGGTCTCGGAGGTTTAATGCTAGCAGACGAGCTATCCTCTATGCCAGACCAGCCATTGAACACCAATAACCTGGCGGACGTGGCGTTCTTTCCAGCTAAGGCGCGCTTAAATACACCGATCACGCCAGAGTGAACGGAAACCGATCCAAATGCTGTGGTACACGTGACGGCCTGCCAATGCGGTGGCATTGAGCTTGCTGCGCAAGCATCGCAGTGCCTCGCTAGCAAAACCACTATCGTTCAGCTCGTGAGCGACTAGGCGCTTACCCACACCGCTCTCGAGGCCCGCACAGAGCCGCCTCTACTGCACCGAATCTTCGACAGCTCGCTCGTAGATTCGAACGTCAGCCACCAGAACAGGGAGCCTCCAGAAGCTTTCCTCATCGATACCGCCAGAAAGCTCCGATATCTACATTGCACCACACACCTGTACACAGGCCAAACACCACCAGATCCCAGCAACGGAGAAGCCAAGAAACGCACCGGCGACGCCACGCTCTGGCCAAACCAAATCTCACAGCATCGTCTTCCGTCGCATACTGCAGTTCACGTCCGCGCAAATGCAAATCTTCGGCGCAAGGCCCATCAATCACCCGAAGCCTCCACTGCGAACGACTACACCAGAATTCACACAACACCCTCCACGCCCACATCGGGTCTGCCGTCACTCGTGCGCGCGGCCTCCGGAGCGATACCGCGCTTGCCCTCGCACCGGTTCCCGTTGGCATCTACAAACGCCTCAATTCAGCACTCCTGAGTCCGTCGTGGCTCAACCCTCGTCTTCTTCCCCGCATTCTCACCCGGTTCCACCGTCGCTGAACCCGCAAACATTTCTCTTACCGCCGTTAGAAGTCGTGACGCCGTTCACGAGCATGACAACAAATCCGTTGGCGTCCAGCTGCATGAGTGGGCTACGAGAGCGTAACGACGCGGCGTTTTCACTGTTTCTGTGGTGTGCGACACGTATCTGCGAACTCTTGGGGATTGCGATGTTCAGTTTGGTTAAAACTTGGGAGGGAAGGTTTGTGTGCTTTTGTGCCGGGCGTCATGGGGTGGTTAATTGTGGTGGGTGGCGCCACGGCGGAGGCGCAAGGAAATGAGGATGGATAGAAGGGCTAGGGACCGTGGATGGGGGTGCGATGTGATGATCTAGTCGAGAAAGACTTTATGAAGACAGTGTTGAAGAATGAGTGTTTGACGCCACGAGAATATCCACGAGAGCATAGAATCGATCAGCTCCTTCAGGAGAGCGCGGAAGCTCCGGGGACGTGGGTCTCAGAGCCACTTTGTGTTGAAGCGGATAGTGAGAACCATTTCTGCAAAAAAGCCGACAGTGCACACGTCACAAGACTGCCAACCCAGCCGTTATCTCACGTCGACTCTAAGCCGGTATTGCTCATCATGATGCCTGGTTCAATCCTTCTTGAAGTTTTCTGCTTGCTCGTCTTTTGGTATCTCGTTTCAGCGACAGATGCGCTAGGTGGCCTGTGGTGCACTCGTCCCAACCAGCAATCTTATCCACGCATATGTCCGCTTGCCTCCCAGAAGTGCAAGCATCGCAAAAAAACTGCACAATCGCCAGCGATCATCGTTAAGGCTCAGCAAACCTCGAGGCCTCGTGCACGACACTGGGGCTGACTTCCATCCCCTCAACCCGAGTCGCTCACGAGGGGCCAACGTCATATTGCTACCACTGGCCGCGGACAGACACCATAAGAGTCGCGACGACAGCGCAGCTTGAGCGCGTTTGACGCACATTGGCTGCTGTGCAAGACTTTGCGCCTGGCGCTGCACTAAGTAGTGGAAACGGAGACGTGAAGGGCGAGAATCGACTGCTCGCAGAGACTATGATGGCATGCGAAATCAAATCAATAGTGCTTGGAGGCTGTAAAAAGAACACTGGTGTGCATGAAGACAAATCCGTGGTTCCATGATATCCGTTCCAGTCTGTCGAAGTAGCCACGGTTGACGGTTGAACGACGGAAAGGAAAGCCTTCTCAGCCGCGATGTTCAGCTCTCAGTAACATCCGTGTCGTAGTCATACCCCGTATCTTCGTCCTCCGAGGTATCGATTTCACCATCTTCCTCATCTTCCTCAAGTATACCCTTCCTCTGCGATCCACGGTCGTCAGCTTCCCAACTTTCCGCAAAGAAACAAGACAGCGCACTCACCTTCCTTCCCCTCCCCACCCCCGTCCCACCATCAATATTCTGCAACTCCGGCAGGTTATACACCCCCTCTGGCAGTTCCGTGTCCTTCGACGCCGTCACGATCCCGAATTCACAGCACATCCCATACGTTCCACTCTTGCCAAAGAATCCGATGATCTTCTGACCTTCCTGCGGCACTAGATTCCATTGTCAGCATACAACCTCTTACAACCGCCACTAGAGCAACACTCACTCAACTCAACCACCTCAATGTTCCTCTGCTTATTCAACGCGCCCATCGCCCGCCCATTCGACAGGTGCATCCGCAGCCCGTCGAGATCGAAACTGCTGCCTCTGCGCGAGACTTGCACCTTCGTGATCTCAACGCTAGACGGTAATGCAATCTTCCGCGCCTGATGCCCGCCCATACTGCATTCATGGCCATTGGCATCGTACAGTGGCCCACACGGCGTTTTCGTGCCGTCGGCGTAGTGCACGACCGCGCCGTCGAGGCCGCAGCCGACGCGGATGTCGAGTTTGGTTGCGCGGATGACTGGGTTGTCAGCAATCAAACTTCGTTCTTTGAGTGGCTTGTTGAGCGGGAGGATAAGGAGAGAAAGGGTACGTACGACCAGCGCGCCCGCGCTTCTTCAGCATGACCGCCCATGTCCAGTAGGCTGTACTATCACTATCGGAATTCTGTGACGAGACGGACTGTTTCTGCAGACGAATCGCTGTGCCGGGCACGCGGATATAGCTGCGGTCCGAGAAGAGGCGCCAGACGTCGACCTTGCGCTGCTTGCCGTTCGTGGCGAGGACTTCCAGTTCCAAGGGTTTGCTGCGGTCGAAGCGGCTTTCGAGCTCGTCGGCTGTGTAATGCATGGTCTTGAGGGGTTCCAAAGTTGTTGGGCTGGACTCGAGGGCGCCGTTGAGCCAGACTTGCGCGATGCCCGCTTCGGAGGTGATGCTGATGCGGGAGAAATCCTCGTCGTCGAGGAGCTCGATCTGCGGAGCTGTTGGGATGGGAGTATGGTCAGAAGGATGGCGGAAGTGCGGGAGATTGGCGAAGCGGAGAGCGTCACGGATGTCCCAGTGGCAGTCGTGGGGTGCGTCTGATGGTAGTGAGGTGATACCCTCGGTGTTGTTCGTTGAGCAGTAGGCCGTGCAGGAGAGGAAACATTTTGGCCAGTTCTTGGAGTAGCCGCGCGCCATGATGCCGGAGGTGTGCGGCGCGGAGAGAGCGTGGCCGACTTCATGCAGAAAGGCTCCTTGTCCGACAGCGCAGGCCTCCCACATGCTGGAGCATTCGCGGTTGTCGTTGCCGACGTTGTCGCCGGGGCAGCGAGTGTCGAGAAGACAGTCGGGTATCTCTTCCACAAAGCGCGGCCATGAGTAGCAGAGGTGGCTGCCGAAGATGCCAAGAGACATGCCGTTCGGATTATGGCATCCCAGTGCCGCATGGCCAAGTATGAGGTCCTGTTGAGGCGAGTAATGTGAGTCTAGGATGAGACCTGCCACGATCGGGTGAGCACTCGATTCAAAGACTCCTCCATGCTGCTTTAGAGCCGTGATGAAGATAGCATGTAGCTCGTCCTTGCTCCTGGCGTTGGGGTTCTGCTGTGCTCGCTGTGCATCTCGCAGCTCTGACACAGTCCGGTCAGTGCGGACGAGGTGTACCTTCGCTGTAGAATGCATGGCTGTGTTGAGTGCGCCCGCATGCCAGTGATCGCTAAAGATGCTGCTGAGTGTATCGCAGGACCATTCTTCTTCCAGACGAAAGGAAAGCCGACCGAGTCCTTTGGCTCTTAGGTCCTCAGCGGTCAGTGCTTGCCTAGAGTTACCGCTGTTAGTGCCAACTTGAAGGTGATGACAAGAGCGTCTTGACTCCGAAGAACAAGTCGTGTTCGGATATGCGACAAAAGCAAACGCTCATAAACCCATGCTGGAAATGTAGACACACGCTAGACATACCACATGTACGCCGAAAGGCGCAACTTGGCGATGGCAGCCTCAACGCTGGCGTGGGTTGATGTAATAGCACCATGTTTCGCCGACGGGCAGTCAATCTGGAGGCACGAGTCCTTCGCCACTAGGATTGCAAGATGTAGAGGTGGATTCTGTAACAAGGGCGTGTACGTCACAGAGATGGAGTTGAAAGGCTGGAGTTGTGTGAGCAATGAAGCCATTATAAATATGGCCCTAGTCAGCACTAACCTCGGCCTGCGCGGACGATGCTTCAGTATGGACAGTGAAGGTAAGACAGTTATGTCCAGGGCTCAGAAAGACCAGAGCTTTGGCATGTCCACCGCACAGCGGCCACGTTTGTTGAGGGAAGGTCTCGTGGCCGGCTTCATTGGTGGTCGTGACAACCACGTCTCCATCACTGGGCTCAGCCGTAGAGTCATGCCCGGTGACCAGAATGCACCGTTGAAAGACATGCTCTCCTTGCGTAAGGTTGTCGAGTACGAACATGATGGCTGTAAGTCTGGTTATGGTGCGGCTCAAGCAACGCTTTAGAATCTGTGAGGAAGGCAAACAAAGAGAGATTGGCAATCGAGTGCACTGTTCATAATGGACAGGTCTACGAGATGAAGCATTCTCTTATAAATCGTATTGAGGAGCACAGACGCAGTCGATTTGAAGGTTTAGGAGGCACGAACGCAGGCAGACGCGCCTAGCGTCCCTACGAAGCAGGCAAAACTGTGGTCCATGCTGATTTCGAAGGCTGCAAAGCCTCTCAATGTCGTTCGAAGCCTTGAAATAGGCGTGCCATGACAGAAAGTTCAAAGGTAATGGCCATAGTCGGACAAGGGGTAAGGCAGCAGCGCCAGAAGACGGCACCAGATGCAAAGGGGCCAAAGTCTTTGGTTGGTGTGTTTTGGCAACATGTATTGCATTTTGATAATCTTGCGGAACCTATAACATGATGACACAAGGTCTTTGCCACAACATTCGAGATGCGTGCATGAGAGAGAATTGAAATCAAGTGAATAGAAACGGCGGCAAGAGCAGTCGGTTTCTTGCTTTCTTGTCGGGAGTCCGTGCCAGATGCGCTTAGCTAGCCAATCGATATATATCGAACCGATTGCTGCATCGTCTGGGTAGCCCAAAGCTACCTTCTCTCTATGGAGAGACAAGGTCTTTCAAAAGTGTTGCGAGTTTCGCCAGAATGAAGCTCTGAGGATGTTGAGAAAGAATCGCCCTTTTACGGAAAGATTGGCAGAAGGGGGCCCTCTCATTGATGTGACCTAGGTTACGTCCTGTGTACTGTAATGCCATGCTGTCAGAATGGGTATCAAAAAACCTCCAGCTCATCCACTCAGCTCTCAGCGAGCGCCTTCTTCTTCTTCGGCTTGAAGCCGCCTTTCACATTGTTCACGGCGCCGCCCATGAGTTCAACACCTGCACCCATGACGAATGCCATGGCTCCTAGTGCAACAGCTACACTGTGCTGGTGTTGCAGATCTACTTCCTCTTTGCTGAACTCGTTTCCCTCAATGATATCTGCGTATTCCTTCTGCGTGCTTGCGTGGAATGGCCCTTTCCGGTTCGGCACGTTGACGATCGTTGTCGTCGCGGTGGTTGTCACGGCGTCGAGACTCTTGTCGTACTTTGTCGTGGCCGACGTCGCTGCCCGATACGCACCATGCGGGAGCTGGAAGTCAAGCGTCTTCTGCTTCTTGTCGATAGCATTCGAACGCTTCGACGTGACTGCGCGGTCCTCAGGAATGCTCTCAGCGATTGTAGTCGAGCCGGCTGTTCTCGACTTGCCGTCCTCCTTCGGCGTAGGGCGGGACTTGGTCAAGAACGCGCGAGCGCGCGAGGACTTGACAGACGTCTCGCGACGAGGCGGTGGAGGGAACGTGGGTGCGTGCTGCGGCTGCTGAGCGGACGTGATTGACGCGTTGTCGAAGAACGTCCGCGCCTGCAGTTGTTGCTTCTGCGGCAGAGACTGTGAGCGAGGTGGATGTGGCGCGGTTGGTTTGCTTGGCTCAGACTTAGTGTCGGCGGGCGGGCCATTTTCAGCTTCTGGGGCTATAGCTTTCGGGAGAGAGCCATCGTTCGAGGCGTTGTGTGCTTGTAGGGCTTCTCTTGTTAAGCTTGGCGTTGCGGAGCGTTGCGGGTACGGCTTGCTCTCGATTCGCTGCGAGGGCAGGTGGAACTGCTGTGTATGTTGGTGTCCTGCGCGCTGGCTTGGCTGAGGGGCAGTTTGTTCTGGATGGTACATCGGAAACATCGAACGAATTGGGGGGACGTTGGTGCTCCCCGAAGTCGGAGCTTCGTTCGAAACGCTTGGTCTCGGCGTACTCATATTGTGACTTCTCGCACTGCGTGCTAATTTTGCATTGGAAGGCACACGCGCCATTCGTCCTTGAGGAGCTGTGCGTCCAAAGCTTTCATCTCTTGTATGCGCATAGGACGAGATCAGTTCACCTGTCGTAGTTTGGCTGTGGTTCGTTGACCGCGATTGACTTCGTCTTGGTGGTGAGTACACCTCAGTCGCTACTGGTGCAGGAGAAGAGCTTAGTCGAGGGATGTTAGGATACTTGACTGGCGATGGACCCGCAGATGGCGGTGTGATGGGAGAAAACAGCGAGGCTGCTGAAGTCACGGATTCAGGCGTGATGGGGGATGGCTTTGTGATGCTGTTGACCGTGGAGTTGGTGAGATTGCGGGCATGCCGGGTACCGTTCGCTTGCACGGCGGGCTTAGAAGGCGGCTTTAGGCTCGTTGTATCTATCGTAGGCGAAGGGCGAGGGACAGTGGGTAACGACCTTGATGGTGGGGGGCCAATGGGTGAAACGTTGTCCTTGATAGGAGAAGCTTTGTGCTCTGTCACGTCTGCTGCAGGTGAGTGTATGGTGGGTAGCTCAGTGGACAGCTTCCGTCGATGCGGGCGGGACGCAGAAAGCTTGCGCAGAGCTGAGTCGCGACGTTGCAGTTGTGCTTGCGAGCCCAGGTCGTCTGTGGACTTTGAAGCTGGCACTCGCTCGATCTCGCTCGATATTTTGTTCTCCTCAAACAGACTGGAATTATCGCCAACACTCGAGTGGGCTGATGCAGACCGCTTGGCGATAGTACCACTGGGCGTCCTCGCTCGAGACATGCGCTTGCTATGCTGTCTTCGTAGGACATCATCGGATGGCGGAAAGAGGCTGTAGCTGGCCCTCTCAGGCATCTTGAATTCTCGCCTACTTCATGTAACGACAGTAACTTATACAGAGATCCAAAGAGGAAAGTGAAAATCAGGGAGATAGATGAGCGATCTCAGCACCGATGCCTACCTCGCTTGATCTTCGCGTGTCAAGGTTCAGCAAAAAGGTGAATAGTTGCCTGCTGATGCACAACGACGCGCAACATGACACGACGCGGCAGCACGGCACATACTTATCCAGACTGCCAGAGAAGACAGCACACTTAAGGCACAAGGGCGGCTCGAGGGGTAGTGGGCGCAACCGCCGAAGCTAGAGCGTGTGATATCGCGTCCGCTTGCGGCTAAGTAGTGCATAGTGGACAGGCATCAGGGCGATCTGGGGCTTATCGATTTGCCGGTGATGGTAAGGGCATGTTCATGCAGATGGAGGATGCAGAGGGAAGATTGGTGGGAAGGAGGAAGACTCTAAGCGCCCACGTCGAGCTCGGCTTGGCAGCTGTGGCGAATCACAGCACAATCTGGGCATTCGCACACTGCACCTCCTTCACACTCACTATCCTCTCAAGACATTTGAGTATTCACTACTGTCAAAGAGGCATACTCTACATGTAAGCACTGTGCGCCATAGCCGGGATGTGGCGTTACTCTATCACGGTTACCGACGGTATGTAGTCATAACGGTCGCTCCATGCCACCGTCACCGCGCGCAAGCGCTTGTGCCATTCTCTCATGTGCTGGTCGTACTGTACAATGCAACCCAAGAGCCACCAATCATCACGGAGCGCAAAGTCAACCGCGTCAGCCCTTCAAGACGACGAGGGCGTGGCCGGAGCACTTGTCTTCGAAAGATGGCCCTTGGGGTACAGCATCTTCTTCGCGGGATCGAAGTCGGCGTTGGCCTTGAGCAGCTTCATAAACTCCGGCCCATGTCTCGTGAAGGCCTTGATATTAGGTAGCTGAACGAAAGCACTCATACCAATACCTTGCTTGGGAATGCTCTCTTTGATAACCTCGAGGTTGAGTGGAGCGGTCGCTGCTAAATCCAGGACGTTAGCATGCAATTCCTTCGAATCTCGTCGCTGCTGTGAACATGTGAGAGCTTACCTGGCGCTTTCTTGACCGCTTGGACACCATCCGGGCTTCCTGGACGGGACCCACGCGGTGAGGTGTTGCCAGACCCCTTCTTCTTCGTTCGTACACTGCCTCCATCACTCATCTCAACGTCGCTCCCGCTGCCCGCCCCTAGAGGTGAGCTCTGCCGAGCGGACGCGTCAAGATTTACTTTCATGCCGGGACGCTGAGGCGCAGGAGCTACTACATTAGGACTTAACCCATTGGCCGGTGACCCTGGACGAGAGATGGTTGCTCCATTCGCAGCAAGCGCGGAAGAGCCGTGCTTCTGCTTCATCTTCTTGCGAGATGAAGACTCGTTGCCACTAGCTTCTGACAGTCCCGGCGACCCAGCTCGCTTCAACACTTTCCGTCGTGGATCGTCCAATTTTGATGGACGCAGTGGATTTGGCGTGCCTGTGCGTGCAGTGGACGTTCCCGAAACAACCTTGTCTTTGCCGTCATTCTTTGCACCACCAGCTTTGCGCTCTTCCTCTACCCTCTTCTCCTCTTCTTTCAAGCGCTCGATCTCGCTATCATCGGAATCATCTGAGCTGTCGTCCTCCTCGCTCTCTTCATCAAAATCGAAGTTCTTCTCCCGCTCCTGCAGAGCTTTGCGCATGCGCTTGCGGTGCTTCTTCTCAGCTTTATGCTTCCGCTTTTCTGCTTCTTCTTCAGCGTCCCAGTCCTTTTGATCTTTGACCTCAAAGACGTTTGCTTCCAGCTGTTCCTTTTTCACGCGTTGCGTAGTCTCCTTCATTTCATCTTCCTCATCCTTCCCTACAGGTGCAGGACCCTCTTCATCATCTGCAAAATCTTCCTCCGCATTGAAATCGATGTCGTCTGCATCAAGCGCGGCCTCAGGCTGGTCATCTTCCTCAAACTTGATTCGGCCGCCACCGCCCAGCTCCCCACGATCGCTTTTTCGCGCAAAAATGCCCTTCGCGGCGTCGCGGTCCGCGCCCATCACCTTTGCCTTTTCTTCCTTGACTCGCGCCTTGCGGATCCAGAGCGGATCTGGTGCGTGCTTCTCCATGGCAGCGTTTGCGTCTCTCCAGGCCAACTTCTTATATTGATTCTTTCGCAGAAGTTTATACCACTTTTGCATCGGAAGTGCGTGATAAACTTTTCGACCAGTTGCATCCTGACCCTCTACAAGAGCCACGAACGTTTCAGACATGTTGGATTCGAAAAATCCCCGCCACGTTTGTTTGTTCTCAAAATCTTCAACGTGCCATGGCAATTTCTCTTCATACCGAATGGCCATGTTCTTTTGCTTGTTGACGTTGTCGGTGAAGCTATGCACGAATTGCTGGCCGCCGCGTCTGTTATCTTTTTTGGGTGTTTGTGACTTCGTCGTAGGAGCGATGAGTTGTTGATCAGCTTCTCGCTGTTGCTGACGATCAGCTTTGTGCTTTTCGATCCTCTCTCGTTCTTTCTCATCGACCGTTTTGTTGCTTGCGCCCTCCTCACCTCCCTCTTGACTATCATCCACGTTCCCTAGAGGATCAGCAGCAGGGTCGCGTCGGTGAAGTCTCACAGGACGCTCGAACTGGGCTTCACTGAAAAGATTGACATTCTGCTCGTCGGCGCTGGCAGCGGGATGAAATCTGAGGACATGGTGCTTTTGTCCATTGATCAAAGAGCGCTTTGTCGTCAAGATCGGGATTTCCTCATACTCCTCCACGTTCGGGTTCTGTTGCTGATGTTGCGGTCGCGGACTATTGGACATAGCGCCGGTGTTGCCATTTGGACGAGCACCTGGTGGTGGGCGCCTTGTGGATTGTGTAGCGGCAAGCGGATTAGCTGGTGGTGGAGGTCTGCGGGCGCGAGATCGAAAGCCTGGAGGTGGTCCAGAGGCATTGCCCGACTGAGACTTTGATGGAGATTGTCCATTGAGTGCAGTGCTCGGCGAGCCGGATGCATTTCCGTTCATGCTCGCGAGAGCGTGCAGACGTGATGCCGTTCAAGAGGTTGTGGAGAGCGAGATAGGGATGCGTTCGTGGAGCGTCTCTACGCACATCGGAAGAAGTGGTATGGGGGCTTCGTGTGCACCGGAAAGTTGGAAGGTCACCCTTCTTCAGTGGTGCGATTAGCAGACAAAGAAGAGAGTGAGTGAAGACGAGGCAGCAGGAAATGACGCTAGTAGAGGCGGCTTAGGGTTGATTAAGCTTGCTCCTAGCGCCTTGGCGAGAGATCGAGGCGGCATCGCTGTTTCGTCCTGTTTGTCTTGACATTCCTCACTTCTGAAATTAGCCAATGGCTTACCATCAACGTCCGTCCAGATCAACATCTCGCGCTCTTTCATTACGACGCTTGAGACGTCGGCGAATGCTGAAACTTCAAGATCATGGCTAACGCCCAGAGCAATGATGATCTGAATCAACGATTGCGGTCTATGATATTAGGTAACGCGCAAGACAGCAACCAGAATATACGCAGTCCGAATGTCACAGGTAAATATGCGAATGAAGATAGTGCGCCTGCGGAAAAGACCACAGGACACGCATTCAACAATCCAGCCACGCATCCTGCCAATGGCTCGCGACGAGGCATGAATCAGAATGTTAGAGTCGCGAGTAACCAGGACAGAACGGACAGGGGCTTCTCTCGGGGACGTGCAGATTTTCGGAATGTTCGAGATGTCCAGACTTCGCGAGATCTCACTCAACCTGGAAGTCAACCTGCAAGTCAACCTCTGCCTCGTAATGACCAGCGACCGACCGTATTGCAGCACCCTCACCGAGGTCGGGGTATGGCAATGTCAGCAGCAAGTACGCCGCGCGGCTCAATGAACGGTTCTCGCGGTGGCGCAAGACCTTCGGGATTCAAACCCTTGACGAGGCCTCGTCAACCAACTGCAGATGAAATCCAGGCCCAGGGCTTCTACCTTGAGCAATTGGCCCGAGAAGAACTTCCCAAGATCGAGATGACGCAGGAGGAATGCGAGAGCAAAGAATTGCATAGGTGTCGCCTAGAGTCTGTGCTGCAGGAAGCTGTTGCGCAGCACTATCTTGACAATGCGCCCCAAATTAAGCTTGTGCCCTTTGGTAGCTTGGCTTCCGGCTTTGCGATGCCAGGCTCTGATATGGACCTCGCGCTTATATCACCGGACGTTCCAGAAGACATGCCACGTCTCCTTGAGTCGACTTTGCTCAATCACCAGCTGGGTGCCCGGCTGCTGACAAGAACCCGTGTGCCTATTCTCAAAGTCTGCGAGCGACCAACCCCGGAGCTCTATGAATCACTGCGTGACGAGCGCGTCAAGTGGGACAAAATGACGCCAGAAGAAAAAGAGGAGCATGACAGCGGCACGACGACAAAGAAGAAGGAGCTCGAGAAGACCGAAGAGCTTCCAGCACAGCTCCAGGAGTCTAACAAGTCTACCGACGCCCAGCATGCAAGCCAAAGCAACATTGAGAACGAGGATGCCGCAGATGATGATGAAGCAGTGTCAAACAGGTCTAAACATGCTGACTTGCAAAGCGTCGATGGGACAAGCGCGGAAGACGCCACACCTTCGAAGTCCAGGACTCCGACCACGCCAGCAGCCCAGCGTTCTCTCATGCCACCGCAACATCTAGAGTATTTGCATCTTCTAGAAGCTGTCAAAAAGGATAAAGCATCGCAGCTTGACGTATGGGTTGCTGCCAACCCCCCTCCGCCGGGTTTCAATCTTTCGGCCGCCCTGCACGGCAAGATGCAGACACGTGCTCCTCGCAAGGAGCGACCGTGGTATCGCGAGAAGCCTCTCGGACCTCTAGACTTCCCTAAGCACTCCGTCGGCATTCTGTCTGACATCAACTTCTCCAACCCCTTGGGCATTCACAACACCGCTCTGCTCCACGCCTATTCGACCTGTGACATCAGGGTACGCCTACTCGTCCTTTTCGTCAAGCTGTGGGCAAGTCGTCGCAAGATCAACTCCGGCTACAACGGCAGCTTGTCCTCGTATGGGTACGTTCTCATGGTGCTGCACTACCTCGTAAATGTTGCCTCACCGCCTGTATGTCCGAATCTCCAGCTGTGGGAAACAAGGAGTGCCGAGCACTCGAAAGGGTGGCCACCTACGCGTGTTTTCATGCAGCCTGATCCAATAAACCCCAATCACGTATGTGAGGGTGCAGACGTTCGGTTCCATCGCAACGAGGGCGAGCTTGCAGATCTCGCGCGTCGACAGCTCCTAACACACAACCGGGAACCGCTCGGAATACTGCTCCGAAATTTCTTCATCCACTATGCCACGCAAGGGCCAAACTCCCCCAATACTGGCTTCAACTGGACACGCGACGTGCTTTCACTTAGATCACCAGGCGGCTTACTGAGCAAGGTTGAAAAGGGCTGGACAGGTGCAAAGACTACCGAGGCAGAAGGTGGCAAAGAGGTCAAGCACAGATACCTCTTTGCAATTGAGGATCCCTTTGAGCTTGGTCACAATGTTGGCCGAACCGTGACGCATTACGGTATCGTCGCCATTCGAGACGAGTTCAGAAGGGCAGCGAGGATACTTGAAAAGATCGGGCGTGGGGAAAGGCACAACGAGGGCGCTTTGTTGGATACAGTTGTGGTCGAGGTTCCTAAGAAGGAGAATGAAGACCAAGAGACAGAGTCGAAGCCACACGTAACTGCTGAGAGCGATGAGACTAAGGACCGAAAAGACAAGAGACCTACCAACGAGATTGATGTGAAGGGGCACCAAGAATCAGCGCATGATCAGGACGAATTCAAAGCCTGAACGCTAGAGATGAAAGTGTGTACTAATATCCAAGAGTCGAGCTATGATGTATACGTATAGAGCCCGTAAAGCTAATGATAAGAGTAAGCAAGCTCGCCTAGCTTCGACATTCACCTCCATAGCATCATGACGGCGTATAGCGCGAAGTGTCTTGCAACGTTTGTGAATTATTTTGATGTGCTATATTCGTTGAATGAGGATGAGGCAGACTGATGGGTAATGGATTGAAGAAGCCACGTGATGGTAACGTGTAAGAAGGGGGGAGTGCCACGTATTGAGAGCTCGGACGTGTTTGAGGACCCTGGATTCGATGTTCAGCCAAAGAATGCAATTGGCCGCACAAGATCTCATTGTCAACCACTCTTCATTACTTTCCAATATATTGCGGGCTTCCGAAGGTCTTATGTGGGTGTGATCTCTATATCTTGGAAAGCACCTACAGTGCATACTCACAACCCGCATTTACGCATGTGCACCCTGCGCTTCGCCGGTCATTTTAACATCTTTCCACGCAGCAAAGTTCTTGGAGTCCAACCCGAAAAATGGAGGCCACCATTCTCCGACCGCGCATAGAGGCCACACTCTCTCCCGACACCAACATTCGACGTCAGGCCGAGATTGATTTGCGAAGAGTGAGCTCGCGCATAAGTCGGCACGCACCCTCATCTTGTGCTGACTTAAAGGTTGACAGGCTGAAGAGAATCCCGGCTTTGTTGATGCGCTCGTCAAGATCTTGGAAATCGAGCAAGAAGCTGGTGTTCGACAAGCGAGTATGAACATGTCCATCCAAGATTCCTCCCCTGCCACTGATATATTGCGACAGCTGTTGTCTATTTGAAAAACAAAATCACACGAGCCTGGAACCCCTCCGATGACTACCCGCAGAACAAGCGAATATCAGACGAGGAGAAGCAGGCCTTCAGATCCAAGCTCATCCCTTTGCTCGCCAGTTCCCCAAATCGAGTTCGCACACAGTTGATCCCCATCCTACAGACGGTGCTGCATACCGACTATCCCGACCGCTGGCCTGATATCCTAAACATCACTGGTCAACTCCTTAGCGCGCAAGATGTCAATCAAGTATACGCCGGACTACAATGCATACTGGGCATATGTCGGGTCTATCGTTTCAAGTCGAGCGAAAACAGAACAGATTTTGAGACAAACGTCGTTGCTGGCGCATTTCCGCAACTGTTAGTAATGGGCAACAAGCTTGTCCAAGAAGATAGCATCGAGGCTGGCGAGATGCTCAGGGCTGTCATGAAGGCCTTCAAACACGCTATCTACTTCGAGTTACCACCTCATCTTAAGGAGCAACAGAATATCGTTGGCTGGTGTCAGCTTTTCCTCAACACCGTCGCCAAGGAGCCGCCGTCCTCGGCAATGCCCGAAGATGTTGACGAACGAGAAACCAACCATTGGTGGAAAGCCAAGAAGTGGGCATATGCCAATCTCAACCGCTTGTTCGTTCGTTATGGCAATCCTGCAGCACTCACGAAGAAGAACGGGGAGGAGTACAAAGCTTTCTCCGAGGCCTTCCTCCGCGACTTCGCGCCAGAGATCCTCAAGACTTACCTTGGTCAGGTAGAGAAATGGGTAGCGAAAACAACGTGGTTGAGCAAGTCCACACTGTCGCACATTCTGACGTTCTTGGATGAATGCGTTAAGCCCAAACTTATGTGGGGTCATCTGGAGCCGCACATCGAGAGTCTCACATCGCATCTCATCTTTCCAGTGCTCTGCTTAACAGATCAGGACCTGGAGCTATTCGAAGCGGAACCGGCAGAGTACCTGCACCGCAAGTTGAACTATTACGAGCAAGCATCTGCTCCTGACGTGGCCGCAATGAACTTTATCAGCTCGATGACAAAGCTGCGCAAGAAGCAGACGTTCACTATCCTGAATTTCATCAATGGCGTTGTCAACAAATACGAGTCAGCGCCCGAGAGCGAGAAGAATCCTCGAGAGAAGGAGGGCGCGTTGAAGATGATCGGAACGTTTGCAGCCGTCCTTTTGGGGAAGAAAAGCCCCATTGCCAACCAAGTGGAATACTTTTTTGTGCGGCATGTATTCCCAGAGTTCCGAAGCCCACACGGCTACCTTCGAGCTCGAGCCTGTGATGTCTTGGAGAAGTTCGAGGCACTGGAATTCAAAGACGACAACAATCTACTACTAGCGTACAGAAATATTCTGGAAAGCATGGCAGATCCTGAGCTGCCTGTACGAGTCGAGGCCGCGCTGGCGCTGCAACCATTGATACGGCACGACATCATTCGAGCACAAATGCAGCAAAGCATCCCACAGATCATGCAGCAATTACTCAAGCTCGCGAATGAGGTCGACGTCGATGCGCTCGCGAATGTCATGGAAGACTTTGTGGAAGTGTTCTCGTCTGAGTTGACGCCGTTTGCGGTTGCACTGACTGAACAGCTGCGAGATACGTATCTGCGAATCATCAAGGAAGTACTCGATAGGAGTGATGATAAAGAGGACGATGAAGAAGGCATCGGCAGCTTACTGGATGACAAGAGTGTCACGGCGCTTGGCGTGCTTCAAACGATTGGCACACTGATACTAACATTAGAGAGTAGCCCGGAAGTTCTGCTACACCTCGAACAAGCGCTCATGCCACTCATCAAGATCACATTGGACAACAAACTCTACGATCTTTACACGGAAGTGTTCGAGATCATCGATAGCTGTACCTTCGCGTCCAAGTCAATCTCGCCAGTCATGTGGGAAGCTTTTGAGCTAATGCACGGGACCTTCAAAGCTGGCGCAGAATTGTACCTCGAAGATATGCTCCCAGCTTTTGAAAACTTCATCCAGTTTGGTCCCATCCAAATGGTGCAGCAGCCAAAGTATATCGACGCGGTCGTAGATATGACAAAGATCGTGTTTGAGGACAAGAAGGTCGGCGGTGTCGACCGCATCTGCGGATGCCGCTTAGCTGAGGCGCTGATGCTTAGTCTGCGAGGGCACATCGATGAGCATATTGGTACCTTCGTAAACCTGGCCATGGCGGTGCTACAGAATAGCGACATCAAGATCAAATCGTACAGGATACATCTCATCGAAATGGTCATCAACGCAATTTATTACAGTCCCTTGCTGGCTCTACAGATTCTAGAAGCCAATGGCAATACCAGCAAGTTCTTCACGATGTGGTTCCAAACCATGGACAGTATGACACGAGTACACGACAAGAAGCTGTCCATCACCGCGATAACTGCGCTTCTCACAATGCCAGCATCAAACGTACCTCAAAGCGTGCAAGAAGGGTGGCCGCGTCTGCTGCATGGGCTGGTGAAGCTCTTCCAGACGCTGCCACAAGCCGAGCGGAGTAAGTCCCCACAAGTCACTCCCGTTTGCACTATTGACCATTTCTGCAGATCGCGAAGAAGCCAAGAAAGAGAACGACTTTCAACTCAACAGCGACTTTTCCGATGACGATGATGATGACGACTGGGCAGACAATGACGAATGGGAAGATGAAGGCAATGAAACCCAAGACGTTAATTCAGAGAGCCAAGCATATCTGGATTTCCTTAGCGAGGAAGCCTCCAAGTTCAGCACCCTGACCGGCGACAACGATGACGAACTGGAAGAGGAGTCGTTGCTCGAGACGCCCTTGGACAATGTCGAGCCCTACGGCGTGCTGAAGAGCAGTCTAGTCAGGCTGCAACAAGAGCAGCCGGACTTCTACGGGAACTTAATGGGTCATCTTGATCAGCAGGAACAGCAAGTCTTACAAGCTGCGGTGCAGCAAGCAGATACGCTGGAAGCGCAAGCCGTGCAAAACCAGCCACCACAAACGAATGGCAACGCCGCATGACCAGATGTGTAACGATGAGACGCATCGGACGAGAGGGATTGAGACCAGGTAACGTATTTCGACGGTGATGAGTGTTATGTGACTGCGTTCGAGCGAGCATCAAATTGGCGTTGTGAAAACATGTTGCTGTTGAACGTCTACTTAGACTGGTCAAGCGATCGCTAGCGCGAAGGCTTCAACCTGAAATATACCCATTTAGCATTTTCGCCTTACCACGGTTATTTCGCGCGAACGCTCAACGGTGTAACGATCCCCGTTAGGCTCCACTAAATGCTCCGGACAGCACTTCATTCAGCGAACAATTCTCTTGAAGAGCACACCATCAGTCAAACTCATGTTGTTCAGCGGATGACTCTCTGGAAAGATGGTCGGCAATTCGGCGCCCTCGCATCTACCCATGCAGGCCGACATCATTTCCGCCCCGCAGTGTGGGGAAGACTACCCTCGTAGATCATTTCCTTGGCCTGTCCTTCCTGTTCCTTGCTTGTGATCACATCCCAATGGACTAGACAGAGCCCGATCGCCTACCTATTCGAGCCATCTCTGCAGCCCTAGACTTGCACAGAGTCAGGCCTAGATGGCTCGACGGCTAAGTGTTCGTGGCTTTCGTCATACACACCTTGGAGGTGGACACGATCCTGAGTAGTGCTCCCACTCTCTTTCTCCTCTGCGTGTCTCCTCTACTCTTGTTGTTGGCAGTAGGTTCGACCTTGTGTTATTCATCGTCCTGATAATTATTGCCGCCATGCATTTTCTAAGCGCAGTATTTCTGAGCATCGTCTCGCTGGCAGCTGCTCAGCAGCAACTGCTTACGGATACTGGCAAATCAGGCCCAGACTTGGATATTGCCTTCTTGTATAATGGTATGTCGTAGGCTTGAGCAGTAGAAACCAGAGCGAGGCTTTCCCGGTCCTATCCACACGGTGCATCAGACGCACGCAACTAGCAGAGCGCGACTGACAGTTTGCAATAGATCAATGGCCGACGGGTGCGATACCGAAGCTCAAACGTACTTCCTTACCGCACAAGCTCACACGTCCAGGCGTTGCTGTCTCTCGAGAGGGGCGGCTGTTCTCCAACTACCCAGCGGGACTTGATCCAAACAATACGTAAGCCAGCCTACACAACCGCGACCCCTCGACCAAGTCGTCCATGCACTCGCGACAATGAAGCAGAGCTCTAGAGCGCCTCCAGATCAGACCAGACCACGTCTCCCACCCCCTACAAACCACTGACCAACCCCACCAGCAACACCCCCCAAACCCCCACAAAGTACCAAGTCGCCGAGCTCCTCCCCGACGGCACCCAAGTCCCCTACCCCTCCGCCGAGTACAACTACCCTCCAAACGGCGCCCTGAATCTCACCACCACCCCGCCCACCGCCGCAAACTACGACAACTACCTCATCGGCATCCAGTCCGTCGTCATCGACAGCGCCAACACCCTCTGGATCCTCGACACCGGCCGCGCCATCGACGCCGCTTCAAAAATGCTGCTGCCCTCCGTCCCCGGCGGTCCTAAACTCATCGAAGTCGACCTCGCCACGGACACCGTGACCCGGACGTATACATTCCCCATTACCGTCGCGTACCAAGACAGCTACCTCAATGACGTGCGGGTCGATCGGACGGCAGGCCTCAGCGGTCTCAACAGCGATGGGAGTCAAGGCGTCGCGTACATCACCGACTCCTCGACTGAAGGCCGCAACGGGCTGATCATCGTCGATCTCACAAGCGGGGAGGCGTGGCGGCACCTCGACGGCGATCCGCGCGTGCGCCCGCTCGTGCAGGTGACGCCGTATGTGTGGGGCGAGCCGCTATTCTACTCCAGTAATCCCGCTATGCTGCCGTACTCGCACGTGCCGTTTGGTTCTGACGGCATCGCACTGGGCGCAGACGGCGCGGACCTCTACTTCAGCTCGATAGCAGGCCGATATCTGTATTCCATCCCCACCGCAGCGTTGAGGAGACATGATAGTGTAAGCGAGCTGCTCGCGCAGAATAGTGTGCAGAACCGGGGCGAGAAGGGGGTTACGGATGGGATGGAGACGGATAGTAACGGGTACATTTACGCGGGGAACGCGGAGCAGGAGAGCGTGGTGATTTACTTCCCGGGAAACGGGACGCAGCGGACGTTTGTAAGGGATCCGAGGATCAATTGGGTGGATACGATGAGTGTCGGTTGGGTGAGTTGATGGTTCTATTTTCTGCTGCTCCGAGGTGTGTGATCCATAGGGCACTGTGCTAACGTGGGACAGGATGGTATGCTGTACTTCACCGTTAATCAGCTGCATCTGACGAGTAGCTTTTTCCCGGGGACGGACAGGAGGCAGTTGCCTTATGTGCTTTTCAAGGCGCCACTGCCGGATGGGGGGAGGAAGGCGATGACGTGAGGTGGCATGGTTCGGATAGAGGTAATGTAGTATAGTCGAAGTGGCATGTTCCTATCAACCTCATTCATCACGTCCTTTGCTCACTCCCAAACCCTGCTCGAATCCGCATCAACTACACCGGCAAAGCCCACTTACTCTCACGCATGCCCTCATTGCCAGGTGGGGACTACACCTCCTTCACCTCCCCCGTCTTAATATCAAACACAAACCCCCTCGTCCCCTCTTTGATCTCCTTACCGAGGAACATGTCGTTCTTCGCAATCTCGAGATCAAACTTCACGCTCTCCTCAACACTCATGCCCTCAAAGGTCTCTATGGACCAGGACTCCACTTCCGCCTTGTGTTCGGGATGTCTTTTATTTGTCAGCATGTCCCCAACGTTCAGACATGAATATACACCGCAACAGGCAGGATTGGCGTGGAAGGAAGGAGGAAGGAAGAAGGACGAGAACGTTGAAGAAACAAGGGACTCGAACGCTGAAAACAGAGCTGCAACTCACCGACTGAGAACATCAGCCTTCACCTCTGCCGCCTTGATATGCGTGGCGCCGCAGTCCGTATGATGCACCACCAGCAGCTGTGTCAGCTGGCCGTGCCCAAAATACGAATCCAGCATGATGACATCGTGCAGGGCGGGGCGGACGCGGCCGCCGGCGTTTTTGATGATGATCGCGTCTGGTTGCGTTAGCGAACCCTTTCATCCCCTTGCAGCAAGATCGTGGGGCAGGACTGCAATCAGGCAGTATCGAGATGCGATGCAGTAAATGCTATGGCCTACCGCGCTCGTGCAGTCCAAAGAACTGCTCAGGAAAGATACGAGGGTCGACGCAGCTGATGATTATGGTGTTGACGCGAAGGAGGTTCTGCGCGCGCAATTCGGTGAAAAGAGGAATGGGCGTGTGGTTGGGGAGGGTGGCGCGGTTGCGGGCGAGGAGGTCGTCGGTGGTTGGGTTTGACATTTCGGCAGCTCGTGATTAGGCTTGTAAAGATGGGAAGATGTGTTTGATGTTGATGATAAGGGTAGAATGGGAGGTTTAATGGGTGGTGAAGGATGGTACTTGTCAGGGAGTCTACTGGTCGGTGTAGCAGTTATGTGAGTCTCGATAGCCTACTTATATTCTAGTAGACGGTGGTGCCGGCCTAGTCGCTGCTTTGTAATGATGTTTCAATATCACAGGCGACAGCGCACACGCACACAACATGTTGCACCGCCAACACCGGTACAGGCTCGTGGTTGGCCATCGTAGCTTTACATGTACCTCTGTAGCTCACGCTGACGGCCGAGTGTGTAGTTGAGGACGCTTTGCAGGCTCTTCTGGATGATTCATATGCAAGAGTTGAGTCAACGCAGGCAAAGCGGACGGTTGAGATCGCCGCTGATGTCAGCTCAGCAATTATCATTAGTAGAGACGAGTAGAATCATCTGGACATGGGGTCCGGTGGATTCAATATTCAAGATGAGGTCGTCGAAATGAGGCGTCTTATTGGCACGTTCTTGAGTGAGGCAGATTCCACCTTCACGCTAGCCGCGTTTGTGCATTGGATGTCTTTTGGTCCTTGCTCTTGCGGCTGTCTTTCTTACCGTCCATCAACTACTCATCGTTTCTTAAAACGCCTGAAGCGATGCATACCGTCTCGTTTGCCCTCGCTCCTTTTCTTACCCCGTCGATTTCGTCTCCTCGTCCCACCCAGGCGCTCGAATGCGCCCACGGAGGATGTTTGCAATCTCATATACCGACCTCCTGCATAAGAGACCGCCTCACGCAGTCGCCCAAGAAAAATCACCGGCATGACCTGTTTCTCTGCCTAGCATAATCTCGTAGACTGAGTTAGCACATCGGTTGCCGAACACGGCTGTTTCTAGGAAGGTGGACATGTTGTTCTCGACTCATCTTTTGATAAAGATATGGGCGAGTAACCAGCCCTTTTCCAGCCTTTTTAGTCATCAGGTAGCCCCGTCCGGCGTAGAGTGCAAGCCGCCTATGACAAAGTCGCCTCCACATCTCACCTATAAGCATCGCCAGCGTACGGATCAACCTCATGTTTGACTGTACTTGACACCAAAATGCGGCTGTCTGAATCGGTCCCGCACCACACACGTATGTACCTCACCAAAACTCAAGCGTCGAGCTCGGGGATCCGTAGGAACTTTACCTTGTTCCCTAATAATAAGCTTGCATTAGACTATCACTCGCTGACGTGCTGGCTTACACTGTACATTCTTTCCTCTCAATCCTGAACACTGCATTATCACGTTTTCGCTCTCGTCTCCACCCCGTCATACTCTCGCCCTTCAATGAAAGCCAACATGCGCTCAAAATGTTTTCTCGGCGCCTCCATGTTCGCACTCACGTCTTCGCTAGCCAGATGGCTGTATATCAGCTCAATAAGCCCATTGATGTACTTGACCGTCACCGCCTCGTTCTCCTGCTCGAAGAAGTAGACGTAGCGCCCCAGCACCTCCACAAACAACTCCACAGACACAGCAGCATCCATGCAAGCGTCCGCGACCCTAAGCGCACGCTGCAGACATTCGAGCACGCGCTTGCCGTCCCGGTAGTAGTCTTTGCTTTCCTCGTCTGGCTTTCCGCGGATCTCCGTGCCCCACCACAGATGCGCCGCGGCGCAGACGGCGCGGCATTGATCTGGTTTCTTGAGGAGGCGCGAGCCGTGGAGCGTGCATTTCGTGATGAGCGTGTCGTAGTTGTCTCTGCTGAAGTTCCTCGTCTGAAAGAGCGCAGCGGCGATGCAGCACACAGCCTGAAATTGCGCTCGTGAATCCGAGACGCTCTCCTCGTACACGGTGAATGCCTGCGCGAAGAACTCATAGCTAATCTCCTCGTGTGCGGTCTGGTCTGCGATTTGTGCTGCGGCCAAGAAGAGGCGGAGGGAGAGGTCGGCGATTGAGGCTGCAGCGGCAGAGGCGTTGGCGGTCGCCAAGCCGGTGGAAGATGAGGTGGCGCGGGAGTAGAGGGAGGAGATGAGTGAATGGAGAAGTTTATAGACTTGTTGTGCGGTGTTGTTCGCGGCTGTGTCTGTCTCGTCGGACGATGATGAACGGGAGTGGACGCGACGGACAAGGTGAACACATGCGGTTACCAGGGCAGGCGTGGTATATTTGATGCGGTCACCGCCTTCAGTGAAATGTTTACGGAGAGATTGAATGAGTTTGAGTTGCGTGTCGTCATCCGGACTGCGGACGAGGTGGACAATGCGTGCAAGTTGGCCTTGCTCCTCGAGAGTTTCTTCGGTCTCTTGACCACGGCGCATCGGTCCGCCGGGATAGCCCGTTTGCTGCATCCCTTCTTTGATGAGAACTTTAAGGATCTCGAGCACGGAGTCCAGATCCTCGGGCGTAGAAATGGGGGTTCGATTGCGAATCAGAGAGCGCGCAATCTCGGAGGCGAGAGCGCGCCGTGTGGGATACGTTTGTGATCGTAGAAGAGGGATGAAGTTGGGTAGTGCTAGTGCGGTGAAGAGAGATACGTATTTCTTGATAGGTGCTAGCAGCAGATTAAGCATGTTAGATTGGGCGGCTTGGGAGTGCAAATCAGCGCTATTGGCGAATTGTTGTGCTTTCTCGTTCGCGTAAGTGAGAACTTGGTCGAGATAATCAAGACGATCCGGGTATACGTTTCTATTGTATGTTAGCAGAGTTCGAATGATGCAATGCGCAGCTACTCACAGAGAAAGGTTGACGAGGGAGACAAGAAGTGCAGTGATATCTTGTATGGGTAGCCTCTGCATGCTCACGAGATTCATAACCTGCTCATGGAAGATCTCAAAGAGTTTGACGTCTTGAGGTATACCACGCTCTTTAGTATCACCATTGACTGACTCAGTCCTTGAAGGTGCAGTATCGCCAGCCAGTGTCTGCGCCTCTGATTGCTCGCCGTCGGTTCGTGTCTCGCCATTGGTTCGTGTCGAGTCCTCTGATGGCTGTTCTGGTGTCGTTGGTCCGGCCGCGGCCTCTTCCTTGCGCTCCTTGGATATCCTCAATTTCTCCATGAGCTCTATCGTTGCCTTGTCTTCCGCCTCAACTTGCTGCGCAAGTGACCGACTGTCACCCTCTCGTGCCGCGTAAGATGAAAGTCGGTCCATGAGGCCGATGACAATCGCTTTTACGTTGACATGCGGGTTCAGTCTGGCTATTGCGGACAGAAATTGATCAAGGGTATGTAGGTGGAACTCGTCTGCAAAGACCTGTGTTATGACTGTGGGTTACATTAGCAGGACTCTTACTCTGCTACAGTCGCGAGAACGGACCTTCGAGCAAGTACTCTTGTGCAAGTACATCTCTACATTGGACAACCTGCTCCAATAGTGGCTGCAGAATGACCGTTTTGTATGTCTCCAGATCCACCAACTGGCTCAGCCGAACAAGGTTGTGGCCTACCAACAATTGCAGCTCTTGTCGTTCTCGATACCGCTGTTCTCGTTCTCTTGAATGCCCTTGATGCTGCAACCGTACCCATAACTTATTCATCTCCACAAAATTTGTGAGTGTAAATCCAATACTGTCTTGTAGATTGCCCTCGGGTCCATCCCCACTCCCCGCTGGAAGGTAGTCCTTCGCTTGCCCTGAGAGATAATACCGCAAGAACAGTCCACGCATCGGATGCTGCACGCCTCGGCTCATTTCCATCATGTCCTTCATGATCTCCTTGACCGGCGCGTCCGGTATCGCCATGTATGCGGTGCCGACCGTGATCATCAGATACAGCCGCGGGACGATGTTGCCAGCATATTGGACTAGTTCATAAAGATCCGCCAAGTGATTCACCGGATGGCTGTCTCGAAGGTATTCGGAGAGGTGCCGTAGCGCATCGAAGATGGCCATGTAGAGCTCATAGTACTGCTTGGGTCCAATCGTGCTCGTCCGGAGTTCAGAGACAAGTGTGGAACTGTCGTAGGTTAGCAATGAGTATGAAGTGCTAGACTAGCTATCGCCTGTCGACACAAGGGCTTTAAGAGTTCCTCACCAGTGTTTGAGCGCGTCCATGAGCTTTCCCGGTGTCTCAAGACAGCGACGCATCAAGACCGTCTGTTGCTTGACAATACCCAAGGCATCTTCAAGCATGCGCGTCTGCTCCTCACTCATCATTGTTCCCATTATTGCGACTATAGTTCGAACCCAAATCAATTTGATTGCGCCGTGTCGTTGCGCACCTCGACGGCCTGTGCGGGTCTACCGCATATCCATCCCACTTGCAGCAACGACGCGCCTTGCTGTGACACTGGACGGGTTGGTCGCAATATCTAAGTATGTTCAAGAAGCTGCGCAGATCTCAGGACTAGGGTGTGCTTGAAAATCGGTTCTGAGAAGTCGCTATGTAGTAGAAAGTGCGACAAGTTGCAAAGGGATCGACGTCTTTGATGCTTTTCCATATGGAGGTCCGTTCACGCACAGCAAGAGACCAATACCATCAGAATGCGCACAAATGACCAACAAGCGTGCAAAAGTTGTCTAGTGAATGTAAAGATGTAGTTTGAATCACTAATACTATCCGTGAAAGTCATCTCTGGTGGTCGGCCATGAGACCTGATGCATGCCATGAGTAGGAATACAATAATCTATCGTCCGTTCCATCATGCCCGTTGACTCTTGCCATTTTGTTACCGTATCCCGCTGAAATGCCAAACATTCGCTCAAGGTGCATACTCAATCACAATCAAATCATCATCATCTTCGTCGTCCCTCCATCGTCATGTCCGTGCAGAAGTAATCCAGTTGGCGGTCTTGATTTCCACTGGAGCTCGTCGGGGCTGCATGACCGAATCAGCTTTTCTACCTTCTGCATTGTTGAAAGCCGCGCCCTCCTGCGGTGCGTATGCTGCTCCATCGTGATGCGTTTGCTCGGCCCATGAAGCACCAGCGTATGGCACTGGAGTGGAAGTGCAGTCCGGCTCGCCTTTTTGCTCTTCCGAGGACCATTGGCTTTGGTAGGCTACGGGAGTCGCAGAGGCTTGCTTTTGCCACTGGCCGTCATACGCAGCAGGTGTTGCAGCGTCCCATCGTCGAGCATGGCTACCGATGCCCGCCGAACCGGCAGGTTCGTCAGCCGGTGAAGCATCAGAGGCGTTCTGAAGTCCATATTGCGTGGAGGGCGTGGATGGAACAGCACCAACTGTAGGCTGCGCCGCTTGCGCCTGTATCTCAGCGACGCTGGCCGAGCTCGAGAGGGGCGGAGGCACGAAGGTCTTGATGGGATAGTAGGTATGCCACAAGCCGTCGTCATAGTACGAGGTCGGTGATGAGGCGACGGCAGTACTGGTGACTGTTTGCACCATGGTGTTCATGACCGTGTTCGTGACCGGATCGCTTGGACCCGCCACGCCTAACGCGGCCGTAAAGTCGGCAGGAGCGGTTGCAGTAACGGTTGCGGGTGGAGCGGGGACCGGATTCTGGACTTCTGTGGTAATCACCTGGGCCGGGGCTGCCGCAACTTGCGTCGTCGTAATGAAAATGGTCTCGTCTGAAGTTGGACCAGGGATAACGGACGTTACAACGATGGTCTGTGTCGAGGGTGAGGGCACGCTACCGGATCTCGTAACAGTCATAGTAGCTGATGGTGCAGGAGGAGGAGCATTCGTGGAACCTTGGCCGTCGACATTGACGATGGAGTAAGGAAGAGCTGCGCGCTTGCGGAGCTTGCGCTCCGGCTTGGGTGCGTCGACATAGTCGACTGGATAGTCGACAGCTCTACGGCGATGTCGCTGAAGCTCGCCGTCTTGTATTTGGAAGGGCGCAGCGTATGTAAGGATGGCAGTAGAAGCGCTGAGGACCGAGATAGCGCTGAAGCGCATGTTATCGGCGACTTGAGCTGGATATGAAGAAGGGTTGAACGTAATCGAGGGACAGCAGCGGATGGATTGGGTTCAAGAGTGGTGTTCTGGAAGGCAGGATTGGATGAAGAACGATTGGAGGATGTCTCAGGGAAGAGAATAGGAATACGGAGGTCATAGTAGAGTCCATGTTGAAAGGCGTGGCTTGGTGGACAATGATGATGGCTGGTTGCGCAGGGGAACTGGTTGCTAGGAGGCAGGTCGAAGAGATGGTCAAAAGATGGCGGGGCTGGGTGAATGCGACGTCTGCCGCGGAAAGAGCCGAGTCAGGGTTGATCAACCCTAAAATTTCCCCGATTCCCTGGCCACATAGAAGTGGACCGTCATGGCATGGCTGGTCTAAGCTTCGGCTGCCAAGCTTTACGCGCTTAGGCTTCCGGCGCTAATTGCTTTAGCTTGAGTAGCGTCCAGATGACTGCCTGAAAGACTAAAATAACCAAACATCGTCCCCTTGCGAGCTGTGAAGCTATCAACAGGGAGAAGAAAGTCAAGATCTATTCTACAGCGTGGTGAGCTTGTCATCCGGGACCATACTGTTTCAATTGACCGCCATCATATTGAGCCCCCTTCTCGTTTACTCTAGGACCGTATGCCCCTTATTGAGTTGCTCAAATTGAAAGACATTCTGGGTAGTTAGGTTACAGCACACTGGCAGGAAAACATCATAGCGAAGCAACGCGCGTCTTCATCAACTTGACAACAGTATTGCGCGAATACCTTTCAGCTGGGATGTCCCCTCAGAATTCCCATTCTATCTTGGTGTAGCCAAGGGAGGCGGGAATATGAGTACTGAGCATGATATCCAGCAAGCGCAGGACTGTACAACGTATGAAGCCACGGGAAGTCGCCAAGAACAGCGTCTCAGTCGGACACCGCAACTCACCTGGAAGCACGCCTTGCCTGCAATCGCGCCGTTGTCAATCTTTCTTGTCTTTCTCACTACAGGACGTCTGGCACTTAGACCAGATACGCCAGCGATCGGCCTCCTGGCGCCGGGGGTACTTGTATTGATTGCCACGTTTCTCCTGGCAGATTGGTCGACTGCACGGTTCCGTCGTACAACCCAGTACGAAGCGCGGATTGTGTGGTCACGTCAAGCACTTCGCAATGGCCTGTTATGCAATATCCTATACACATTTCTCACACAAGGAAAGTTTTCCTTTTTCGAATTCCTAACAGCCATGTTCTTCAATTACATGGGCACGATGATGGAAGAATATGTGGGCAAAGCGTCGGCCACCAATGCCTGGCAACAGCTGAAGGATACTGTGAAAACATTCGTGGTGCTCTTGGTGCTGAGCGTTTTTGTACCCTCTGCACTGTCGCTTGACGGCGTCCTGGCTTTCCTGACCAGTGCGTATCGGCGCGCGTGTTTCACTGCCGCGATGGACTTCACAATAGAGACAGCGGCTGTTCCCTTTGCCAACAGTAAGCAGCGACTGCTAGCTTTAGGACTCGTCATCCTCCAGGGGGTAGTCTGCATCATTCTCTTGCTACCAACACCCTTTTTCCAGAACTTAGCGGCTGGCGGAGCCAGTTGTCCATCGCGCTGGACGGGCCTCATATACTCTTATCTATGTCACAGCAAGGTTCAGCTGAACGACCCCCTTGCATTGCAAAAGCAAATCGCCTGCAATCATGACGCCGGATCTGGAGCAACGATGCTACAAGCGCAGACAAGCCTTCAAGAGTCGGCGGACTACGTCGCGCGGACGTGCGGCGGAGCGATGATAGACTTCATTCAGCTGCGATCGTGTCAGACGTCTAAGCTGGTCGAAGCATACGGGGAGAGCTGTCCCACCCAGGCCATACCCTACGTCAAAGCGGCAGCCGAGTGCGCGAGGCGCACGACGCGCACTCACTCATACGCTGCGTATTACGATGATTTGTTGGATCTAATGGCGGCCGTAAGAGGAAGGAGGACGCAAACGGCGGGGTTTGATCTCGACGCTGGTTCTCAGGGCTTACTGATGGGCGCGCTGCCACGCGATATTCTTCAGAGCGAGAAGTATGTTCTCAATATGAAGGAAATATGGACGGCAAAATACATGTAGCTCCAGAATACGTGCTGTGCGTGTCAGGGTAGCTTTTCGGTCCAATGTCAGAAACAGTCACTGTAAGTAGAATATTGAGAACGCCCAGCCATGCCAGCTCTTCAGCACCTCTATCAGCATCCTGAACATCAAACGGCTCCTGGGCACATGCTCGACATCTGGCACATCCAATCAATTGAAAGGCTGGCTTTTCGGGTATTCGGATTGTGAACGCGCTTCACGGCCGGCCACCTGTCCTGACATGCACAGCAGCACATCAGATCGCTGTTGCAGACCCTTGGGCAGATCGTATGCCCTGAAGAGGCTTAGCGCGACCGTAGTGTATACCACACCCTGGAAACCGGCATAGTGGGTCGGCCCTCCACTCGTTGAAGTATCCTCAGTTTGGTCTTTTGTCTGTATCACCATTACGCATTCATCCCACCTGGATTGGAGGCCTCCGTCCTATACTGCTGCTAACATTGTCCATGTAGTCCTCGAGGTGCTCTCTTTTGCAGCTCGCCGGTACGCCGTTCTCTCCCCGCAGCGCCGTTCTCGCGTCCACAGCCTCGTGACGTTACAAACGTTTCCTCTACTCTCGCTAGTCTCATCTGCGACTGCGTTGTCTCTTGGGCTTTCGTTCACCGCATTGCTCGCCGACGCCTCCTAAACACGCCAGTCTTTGTGCTAGGCAGCACTCATCCATGGCTATCGACACTTCTCGAAACGCTGCCAGATAGCTACGGCAAGCCTCGGGCGCATGCTTGACTCCACCCTCTCCTTCGCCCTCCGTCCGGATGGAGTTGGAAGACGTCTCGCTTCCGAGCAACCTGCAAGATCAAAGCCAGCGCCAGCATGACCTGGAAGCTACTCAAATCTCCGAGCACACTCCCATGGGAGAGGATTTACCTCGCTCCGCAAGCTGCACCAATCTTCCGCAAACTCAAGAGCGTCTCGATGCTGCCTTCAGCTTCTCTGAGGATGATCTCGTCCCTGACACTCCGGCATGGTCGTCCAGTCTTAGAAAGGATGGGTTGGGCTTATCTGCACACAATCAAGATTGGCCTCAGTCGTCCACCCATGTCTACAGCAAGACCTCAAACATCCCATCAGACTCGAGAATCTCGGTTCAGCGCACATTATTCGTCCAGGATCAACCAACGCAGCGATATCAACCTTCGCAGGAAGAATTGCAGTCTTCGCGTACACTTTTTTCGAAAGTGCGCAGCAGGGAAGAGCCGGGCAAGACCATATCCTCAGATACTGAAGTCGCGCCGAGAGCGAAGCTGAGCAAGAGCCTCTCGTTCGTGCGCAAGGCCAGGTCTACGCGCGACGACTCACGCTCTCCAGAAAAGGCGCCAGAGAATTCAAAGAATGGGTTGGGGAGTACGCCCACAATAGCATCTGCGGCTTCGAAGGCGGGCAAATTTTTTTCTCGCGAGAACACATTTATATCACCGAAAACATCCGAGACTGAAGTCAAGGAAGAAAGGTCAATTGCAAGATCATTATCCCGCGGCAGAAGTAGGTCAGCGCGGAAGTCTGCAAAACCCCAGGTCCTTGGTTTCACTGAATTTCTGTCGGAAAAGAATACTGGAAACTCATCTGAATTGAGTAAGAGACCGGTCACGCCCCTGCCGAAGTCCTTTTCGAGCAATAATGTCCCTTCGCTGCCAAACGGCATGAACGAGACAACCAACGTTCCGCCATTACTTGGCACAATGTCAGCAGAGAAGCTCAACCTAATCAAACAACGATCCGTCAAAAAGAGAGACGAACTCTGGTCTGCATTTCGTGCGCTCGAATCGGACTACAACAAGTTCCACAGCAAGTCGACTTCCTTGAAAGCCAATGTTGTGCGGTCCACTTTGCTGCCATTCCTGCACCATTTTGCAGATCATTCCTCCAACACAAGACTCAAGCCAGAAGATCTCGATCGAAGGACTTCCATCCTTAACAGATGGTGGACAGGCCTGCTCGATCTTTTGCAGGGTAAACACGGCAGCAGCGTCTCCGGCTCAGATCGACCTGCCATTTTAGATGGTCTCGAAGGAATCATGGAACGTGTCGAATGGCGTTATCCACCCTCCCCATATACGCCGGTTAGCAAGCGAACTCAAAACTTTGCACACTCGCGAAATGAGTCTGGAGCCTCCACAGCATCCGAGGAGTTCGTACTCGAGTCCGTTCATCACAACGTACGAAATGTCTTTGTGCAAAACCTGTTCGCCCAGATGGTTTACATCGTCGACAAAATGTCATTGAAACATGCGCCTTCAAGCCTGGTGTCGTTCTGCGGCAAATCTTGCGCTTATGCGTTCTTCTTTTGTCCTGGCATCGCGGACATCCTCATACGCCTGTGGAATATCAAGCCAAGCCACTTACAAAAGGTGCTGCGTGTCGCGAATGCCCCTTCGGCCTCGAAGCAAAAGACGTCTGCCGAGCTGGTCGAGTCTAATTTTCCCCAATGTCTGCGTCAGCTGACATTCACATCGATCAAGAGCACCATTAAGCAGCTCAAACAACCGCCTGTCTTGCCATTAGGGGTAGAAAAGCTCAAATGGCGTGGGCACTGGTTGACACGTTGGTCTGGCCGTGACAGCGAGCTGTTTTACGCATTTGCTCAGTACTATCATTCACTGCTGCTGGACTTCTTGCCGCTTGATTCTTCCCTTGCACAGCGTGTCTCGGCTCCAGGCTTAGTGATTGTACAAGCACAGATGCTTGCCAACCTAGAATCCACGATTCATCGACCATCGACGCTGGACGGCAATGGAGGGCCCAACACGACCGTAACATTCGAAGACATGCTCAATGGCGAAAGCCCCACCGCTGCTATGCCGTCATCGCCGCTGAACGCAGCCCGTTCCATGTCAGAGAACCGTCTGGTTCTCGTGCTTAGAGATGTCCTAGCTCACAGCAATACCTCTAGCCCTGGACTCGCACAGTTCTTTGTCACCTCATTCTGCCAGGTCGTAGAAGCCGCCATACGCTCGACCTCTCTGTATGACCAGACTGCTTGCTTCACACTGTGTGACTTTTTGCAGGAGGCATTGGTCATCCTTATCCCTCTCAAGGAAGACGAGCTCATTCAAGAGCTTCCGTTAGATTGGTCATTCATCACGGAAATCTTTAAGAAGATGGTAGCTAGCCAAAACACCACTACTGAGATTCGGCTTTATTCCATGATATTCTCGATCTGGGAGTCGGTTCTCAAGGCTGACGTGTGGCGTGACCAGCTGTGTCACGATTTTCTGTTGGAAAGAGATCACTTTATGCACACGTTCAATCATTGGTGTCCTATGGTACGAGCTTACTACATGCGACTTATATGTTGGCGCCTGGGCCGTTACGACGGCGATGCTACTGACAGCGACACCAGACTTCTGCAGACTTTGCTGCAAAGGTTACAAGAGATCTGGGCTTTCTATTCGTTCCTGGACGATGTGGCACAACACAAGACGATGCTACGACCGTCAACAGCACCGGCGAACCCCGCCCCAGGCCGTAAGCTGCTCATCATTCGGACTGACACGCAAATACCAACACCACTGCTCTCTTTTAACAACATGCTTTCGTCAGCCGACGACTCCAGGAGTAGCAGATCTAAAACGTTTGAAGGCACCAATGGCAGTGTAGCCATGACTGCCAGCTCAATACTAGAGAAAGTCTCCGCTACCCTTGAGTACGGTGTTGACGTCTCACGCAGGCGAAGCAGTCTGTTTCGCTCGTTGTGGGGCACCCGCTCCACTGAGACACCGCCTCGGTCACAGAGTCCCAATGGAGACAAGATCAGTCCACAATCTTCTCCTCCGAAGTCGAAGGGAGCCTCAAAACAAGCATCTCCTGATCGAGACGACTCAAGGTCTTCAATGTATGAGCAGAGACCGTCGCAGCCTACAGTAGAGATCAAAAGCAAGGAGAAAAAACTCGCAGCAACGCCTCACAAGAAGCAGTATTATCCGCAAGCGGACTTCCGGTTCTCTTTGGAAGCTGTAGACCGTCGACCTCACAATGTGCCTGGCGATCTGGAGCTCGAGCCGCCACGACTGCCACTTGCAGCACAGCTGCTGCTGCAATCTATGGACTTCGACTGCGACCGAGGTCCAGCTATGATACCTCCGAGGTATGCAGCGCCCATGAGGTACGCCGGAAGAGCTTTAGCAGAGTGGACGTGGGTGGTCAATGAATGCCAAAACTTTTTTGAGCGACGGCGGAATGAGGGCGTCCCGAGCAATCGACAAGTCGAAACGCCTTGTCTCGGTGTAGAGCCCTTCCGCAGGCCCGGATAGAACCCGCGGCCGTGGCGCAACAGAGTCGAAACACCTGCACTACCAGAATCGCATTGGCGATGGTCCGCAAGTGAGCAAGAAGCCGTGGGTGATTCTGGCGTTATGAATCGTGGAAACATTGGTGGGAGGCTATCTCGTTCGATACCCCTGTATAAGTATTGGATCCGCAATAATTGACGAGTTGATGTTGCAGGCTGGGTGGCCTATGTCTGTAGATACGAGACCATGACCGATGAAATAGATTGGACGTTTGAGTAGTGAAACAACAAAGATTGGATGCTGCAACAATCGTCCGTTCGCAGGCAATGTGCAAAGACGACCGGTTCAGATGGCCAAAATGCACCGAATGCTTCAGGTCTTACAAGCGCCCTATCTATGCTGTCTCTCACTCCCGCTTCCCTTCCCTGCCTTCATCTGCTCCACTTTTCATTGTATAAGACACGAAAGTCCGACTCTAGACGTTCAGTGACCACCGCTCGCCGCATGCTCCTCGGCCTCGTAATCCTCCTCCTTTTCGAACCAGTCTGGCTCATTTGCAGCTTGCTGCTCAGCGCTCGCGTTCTCGCCCTGTCCCTCGACCTCCACCGTCTGGCTCTGGTAGGCGTTCAGCTCGTTCGCAAGATTCGGCTCTTCTGGCGAAGCAAATCCGGTCGGCGCTGCGAACTTGTGGGTGTGTGCCTCGGCTTCGCCGGGCTTTGGAGGGTTTGGTTTGTATTCGCGCAGGTGCTTGAGGTAGATGTCCTGGATGGGATCCGCTACATTGGAGACATCAGTGAGGAAGTTGCTCAGAGGCAGCAAAGTGCAGCGGTCATCGTACCTTGCCGGACTGCGGTCGTATTTAGAGAACGAGCTATGGAGGAAGGGGCATGCTGCCGAAAGGCGCGGGTGGCCGTGAGGCGCTGTGTACGTTGTCAGACTTGCTTTGGATGACATTCTGTCTACATACTGTAGCTTGTAACGTCCTTGAGAGCATGATCAGGGGTGTGTAGAGCTTGTGTTAGCTAATGCCGTGTTTGCAGACAATCGACGTCTGATCGAGCAACAGCCCTGCAGGGCTATGATTCAACCACATATATTGCCTAATCAAGCAGTTTATAGAGATCACTGCAGCCTTGGGCGCCTCGACAAAGCACATCTCTTCTCATCCTTCTTATTCACCACTCACTCATTCACTTTATCCGCGGTTGCAACTTGTGCTTCGCATCTCGAAGGCTCGAGAACAAAGTCTGCAAACCCACTTGACGGCTTTGCGGAAACCTTTACTGGTCTCAGTTCTCGGATCTTGGAGTGCGCTGGGTCTACCTGACCCGTTTGCCGCTTGTGTTTGAAAGCGCAAAGCGAGTCCTCATAAAGCAGTCATCAACGCGCGCTTTTCGGAGAGCCGCTCCATCAACTTCTTCCGTTGCACGAGCACTATGATGGCTGCTCATCCCGCAATGTTGTCTCCAGGACAGATTGTCCCAGAGACAGCTCCAAACCCTGACGACGACCTCTGGCACCAGAACCTGAATCGCGCGATGCTCTGTCCAGATTGTCAAGAAGTCCCTCCAAATCTCATCGAAGATTGGACCGAGGGCAACGTCGTCTGCACCACCTGTGGTCTAGTTCTCGAAACCCATCTGGTCGATCAGCGCAGCGAGTGGCGTACGTTCGCCTCCGATGATGGGAAGGGCGATGACCCAAGCCGTGTGGGCAAGGCCGAAGACCCCAACAATCCAGGCGATCATCTTCAAACTGCCATAAGTTTCAACCCTGCTGGCATGCGTGACAGAGCGCTCGATCGTGCTCAGGCCTCCATCTATAAAGATGCTGGCCAACAACAGCTGGAGACAGCGTATAGTCTGATTAAGCAATACTGCGCTGCCCTTCATCTTCCACACACCACAGAACAGAGAGCGAATGATCTCTTTCGCAAATTCAACGGAGCGCAACAACTGCGAGGCAAGAATCAAGATGCGATCAAGTTGGCGTGCATTCTTTCTGCAACTCGTAGAAACCAGAATGGCATTAGCTACGATACCATGATGAGTGTAAGCGGCGTGAGCAAGCGCGATATCTCGAGGGCTTTCAAATCATTGAAGGAGGCTTTTCGAGGTAGGCCTCGCTCCATCTTGACACTTACACACGTGCAGATTGCTGACAGGGCTGTAGCGAACTTGACGGCGCCAGGTGTTGGAGGCAGAGTTGAGCCACCCGAGGAGAATGTCGTGGCGACCTCCGCGTCGACCATGACAGCTCGCTACGGCACCCAGCTGCGCCTCCATAAAGCGACCGTCAACCTCTCCCGTAAGCTTGCTGATCACGTCGCAGAAGTCGGAACATTGGATGGCCGCAACCCCAACACCACCGCCGGCGCATGCATCTTCACGGCTTGCCATCTCCTGGGCGATACGCGCTCGATGAAGGAGGTTGCTAAGCAAGCGGGCGTCAATGACAGCACGATCAAAGGAGCTTATCGCAAGCTAATGGATGAAAAGGACCGTGTCATTCTTGCTGAGTGGCTCGGCGAGGGAAAGGGTGATCTGAGTAGATTGCCACAGGTCTAACTGCGAAGCGTTGACGGGCAGGGTTGAGCATTTTTCACTGCATTTCGAGCAAGGCGTAGGTGTAAACTTGATACCAACATGTAACATTTGCTTGCTGCAAATTGCACATTGCGTCAAAATAACCAAATTAATCTGATTGAGTTTTGTAGAACTGTTGGTTGTTGATGTTTTTATAGATTTCTTCGTCCATTTATTATTATTTGTTGATTGTCGTTGGGATAGAGGAATGGTATCAAAACGTGCAACCTCGAGTCGCCTCAAACCCATCAGGCAGGACCCATTGGAAGCCATTGGATTACCGTCCAAAGGCGAGAAAAGACTGGCATCTTCTGAGGCACAACGCCATTATTATCAACTGCTGCTCCAGAGAGCTGCAGATTTAGGACTGTCCTCGGCAGGCACAAAGCTCAATGGCTACCCAGCCAATGGACTCGAAAACAGCTTCAGCGCATTGTCACTTGCGCATAATGAGACGGCTATCACATACACGAGCGATTTTGAACACAACCTCGCCATTATCTTGGGCGCAATGAGAAAGCTTAGAGAATCTATCATTGCTATGAAACGCTACGACGCCTTCACGACTGAAGTCTACCTTTTCATCATCCGCTCCACCATACCAATAGAACAGCATGAGGCATACCATCCAGCATTGCTGCACGCACTGCGTGTCCTGAGTCGACACTGCCGATTTTCCAGCGATGAGATCCAAGAGTTAGCTGTGTACGCAGTGCTCGACCTGGCTGGCCGTCAAGATGCTATGAGGGAGGCATGGGAGACAGCATGGCATCACGGCCTCTTCCCCATGACTGCGAGCACCTTCTCCCATAAGCCGGCTAACAAGCCGACATATCGAGCTCAAACCCATCACATCAAAGCAATCTTACGATCAGCCATTCACCTCGATGTGCTCACATTCCACCGACACAAGCGAGAACTCAGTCCGAACGAGCAAATTCTGCTCCGGCCTCTAGAACGACGCCTCATTACGCGTGCAGCCACCGTGCTTTCACGTGCGTACTTTTCAGCGGACATGACTTACGTTGAAAAGTTACTCGATCAGCGTTGGTCGAATGACCGCGAGAAGCAGGAACGCGAAATAGCACGCGCCACCAGTTCATGGCAAGCGGAAGAGGACAAGCTCGTGTTTAGGCGCCCTAAAGCGAATTAGGCGAGATGGACGCGACTGGACTTGCCCGTCACAATGCACACTTTTCGCTACTGGAGCCACAGCACGCGCGGGTCTTGGCTTCTGCGTGGCTAGGCTGCAGAAGTACGGGAAAACGGCTTGTGGAGCCAGCAATGATTTCGAAAGTCACCTCTTTGGTGAGGTCACATGGCCAAATGGTGCCTGTAGGAGATATTCGATCCACCAGTCGAGAGCACTGTAGGCTGTGATCTGCAAATGCACGATGCGAGAGATAGATGCAAACAGCAGCATCGAGTGTTACAGCTAGGATCTGGTCTTACGCTTCAGCGTATCACCACAGCGACAGTAGTAAGCAAGTGTATATGCACGACGGTTATGTGCGCTGCATTATTCTGCAGTCTCAACCGGGACAGCGGTACAAGCTGCTTGCGGACAACGAAGCGCTGGGGCCGACAGAGCGCCCGTGAGTGGTCCAACCTCCAACAGGCTTGCGAACAATCAGCTGCAAACGTCGTGAAGGATTAACCGTGGTGACTGCCTCCGGAGATGGATCATTAATCTGACAGCAGCGAAGAGAGGCTCGTCCCGTGCGATGACCGTACGCTTGATGATGCTCGCGCCGTCGACGAAGATGCAGGACGTGATAAACGATAAGTTGCGAGTAAATTACGAGGCCCAGACCAGTCCAAGGCCGATGAGGCTTTTGCGGATTCTTGCATAAGCCTTCCTAAAGCGCGAATGCCGACATCGCAACGGGTAGGAAAAATCATAGCACCAATGTTGTGAAACGAAGGCGAGCATGGTATAGGCATGCGTAATCAGGCAATGTTGGATGGGTGGCGCTCCACGCTGACAGTTGACCAGGAGAAGATTGCGGATTCGAGGAGTCACGCGCGCCACGCAATCACCAATGCTATCGAAAGCATCATAACGCCGTGCTTACGATCACCAACTGCCGTAAGCTAGCAATACGAGTCTCGACCGCAAGGAGGCGTTTCGCAGCATGATCGCAAGAAATAATGAAGATTGGCTCTGCGAGCTTGCGCTATCCAGCGCTGGTTTGTGCATGACTCCACCAATCAAATGCGGACACAATAGTTCGAACAGGACGACATCGCGTGTGCTTGGTGCTGACGCACAGCAAATGTCATCGCACAGCGATGGCCTTGCATCCGGCACGCGTCGGGGTTGCATCTCTGCATGAAGGATGGGGGTGAGCGAGAATTGGGCGAGGAAAGGGGGCCGGGGTCTCGGGGTTTGTTGGGCTGCATCTCGATTGGTGTAGGCAGAGAGGAAGGGTAGAGCGCAGAGTGGGGTGCCTCCAAAAAGGTGCTGACCCCCCTCGCCCTCGGTCAAGGCGCAGCAGCTCGGCAGCTCCCCATCCTGGCCATAGGCAGCGGCTTATGCACCTCACGCAAGGTTCCCCCTACCCACACCGCGATGGTGTGCCGCAAGCTCCTGGCCGTTTGCGTACGCTTGCGTGTAGACGCATGAATTGTTCGCTCGCTTTAGACGATCCCATGATGAGGCCTCCGAAACACCAGAGCGAGTCACGCAGCGCGGACTCTCACCAGCGCTCAAACGGCGCCATTGATGCTGATGATGGTCACCACGTTGCAGAGCTGCGCATAGTCACCGTCGATCGCTGGGTGTCTGGAGAGGCGGTGAAGCAGTTACGTTGTTCCAGACTGCGCAGCAAGTGTTTTCACAACAATCTCAACGCCTTCACGCGCGAGTTCAATACAGCCAAACGATAGAGTTCCAAAGCTTATTGCACAGTCGTCGAAAATTTGCAATCTTTGGTCAAGGCCCGTGGCCGCAAACGAGCATCACGTTCGAGAAGCCGCAAGCGACCCACCAGAGATGGTGATGAGAGTCAGACCTGCGTCTAGGATGTCCTTGGCGCCGTGAGAAAATTTGGAGAGCTCAGCATTACGATGAAAGAATATGGCAGGACCAAGACCAATCAGGGAAGCCACCCAGCAAAACGGCAAAACATGCAGGCGCTGATTGTTGCTGGAGCCTCGTCTTCCGTCCGGACCTGACGGGGGTTTGCTCCAACAAACGACCAACAGTCGCATGGGATGCGCACCAACTGCCGCCGACCCGCACGCTCACCGGGGACGTGCTCGCATAACGACATCGACCAATGAGGAGAGGACGAGTGTTAAGACGTGCCACCACGATTATTGCCGCCAACTGCGGCTAACCCTGAACGACGACAGCCACCAAATTATGCACTCACCCAAGGAGGGGCTGAGTCAGGGGGCGTGAGAGGCCGGCCCAGGGCGCTAAGCAGAAGACGATACCGCTAATGCTCCACGCCTGCTGGCCAGTGGCGTGACGGGCCTTGTGTTGTTCGAGAAGGGCTTGGTGCCGCTGCACTCTTGCTTTTGGCTACTTTACCCGCCCCCAAAAATCTTCGATGACCGACTGACGCGCAAGCCCAGCGCCTCCGTCATTTCAACCTTGGGCGCTAGCTCTCTTAGTCCAACAGTCGCTCCGAATGTTTCTCCCTGCGATCATCACTCCCGCAGTAATATTTACGTGTGCATCTCCTGCGCCCCTCAAACATTGGTTCACGGCCGAACCGTTTAAAGGTATTGCATGATCCAGCCGCCTGTCTTGCCAGCCTTCTATCAGACCCTCATCAACAATTCATCATCACTTCAATTCAACAAGAGTCCTAAACCGTCCTTCCCTTACCTGAACTTGTTGCCTATTGTCGCCTTTGACTTATCAAGAGTAATACCTTATCTAATATCGGCATCTGGCCTTGTCAGCATTTGTTTCATACTCAATTCGATTTCCGGACCCCACCAGTTCAGTCAGGATGGAGTGAATTACCACCCAGCAGCTCGGACCCAGACGCGGCAGAGGCATACATAATAGTCTTGCTTACCCTTTCCGTCCCTCGAAAAAAGTAGCTTTGTCATCATAGTGACATCCCACTGTCGTCACCATCACGATATGCTACCAACCCCTCCGGCATCACCAAAGCTTTACGTCAAAGTCGCTCCCGAGGACAGGTTGGGCCACATCCTTCTCGACCGCATCCAATTGAACGAGGTCCTTGGTGTCGGAGCATATGGCGTCGTCTATAAGGCGGTGGACGTGCAGACCGGATGTCACTATGCGGTCAAGGCGTTGACTAAGCATGGTCTTGATCGTCGGCAGCGCAAATTCCAACGGCGCGAGATTCAGCTTCATCAGCGTGCTAGCGCCCACCCCCATGTCCTTTCTATGCTCCAAGTGCTTGAGGACAGCGACTGCACTTATGTTATCCTGGAGTATTGCGGCGATGGCGACCTTTTCGTCAACATTACTGAGCGCGAACGATACTTTGGTAACGATTTCCTGGCCAAGAGCGTCTACTTGCAGATCTTGGACGCTGTGGAGTATTGTCACTCGCAAAACATTTTCCATCGCGACTTAAAGCCTGAGAATGTTCTCGTGTCGGAAGCAGGAACCAAAATCAAGCTTGCGGATTTTGGTCTAGCCACCACAGACGGTGTTTCCTTCGACTTCGGTTGCGGTTCGACATTCTACATGTCACCTGAATGTCAAGACCCCGATCCGAAGCCTTTCTCTGGATATGCATCAGGACCCAATGATGTGTGGTCGTTGGGCGTCATCCTCGTCAACCTTGTCTGTGGGCGCAATCCATGGAAATGCGCCTCACCTGACGATTCCACGTTTGCTGCCTTCTTGCGCAACCCCAATTTCTTGAAGGGCATCCTTCCCATATCTAGCGAGCTCAATCACATTCTCCGCGCAATCTTCGAATGCGACCCAAGCAAGCGGGTCACAATACCACTCCTTCGGCAGATGATTCTGACTTGCCCTGCGTTCACCACTCACTCTGCCGATCCTACCGCTCCTCCGTCTCCTGCCTCTGAGCCTGAGGATTTCTACGAGCAGCGATGGAACCCCTCTTACGAGGCTACACCTGAACCAGAAGAATATCACCTCGCGCCTGAGGTGCAGCCGCCCCAGCAGCAGCACATGTACTACGGACAGCGTGTGCTATCTACCGAACATTTCTACGCTCCGCCCTCACCGTACTATGGAGTCTCCACCCCTCCATCACCTCAAAGCCCGGTATTCTACGCACCACACTGTCACCAACATCGCTCACCGCCCACCCCACCGCCCTCGAACGGCCAGCTATACCACGGCCTTTCCGCAACCGCGGCTCCATTTCAAAGTACCTGGTTCATGAACATAATCCCAGCGCTCGACCTCGCACAGAAGCATCTCTCCTTTCATCCGCTTCTCTCCGGCGTGCGCGTCTTTTAGACGACCAACTTCACGATGACATTTCGTCCTATTACTACTTTTAACATGATTGATTATTGCAAGGCGCTGGTGGATTTTTGCCGTCACCGTCACGGCTTTGGATTGGGCAATAGACTTTGATGACACGATTATGCATCTGAGGATCATTGGGAAGAAGCGATACCCTAGACTTGTATGTCATAACGATGAGAATGGCTGATGGTGTGACGAGGACGAGATCCGCCCTGAATGAGGGGTTCACGATTTGGATAGACATGTGTTATTAGCATCCCAAAGCCCGCAGCGGCTGTGAGAATTGACGAGGTTGACAAGTCTATATCGCTGATTTGATCGTGGCATCTGCTTGTCATGCTGGTGCTTGATGTTTTGTGTCCTCGAAAAGGGCACCAGTGCTGGATAGTCATGTGCTATGTTTCTCACCCCGTGATCGCCTTGCTATAACGCTCCCCTCGATACCTCTTTCCCCCGACCTGCGATCGCGTCACGTCGTCGATCTCTCCGAGCTCGCTCTAAAAACAGCATACAGATACAGATCTGCCTCACGCCGCACAGCCGTCCATTGTCCAGCCTTCTAATATGCTGCTGCACATACGCCAGCCTTGCATCCCGCCTGGTATGCAAGGCAAAGTGAAGCACACTCATGCACAGAGTTTAGCACCTTGCGAAGACGAGATTCAAATTAAATCAAGCTACACTCGGTGCACCTTCCATTTCGTGCTCCCTCAATCACAAGCGCGTCCACCCGAACCTTAACGGGCCTGATAACGGAACGTTTTGAGGTCAATAGAGTTGAGGCGGCCGTGGCAGCCTTGCCGGAGCAGCACCCACGGCTTGCTGCTTTATGAAGGTAACAAACTGATTCATTGACACCCCAAATACTGACGCTTGGGACGCATGTTCATCCTTCGCCTATATGCAGATTTGGCTTGCTCGGTGTCTGAAACGTATGCAATACTCCTTTGCGGCAGCTTCCACTGTTGGTGGTCGCCGGCCTCCACGCTGTCAGATTGGAGAGATCTGCTACTGCTGCTACCATTACACGGTTCTGGCGTACCGTTCGAGGCGAATTGCCGTTAAGATTTCCCACTGTCGAATAAGCTGGACGAATGCTCCTTCCGTACCGTGGACAACGTCAATGCCGTCTGCACACACTAACTGCAATAGGTCGCTGCAGCTCACAACCTCACTAATCAGCTCATCTGCTTTACACATAAGTCCCCATGTTGCTTTAGTCGCTTTTGTCGCCAGCATCCAGCACACTGAGATTCGAGTCTGCGAAAAGACCAGCTTCCATCCGTTCCAAGCCGTGCCTGACGCGACACTGTTGAAAGTGAGCATACTTTAGAGGGCGAGCCTTGGAGAGGCAGATACCCGGATAGCCGTTGCCACGCTTTACCAAAAAGCGCGCCGCTGCGGTCGATCACATCTGTGCCTAATGGCCGACTGCTCTCACGCCCGAACATTATACTATTGCCCGTGGTATGCATCAACGCATCCGACGCTTAAGAAATTGATATAGCATGCCATTTCATACCGAGCCGTGAAAACTTGCATAGCCTTCTGGATCCCCTGAAGACTTTGGCACAGGTACACCTAATATGCTCGCTAGTCGGCCAATGCACCCTCTGTCATTGTCTATCGTCTCTTTATTTCTTGTTCATCAATCCACCTGCAAATGGTATACTCACGTCGCAAACATATAAGGGTGTCAGGTGACGCGACATTATAACGCCTCGTCATATGAGCGAGCCAACGCTAGTCGAAAGCTTACACTGAATCGCCTTGACCGCGAAACGCGCGCGCTGCGTTCAACAAGTCTACAACATTCCCTGCCGGAGCGATCGACAGCTTGGTGGAGCTTTTTATGTCAAGCGAGCGCCTCCTCATGCGCTTCAACGATGGCGCAAGCTGGTGCAGCACAATATGGTAAGCGGAGGACGCATCGGAAGGTACGAATTGTCTTTTTGTCAGGTAACATATCTTCAGAAACGGCAGCTAATGCGTCCAGGTCCGCACCGGCTGCATCACATGCAAGTATGGGGTTTCCAGAATTTTGCAAACGAGGTTGCACACCTAATTGTCATCTTTCAGAATCCGAAGGGTGAAATGCGATGAGGAGAAACCTTCATGCCACCGATGCAAGTTTATGAATGGACCCTGAAAGCCCTGCTGGGAATCTCCTCTAACAAAACTCTCAGGTCGGAGCACAGGAAGGAAATGTGACGGCTACGCGGATCTGCAAACCAGTCAACAATTTGTCAGTGTTAGTTCAAGCAGCCCGAGTGACGGTGAAAATGGGACCGGCGTCAAACTCGAAATCAAACCTTCCCCGCAACGAAGCGACAGCAATTCTCGGGCACTCGAGTACTTTCACGCGAAGACGTTGCCAGCTGTGTCTGGATTTATCGACACAGATTTGTGGTCACGCCTAGTGCTTCAATTAGGTGAGACGGAACCGGCTATCAAGTCTGGGATCTCAGCTTTTAGTGCCTACCACGAGCTTGTGGAGACACATGGCTTTGATCAAGTTGGTGGGCCTGAGGCCGCGGACGACACGCTTGCGCTGCAGCATTACACAAAGGCCGTTGGCCAGTTACGCAGCCGTCTATCACAACGACTGACGTCCAAGACGGTCACATTAATGTGTTGTATGATTTTCACGTGTCTAGAATTCATCAAGGGCGACAGGAAGACCGCCTTGACGCATTTGAAGAGCGGCATGAACATACTGCGGTTGCAGGCGAAGGACGAAGGAAAGGGAATAGGCGATGAATCAGTGGATGACTGCCTTGCCCCCGCGTTTTCGCGCATGTCGCTGATTCAGACCATCTATGGTCAACCACGAGACAATAGATACATTGACCTACTCACAGTTCCGGAACCCCAGATTCCTTTCGAATTCACCAGTCTCGAGGCAGCTCGCATCTCTCAAATCAACACTACTAATTCCGTCATGAGCCTAGCGTACATGATGGACTTCAAGCTCTTCCCTAGCGTCGTCGAGGCCAAAGCGGCGCAAATCGTGGTTGTGGAGAGCATTGAGCAGTGGATGGTTGCGTTTGCACCCATGCTAGACCGCAAAGACGTGAACCAGCGCGCTGCGTTGCTGCTGAAAAGCTCGATGATCATCGGTCGCATTTGGATCTCACGATACCTACGGGGCAAAGGAGAATGCGCATTTGACGAATTTATGGATGACTTTCATGAACTGATCGCGGGTATGGAGACAGTGATCGGTGACGGCGTCGATCCGAAGGCGAATGGGCTCCCCAGCTTCACTATTGATACGGGCATGATCTCAACACTGTACTTCACGGCAAACAAGTGCCGGGCCCGCAAGCTACGTCGGCGAGCAGTTGAGTTGATCAAGAAGTGTCCGCGTAAGGAGGGGCTCTTCGATTCAGCAGAGTTGTCCAAAGTGGCTGAGTTCATCATTGAGACTGAGGAAGAGGGCTCACCGCCACTTCCGAACGAGGAGATGCCGGCGGAAGAGAAGCGAGTCTCGGACTACCGAATCGTGCAAGTACCGAAAGGCGCACCGTCGAAAGTGGAAACATTCCTCCATCACGGGCTTGTCGGTGAGCCGGGCACAATGATCGCGAGCAGAACGCTAGAATACGGTGATGGTGCCGACCAGAAGAGTGGCGCAGACACGTAACACGCATGCTTGGTCGAGATGTGGGTATACGATGTGCTTTCGCACATTTGGGGTCAAATGCAGGAAGACATCCATCGTCCTGGGCACCCCGTTCGAAGAGACCAGGCTCCTCTATCCGAGCAGTCGGGGCGAGAGCTCTCAGAGAGGAGGCCACGGACACGGACAGTGAGACTGGTTGGTGTACGGCGCAGAGCTGCTCGGAACTGCAAAGGTTCACAATCCACCCACGGCATGCTCCTCGCAGTTATCTCCATATTGAGATCTATCCCGGCATACCGCCTATCTCACACAGGTAGACGTTCGCCGTAAGCGAACAAAAGCATCTGAGACTTTTGAAACTTCACGCAGGATCTGGGGAGAACCACAGAAGGGTCGGGACGGGGCGCATATGTTGGCAGGAAGTTGGGGGACGCTGCCGCTCTGGAGGGGCGGAGAAAGTGTCAAAACGAGGCGCGCATCTTGCTGTTCAGAGCGGGATGAACGGGTCTGAATCTTAGACAAGGCCCTGCTGAGGCGAGATGATAGACGTCCAACTCGGTGCGGACGAAGGATGAAACGAACGTTTTGAGCCAACACATTCATAATGCCAAGCCTTGCACTTGGACCTACAATTTCTATTTTGAGCCCTGCAAACACTCGTGGATCAACGTCAAGCCTTCGCCAAAGCCCGACTTCCGTTCCGTTCGCATGTTGCGCTTCCATCTCTTTGCTCTTTGCGTCTGAGCGATCTGACAGCGGGCTGCGTCCCGCCTTGCGACGATGCTGTACCCTTCCGTCCCTGAGTATGTCGTTCTCGCATTCTGGCCGGGCTACCTGCGGCACTGAAAGTGGAATTGAGGTGCTGACGTAACGGTCTATAGGCTCATTGAGGAAGAGAACGACTCCGCCGTCGACGTGCGCAATGCAAATCTCATCCACCTGCGAGAGCTCGGCCCGCCGGACCTGGTACACCTTACGAAGCAGTCGAGCAAGTCCTCCACAAAGCAGGTACGGAGAGATGCGAGATACATGAAGCTGCGGTCTGCATGACGACTGACTGTTGCTTTACGCATGAAGATTGGCACATACCACCATGTCACAGGCGTAGACGCGTCGTCCTCAGCTAGCTTGGCCGCATACGTGAATACGCTCATCTTCGGGAACCCTGATCAGAAGAACAAGGTCGTCTCAGGGCTATACTGGTATGCGGATACGCAGGAGAATGGTACAAAGCTGCGGATATCGAAGGGCTGACGCACATGGCAGCTGCTACAATGCCTTCTCCCGCCTTGACATGCGAGTCACGGTCACGATACCTGGATCTGTGGAGAGCTATTGCATAGACGAGAAGGGAGACAAGAAGGAAGCGTCAGATGCATTGTGGCTTGAGACATATCTCTGCAGCGTGTTAAGAGCGTACTCATACGCAGACGATGGCGGTGGTGATGCGGTCAAGAAAATCGTAGGGTGCAGGCGGTTCAACCCGATCACAAGCACAGAGTCGGAGCATAGGTTTCTGGACGCGGCGGAGAGGCTATTCTTCCAAGGCGAGTGACAATTGGCAAGGACACATGTAGCAAAACTGACAGCATATAGGATGGTCGTTGGGGTCCGATCCGGAGATTCAAGTACCCAATCTCGTCGCGAACCATCTCACATCTGGACTACTGAACTATATCAAGACTACCGGCCGTTTCACATCTGGCATCAACCTCTTCGAGAAGCTACGAAGTCGCGATCCAGAGATCTCATCACTGCTTGCGCAAGTCTACATCGCAGCAGACGAGGAAGTAAAAGCCGTACGATTGTTACATGAAGGCATCAGTGAGCTGCCCATGGATTATGCTCTCCTCGACACACAAGCGAACTTCTGCCGAATGAAAGGTCGGAACGATCTAGCACTTGAGATTGCCCGCCGAAGCGTCATCTCAGCACCTAGCGAGTTCTGTACATGGGCGCGGCTGGTTGAGATCTACATTGGCCTCGAGCAGTGGGATCTCGCTTTGCTAACTCTCAACTCCTGCCCTATGTTCACTTACCAGGACAAGGACGTCCCACCTGTACCTCGCTCACGAATCACCCTGCCCATCATGCCCGAAACGCAATGCGACGAGATCGATGACGGCGGCATCAGCGATCCTGACTCTATCCACCCTCAGCTCCGCAAGCTGGTCGCCGCCAATTTCAAAGGCACCTTTCAGAAAGCCTACAGTCTCCTCACCGACATCACAAAGCGGATAGGTTGGGACCAGCTCCTCAAAATTCGCAGTCAAGTCTTCGTCATGGAAGAAGAGTACCGTACCGAACGTTCAGGCATCAGCCGCACCGTCAGCACCAACGGCGTCAACGGCACAGTCACCGCCTCTTCCTCCGCACCCGTCTCCGAAGACGGCGCATCCCGTAACGCATCCACGACAGCACTCAACGGCGACGCACCCGCCGTCGCCAAGCCCTCGCACACCGTCACCACCACCTCAGAACCGGTCCCCGCGGAAAGCAACCCCTCCTCCCCCAACCCTGAGGTCATCACCGACGAGTCGCCAACTGCCAACTCAATCGATCCGGCGCACACCGCCTACTCCAACTTCCGACACAAACGCCTCTGCGAGCGCTGGCTCGACAATCTCTTCATGGTGCTGTACGAAGACCTGCGTCTCTTCACTATTTGGCGGACGGAGCTGAGCCAGGCGCGCGCGCAGCAGCAGACGTACCGGAAGAGCCCGGAGGAGTGGGAGTTGCTGGCGCAATTGGCGCAGCGGCTGCACTATGAGACGGAGGCGAGAGAGGCGTGTCAGGCTTGTTTGGCGCTGAGGTTCAATCCGAAGGCGATGGGGGGCGTCATGGAGATGTGGGAGAAGGAGGGGAATACAAGGAGTATTGTGGGCGCCGTGGTGAGGCTGGTTTGCTGGCAGTATCGGTGGTATTCGGAGGTGAGTCTCATTTGCTTTTTTGAGGATAGCGGGAAGCTAACATGGACTAGTTTTCTCCGAGGCTATATCGGAGCATTCGCCGCCTTATTGAAGATGAGGGCAAGATCAAGATTCGGAGTATCATCAGCTCGACCTCGCTGCCGCCGCATGTGCTGAGCTTGACGGAGCAGTATGTGGAAGTGTGCGCCGCGTTCCGGAGTAATGGGACTGACGCGTAAGAGCGGTGGCTTGTCAAAAGCGAAGACTGGCGCAAGAGTAATGGCATATGGGTGAGATGTTAGTTGGTGTGTGACGCCAACGTTGATATCCAAAATAATCAGGACTCTGAATCGAAGTCGGTTCCCAGACTGCTTGACGACCATCGACCACGCCGCAGTCAGATTGGGGATACCGATAGATAGTGGGACAGCCTTACATCTCGAGATGTATTTGAGAAATGCTACTGCCGTGCGCATAGCGCTCTTCTAAGCAGGTAGGACGGCTGCGCTGACCTCCGCCTTCCTCGTCGTCTCAGCAGCGTGCACATATCTCTGCACAGGGAAAGGACTCTGTGGATACGCACCTGCATAGCAACTTGCATAAAGAAACATGACGAAACAGCCAGTACACCCAATTGATGGACAAGCTTAAATGTCATAGTTGTGATCTTTGTGTATGACCTGTATCCGGCTAGCATTCATCATCGAAACAGACCTCGTGCTCCTTTTTGAAGTCTCTCTGCCATTGCTTCGGGCGTGCATTGAGACCCAGCCGAGGAGGGAAGCAAGAAAGGAAAGGAAAACGCAAGATTGCAACAGCGCGGGTCATCTAACGGACGCATGTATTGCACGGCTACTAGAAATCGTTACATGCTGCTTCTGCCGATTCGAGATAGACAGAGATGCTAAAAGAGTGTCTGACGCCCCATACCAAGAGACTCATCAAGTCTACCTTCAAATTCACTAAAGGCCAACACTGCAGACATCAGATTAGCCACTCGTCTCTACCATTTCTGCGATGCCAGCAACATACGTACCCTACTTTTTTCTTGCTGAGACTTCGGCCACGTCGACTTGCCCTCCTTCTCGGCCGCCTCATCCAGCTTTTTCTGGCCCTCCTCCTTTTTCTTCTGATGCTTATCCTGAAGCTTCTGCCACGCGTCGTCCTGCTGTTCAGGCGTCATCCTGTGGACCAGGTCGTCAATCGCCCTCTCAGAGTCGGTGGGCGGGCGGGTGTCTTTTTTCTTCAGGATGCTTTTGAGGTGAGGGTGGTCTCCAGGCATGATGGTGATGTGGTGGGAATTCGATGGGGCGGTGGCCGGTCATGCGGGTTTAGTAGAGCCTTGAAGAGTCTGCTGAGGCTGTTGAGGGAGTAGTGAAGTTGTTTGATCTGGAGAACAAGGGAAGAAGGGTGCTTGATGGGTTTATAAGTTGTTCGTCGTGGTACTTGGCGTGGGAGCATGAGATGAAAAGACCACGTATATTGTCTGGAAGAAGCGACTCGTCTACCGACGGACTTTGTCGAAGGTGTCGCCAGCGAAGCACGCATTGATCGTTTGAGGAAGGGGGCAAGATGCGGGTGCCCACCGTGTAGGTCTTTGGAGACATCATAGACGGCTTGCACAGGAGACGAGACACAATGTGAGCTCCCTCGAAGGATGGTGAAGCCATGTGTCTACTTTAGAGATGGCAATCGAGGAGAAGAATAGCTGCTACATACGAAACTAGCTAACAGTCCTCGTAGCTAATGCATGACAGAAAGTCGGAAAAAGACAATGCAGCATATGAGCGAACACTGTGGGCCGTCTGCCAAATGACCATCTCAATGCACGTATGAGTTGCTCCTACGCAGACGGGACAAAGGTCTTCCCGAGCGTGGGGCGTCGAGCCTTGACACATCGCCGACGTTGTTATCTGTCCTCTTCCAAAGAATGAGTCCGCAGTGAAGCGCAGACGGAGCTTTCCTCTACGCAGACAAAGGTTGATAGCCACCGAAGTATTGCAGTTTCAAGCTTCCCAGGAACGGTGGCGCCCAACACGATCGAGGCCGATGATCCTCCATCATCCATGTCGCCCCCGTACTTTGGTGTACGACTTGAGAACGCGAACCACTTAGCCCGTTCTAGCTTGAAAGAGGCCTTCGTGTCTTTTCGGCGAGACAATATGAGGTAGAAAGGCAAATCCGGTCCTGCATGTGAATGCGGGACAAGAGGCAGAGGAAGATTCGGCGGGACGGCCCGGCTTCTATCACCAATATCAGACTACGGAGTAGATTGCCGGACAATAAAACAGAGCGGCTCGAGGCTTCGCGCCCAAAGCCGTGCCGCACCAAGGCCCCCAAAAACCAGTTCGAGGCGAGAACGGTACGGGGCAAAAAGCTCCCAAAAGTCTGGCAACCTTCACGGCCTTTTCTTCCCGGCTGTGCACGTACCGCGAACCCGTCTTGCTGAGCGTCACCAATACATGCTTTGACTGTACAAAGCGTTCTATTGAGCTATCAATACGATAGCGCCAGTATGAAGGAAGTCGCACATCACATGTCCGTTTCCGGGAAACCCCTTTTGTGAGAAGAAATGAGCTATGTTTCAGGCTCCTCGGGTTCCCAACTTAGCTCTCGCGCCTCCTTCTGGCCCATTTTCAGTGTGAACACGGCATGCATATCGGAAAGCTCGTCTTCAGTAAGATGCGACTCCATGAGCGACTCCCAATCATCCGAGCCAAAGAAGCGTGGTGCGATCCACTTCCAGAAAATGGCGTCGAAGATGAAGCTTCTCCGTGCAGCCAGCACGACCCAGAAGTCACCAGTCTCCCAGCTGCGCTGCATGCCATCTGAGAGGATTTGGTCTTCCGCCAGCGTGCCCGCGGAGATTGCTTCGCGCTCACGCTGCCTCAATACCTTCAAGAAGCTGTTCAGTCGCGGCTCTACGTCTTGCGCCCAGAGCTCTAGAGTAGCTAGAAAGCTGTGTCCATGCCGTGATACGTCATGCCCGTGAGCGTCCAGAGTGTGAACATAGGACTCGGGCCGACAGAGGAGTAGCCACCATGGCGGCGACTGCGCAAACTCCATCGGAAGGGCGTTGGAAAACTCCCAGTCGATGACGCCCATTACCTGCAGATCGTTATTCAAGAGGAAGTTCGCGCCCTCGAGATCATCGCAGAAGAATCGAAATGGCCCGTTATTGTGCAGAGGTGAGTGCAGACGTCCCTGACGCGCCAATGAACGGAACAAACAGCGGGCGACGTACTTCTTTGCACAATCTACGACGTTGCTGACAGCGTCGTTGCGCTGATGTAATAGGTGATCCATGTGAAGTTGAGCCATGGCTTCGAAGTACGCCTGGGACGTGCTGAAGCTCGTGCGCGGTAATTTCGTGCGCGGTAGGCCACCGTATTGCACCAGCTCATTCATGTTCATGGTCAGCGGACGATGTGTCACTTCAAAGTGGTGATCCAAGGCGCTTCGAGTGATCGCCCCGATGGAATCAAAGGGGACCTTCCATAGCTGCAGCATTGCCTCTGCCACGAGACCATACATTGCCAATAGCTTTTCATCGGAGATGCCTGGGTCGAGCAGAGACGACTCCGACGGCTTTACGGCAGGGTCTGCTTGTCCGCTCAGGATCCTTGAGACACTGGTGTAATGGACACACTCGTCCATGACAATGCAAGGTCCGAGACCAGCAGGTCCTTCTCGCCTGTTCGTCCAGTGCAGGACTCTGGGCACTGGAATGCTGGTATTGGCCTGCACGCAGCGCATAGCATCCACTTCATACCGTGTCTTCTCTTCAGGAAACATGGATTCGCTCGGTATGGGAAAGCGAATGACGGGATCCGGCACTGTCCCGTCTTTGAGCTTCGCTTTCAACACGATATTGAACGAACCTGCACCTACTGGCTTCATCTGCCCTTCTTGATTAGGAACGAGTAGCGTAATGAATCTGCCGATGGCTTCATGGTTTTCAGACATTTTGAATTTTCCAATGAACTCCTCTCGGAGAATCCCACTCACTTCCCAACACAAGTCGTCTTTCTCCATCTTGACGCCTACCTTGGGGATTGATAGCAGAAGACAATTGAACGTGACACAGCGAAAGCTTTGTATGATGAAGAGCAAGATTTACAGGAACGTAGTTCTGTAAAATAGGCACAGGATGATGGGCAGAGCGTTGACGAACGGCTACACTTCTATGCGGCGGTAGGTCGCCTGGAAACACGTCAGTGCTGCTGCGAGGTGACAAGAAAGGTATTCCATTGGCTCGTGAGGCGCAAACGTGCGGCGTGATGAGGTGATTCCCACGTGCGGCGTAGCAAGAGCGCCTCTGAAAGATCAATACGGTGATTATGCATTATTGAAGTTACAAGGACCGGAAGCGTTTGTTGACGAGGGCTGTTGTGGCGCTAGGCTTAGCGTGTATTGTATACTATCCTACCGAAAGAGGTATTTTAATTTTTGGGGCAAGGCCTGTGGGCCTTTCCGCACCCGCAGCAGCTTTGTCGCCTCACGCCTCATCAGAAAGTTACGTCTGGGGTCATTACCTATGAATCAAACCGTTCCTTTGTGATGGTGACAACCGATGTGCATGATGTCGAAACGACGTGCGGCGCATGCGAAAAACCGTCACCTAGCCATCATTGTCGGCTCAGCTCCGGCCCCCCTTTGCCCCTTGACTACACAACTGTTCGAGCGGCTGAATGGCTTATCATTGTCGGTGACTGGTTTAACAACATCTGACCGTTTAGTGCCGGGCAAGGTTTCCTTGCGGTCCCGATCAAAACAGTTGCGTCCCACCTATCCTAACGGCCTCTACGCTGGGAGCAGGTCCTTGCAGCAAGCTACCCCCTGTTGACGCCGACAAGTTTCCCTGCAACTCACAAATAGTACTAGAATCATGCAACACATGTCAGAACATACGTGAACATAGCTTGATAAAATGGACATTACGGCACGAGATTGCGCCGTTGCTCAGCAGTCACCATCTTCGATGGACAGGATCGCGTACGCAATGAAGTCCAACAAATCCTATAGTTGGCATAATCGCCCCAAGATGAATATTGCTTAGACAAATTTCAGTGTACTCAATGGACATTCAGCAACAGCAAGACGACGTGCATTCAGTGATGTCGCCTGGAGTATCACCGCAATCGTACATTGCGGTGAAGCACGGCACAGTTGGGTGAATGCCTCACGCCGCAGAGTCCTGGGATAATCCCAGCCTGATGAGAGGTGTGAGCATGGATATCTGGACTACCAACCCCAATCCGAACCTTTAGTCTGTCATGAGGCGACAATTTTGAGATCGAGTCCGTTGGGCCTCAATCTCGAGTAGACACCTTTCTCTTACTGTTAACGGCCTTGTCACAAGTGGCACCGTCCAATATAGCGGTAGACCACCTCTTGCCTTAGTGAAAGCTGCAAGACACGTTAGAGGTATCCTTGCTATTTTTGGCTTTGCCATGTTGTCCGATTCTGTCTCTCTCGAGGCTCAAGCCAGCATGTCCTCCTTGGAGAGATCCTGTCTTCTTCGTTCTCACATATAAAAGCAGTTCGAAGCATCCCCAACGTATTCATTCAAATCAACCGATCAATCAATACGCCTCCAAGCTTCGATCAATCCTTTACTAGCCCTCGCCAAATCTTCACGCGTTACCCTTCATTTTCCCATCGACCCACGCAGGTCCGTACAGCAGCATGCCGGGAGAAAAGAAACTGAAAGGCATCCTTAAGAAGGAAGATGAAACCGACAGAATCGTGGGCGGCATGTCGAGCAAGGATTCCTACGACTTCAACGACACGATCAAAGCAGGAGAAGAGTCTCAAGAGAAACGCAAGAAATTGGAGAGAGAGAGGGAGGCCCGGGAAAAGGCGGATGCGGACAGGCGAGCGCGTGAGAAGGAAGAATCCTTTTGGGAGAGGGCGAAGGAGCATGTAAAGAAAGAAAAGGAGCATTTCGGAAGTGCTAGTGGGCATAAGAAATGAGTTAGCAGACTCATCATGCCAGCCTGCAGTGTCTCATAGCGTGCTGCAACGGTCTCTCGCAAATCGAACTCCACAATGGAAGGTGTTATCCATCATGACTTCGCTCTCGTGTTTTTACCACAATGCCTGACTTTACACCTTCTCACATGGAAATTACGGTGGATGATGTAAACAGATGACTGATCCGCCTCGCACGCCCATGAACGAATGACTCTTTGCCCTCAACAGGAGCGCAGCTCTTCCCTACAGCAGCACAAAGATCATCAAGACCCTTGTGACTCATTCTTCACCTGAAGTCATATTGTCTCTAACATATGTCTTACCAGATAAGCGACACAACCATGTCCACCGAGCCGAAGAAAGACGTTCCCAAAAAGCAGCGGCCCGTCGAAGGAACCAATGAAGAAAATGCCATAACTTCCGACGAAGGTAGGGACAAGTTAGCGCAGGCTCTGGAGAACGCCGGGGTCGCGCAGCAGCGGCACGTTCATATGACCAAGGGATAAGCGAATATACGTGATAGATTGGTGGACCACTTGAAGGTAAAGAACACAAAGAGAACGTAGGTCGGGGTAGCCAAAGCGCGTCAGGACTTTGAGCAAGTGTCGTTTGGCCCTTGCTTTGACTGAGAAGTATACGGTTGTACACTTCGCAGGAATAAAGAGAGGATGCTGATGACGAAATTTTGTAAAAGGCAGTCGCGAATGGAAGTAAATACTATTTCGCTTTGTTTACCTTGACGTGTTTGAAATGGTCCGTTTTCTTGACCAATGCTTTGACACTTGAATGCACTAATGCTCATGATGCCGTTGACGGCCAGCAGGGTTCATCCTCATCAGGCGCAGCAAATATAGGCATTGCTGGCGTCACATCAGTTGCTATCTGTAGGCCTGTGAACGGTCGTGAAGGTATCAAAAGTGTCTTGATGGCGAAGAGCTCTTCGATTTGATTGAGTAACATACCGCTCGATAGATCGAAAAAACCAAAATACGCTACTGGCATAGCGATGACTGATGACTTCTGCGCCATCCTTCGCGTCCCGAAAGATCTCAATCCGTGACGCAATCGCGCCACATGCCGTGATACACCAGGTATCTGATACTCTGGGTCTAAAAAACGATATTGCTCGCACTGTACAACGCAACATATATCATGGACACATAAAACGCGTTTGCATCCCTGCCTGGACCACCGTAACGCCTTACTATGCGTTTCCTCCATCCTTCATTAAAAATGCCATGCCCTTGACAATAACGCTAGGAATATGTCAACAAGGTTCAATCACTTGGACTGACTTGCCCAAAGTCGAATGCCCATGACCAGTCGTCTAACATCTCGGGGGGAAAGCTGAATTGCGCCCCGTGTTTGTCGACCGTTGGTGAAAGGTTATTCGACAATGACTGGCCAGAAGAGCTCCCCGTCGTGGACGGCGGCTGGACAGAAGGCGGCATGCCGTTCATAGAGACGTCACGCGTGTCACCGCCGCGCCAAGGGCCGTAATCCACGGCTGAGCCATTTGAGTTGGACTGCTTCTGTGGCGACTGAGGTAAAAGATGCGCCATTGCATTGTTGGAATCGCCGCTGAGCGCCGGCGAGTTTGCTACCACGCCGGCGAGGACCGAGTTCGGGGGCGTTGCTACAGACTTTCTCGTGATCGCACCCAAGCTCGGTAGATGCGCAGAGGCCTGCGATTGTGGCTGGTAGTATGAGTTTGGTACCCGCGTGGATCCGTTTCTGGCGGACCGGTGCGGCGCTGCTATCTGGGCTTGCATGTACTGATCCATCTTCTCGACCTGTGCGCGTACCCGCCTAGCTGGATCTTCTCCAACGAGAGTTCCCACGCCTGGTAAGCCGGATGAGTTAGCAGTTGGTGGGCGAGTGTCATGTCATGATCAAGGTGGAGTCTTACCGAGGTTTGCAAGCAAATCAGAGAGACCAAGTAATGTCTCGCGGCATCTGTTGAAGTCACTGTCGGAGAGAGGATACCTGAACATGCAGCCCAGGAAAAGTCCGATGCTTCCGAGATGATACAGTAGCGGAGTGCTAAGCGATTTGAGATAGCCAATGGGTACCTCGGCAAACGTCTGTATGACCTCTCTTACCAGGTGACAGCATTGCTCGTTCGTCGCCACGTCAGGACTGAACAACGTGATCCGGACGAGCTGAAGAGTCGCAACAATGTTGGCCGCCTGAAAGCCGAAGATGTCGCTCGCTTGGTCGAAATTTATTGAGCGAATGGTTTTGAGAGGAGCTGGAAGCGCATAGTAGGAAGCCATGACTTCCTTGTCGATTTCACCTATACACGTGTTAGCCTGAGAAGTGAGAGTTTCGAGGAGTGTAACGCGGGACGACATGTGCGTATCAAACGCAACATGTGAGACGAGAGGTCGATAAATACAGGTAGGACGACTCACTTGGATCGGCATTGTTCTTGTGACGGCGAAAGAGTCGCGTGGCGGATGTAGATTGAGGGATCATATCGGTCTCTCGCCGTCGATCAATGGCGTGCTCAAGCACACGGTACATGTCCGTGGTGAAGTTCCATCCCTGGAGCCAATTAGGACAGCTGGGATCCTGGGCAAAGCCATTTGAGTATTCCGAAGCAGGTGAACTGTTCTTGCTCGCGGCAGACATTTCTTCTAGTCGGTCGTCACTGATCTCGCGTGGGTAGTGCACTCGGTTCTGCGCCTCGCGGCATGACACCAACGTATCGAAACAAACAGCAGAAAAGATCTCGAGCGTGTACATGGCCCAAAAGAGTCGGCGCCGCTCTTCTGTCTCGATCAAGTCGATATCCTCAGACCAATTATCTTCGTTCTTGAAACCGGTGATACGAACTAGGGTGTGGTAAAACCCCATCCACATATGCATCTCTTTGGTCTGACCATTTTGTATGGAAACATGAACAAGTAAGCCCGCCGCCTTCATATACTCAAAGCTGTCTGCGGCTCGGGTGTCTTTCGGAATGATGGTGTGGACAAGGCTGGCGAGAGTCTCAGAACTTGGCATCGCTGAGATGTCATAATTGCTCCATCGCTCCGAGTAGACTCCTCCATCACGGACTCGTGCTAGTGTGAGAGACGCCAGAGATACGAGACAGGCGAAGGAAGGGGCGTTGGTAAGGTACTCTTGCGCTTGCACGCGTCGATAGAGAGTCTGGCGATGGAAGATAGGAAAGATGGGGTAGATGGCTTCGAAATAGATATCGACGAGGTTGATGAAAGTTTCGTGGTCGAGGACGTCGGGAGCCTTGAAGTCTGCGTGAGGATCGATGCCGAGGGAGATGTCAGGCTTCATCCACGAGGCCGATGAAGGAGAGGCGAGCGAAGAGTTCCGCACCGCGTTGGACTTGACGCCGCGCTTCTTCGATGGACGATTGTATGTACAAGGTCTTTGGTATTCGATGCAGCTTTGACATCGAGGTGGAAGGCCATCTTTGTCCCTCGGGTTGCTGGGATCTTGACGACATCTGATGCTTCTGCTGTGACAGAAGTCGCAGGCCCGGGAGACACGATGGGCGCGCCGCTTGGCCGGTGGATGGCTTGGTTGCGGCATGCGCTCCTCCAGGTCAGGGGACCTCTTGATATATGGGGAGGACGAGGCTCCGCTAGAGGACCTTTGATTTCAGGACGTCAGGACATATTGTTCTGCTGAGTTATGACGCGGCCCGAGGACAGAGTGTGTCCACAGGAGAACTCACATGTTTGGTGGCAGATTCGCGACTGCTTATCCCATCGCCTCAGGCCTGCGCGCAGCGGTGGTGCAGGTCGAAGTTGCTGCGGACAGGCCCCTTCTGGAATAAGACGGTGTAATGATCAGATAGACATGTAGTAGACGGGGGTTGTGGCGCGTGGCTGCATCGACGTGAAGAGGGCAGGTGGATCGATGTCTGCAAAAACGAGGTGTTGACAAAACTGCAGATTGTGGACGGAGATGTGGTGATGAACAGGTACGCCTAACTGAGACACCGTCGTCGGGTGCTATCCAGATCTCGCAGCCGTATCTACTTTAGCCTGGCTCAATGCTGCAGCTGGCCGATCTGGGTAGGCGGACGATCTGTGCTCAGTTCCAGGGCTGGTCGAGATTCGACAAGGGAGTCGAGAAAGCGCAGAGTCTGCCGAAGTGCCGACACTTGCTTTCGGCGCTAGTCACTCTTAAAAAGCGTCCTGACGCAATGGATGGTTTGTTGCGGCTGCTACGAGTAAGGTCATCAAGGCTTGTGCTTGCATCACAAACTGGCGTCAGAAGTTGAGAGTGCTGTTGAGAAGCTGCTCGAGCAACATGAAGATCGGTACGAGGAGTGCTTGAGCTTGTCGTCTCCGTCGGCGGTTAAACGGGCAATTAGCGATTGCTTACGTAATCCTCAAGTCTGCGGGGCATGCTCCACTTCTCCCACTCTTCCCGCATCACCAACAGTTCTCGCGGAGAAACGATTCCTCTCACTTGTCTGATTCTTGTTTGTGAGTGCTGCTAAGAGTACTCCCGGTGGCTGAATTGCTCGTTCTCGAGATCGCATCGCGCCAGCTCATACGTCGGATGATGGTAGTAGCGATTTGACATGTCTCTCTCCTTCCTCCAATCAGCGCGCGCGCCCGCAAGGTCATATCGTCGACTCGTACCACGGGTGCTGGTACCTGCGGCTTGAACCTCAAAGCAGCGAGCTCTACTACCAGACGACTGCAAGAGTCGCGCAAAATGGAAGCCTCACACTGGATTGGAGGGACATGGCGCGCTGTCATGGTGCTCGCAAAACTCATCGCCCTCCCCTGATTTGTATACCCCGGGCAAATGTCGCGACAACGAATGGTTCTTCCGTCTTGGAGACGACGGGGCGGATGGGGTAACGGCCTGGAAAGCGTTCACTTCCCGATGTCTACCGCCTGATTCGAGCCAGAAAGCTTCAAATTTAGCCGATGCAGCCTTTGGAGTGCTCCTATGTTACCATGGCGTTCAGACACAACTGACTCTTTCTATTTGATCAATCACACAATGAATGAGCCAGAATTCCTGCAGGGACGAACCGTCGGTCTAAGACACCTCGCCACTCCATCAGTGTCCGGTTTCGACCCCTCACCGCCACCGTCAAAGTCTCAACGCTGTCATATTGCTCCATATTCATCACACTACATGCTCCTAACGACGCCGACCTTGCATAACATGTGGCAAGATGATCATCCACAAGAGTGCGTCTGCTCTAGTCTCGCCACAAACTCGTGCACTACGAGTCGGTACTTATTCCAAATATCATTATCGAGCTTTCTCCGTGGAACCACTGAGGTCAAAGATTTCAAGCTGACCAATTCCAGCATTGGCGACAACAAGTGCCAAGCGTTACGTACAGTAATACATCCTCACCATTTCACTGCCCTCGAGCATGGGTTGCCACTCAGCACTTCTGAAGCTGACAGACTAGACGGGAATTGTTAAGACGAGTGCTTTCTAAATCGTGTCGACATTTCACTCGTGTCTTTTCATTTCGTGCTTAATCCAAAGATAGTGGTACCCTCCCGCGGATACACTTACCCGATGGAGATCCCGATTTGCGTCGAGACGGTACAAAGCCGAGCTCATCCTACGTCCATCATGTTTGTGGTCTGACCCTATTTCTACCCTTTGAGCGTCGCATGCTCAATCTTCTGCATGTAACAGGCTCGTTTTAGGCCACCTTCGCTCCCTGAAGCTGCGCATCATTTGTACGCAAGAATTTGATTGCACACCATCTACCCTCGTAAAGAGGCAACAATCCATACTCTTCTTTTCACTTCACTTCCGTTCCTTGTATAGTCGTAGCTGACCTCAACGTGACGCCAGTCATGCCTTGGATCGCTCGTCACCGTCACAAAGGAAGCTGCAGACATGGTGCAGTCCGTATACATACGTCTCTAAACCACCTCATCACGCGTACATTATTGCACCCTCTCATGAGCTCAACAAAAAGCGTCCGCAAACAACTCCAAATCTGCGATGCTACACCGCTTCTACTGGTAGGCAGCAGTATCCCCATCTCGAGCAGTACCTACAAGACCCTGTCAAGCCTACGCAGCGCATACAAGCGCGCGACATCGCAAACAATCATTCATCCTCGTACAAAGGATCCAAGCATCTGAGTATCACTCTCCCTGCCCAAATCAAAGACGTTCAAACCCCTCGGACTCGCACAGAGATTCGTACAGAAGCTTGACGTCTCGCTCAAAGCCACCGTAAGCGTACAAAAGTCGCCCCTACCCCCTTCCATGCCTCCTACGCAACTTCTCCATCCCTTGAATCTAACTCCACTCCACGTTCCAAAAGACTCCCATCCTCTTCCGACACCTTACGCGCCGCTCCCGTCCTCCATCATCCCTCAACTTCTTCTATCGCGCGCCCGCTCGAAACCCGCCAACCACCGCCTTCAAAGTATCATCGTGCATGAAGGGTGTACGACAATCGAGGCGCGAGCACACCAGCGCAAGCACACCAACGCCAGATTCGCATCCCTCTCACGACTTTCACAAACGCCAACACTCACGACACAAGCCGCACACCGGCGTCGAGGCCACGCATGCGCCCCAGATGCTGCATCGGTGCGTCCCTCCCGATGCACGATATTGCTAATCGGCGTGCCTGAACGGACGAGACGAGACTGCCTGCCAATATCACTGTGCCAGGCAAGTTGAGGGGACTGCAGGGGTATGGATTTCTTTCTACTACCAACGACGGCCGTGGTGATGAGTTCCTTGTGGGGCGTGTACGTCTCAAGTCGCGGAGGCAATACCGAGGACGAGCGCATGATCGCTATAATTTACTTTTTGATGTTCGGCGTCAAGCAAGCAAGTTTCTCCACTACCGCCTGTTGTCTTCCTCCCCGCCGTCCTCTTCCCGCCTCACCCCCAGGAGAGACCATCCACCACCCCCGCAAGATTCACGCTGCTCTCTTCACATGACGAGTGCGTTTAACCATTCACGAGCGACGACACCTTCACCCTGCTGACACATCATAACCTTCCACCTCTCTACTCAGCCAGTAACGAGGGTACCACTACCAAGCATCTCCATCTTAGATGTTCCCGACCGACACGACACCACGATTCCGAGGACACTGAGACAATAGCGTAAGATTACGCGCCGATCTTTGTACGGCTGTCCTACGGTATTACGGCCCCGTGACCGCGTGTAGTCTCTCTTCTGGCATTGCGCCGCTCTTAGCCTGCCTCTGAATCTGTGATACTGCGTCACACCACAGCATTCCAAGGTCAAGGAAGTTTGTACCCATTGATCTTATGCACGCCGGACACAAGAGGGACCGCAAGGCAAATGAGGCATCGACTCGAGGTTCTGTGCAGTGAAATTTGAATTGCAGGAACGTGACGAGGCGAGTGTCGGATTCAAGCACCTGCCTGTGGTTTGGATAGAGAAGGGGTTTGATTGAGGTAGTGAAGAGCTGGATAGACCCGCGGTGTGCAGCTCAGGCTGTGTTTACTTTGCGGCGGGGCAATATCTTCATAAATTTGATGATTGTGCCACGTATCGAGACCGTGCTACGCCAATTCTTGATGATTTGGGAGCCATAAAGCAGCTCAGGAGGTACAACAAGCGATGATTAGTTTTTAGAAATTCTAACCCACTCATGCCTCTGTACGGAGACGAGTAGTATCCGTGCCACGGCAAAAGTGAGGGTTTAAATATACGTGGGACAATCGTCACAATCTTTAGGATTGCTCCAACCTTCGGAGACTCTGTAAAGGTCAGAATTGTGTCAAAGTAAACGCGCAGACTGATACAATCTTCAGTCAATCTTATGCAATTATAAAGGTATTCTTGAAGAATTTTAAGGGTCTAAGATTCGGTGGATGAATGAAAAAGCCCGAAAGTAAACACAGCCTCAGCCCCTGTTGCTGGCTAGTCATCGCAGCTGTGGTGAATGATTCTCGCGGAGACTCACAAAGTTGTTGAGTCTGAATGGAATTTGCGTGCGATTAGAGCAACGGAAGCGACCGTGGGTCAAAGAACACGGTGGTATATGGATGGCAGACAGGATGCCTAAATTCAGAGGAAGTGAGCAATTGGAAAAATTAGACGAGCATAGACAAACCAAGAACGCCTCATGTTTCACGTTTCCATTCATTCTTTCGAGCTGCTACGTCTCTACCTGTCTCCCGTAGTGCTATGGACTCCTCTTCCTAGAGTAGTAGCATATCTCATCCAGAATGCTATGCCTGCAGCTGAGGCATCGGTTTCCATCTCCACCGTATTTTTGCGCCCATTTACCTTTTGAAGCAACGTTGCTGGATCATGTTCAACGCCCCATGTTTTTGTACTCGTTTACCTTTTGAAGCAACAACGCCGGATCCTATTCAACTCCATGCTAATGCTCTCATGCCCCTCATACTCACCGTGTCACATCAACAACGCCTTTTCCCATTCTACCAGCTCCCCCAGACGCCACTCATCATAATAGTGGAGCCGACCCATCAGAATGTCACCCTCTCGCCCTCCATCGGGAAGACCTCCCACTCTCCATCACTCTCTTCATCAGACGAAGTCGCATTCGTCACGGTCAGCGGACCGCTGCGCCCCGGATCGACCGCGGCGCTCAGCAATCCCTGGTTCTCATCATATCCATGCGGCTCGACGAGCGCCCACTCCGAGTCCGAGCTCGAGCTGTCCTGGCCCTCAAGGGTGGGCGAATCGCCAATGGGCTCGTCATCATCGATGGGGGTTTCCTCGCCGATGGGCTCGTCCTCGCCCATACTGTCGCGGTAGGGGTTCTTCACGCCCACACGATATGCTGGGTTCGTCTGCTGCTCCCACATGCGCCCTGCATCGCGGCGCGCAGGGCTGTTACGGGGGTGGACCAAGGAATCTGGATCGATGTAGTAAGTGTTGGCGAAGGGGCGGGCTGGTTTGCGACGCGGTGCGCGGTGGTGTCCACGCGTGGGTGCGGCGAAGGTACTGTTGCAGTCGGGAGATTCTGGGACGTAGCGTGGGATTGAGAATTTGAGGGGGACATCGCGCTTGGATGGCTGGGTCTGGCGGAAGGAGCGGTACGGGAGGGGAAAGGGGGCTTGCGAGCTGGTAGGCGTGGCGTCTTCGTCTTCCGTGTCTTCGTCGTCGTCGTCGCTGTAGGGGACAAGAGTGGGGCGCTGGATGCGCGGGCGCTCGACGAGGACGAAGCTGTCAGCGCGGCTCTGCAGAAGTATGTTAGCTCGATCGCGAGATGGAGGCAGAAAAAGGGACGCTGCAAATCGCAAAAAAAGAAAGAAGTGATAATAGCAGAAGTGTCTCGGGGAGCTGACTCACCGGCTCGCACCACGGCTCTGGTTCACGTTCCGTAATATGCTGGTTGAAGTCATCAGTGTGCATACGGCAGAGGAAGTTGGCGGCACGCTGGACCTCCTTGTTCCAGCTGCGGTGTGCAGCTAAGGGACAGACGCGCATCTGCATGAGTTGGCTGGCGCCTTCCGCGGCGAATGACTGAGACATGTTGATCTTCAGGAGCAGCTGGTGGAAAGCGGGGCATTCGTAGATGGTTTGGCAAAACGCTTCGCAGCTGGTGAGCTGATGGTAGATGAGGTTCTGAACGCAATAGCAGCCGATGATCTCTTTGAGGCCATCCTCACTGTCCAGCTCTAAGTAGAGGAAGCGGATGGCGTTAGAGAGATCGATGACTGGCCTGCTGACGGAGCAGGCATACTCCAGCTCGTAGAAGAGGTGTTTGCGCGCTTGTTCTTGAAGCGCGTCGATGCTGTAGAGCTGGCCGGTCTTGAACATCTGCAGATGAAAGAGGATCGAGCATGGCTGGTCGAAGAGCTGATCGCTTAGGCGGTAGTCTTGCATGTAGATGTAGCGAAGCAGCGAGATGACGGCGACTTTTGACTCCTGCTTGCTGAAGGTGATGGAGGCGTCGGTGCCATTGCTGACGACCAGCTTGTGTAACAGCATGGGGGCATGCTGTTCGATGTACTCTTGGTAGACGCCATTGATGACGAAGATGCCGTTGGAAGCCTCGATGTTAACGGTGACGTGTCCCTTTTGTGCATCGGCGAGGAAGTCTAGTGAATCCATTGTCGCGGTTGTGATGAGGGACTTGGGATTGGAGGGTGGGGGGAGTCAGTGATGCGAGAAGTGAGCGCTTGATTCGAGGGAAGGAGTGAAGAGAAGTCGGAGAGTCAGAGTCGGTGAAGAAGAGAAGTTGAAGGAGGTGGAGTGGCTAGGTAGGCAACGATTGATCTCACGCAGCAGCTCTCTCTGCCTACGATGCAAGAGCTCAGTAAGCGTGAGCCTCAGCAAGCTGTCCCCGAGCTTCAGCAGCAGTTGTTGTATCTTGTGGGCGACGAACAGACACTTCTTCACAGGGAGTGTTGATAGAGTTTGCAGCAAAGATAAGTCTCAGCAAGGGAAGGGAAGGAAAGGAAGAGGATGGAGTCACGATGTGGTCATGATTATTCTGGTGATGAGGCGGTGCGATGCAGTTATTTCTCTTATTTCTCTCCCCCCACCAAACCGATGCGGCGCAGCTTCAATCTCGAAGAACGCGCTTCTCACTTCTGCTCACCGACTGCGACCATGACCAATGATTGCTCGACCGTTTGGGGAAGGCAGATACGCTTGTACCTGAATGGGTCGCATCATCCTACAGTCACGCTAGTCCCGGTTTGTAAGAGCTATCCTGCACTCACGGCCATGCACCATCACACAATGCTGGATCATCGTCAGCAAAGGGGAGCGAAACAAGATTGTGAAGAGGAGGAGTAGGAGGAGTGGGAGGGAAATGGGCTGCTTTAGTATCGGCGCCACCAATCGACACCAGTCTCACGCTAACACATATCCCCGACTCCCCGATCTCGTCGGCTCGTTGGCATGGACTCTCATCAAGCAACAGCTTTATCTGCAAACTAGGTTATTTCAGTCGAGTAGTGATGAGCGGGAAAAGTATGCTCAGCATGAATGCACTGTCAACCCTACTCCTATTCCACCACGCGTCCCTGCTTCTTGTCGTAGTTCAGCACTCTTCTCTTTCGATATGACTGCGCCATCTTCCACTTGCAGTAGATTCGCGCCGCATCCTTCATCACCACAAACAGACACCCGCCGATAATGCCCCGACCCCAGCGTGTCTGTAGCAGTCCGCTCGGCACCAACCTTCCCCCCTCCTTCTTCGTCGCCATCGTCCAGGCCGGAGGAAGTGCATACCTCAGCACTTCCCCCATGACGTTGCATACACTGGGGAAGAACAGCGCGCCAACGGTTGTCTCCGCAATGCTCGTAGCGTAGGTCAGAAGGTTGACGTCGACACGATGGTGGTGGTGATGGTGACCCTCCTCCTGGTCCTGATCTCCTTGCTGCTGTTGTCCTTGACCCTGCTGTTCGCCGTTGTTGTTTCCTTGACGGTTTCTTCCGGCAGCATCTTGCACTCGCTGCGCTTCGTCTAGCAACTCGCGCAACGGCCGTGCTCCGTCTGCGGCTGCTTCTCGGCCTTCTTGCTGTTGCTGGCCCTGCTCCTGGTCTGGCGGCTGACGCTGTCCTTGGTCTCCCTCTGCGGCCTGCGCCTGATCCTGTGCGTGATCTGGCGCAATGTCAGGTGGAGCCGCCGCAGCTTGATCGCCGTCTCCGTCTTCCTGAACGTCCTCCTCAATATCAATCTGTAGCTGAACAAGGTCGCCATCATCATCCTCGTCATCGGTGTCTCCATCTTCTCCTTCTCCGTCGTTCGTCCGCTCTCCACCACCTAAGCGCGGGTGTATCTCTTTCATCCACGCTTTCTCTCGCTCTCCCCATACTCGCTCCATGTACTCTTTGTAGATGCCGCGCACGTACGGCAGCACGACCACCGTCAGAGCCGCGCTCGGAGGCCAGAACGGTTGCGTCAGCTCTGACGTATCGGGATGAGTAGCGAAGAACGCAATGGGTAATAGGGGCAGAATCGTGTCGGCCAAATGCGTGCGTGAGGCGACCAGCGCAGCGGGTATTATTGGCAGACCGAACTCGACGCGCCAGCCTCTCCAGCGGCGGAAGAAGTGGCTCGCAAGCACGGGAAAATGCTTCCGCATGTGTATCTCCATTGCAGACTCAAATGGCGAGGGCGCAAGGATAGCCTCCGCATCGTCTGAGCCGAAAATCATCCTGATACTGTGCGCGCCATGGTGTGAGGCAGCTATCATGAAAGCGTACAATGTGCCCATCACTACCGTGGGCAGCAGCATTTGTCCCCCTGCCTTCTCTGCTCGGCCAACAAGGTCGACTACAAGGCTGTGCGGCCTTGCGAGGTGTATTTCTGATTTGCATTGTGGACACTTGATCTCTTTCTGCGGGCTTGCGGCTCGACCGTTCTGAGGTGCCTCCATGTCAGCAATCCAGTCAAGTAGGCAGGACTCGTGTGCTTCGAGCGCACATGGACATGGCGTTTTCCAGGTGGAGGCATTTTGTGGTGTGTCTTCTGTCTCGTCGCTGAAGCATATCCAACACTTGCGTGGTTCTGACCTGCTTTCTGACTGTGATTCCGTATTCTGCTGCTGGGAGTTATCTGTTCGCTGAGTAGAGGATGGCTGGGTAGAGGATGGCTGGGTAGAGGATGGCTGGGTAGAGGATGGCTGGGTAGAGGATGGCTGGGTAGAGGATGGCTGGGTAGAGGATGGCTGGGTAGAGGATGGCTGGGTAGAGGATGGCTGGGTAGAGGATGGCTGGGTAGAGGATGGCTGGGTAGAGGATGTCTGGTTATCTTGTGACAAGGGCGAAGAGTCTACAGGTTTGGAGGATGGTGATCGACTGGGTTGATCTGACGAAGATGGCCCTTGTTCGGCGGGTGTTTGACGTGGCGGAGATCGCTGACCTTGAGGAGGCAGAGACTCCATAGCTTTGAAGGGCTTTTTGCCGCGGGAGTGCAGATGAAGCTGAATTAGCGACGTGTGAATGAGGATGTAGATGATGATTGGAGCAACAAAGATAGATATGTGGATATCTAGGCGTTTGACAGATTGCTGAGACGAGATGAAACGACTGTGTCACGTGCAGCCTTACTTCAAGGCATTCAAAGATACAATAAAGGACCGCCTGAATTATCAGAGATAAAATCGAACAATCGAGACCTCGAGCTATAATTGCAAGTCTGCAAACTAATCAAGCCAATTTGCTTTGTGGAGCGTCCAGGAAGCAGCCATGGAAGCCCAGCCCAACAGCACATCCTACCTCCGCACGACCCAACTCCTTCATATCCTTCGCGTTCAAGCACAGCAAATAGCTGCTCCCTCGCGTGCCGTCTAAGATCACGCTCAACAGGACCCCGTCGTCCTCTGCCGCACCTTGAGGATCCACCACGAAGATTGCTTCGCCCGGTGTATGTGCGCGCTCGCTCCACTCCGTTGACTGGCCCGTCACGGTGTCCGTCTTGACAAGCGAGTCCATAAAGGTCGAAAGGCCATGGTCACTGACGCCATACACATATCGGTGCGGCTGGAGCGCGTACGCCGGATTTAGAGTTGGCAGCTCACCAGCCGCAGCGCTGCCAACGCGTGAGGTGACCTCTGCTTTGCCAGCAGGGAGCTTGGAGATGTTGATTGTCTTCTTGGAGGCTTTGCTGCTGTCCTTGCCTTCTGGTAAAGCGACGCCGGAGAGACAGTATCGCGTAAGGGCGAGCTCGGACGCGGTCCTTAGACTGCAGGCTTTCGGGCCGTTTGAGACCAGCTGTTCGTAGTAAAAGTGGTGGAGAACGTCGAGATTGGGATGCGTGACGAGCTCACATTGCAGGTCGACCTTGCCATCTGAGCGTGTCGTCTCCCAAGCGTTGACCGTGTGGAATGCGAAGAAGGCTGAGCTAGTGAATCTCGCTACCACGCCTTGTCCATGGTGCCGATCGACGACCACCCATTCGGTCGTGGCTGTGGGGTTGAATTTTTCCATTGCCGAGAGTATGTTGCGCTCCCAGAGGATCTTGGCGCCGCCCATAGCCATCTTTGCAGGCCAGACGCAGAGAATGTGGAAACTTGACGTCAAGAATTGTGAGTGAATGTACGCAGGGTCTGCGCCTGTGAATGTTGCCAAAATGTCAGTCGAACCGTTGCTCGCATTGACACGGAACATTCGGTAGGTTGATGTTGGACCCAACTTGAGGTTGTAATTGAACACATCCCCTGTGGTGGGATCGATAGATGGATGAGCGGCAGAGAGCTGGCCGTCAAGACTGGGATGAAGCTTAGTTTGGTCGGTCACGCCAAACGGTTCCAGAGTCTCAAGGTCAAACTCCAACGTTGTGCTTTGGTCAGAGGTAGCAGTCAGCATCTGGCGGTCTTTGCCTTTCAGACCGTCCTTGGCAGAGGCGTGAACAGGCGGCTGAAATGAGACACCGATGTTGTAATCACCAGGAGCGTTGCGGACAGTGGGCTCCCACACTGTCTTGAGCTTCTTGAAGAAGGAGTCACAAGGATCACGCTTCTGCCCGAAGGTGATGTTGGCGAGGTTGCCGGTGGCTCGGGCTTGCTCGAGGAGCTTGTCTGCTTGCATGCGGGAGGTGTAAGTGATGCGTGAGTTGCCTGTAGGCTCAGGAGTGATGTTGAACTTGTGGACATGCGTGAAGCCATCGAACCTGTGTATTGATCAGTGTAAGTCGAGATCCAGCACACGCGAGCAAGCGCTTACCAATGCGATGCAGCAAAAACCCCGTCTTTGGGGTCCTTCCGAGGAAATTTGAAAGCACCTGGTCCGATCCGCATGAGGTTGCCGGCTACATACGAAGGAAACGTCCCTTGTACGCGAAGTTCAACCGGCTCATGGTGCTCGACTCTGGCATTGAACTACGGACTGTCGGTAAGTAGCCGCACACAATCAGAACGCATCGCATAGACCCACGCCAGACTCGTTCGGCCAATCTCTGAAGTGTCTTTCAGGGCCGGTCGTGTCTTCTACGCCATTGACTTTGGAGTCTTGTGCATTTCCCGCAACAGTGTCAGTAACAGTGGCGGTCATGGTTAGCACTGATCGTCGATATGTGTCTTAGAGAATTACGTCAACTCTGACAAAAGTTCCCTATGGCCAAACAGATCATGGTCTTTTATGGCCTGCATCGCGGCCTCTTTATGTATACAGCATCCTGACAGCCTCGGTACTGAGGGCCAATGTTCGACATTGAGGTCGTTACGCCGTTGTGGTGAATCCTACGTGGAATGGTTCCACAAGTAGACGTTGTTACATGGATTGGTAGAAGGAGCACTATCCGTCTACAGAGGAAAATGGATGAAGGATCTCGCTGTTTGGAGCTACATTGCGTCTAGCGCGGCATCGCCGGCACGTGGGAGGGCATTGAGGCTGCCAAGACGGAGAACGGATTTCGGCCGGCTTGACAACGTGGTCACGGTGGTCAGGAAACCATAGTATCGTGACTCCTGAGAACGAGTTTAGATTTGAGAAAAGTAGGCTAGCAGATAGGTTAAAGGCGTCGCCGCACTTCAGAAAGCGGACAGACTGTTCTGGCCTCCTCGACGGCCTCCGCTAAGCACTTCCGTCTGTCCCGGAGTACGGGCGTCATCCAAACTCCGCTGCCCGTAATAGGTCTGTTTCACAAACCGTGTTAGATAAGAGCAGTCGCATAGCACCACAACCTGCGCGATCGGTAGCCTCAACACCCACCTGCGAGTATTTCATAACAGCTGTCAGCATAGTAACATCGTCTCCATCGCCGCGTCACAGAGTAAAATCCACAAATCTCGTCACCATGTCTCGTCTCTTCCCACACGCTGATTTCGCTGAGGAACAACCGCTAAGCAAGACCATCCTCGCAACCCACGTTCTGCACCGCGGCCTTCAGTCAGGCGCTCTCCTTGGCGGCATCGTTGGCGCAGTTCGCTCAATCTCAATTCACTCACCAGCCCGCTCCATACCAAACACACAAGCGCAGAATCTCAAAGCCTCAGCCGTAGCATTTCCCGGAACCGTCGCATCACCAGCGGCCAAATCACGGCTTCCAGTGATCTCGATCCGGCCCAATGTCACTGGCAGAGTCGTCGCTGGAGCTGGTACGGGCTCCGTGGTCGGAACAGCCCTTTTGACCGTGGGACTGCTGGGTCGGATGAATGGGCGCGAGAACATTGAATGGCAAGACCGAAGTTGGAGATTGATGGAAAGTCGGAGTCAAATAGAAGTCGACGACTGGAGTATGGCCGGAACAGCAGCTGGTGTTGTAGCCTCAAGGCTGTCCACAGTAGCTGCATCAGTCGCGCCATGGAAGAGAGTTGTTGGAGGAGCCGGTCTCGGAAACCTAGTCGGTGTAGCTGGCTATATGGTCTGGCGATACGGCGTCAATGGCGGTGGGCGATAGAACTTTTAAGGCTTTACACCAAGTCTCGAATTCAGACGGTCAGACGTTTCAAGCTGCCTGCTGTATCATCCTCGACGTGAGATACTCCGCAAAGTATGGTTCCACGCTCGCCGAGAAAGCCACAAAAAACGCCATCGCGTTGGACATTGGTGGAGGGCTGTGCTCGATGCAGGCTCGAACGTCGAGCCTCTGCAAGCCTGTGATGCCGGCTACATCGTTGACCCAGCTCATCTCGTCCATGGACCTGGTGATCCCGTCGATGTGCTCCTTGTTGAACAGCACTATGCCGTCCCAGCCAATCGTCGGTTTGCCGGCGATTACGCCTAATGACAATCCTTGCAGCTGCATTTCGCGCGACAGGAAGTCGCACATGTTGCTCCATTCGCAGCGATCGAAGTCCTTGTCATAAGGCAGTGCGCGTTTCACGATACTGACGTGTCGGATGCAGCTTCGCGTGAACGGGGTCAGATCCATCAGGAAAGGTACACAAGCCTCGATGTGAGTGTAGAAATCAAAAATGAAAGAACCATATAGATATTCTGCCGCTTCTTCGTGTATCTGACGGCTCACGCGGAAGATTGTGGTTGCAAGATCTGGTTTGTTCGCGCATGTGTAGCTTGCATCTTCACAGGCGGAGCGTAGACGCCCTGACCGTACCTTATACTTCGTGCGCGAAGTCATGTTTGGACCGATGGAGGAGTTGCGAAATTGTAGCATTTTGGTTGGCTGATCCGTCAAGGAAGCGGGCGTCCTCTCATAATCCTGGTAGTCGCGGATGAAAGCAATACTGCGATGACTTTCGTTGTAACGATTATCCGGAGGTGCGGCTTCTGGGGTAAGGAGGAACGAATATATGTGACGGCGTAGTTCTAGAGGAATGCGCAATAGAGGAGGCGGTTGTGTCTTTGCAGACTCCATTCTACCGAAGATGCTGTGAGATCAAGAGACACTACAGCTGATCTCGACGTCTGAGGAAAAGAAGAGGCAATAGAATCAGGACAGAGAATTAGATTTCGTGGTCAAGCAGGTAATAAAAACATGGCGAGTACCCTGAGGTCAGGTGCAGTACACCTGCTTGGGTTTTTGGAGCTACTTATAGTGAGTAGAAGACAGAGAGTCAATACTAGTATGGAGATGACAACTTACGCTGCCGCATGATAACGATTCACCTGCGAGCGGTGAAGGATGCTGAGAGATTGTGGGTGATGCTCGGGAGACAAAAGATACGCTAGCTGACCTCGGACTGTGCGTCATCAATCCTGAGCTCGGGCCTCTCCAGCCTGCGGTTCAGCCCGCATCTCAGCTTCCCTTTTCCGGGAGTTTGGACTTTCGCAGCAACTGATCATCTCACGTATCCACATACCCTCACATGGACCGCACTGCTCTCCTGCGGATTCTACCATTAATAATTTTACATTCCTCTTTTCGTTCATTCGAAACAGAGCCAAATTCTCTTGCTGACAGCAGCCAGCCCTGAGGCCAAGTCGCGCGCCTGCACTCTCGCCGACTGTGCCTTCCTCACTTCGCTCTTGTCACCCTCACTCTCGATCGTGTCCGACCCAGAGCTTTAGAATGAACACCTAATTACTATCAGCTCATTTCACGCAGCCCTTCACCCAAAGATGCCTTCAACAACCTCGTTGGCGCCCGTCACCACTCCAGAGAAGATCCTCGCAACATTACCTTCAGCTGCACATCCTCCGAAGCCCGCACCGGCCGTAATAGCAGACATGGAACTACAGTGGATTTTCACGGACGCCGAGCTCGCGCGCACGCCATCCGTCCGTGCTGGCATGGAACCCCGTCAGGAGCGCCAACTCAGGGCGAAAGGCCTGTCGTTCATCTCTCAAGCCGGCATCATGCTCAAGCTCCCTCAGATTGCTCTCCACACAGCCAGCCTCTTCTTCAACCGATTCCTCATGCGATATTCACTCGTACACGATAAGAGATTACCAAAGCCCAAAGGCGGTCCACGGACATTGCATGTCTATGTATGTCATCCCTCATCTTCTGAAGACTACTCTGAACCCGCTTACTGACACCGCAGCCAGCAAATTGGCGCTCTAGCGCTTCACCTCTCCACAAAAGTCTCTGAGACCCCGCGCAAGCTCCGCGACATCATCGTCGCATGCGTCCGCGTCGCGCTTCACAACGCCAACCTGCTCGTCCCGGAAGACTCCAAAGACTTCTGGCGCTGGCGAGACACGCTACTGCTGAACGAAGATCTCATGCTCGAGACGTTGTGCTTCGACATTCACGTCGAGAGCCCCCATCGCATCCTCTTCGACATGCTCAAGATTCTCGGCGCGGAACACAATAAGCGGCTGCGCAATTCGGCATGGGCGTTCGTGAACGACGCCGGGGCAACGACGCTGGGCTTGCGCTTCTCGGCGCGGACGATAGCGGCGAGCGCGATTTATGCTGCGGCTAAACACTGCGAGTACCTCGACGACACGGACAGCGTGCGATTCAAGGACGATGCGAGAACGGGCAAGCCGTGGTGGAGCGTGCATGGGATTGAGTTGAGGGAAATCAGGCGATGTTGTAATGCGATGGCGGAGCTGTACGAAGCTGAGCCGGTGAAGGCGGGGGGCACTCCAGGGAGGGAGATGGTGACCGGGGACGCAGATGGTGGAGATGGGGAGGAGAGTATGTACAAAAGGCTTAGGACGCCGAGTCAAGGTCCTGAGGACGGGGCGCCGACGAGGGCGAAGCGGAAGTCGTGAGTTTGTCTGGTGAAGTCACTGTTGGATACGAATTACTGATGTGTCGACTAGTGATGGCACGCCTAAGCCTGAGTCAAATGGCGACTCACAAGCACAGCACCAGTCTCAGCCAGCGCCGCAACCACAAGGTCCGACTACAATAGCACAGCAGCATTCAGAGGACGATCGAGGAGGCAAGAAGTCACGGACCGAGGACAAGAACTTGCATCCTGGTGAATCCAAGAAGAAAGACGACAACGCAAGTGAAGAGGGCGAAGTGGACGAGTAGGGTCGTCTCATTACCAGCAGTAAATTTTGCGTGGATTGGGTTGTAATGCAAAGCAGTGACTATTGGAGGTCGCACTAGCGGTTTTGACAGTCATGGGATATTGGCGTTTGGATATGATACCCCACTGTGTGCATTACGAATCGGCAACGAGCGCCGAAAGAGTTTCATATAGAACAGCACGAAGACCAGCAAGTAGAAGAAGAGCGCGAATGCGTGTTTGCTGGATATCTTCGTTTCTAACATCTCCACGATTCGAGCTCTTATACAAGGCAAACCTCCAATGCTGCTCCAAACGTTGAGCGTGGGAATAGTCGCGCTAGACCCGTCACGTGAAAGTTAAGCACTGCATCTTGTGCTCTATGGACCCGGAAAGAGTTGCGTGATCGTCACACGGCCTACATTTGTGAAGGCTCGTCAATCAGCGCATGCTGCCGCCGCCAACGTCCAAGTTTGTCGTTGGCAAGCGCAAGCGTAGTGCTTGATGCAAGAATGGGAGCGGTGGGATGAGCGCGGTCGTCAAGACAATTTGTGAAAAACCCATACGGTTACAAGTAGTGCTGCTGTACATCATCAAAACTCCTCTTGCATCGATTGTTGCAGGTCGGCTGTAGCATGAGACTGTTCCTCCGCTGGCGTCTCGTGTTTCTGCGGGTGGGCTTGACCAGTCGCCTTGCCATTTGAGGAAATGTCGTGCATGCCTGAAGCAGCCGCGCCTTCTGAGGTTGACGCCGGGGGACTGTCGTGGCCTGTAGCGAACGGTGAGACTGAACCTGGGGATGTCGCCTCGGCGGCGTTGCTCAAACTAGCGCGCTGCTTCTTGAAAGGGCTTCCTACGGTCGTTGATGGATCGGTGAGGCGAGACAGCGGGTTTGCCTTACCAGCAGCCTGTCCGTCAGGATGGGCACTCGATGGTGGCGTCTGCGTGACATCGCCATTCGTCTGCGAACCGTTCCTGGAATCAGCAGCTTGGCTCGCTGCGGCGGAGACATTCAGCTCCTCTCGCGAATGCTGTCGCTTCAGCTGCATTTTCTTGACGCCCTCAGCCAGCTCCTTGCTCTTCGATACTTCTTCTGCTGATAATGGTTTCTCGCCGTTCGTTTCCTCCGGTTCAGCCTCATCCTTGTCGGGTCCTGTAGACTTCCGCTTGCGATTCGTGTCTTCTTCATCCTCGCTATCCTCGTCATCTTCTTTCTTGGCCTTGTCGCCGAAGCCAGCGGATGCCTTGGCGTCTCGGTAGCCCGTGAAGCCGACAGTGCCCTTGTTCGACTTGAGAGGCTTGAGGGAAGATGCGTCAAGCTGTTTGGTTTTTTTGGGAGTGGACTCTTTCGTTGAGCTCGTGGCTGCTGGGGAAGACAGGATGCCCATCTTTTGTAATTGTTCTGCCATCCGTGTCAGTATTTGTATCATGGAAGACTGGGAGATTTTGCACTTACTCTTGCCACGATAGAAGAATGTGAAAGTAGCGTATGGCTTGTTTGGCGGATCTATTCCAGTCACTGTTTGCGTGCTGATCGTCTTTGGGTCCAGCGTCTTAGGCTGCGCAAATGTGGTAGTGTGATCAACGTCAGCGGACCCGTCCCCATTTTGAGCCTCGCCGTTCATATCATCGTCATCGGTCGATTCGAATTGCGGGGAATACTCTCCTTTCTTGACTTCTCCAGAGGCCAGCACACGAAACAGTGAGATCTTGATCTGTCCTGCTGCTTCGGGGATGGGCATTTCGTCTTCGGGGTCGGTGTCTGAGGACCCCATGCTCTCATCATCCGATACGCCTTCTACCGGTGCTTGCTTGTCGTCTCCGTACCTCAGCACGCTATCCTTGTTCACACGCTTCGGTCGCTCTGCGCTCATCTCAATCTCATCGTCATCGCTGCCTTCACGGTTCTCCAACTTCTTCCGACGCTTCTTTTCCAGTCGACGCTTTCTCCTCTCGATCCGCGCTGCGACGTCTTGTGACTCACCTTTGAGATCCAGACCATTCAACCATCGCTCGAGCCCAACTTCACGAAACAGAAATTCGCGCTCAGCCAGACCACCGCCTTCAGACTCCGGCAAGCCGACCCATCGTGAGTTGACCCATGTTTCTTCACCGCGACGCAACAATGTTGCAACCTCTTCCTTAGCTCGGCCATCAAAGTGGATGTAGGCAGCAACCGTCTCGTTTCCGGAACTTGTCAAGGGGAGGTAGGGGCCGACTGAACCCATATACTTGCCACGACTGCCATCTTGAGGCCCTATGCTACCGACTATTTTCGGCGCAGGCACCGGATTGCTCGGCGTAGCCTCAGGTCTTGAGTAAGGCACGGGTTGTCCCGGTGTGAGGAGCGTGATGGAGATGGCGAACGTAGCAGGATCAGCCCGACCGGTCTCAGCGTTGAGCTTCGGTTGTGGCACGGGGATGTATGTTTGTATGCGAGATGCCCGCTGCACCTTGCTCATGGCGTACTCTGAAAGCGCGCCTTCGGAGGTGTGAATGCTCACGGCGAGACCCTGCCGTTGTGGTCAGTGACTTGTCAGCCCACAGCTTATCAGAAAGACCAACCTTGAAGCACGGCATGACTGCAGCGCAGTAGCAGCCGAAGCTGCTTCCTCTTTTACTTGCTACCGATGACCTAACCCCGCACGTCAGGAAGTTGTGTTGTTGTTTTGGAGGCGATGGACACGAGTTCGCGCAAGTACACGAGACGATGTGATCAAGACTGAGAGAGTAAGGCACCGATTTGGCAAACAGCAAGCTGGCCGAGAAAGCTCTTGGTTGGAGACTGTGAAGTTAATAATCGGGACTGCTAACGACAATTGATCACCAGGAGTGTCGGCTGGAAACATCGAGGCACTCGGACATCTGAAACAAGCTACCTTGGCACGTGCTCCCAGACTCTTCCACAAACATCTCACATCTCTATGATCATGCATTTTCATTGTGTGTAAATAGATTGTGATGTGATTATATTGGAAGAGTTTAAAGCAAGAATTGTCAATCAAACAAGGACACTGACATGGTCCAAGCCCAGAGAAAGATTGAATTTCATTTACCATACACCTTATCTCTCTGTTTTGAGATTGACAACCAATTTGTCTCTCCCCCAGGACGATCTTAAGAGATGTACCCGTTGATTCCTTCAATTCCAAAGTTTACGTTCGGCCTTCAGTTTCTGTATTGACATTGGCTGCGCCTTAATATCCTTCGCAGAAGCTATAAGTGCAGCACAATATGCTTCTATTGTACAGCTTGCAATACTCTCTAACACGGCATCACTTCTCGAGGGAGCGATAGTCGAGGTTCATCACGTCCATTCAACAGGACGGACTCTTTTACCATAGTGTGGTTGCTCATGAAAGTGTCCACGCTGGCGGACTGTGCGCGCGTCTTGCAGCAGAGGGAACAAGGTGTCAGCCGTACCAAGGAAGGTAAGCTTGAAGACAGGGCGATGATCATCTAAGTGCAGTAGCTCTGACCTTGTTGCCACCGTGTTCATAGTGATCCTGTCAGTACAGGACGGACTTTATGTCGATCTGAGGCATGATCGTGTTGTAAACGATGCAGGTCGCGTGAATGCATCTCTACCCCACTCGCCGCTCAAGCGTTTGAGTGAGCCGCAAGAACCGTCTCGATCAAACCTGAAACAAGGTATTACAAGAGAGGCAGCCACTTGCATTAGGCGTGCGCACAACAAAAAGCCTGATTTGGCTCAACAAGACGCTGACTCTGGTCATCACAACTGTGACAATCCCCAGCAGGACGCTTTTGAACAACCGAATCTTAGCTCTGCCTACCAAGACGGGAGCTCGGCCCAGCAATGGGAACAAGATGCTCTTGACACAGGTTCACAGTCCCCAATGTTCATTCCTCGTCATGTTTGTGAACACGAAGCTCAAGAAATGGCTAGTGACGTCGACATGGCGTCAATTGTGAGAACATATACTGATGAAGATAGCCCGTCGAATAGCGACCACCAGAGACCAAGGGATCGACGACGGCTTCGTCGCGTGTGAGGCGCGTTACACCCCAGTCGACCATACCCCCAGCCAATCATCTGAAGCGTTTCGTCACCAGTCAGATAGCCATATCTACATTTCGATCTGTCATGGACAGCTCGCTAGTGGCGGATCTCGACGACCACCCAAGCAATACTATTTTCACTCTTCCTACAAGGCGTTCACTGACGGACCATCGCCTAAGCGTTATGTCAAGGATTCACATTCGTTGACGTTATTGGGCAATTCGTTCATGAATAGGATTGGTATGTTTGAACATGTCGAGCGCGTCGACCCAAGTGAAAGAAGCAATTAGATGTTGGCGTAGTCTCCACTGTTACCAGCCTTCCGCTCATGATGCTGTAAAACTTGCAAGCCGATCTCGTTTAGGGTGCAGGAACGTCAATCTCCAAGATCCAGTCATTGAGCGAGACGTGCTGTGAGTAGGGCGGACAATGCATGAAGAGAAATTGAACGGATCAGCAAGTTAGATCGAACCCAGGCGGATAGCAGTGTCCTGCAGGCGGTTCGGATCGCATCAGACCCAAGCTTGGTAGTCTGTGGGCAATGGTATATGGGCATCTCTGCCGGATGACCAACTTTCTAGCCAGATCTACCGGATGATTCCACGAGCTCTCCCAGTCTGGCTGCTGCATTCTGGAAACAAGATATAATCTACGCGACCTGTCGCCACTACCCGTCCTGGGAGTTGCTCCTAAGGTGCAGCCAAAATGGCAGCAAGTATTTCCAATTGAGCAAATTCAAGCATCACGACGCCAGCCTGCTGACTGCGCTTGGACGGCATGAGTAGATCATGCGGACAACTGAGTCAGCGAAGGGTCGCGACTCAAGCAAGCGTGAACCGTGACGAGCAATTTGTCGCATACAGCCATTAGAAGCACTCGTAAATTCGAATCAGGACGAGATATGTTGTTCGAGAGCATGGCTATTCATTTCCAGGTGTGCAACGTGGTCTGGGTGCTGTAAGATGGCATTTGCTCATACAGCAAAACGGCTGAGCGTTGATCATTGAGCGCCTTTCGTCATGCGCAGTAGCGCTTGGGGCTCGCGTACCTTGCACACATTGTTGTTTTCAACAAGCAGTCGCTGCAAGTGGACGAGCGCGGGACAGCTTACGTCTACCGAGACAGCTAGAAGTGCCTTGGGGAAGGGTGGAGAGCACTTGCGCCCAAAGTCTAGGCGCTGGGCAGCAGCATCGGCAGCACTATCAGCATGATGACGTTGGCCTCAGAGCGCCAGATTGGGCAGAAATAGAGATTGCTCAAGCAAATGCTAATTGTGGAGTCTGCAGACGGCCCTCTTGCTCCAGGCCAGGCGCGTTTCATGTGCCCGTTGAAACATGCCAGACCATCTCGAAAGAGTAGAAATCTCTGTACAATAATGGAGAACCTGTATGATGTCGCCATCGCCAGAAGCATTCGGCTACGAATGAGTATAATCAATGCACGTCTATGGGATACGTGCACCGGGTCAAGGCTCATGCAGAGAAGGTGGTTGAGTCTTGAGGGCGTCGCGGTGATGCTGCATATATTTAGATGGCGCTAGGGGCCAAGTCTGGGGAGCTGAGCTAATCAAACGCGTCCCGAGTCCCAGACGCTGCTAGGCGCATGAGGTAGCGGCGGACGTGGAGCCTGTCCAGTTCTCATTGTATCATTTGAGATTGCACTGTGGCAACGGCTCAAGAGCAAGTGGTCGCCTGAAGAGTTGCAGAAGATGCGCGCAGCCCAGACCACCACGGTGTTTGCTTGACATTGCGGTAAAGCTCCGCACTAACCTCGATCCTGCCGGCGCTTCCTCCCTAAAATAGGACATCATCTCCATCAACTTCTAAGACATTCAAGATAGCGTCGACATCCTTCACTAACACTCTCCTTCCACTCACCGTCCTCATGATCACTGTCGACCTCAGCACGAATGCATCTTCCTCCAGAATTCATCGCGACAATCTTTCTGATGTCTGCATGCAGTCTTTCGGACCCGACTTGGCAATCCGATCGTCATAGCGTTGCGCGCCTCACGTGTAGACACTTCTGAACGGCATGTCTCGCGAAGAACGACCGCCGCCATCGCCCACCAGTGCCGAGCCACCACTCAAACTCTTCAAAGCTGATGGACCCTTTGGACAGCGCATATTGCCCCCGCCGCCTCCTTCCTCACGAACATCTATCTCAGACTCGCGCCTATCTGTTTCGGACTCGAGGGCATCCATCACAGAGTCACGGCCATCTATTACGGAATCACGTCCATCGATTACAGAATTACGACCATCCATCACAGAATCGCGTCTATCCATTGCAGAATCACGCCCATCTATCACAGACTCACGACTATCCATCGACTCACGACCTTCTATAACCGATTCACGTCTGTCTATTGCGGAGTCTCGGCCGTCAATATCGAGTCTGAGTGTCCCAAGTAGCAGACCCAGCAATGCTAGCTTCTCAGATGCCAGTCTCGCAAGTCGACCCAGCAATGCTAGCTCCTCGGATGCCAGCGCCGCGAGCAGCGCATTCTTCCACCGGCCGCATAGTATCTCATCCGCGGACTCGGGCTACTATACGTCTCAGTCTATTCAGACATTGGATGCCATCAAACCGCGCAGCCAGTCTCATCCCATCAACTCCGCCCAAACATCTGAGAAGCTCTACACAGTCAAACGCCCCTCGATCGATCATCCGAAGCAGGTCATTGAGCTGTCTGAAGAGCAGAAGCAGCTGCCTCCGACCCAGCCCATCGCAAGATCAGGTACGTTCGACGTATTTGACGATCACATGACTCCAGCTTATCTTAGTTAACAGCGTGCGCGCCATGTCGCAAGAAGAAAGTCGGATGCGACTTGCGGCAGGCAGGTAACATATCCGAACCTCCTTGCCAGCGGTGCCGCATCGACGAACAGTTTTGCTTCTTTTCTGGCCCGGTAAATGCTCCACAGGACTCGGTAGAGCCTGAAGCCTTGATAGATCCTAGTGGCCAAGCGTTGCCTTCTCTGCGAGATCTTGCTTGTCCGCACTGTAATTTGGTCTTTCTACGAGATGACGATCTAAGACTTCATCTGCGGTCGCAATGCACCGAAAAGCATTACGTCTGCAGCACCTGTCACGCTAGATTCAAACGGCTCAACGATTTAGACCGGCATAATCGCATTCACACGGGCGAGCGCCCGCATAAGTGTGAGATATGCCGGCGGACGTTCAGTCGAGCCACAACACTATCACGACACAAGCAGGGTCCGGAGGGTTGCGCTGGGCGAAGGGCGGATATTGGTCGACGACGACTCGGCAGCTTTCAAGGCCCAGCACCTGAAGCAGGTCCTGGAAGTGTCGATGATCTGATCAATACTGAAGACGCGCTACCAGAGCCTGGTGTGAATCTCGAAGGTGTTTCTGTGGGGGGAGTGTTGCTGGAGCAGCCTGCCGTGACTGCTAAGCGCCCTTCAATGGGAGCACCACCAGCAAAGCAGGTGAATGTGTTTGATACAGGGTCTTCAGGCGCAGAGGTATCACCCAAGCAGGTCAACATCACTGCCGAGGAATCCCCAATACTTCCGAGCCCAACAAAACGCATACTACAACAACAAGCGCTTGATCATGTGGAGGGCTTCCACTTTCTGGATGAGCAAATGCCACCGAACGGTTGATCCACCGACCATTCCGCGTGACCACTTTTCACGATTTGACGATGTTGACGATGCGAACACGACGGCTCGTTGGAGACGCTACTAAGATACCCCTGTTAGCAGATGCAGTCTCGACATCGCGGTACTTATGATTTTGCCATTAGGGCGGCAATGAATTGTACATTTCGTGCAGCGATCTACGACGCATTTCTCGGTGCTGCAGCTCCATATTGGACGATTACGTCGTAAAAGAAAGCAATTGATACATACGTCGAACGCTATGTGATACATTACAGTTCATAATCGAGATCTTGAGCAATGAGCCGACCCTAATGCTAAGTGTCCACGCGCATGTGGTTCTCAGCAACCTAGGCGCCGTGGTTGCTACCAGCTCATGCAGCTTGACTCGGACCCTGTGAGGGCTGCAGGAAGCCAACATCTGAGTCAGCAGCAGCCGGGCGAATAACCAAGATTGCAAAGATAAGCTGCAATAATGCTTGGTCCGGCCCTTTCAAGGCCCCTTTGGACCTTGCAGGGGAGGTAGATACCGACATGTACGCCTTTGATGGGAACGTCAGTGTGCCTCAATTGGGCCATCAGATTCACCTTTTTGTCCAATACCCATGCCCACCAGGCTCTGCTGGATTTTATCTCATGGACGTACCTGACCCGCAAGTACTACCCATGATTAAGCCCACGTGCATGGAAATAATATATTCAGTGTACTGTTAGGCGGAGCATGGCCGCTGCAACATCTTCGGTGTCGCCAATTGGATGTCCATTTGTTCGGGGGCCACCGATATACTCCGTATGCGCATCTTGATGCCAAAGACGGGAATGATACGAGAGGACTCTGCTGCGTCCCAACATCAGTCAGCAGAACTGAAAACTTGCTGTCTCAGCCTGTCTGACTGCGAGACTGCGAGATAGAACGCCGGCACAGCGCCTAAAGATGGCCCTTGTCAAGCGTCCGCCGGACTGGGCACCCATTGCGAGGATGAGAAATGCCGCATGCACCGCCATGTGCTGGCCTCATGCGCGCTTCCTTCGACGCTCGTTGTAACCATTGCCAATACGTCTTGCTGCAAGAGCGGCAGAGAAGAGGTTGAAGGAGATAGCTGGTTGCATAGCCTCGGTCCAGCACTGGCACCTCATATGGGCGTCGATGATCAGATCTCGCTTGACCCCTGTACTTGCAGCAGCGTGTACGGCGTGGGCCAGGAGCAAGACCAACAAAGGTATTCTGGAAGATGTCGGTCGTCATCCGAAGTGTTCGACGAGGCCGAAAAAGTGATGAGGGCGCTAGCATTGAGAGCTGTGGATAAGCCCGAGTCAGCGCGCCTCTTTAGCTCCTTTAGCGCTTTTTTGCCCCATCTGATTGGACGCGACGGAAGGCTTTCTTTCAGGAACAAGTCAAGATGCTCGATCGCGCTGTCAACGTCCTGTTTGCAAACCCAGCAGATTCGCCTAAGCACTGCAAGACTGTATTGACGTGCCCGTTTTGGTGTGGCAATTTATAGATTTGCACAATGCCGTTTCTGAAGCCCGAACGCTTGGAGGAGAATCGCTAAGGTTCGAGTGTGTGCAACATCAAGCTAGCAGGTGGCACTTCCGTAACGACCAAAGGAGACGAATGCGCGAGACGTACTCGGGCGTATCTTTGCGCAGCTGGCCAAGGCAGCACAGACACGGCTGAAAAGGGCTATCCGTATCTATCACGACGTTGTGTGACATCCCTTTCCAGCCTTACCCGCCCGGATAAGGCGGCGCCGGATTACGAAAGAGTAAGATTTAGGGATCGTTTAGTCCAAGATCAGCGCAACGGGGGTCCCTGTATTTCCCGGAACGCCGATAAGCTCTCCGTAAGGCGTGAAAGCTACGTCGCAGGACATGGGTACTTTTGATATTGCATGTCGGTTTCTGGTCGCGGAAGCGAGCGTCCACCCCTGCAAAATACATCAACTACGGTGGCTTTATGTACTACGACGTAGGGCAAAGCCATTCAAGGGCCTTGGCATGGGCATGGTTGCTCGGGTTTGAGTTTGAGCGCCGGGTGCGGCGTGCCTTGACAACGCCGAACCCAAGCCCATCTCTTAGACCCGTAGAATTAAATTGGACTACGGAGCAGATCAGCAAAACGGTGTGATGAAGCCTCAGATGGTGAAGCAGGAGAAGGGCTGATGACGCTGTGGAATGGGCGGCAGTTGGAGAAGCAATTCCAGTGCTGTTTGATCGTAGATCCAAAGACACACTACCCTCATGCAGGAACCTTGTCGCTCCATCAACCATCGTCCTGGCCTTTGCGTTTATGTACTGCCCTTTTTTTCCGTTGAGCTGCGTCTTCCCACTTCCTTCCGCCTGCGCCCATCCACGCTTCCCACACGCCTCTGCCCGTCAGCCTACCCACCTTATTCGCTCATTTCACCGCCAAGCTCCACTGCGCTGACTAGTCCGCAACGCGTTTGTCACTCGTCGTACCTGAGGCCCGAGCTCAGTCATCTAAAGAATTCTTTCAGCACACTCCTTCTTATCTCCCTTCACTACTCCAACTCGCACTCACATTCGTTTCAATACTTCCTTCTCCCTCTTCAGGCTCATCACTCGTTGCAGCCACGATTACTCTCTCCACACTCACCCGCGTTCGTCATTCGTTGAACAGCGCCGCCTCTACTTTCACAGCTCGACCTGACATTTCGACCTTCTTTCTTCCATCAGAAGCCATCCCTGCCACTCGCTCAGCGGATCGTTTCTGTGTTGTCTCTGTGTCGGCAACGTCACCCTCCGTACCGAATTCTCACCGTCACCACCAAGACTCAGTCAGCTTCACGTAAAGCCGGCTCTCTTCCCTCCGACTCCCTCACCGACGAGACTCCTTCCCGAGTCTTCCTTCTCAAGCCACCTACCTCACACCGACAATCAGTACACACAACCTCACAATGAAGGCATCTTTCATCCTCGCCTTCTTGGGCGTCACCTTCACCGTGGCTGCTCCCACCATCCCCACCAAGCCTCAAGGCTACCTGCCCACCAAGCCGGAGCCCTATGGTCCAGAGCACTCAGTCACTCACTACCCATGGAAGCGTCACATCGACGCCGAGGCGCCCATCGAGGAGCGTAACGTCCCCACCAAGCCAGGGTCCTATGGCGGTATTCCCACCAAGCCAGAGCCGTACGGCCCCGAGCACTCCGTCACCCACTACCCGTGGAAGCGCCACGTCGAGTCTGAGGTCGAGGAGCGTGACGTCGAGCCCAAGGAGCCCAAGGAGCCCAAAGGTCCCAAGGGCTACGAGCCAGAGCCACCCAAGCCTTACCCATCTGGCGGCCACTACAGCTACGAGCGCTCAGTCCCCGTGATGGAGGCGCCCGAGCACTTTGAGGTCTTAACTGCTTAGACAAGACACTTGCATCCCAGCATCAGCGGCAGCATAGATGAGGCTTTACGACAAGACTTTGCGATACCCAATGGCCCAACTCTCGCTCGTGGAAGCGACTCTTCGGCGTTCTCTTCGGCATGCACTCACCTTTCTTTTCTTCTCACCATCCGGACAGCTCGACGATGAGCTTCTTCGACAGTCGACTTGACAACCACAACGCACACTCTGTATATCTACCCGCTACTCACCATCGTGCTATCGACTGCTTCACGCTCCCGTCCGGACCTTTCGTTACACACCTTCTTTTCCTTCGGCTTCGGATTTCACCACAGCGACAGTGTGTCTCAAGCTGGTTGGTATGACGGGAACTCACGTTTCTCAGGAACGGTCATTAGACTTCTGCATGGCAGACTCTGTGTAGCTAGGCTGCAATGGCATCACGGTCCTTCGCATCGTCGTCGCGTATTTTGTCTGCTCGAGTGTGACCCCTGTCCGATGCGCCGTTGCTATTGCTTGGTGGCGTTTTGGCATGCACCCAACCCGGTTGTGATCACCTCCGCCCCAATCTCACAGCATCATATCTTGCATCATCGTCTCCGTGTCACGATCCTTTCTGGTTTCAGATCATGGGGAGTGTCTCGGCGCTTGGGCGCAATTTGCGAAGTCGTAAGGGGGTGTTTTGTAATAGCCTCGGGTAAGAGCGATGCATCCCTGCTGTCGCAAACACAGCAAGAACATCCAACTTTTCCCCAAACACCATGGATTCATTTTAAGTATGGAAACGAGCAGTCAAAGATGAAGTGAAGTCCAACCCGCCCAGACGACTGCCGTCACACGGCCGTGCGGCCTCACGTCGCGCCAGCAAGACCGTCCCGCGTCTGTCTCGTCATCATTCCTTCATCCTCCCGTCACTGTTCTAGAAAAACCTTCTTTGCACGCAATCCTGTCGTCAACATCACTGCAGTATTTCACACACGGACTCATGGCCCTCTTCGCCACCCCGACGGTCGCCCATCCCAAAGAGAAAGAAAGACCGACAACGTCCGCCGTTCTTGAACCCGGCACCGATGGTGTGCAAACCCGTTTGCGTAACGCGCGAGGACCTTGCGTGACCGTCGTGCAGTCGTGCTTGCGTAACTGGTGGCTTGAGCCACTGTGTGACGTGCAAACGGTGTCGCTTGTTCGGACTCGAGGAGAGCCATGCTGGCGTTGCCACTGTCATCGAGGACACGGTCCGCCTGTGCAGGGGCCCTCGCTGGTTTCCATGCCTGCCGAGTATTTTGTTCAAGCCTCCTTCTGTGACCTCACGCTCGTAGGCATTCGTCAAGCAGCTTAGCTATGTACGGCTTGCGTGCCATGTTTGAGCTAACCTCATACCAAGCGAGTGCTTGCCACCCGATTATTGACAGGCAAGATGCACTCGATCAAAGACTGCATACAATACCCATAGTATACCAGTATTTCTTATCAAAACGCCATCACCATCATCCCAGTGCGGACTCAAATCAACAAATACGCGCAGCCCCGGGACTTCCTAAGTACTCCCGGCAACCAGCGAACATATCCTCTCAACAATCTCACGTCCGCAACCGGCTACATCCCCATCTCACTGCATTCTTATCTCTTGAAACCTTCGGACCGCGAAACGCACCGACTCGAAGCGCGCCGCCGGCATGTTACTAATGCATCGCATCCGCATCCGCCATCTCTCTTCTCACACCTTCGGACTTCCACACGCACCACGAAGCGTTGACGTTCTGCTCTTTTGACGCATTTTCTTCTGACGCATACCCGTTTTGAATAAAGTTACACGACCGCTGTGTACAGATTGTAATTCGTGAAGAGAAAGCTATAAGATGTTTGGGGGCGCACGTCATGTTCAAGAACCAAGTAGATTGTGAGCAGTATACGAGCCATTCGTCTGCGGTAGAGGAGCAGAGGGCGATGGGTAAGAATTTAGCGCGTTTTTGTCGGTGAAGTGGCCACGAGAGATCGGAGTCTGAGGGAGGTACGTTTGTTGGGGTCTGACAGTGCTGGTAGAGAGGGGGGCATGACATGAACCAGGAGGGATGGAAAGAGTGACGGTTAAGAGCGTGATGCGGGTACACTGGTGGTTTTGTCCCACAATCGCTTACGATGCGATTGCTACTATCGGCTGGATACTGCCTTTGCCGCCGTGAGCGGTCACAAGTCGCAAGTACCCTGGCAAGCCCTTATAATATCATGTTCATCCCATCGAACGTATGAGCTGTGCGTATGGCTCTTGTAAAAAGCACGATCTTGACCTTGAACCTTTGTTCTCTGCTCCCCACACGCCTGACAGGGCGTTTGTGTTTCCATCATTCGGGACGCGCAGGCACCTTGCTCAGGGTATACCTCTCATTGTAGCTTCCAGCAAGATTCACAACCGGTCCTTTGCCCCAAGTTTCAGTTTCGTATGTCATGTCCAAGAGTGTCCAGCTCGTAACGTGAATACCGCCCTGCAGCATATGCTAATCAAAACACCCATTCGATCTTCGTCTATTCGCCGCTTACGCTGTTGCTCACATTTCTTCCCGAAATCAATACTGTTCCCTTCAATATATTGGTGTCATCATCGTCGGCTGTTCAGCATGTCAAGCACGAGCACAACATCTGTTCCACGTCACCGCAGCTTCGAACCACTTAGCCACGCTGCCTGTCGTGGAGAGAATGCAAGAAGGGGACGCCCTTTCTGTTACACTCAACATGACCACTCTCGTCGAATTCAAAAATCTCAATCGATCAAACATCCACGGCCATTGCCACGTTCGCTGAGGGCCATCATAGATTGACAGCCGCCGGTGGGCGCCAAAATACCAGCCTGGTCGCCTGTGACGCGTCTATGCCTCTCTGAAGAGGCGGAAGGCTGAATCGGCGAACAAGACGCGTTTCAGACCACAGAATGGGCATGACCCTACGACGAGTTTGGAGAAAGCTGGAGGGACATGGTGGTACAGCCGTCGAGGCAATACGAGCCTGACGCAGGGCTGGTAGGCAATGTTTGCCTGGAGTGAGTATAGCACCGCAGGCAACGTGCTTGTTTCACGTTGATGTAACATGCGAGCGTGACTAGACAGGTTTGTATTGTTTGATCAAATATTGGCTGTCTCAGGTGGCATGGTAAAGGGGGAAAGAGATGTGTTGGTAAGGCTTTTATGTGTGAGGCGATCATGTACGTGGCTCGACGATTCAGACGTTATGTGCTGCTGTTATTGACGTATTTGTATGAACAAGCACACATTCAACGTCCAGATCCTAACAGTGTCCTGGCTGATGTGCTCTACGCGTCGTCGAACCCTCGATCGGGTCTTATCTCATCCCATGACTTGCTCAGGTACGTCTCCGTCCTTCACTGGTCAGTGTCATCGCCTCGCCATGAACGCGATTCTGGTTTCGTAGAATCTGAATCCTGCCGCCCCGGACGAGTGTATCTCTAGCCGTATTCTAATGCTCGAGCTGCCACACTCGCACACATGCTGCCGCAGGGCCAGAGCTGCAGGTACAACCTCCAGACCGCTTGCCTTTTCAGACTCAACTCCTGCTTGCCAGATGTCTTCTCACGTATCATGCATAATCCACCCCCTTCTCCTCCACATTCGGCCCACCAAAAGTCACCGCACTCTCCACACCCGTACTCGGCGGCCCCCTCTGCGCCGGCTCCCTCTCATCCTCACTCAACACCCTCACCACCCTCCGTATACTCTCCCCCTCCCACCCCTTCACACGTATCTCATACTCAAACTCCCCCAGCTTCTTCACCCGTTCCGCGGTAATGCCCGTCCCCTCGCTCTGCGCGCCCAACTCCTCGCCGAGATGCACAAACCGCACGTCCTCCTCCGGCAGCACGACCCGCCCGTCCAAGGCCCGTGCGCTCAGCAACGCCTTAATCGACGCCGTGATCTCGCGCGTATCGACGGAGCCGTAGATATTCGCGCTGGTTTGTCTGGGGCTCTCCTCTGGACTCGGTGCTTCCGTGTGCGCTTCCCTCTCTTTACCTAAGTCCTCAGAGTCAGGGTTCTCGCTCTTCCTACTGCGCTCCTCGGGAGACCCAATGGGCGTGCGGAAGAACTCGAGGGTCGGCGGTATGACTTCGTCCAGTAACGCGTGGGCTTCCGCCGGCGGGAGGAGGTTCAGTTCGACGGTCTGCGGTTCAGGCGTGCGCAGGGGTGTCGCGGCGGGTGTGGATTCCTGGCGCGCGGTCTTTGCGGCGAGGGCGCCGGAGCGGCCGAAGGCGGTGTCGCGCTCGATGGGGACGGAGGAGCGGCGGAGAGAGGTGAGTTCGGGGTGGGGGATGTAGGCGGCGAGGTGGAGGGGGTGGAAGTGGTTGCGCATCTATCCGGGGTTATTAGTCTAGAAATGAGTTGTGGAGGTGTGGGTGTAGGTGGGATGAGTGTTTGCGTGGGTATGGGCTTGGGTGCTGCACTGGATATGGAAGGAAAAGCGTACCTGTCCGACTGGCACGGGGACGATGGCGCCTTTGCGTCCCCATTGTGGGACGTCTTGGATTAGGCGTACGGGCAGTGTCTGGCGGGCTTTGGGATTCTTCTTCTTGCCGCGGACTTGTTGGAGTGGTTGGAGGCAGCTTGGACAGCGTGAGAAGGGCTGGATGCGGAGGGATGTCAGGGATGGTGTGGACGTGAGAGCGCGCGGGGAAGCCATTGGACGGCCTTTGTGCTCCTTATAAGAAGTGGCGAAGTGTGGGGAGCGGTTCAATATAAAAGATCAGCCGGTCAATGCTCGAGCCTGTCTATGGTGGTGGCAGGGTTTGCAGCTTCACCCCCCTTTTCACTCACAAGGCATGAGGATTGAAATTTATATCGATTTACTCATATCGGGGATGGACATTCATATTTTATACGAATGTCTTGATTATTCTCCTTCTAGCATCAGGTATGTATGGCAGCTGGCTGGTAAGAGCAGCGAATGTACAGTAGATCCCCTGATATGTTCATTTTCCCTTTCCAAGGTCCTCCACCAGATATCAAGGCCGTCCTAGTGGTCGCTAGATGGTTGCGCTTACCGCCTAAGCTCACGAAGCTGAGAATGCTCGTGATCGGGACAAGCCGAAGCCGTGCAAGAGTATGTTGATTGAAGCAAATATGCATGCCGCTCAAAATGTACGTCGCAGAAGGGGGTATCGTCTGTATGTCAGATCCCGTGTATCATCTCTTCATCACACTTTTGGCCTTTAATAGCTTCTTACGAAGCCTCAAAGCCGTCGCCATGGAACATGCCATCCTCCGGACCATGCCCACCGGTAACAGTTCTCGTGATGCCGCTCATTCGCTCGGCACCGGGACTATACTCCCAGTCAGGCATATCATCCTCGCTATCATAATCGTCTTCCTCCATAGCATCATTGTCGTCTTCGTCGTCATGGTCATGATGTCGCTGCTCGAAATTCTTCTCCATGGTGCTCTCATCGACAAAGGTGAAGCCTTTGAACTTGGCCTGCATCGTGGGACTAAGAGGTGTCTGAGCGTTGTCGATGCCGCTCGCAAGTGCTGCTGCACGAGCATTGAGGCTACTAGCCCCATTGAGCGCGTTCGTGAATTCTGGATCGAAGTTCTGGGTATCCGTCTCGGATTTGAGTCTTGGCTTGAAAGGCGGCACCAAATCTTTGCGACCAAGCGCTTGCCAGTCGACGTCGGAGAAGAAAGGATGTGCTTGGAGTTCTTCAGCGTCGCCATTAGCTCCTAGGCGGTGCTTTGGGTTTCGGTTGAGCAAGCCCTTGACGAAATTCCTCCCTTCGTTAGAGAGTGCATCGCGAGGGAAGCGGACCTTGCCGAAAGCGATGTTTTTGTACATCTGCTGCGTGTCTTCCGCGTAAAAGGGGGACCATCCACAGCACATTTCGAACACTAGTACACCCAATGACCAGAAATCGACCATCTTCGTGTAGCCCGCTTCATCTAGCAGGACCTCTGGTGCAAGGTATTCCGTGGTGCCACAGAACGTGTTGGTGGTGTCGTCCTTCGTTAGATTGGCTTTCGACAGGCCAAAATCGCACAGGGCGATGTGACCATTGGCGTCTAGGAGGATGTTCTCAGGCTTTAAGTCTCGGTAGACAATGTCGTGCTGGTGAAGGTGTTGGAGTGCGAGGATCAACTCGGCGATGTAGAATTTGGCTCGTGGTTCGTGAAAGCGTCCCTCTTTCTGTAAGTGCCAGAACAGCTCACCACCAGACATGTAATCAGTGACAAGGTAGAGATCCGTTGGCGTTTGGAAAGAGAATTTGAGACCGACAATGAACGGCGAGTGCGTCATGGCGGTGCGCACCAAAATGTTTCTCTCGCCCACGGTATGCTGCACTTCCTTCTTTTGAACAATCACCTTCTTCGAAAGAACCTTCATGGCGTATACTCTCTGAGTGTCCTTCTTGCGCACTTGGAATACCTGACCAAAGGTGCCCTTACCGATGAGCTTGAGGATGCCAAAGTCCTCCGGTCCGTACTGTCGCTTGTCGTTGCGCATGAATGTGAGACGTAGGTGAATCTCGCCACTAACTTTGTCCTGCGTACTGTCTCTGGGCTCTAGCTTGAACCACTGATCGAGGACATTGCCCTCGTGGGAAAGCTGTGGGCAAAACCGCACGTGTCCGAGGAAGGCTTCGGACTGCGAGTGGTCGTAGACGGAGACATCTAGCTCAGTCTCTTCCCCGACGACGTCAAAGGTTGCGTCATGATTCCATACTGGCTCCGTCACAGCGTCTTGGCCGCCCTCTCTTGATGTGACTCCTGTGTGACTGCTTTGCCGACTCTTCATCGGTATTGCCATCGGTCGTCCATTGCCACTGTCGGACCTCTGCATCGGTAGCCCTCGAAGAGCATTTGGACTCGAGTCCTCCACTGCATCACTACCACTTCGGGGCCCCTTTGAGATGTATTCGTTTGACTGAAATTGACAGACAACGTATGGCAAAGTGCTTGGTCGTAGTCCACGACCGGAGAAGATGGTGACCGCAAGCTTCCCCCTCGGGTCACCTAGCACTGCTTCGGGAGTGCTGTCTGTTCTTGTCAAGGTGGATTCGCTGGCCGGCTGCGATGTCAGGGTGGGCCGCTGGCTCGGAGACGATGTTCGAGAGGGTTTCGAGGTTTGTGAGAGGGATCTAGGCGTGCGCGGCGGTGTGTTCTGCCGTGCAGTGGTCTTGGTCAGCCCGTCACTTGAACGGCGAGACGCTTCATCATCTGCTTGAATGGCTTGCAGGGAGGACATGGGTTTGGGCACAAGCGCAGGAGAGGGAGGGGAGATGTGGGAGGCATGAACAAGGGGCGTCGCGACACCAGCTTTTGGCTTCGAGGACAGCGTCGATCTGCGCAACATTGGCACCAACTCGCTGATGCCCACATGTTTTCCGGGCGGCGTGCCAGTGTCATGCGCTTCGCTGTCGTCTGGATTCGAAGCGTGTCGCGACGACGGTTGACTCAGGAACACAAAGGATCCCGATGAAGATGACATTGGCGGCGTAGGGTATGGATGCTCGACTTTCGCTTTGCGCTGCTCTTTTGACGCGACGTGCTCAAAGCGCTCGTGCGCAAGCAGCGGCGGCGGCGCATCGAGATCCTCGTCGGATGGAGGTCGAGATACTGGCGAGGGTGGCAGGGCTACAAGCACTGCGTCCTCGTCGTCTCGATGCGCGCCGTCGCCGGTTGTGTCCATACTTGTTCGTGGCGAGAGGGTCTTTTGTTGGGCAGTGCAAGAGACTGAGGAGAGGTTGCGATGCGCGGAAGGGGTGGAGAAGACGTTGGAAAGGTTACCAACCTGGCCGCCGAAATAGCTGGTTAGGATTCCGGGTAGTCTCTTATCGTGTGTATCGGGCCGTGGCGTCGAGAGTCCGGGTGGCGTAGAGCTGGTTGATCCCAAGTGATCTTGATCATGATCGGGCTTGGAGGAGCTGAAGAAGAAATCAGTAATGGCCATGCTATGGATGTGTGAAGATGGCTATTGATGAGTCTGGTAGTAATGTCGGCAATATGCATGGACGCGCAGACAAGATCGAGGCCATGAGTATAACTGTGCTCAGACCTGAAAAATTGCAGAAGAGTGTGGTACGGCGTGATTCTCGGCTCCCAACGATCTGTCCTGGCAGACGCCAAGACTTTCACGTGGCGGTGTGTGGCGGTGCGATCCGAACGCGTCCCTGATCTCCTTTCCAAGGACTTGGCCGAGAAGTTGTGCGGAGTGGTCTTTTTGGGAAGTGCAACGTGTGTACGAAGGACTTCGACTCGAGGAGAATTCGACTTACTTATGCAGTAGGGCCTGGCGGACGAGAGTGTCTGGATTCGAGTGTAGAAGGGCCATGACGACAACAATTGCTCTGACTTTGGCCTCCAACGAGCGGATGAATGCAGAGATTCGCCTCGAGGCAAAGGCGTCGACCTGCAAACGAGATGGTCGACACTGTCTGACACTGCCTGGTTGTCGTCCTCGCCGCTCTGTCAGAGCTCGAGGAGAAGTATACTGTAGCTTTGTGCCGAGTTGTAGAGAATGAATGGCAGTTAAGTGGGGGAGTAGTCGCAGGAACGGGGTTGACGAGTCAGTGGCCTTATTGCCAAAACATACCAGAAGTGACCGGTTGCTTATAATTATACCAACATTACTGGTTAGCGAGAGGTGCAGTAGAGGTAATAGGCGTCGAGAATGAAAATTGATAAAGAACGGTCCGCGCTGGATTCTATTTGAGAGCTGAACAACGCCAGCTTTAGGCATGCACCACGGGCGCAGCTTCCGTTCTTTTCCTTTGGTTCCGCCAGCGTCTGGACGTTTCAAGCCTCCTATTCTGATCAGGGAGCACATCCGGCTCGATACAGACGTGTTCTGCAGCTGTACTTGACACCCGCAAGGCCCTAGCCGAGTCGCATCCGCGCCACGGAAAGCATCTCGCGTGGTACACACAGCAGTACAAGCGACCAAGCCGTCAACTTTTCCGCATCCCACGCGACTACTCCTCCGGCAAGCCATAATTGTGACTAATTGAACCTGCAAAGGCCCACCGTGGCAATAACGATCATTCATTACAGACTTGTTTCAATGCCACCGAAGCATTCGCAATCTCTTAACATTTGGTAAGGTACATGGATGATCACCAGCGGATAGCTAATTTTAGCAAGCAAGCCTGCATGCACGGCAGACGATGGCTTGAGCAACGTACCCAAACAGTCGGTGTGAGATCTTCATGCATTTCTCTGGCATATACATATTGGACGAGCTGCGAGTGCGTCAGGTGCATGAACAGAGGCTTTTCCAAGGGGCACCTCGCAATCACAGTTCGTTTGAGGGACCTGAAAGCCAAGGGCGTTTTCGACCAGGAAGGCCGTCTGAGGTGCACCCCAGTCTTCGAAAGCAGAAGACACATTCTGGTATTTTCACGATCCTGGCAGAATGTTGGACACTTGCTCTGATCATCGCGGTCGAAATGACCTCAGTGTTCTGGCAAAGCATTAACAAGCCGTGAGTGCTTCAAATTTGGGGATTTTGGGATGATGAAGAATTGATGAATCTGGAATCACATGCCAGCCTCGGCCAGAAATCTCGCGCTGCAGGAACGACCTTCCCCACGATCTGCCACCAAAAAGCTTCCACAAACTTTCGCGTTTGATCAAATCAATCACAGCATTGTTCCTGTTCGATCTCGCCCCAGGCGTGCCGTACTCGCGCCTCAAGCAAACGCTCAAACACAAATCGACGTGAATGGCAGGGTTTAATGAGAATATACTGCTATTGCCCGCCGACAACGAGTGCGAAACATCTTCAACCCCGCCTTGTCCACACCCAACCCAACATTACTCGTAACGCGGGGACGTCTACGTCCGCAAGAAGGTTTTGCCTGTTTGCGCCAAGTTTGATTGCTAGAACAGGCTTTTCTGACCCCATCCTCGCCAATTTGATAAATTAGCCGTCTACGTTATCGCCGAGGAAGGTTGTATAAGACTCACCATGCTGCCGAGATCATTGTCGGCAGTGTTTGCTGTTTGTGTTTGGCATCGCGTAGGCCATTCGTTCTCGTAGATATTGGAAAGGTATACCTGTGCAGGTAGGGAAGGCAAAGCCCGTTTGCTCATTCGTCGACATGCTTTTCGTGCTGGCATTGCTTGCTTTGCTATTGGCGCCGCTAGCTTCAGCGAAAGCACCTAACGGGTACGACCGCTACTTAAGACAGCCTTTGCGAAGGCAAGCATCCAGCGGCGTGACACCGCCCAGCCAGGATCCGTTCTACCAACCACCGGCAAATTGTGAGTGGCATTGAAACACACGTCGGTATTCCGTTGATTGACGCATCTCAAGTCGAGACTAGTGTGCCAGGAACCATCTTGAACTCCCGCGAGCTACCATCAGCCGTTGGAGGCTCGACGAACACATACCAATTACTCTACCGGTCGACAGACTCAAAAGGCAATCCGAATGCTGTCGTAACGACGGTATTCGAGCCCACTGTTGCAGATTCAAAGAAGCTCTTTTCCGTACAATTACCATACGACGCAGCCTTCGTAGATTGCAGTCCAAGCTATACAGTTCAGACGGGCGGCAATGGTAGCGCCGACTCGTTCATTGCAGCTGGGCTTGAGGCGGGCTGGTACGTCGCCTCGCCAGATTTCGAAGGGTTTGAAGCGGCGTTCACCAACGGGCCACAATCTGGCCAAGCAACGCTGGATGGCTTGAGAGCTGCACTGAACTCGAGAGAGATTACTGGCATCGACTCGGATGCTGTTTATGTCATTGGCGGTTATTCTGGCGGCGCTCTCGGGAGCGAATGGGCTACCGAACTGTAAGTTATACCAGAAATGGTGGCTTGTTGCTATGTGAATTCTTTAACGGTCATTACCATGGGGCATAAGCCAGAAGGACTGACACGACCATCCAGTCAGCCTGTATACGCGCCGGAGCTCAAGATCGCTGGGGCGGCCTTGGGCGGTCTCACACCCAACGTGACAAGCACACTCCTCACAATCAATAAGTCGGCCTTTGCTGGACTGGCACCAGCAGGCATTCTTGGTCTATCAGCGCAAGATCCGGAATTTCGCGCCTACATCGAAAGCCTCCTTGTCCCGGGCAATGCAACGAACTTCAACAAAGCCCTCACACAGTGCCTGACAGACGACGTTGTGACCTACCTAGGCAAAGACATCACGCAATTCTTCATTGGTGGTGAGGCGACTCTGGATAACGAGAGAATCACCGACTTCACCGAGACCTACGGCGACATGGGACTTCGCGACACGCCGACAGTGCCCCTTTACGTGTACAAGGGCGTGCGAGATCAGATTTCCGTAGTTGGCGACACGGACGCGCTGGTAGACAAGTACTGTGCTGCCGGAGCTTCGATAACGTATGCTCGCAACTCAACTACTGATCACGTCAGTGAAGCGGCGGCAGGAGAGCCGGATGCATTCGCGTGGCTTCAGGATCGAGTTAACGGTGTGCCGCTGGCTGTGGGGTGCAGCATTACGACTGTCTGACAGAGTGTGCACATGCACTTTGTTTGGTGGTGATGATGATGAAGCTACGAGTTTGCGCCTGGGTGTAGATAACTTCACAATGTGATACTTGTACATGCAGAAAGCATGTTATCTTGAGCGTTGGGTTTCATCGTGAAACTGCAAGGGGCGCGGACCCTTGGGGCGATGACGGTCATGTGCCTTCAGCTCGGGCCAAGCTTGGCATTGGCTCGTGCCTGCCGTGCTTCCTTCGCGTCTTTCTACAGACTCCCTTCTCTCTGTTTTGCTTTCTCTGCCGTTTCTAATTCACGCACGTCAGCGTTGCAGAGAATCCTTCGAGGCGTTCTCTCGATCGAATGTACCGAGCATGTCGGTGCTCGAGTCAGCATCGTAAACTCCGTGGACCAAATTGCTTGGGCGATGTCATGACTGTGCTTCCCCACACAGACTGGCTCAAACTACGTACAGGGACACAGGGACATGTTCGTCACGATATAGCGCAAGGCAAGGTCCGTCTGGTCTCGGGATATGCGCAATCGACCAACGCCATCGTCGGTACGCACGTTTAGGTACCGCAACCCCCGTTGCTGCACATCCTACGGTTTGTTCTCCACGGAGGTCGGCATTTATTCCTTCCTACATCCTCTGAGTGGCTCAAAGGCTAAGTCTTGACTCTTCCATTCCTCGCAAGATCAACTTTCTTTCGTAACAAGAGTCAAGAGCGCAACCTACTACGCGGGTCTATCGCTTGTGCCATATCCCAAGCGATCGTATTCCAAGGCTGTTACCGTTCCTTATTGCGTTTCCTCGTTTCCCCGAGGTATAATCCGAGTCATCACCTCTTAAAGAGAGGCACAGATGTCGCGGAGAGCATCCTCCAGGCCCACTTCATCCGCACCTAGCCAACCATGTCCCTCTTGCCACGAGGCACCCTGCATTTGACTTCCCGCTGGGACCTGGTGCTCCCGTCACAACGTGGGTCTCGCCGTGCTCGGCTTGATGTAAGGTAGATCTGAGAAACCGTGGATAAAGCCCAGTTGACCTGAAGCATCACCATTACTTTTATCTTGGTCGCTGACTTGCATTGGTCTTCCGTTACCGTGCATTGTTCAAGTTGCTTCAAGGTCTTTTGAGCATCAGCAATGGCTCAAACACCGCCGAGCGATGTCGTCGTCCATGGCTTAAGCGGTACTCTTACAAACGTTTTTTGTTGGCTCTTCACAGCTTTAGCAGCGTTGACTCTAGCTGCTCGGCTGGTTTCACGCATACACCTCACAAAACACTACGGCATCGATGACACCTTGATCGTGGTTGCCTTCGCCTTTCTTCTAGGTATGACGATCGTCAATTCTGTTGCCGTTGCGCATGGAGCTGGTAGTCACTTCAACACCTTGTCTCCTCAGCAACAAAAGGACTCCACGAAATGGGTGTTCGTCATACAGTGCATGTCATCATGGACGCTCGCAATGCCAAAGCTGTCGGTCGTCGCACTCCTTGTGCGAGTATTTGAGCCGAAGAGATGGGTGTCAATCCTGTTCTATGCGATGGCGATTCTGGGTGTGATCATTGCAGCCATCACAACTGCCACTTGGGTCGCCCAGTGCAAGCCACCGGAGAGAATCGTATGTCCTGCCTTCCAAACGGGGTGTCGCCAGCATACTGGTGAAAGCTGACATACTCCTCAGTGGGATCCTCAGTTGCCCGGTAGCTGCTGGCCAAGAGAAGTAGCATTCAAAGTCGCAGAGTTCCAATTCGGTCAGTGCTCTGTTCCAATGTTCTAATCAATGTAAAGTATGCATGCTGTCGTTTGGCTTGCTGACATTGCTACAGCGCAATCTGTCGTCTACGATTTCATCTTCGCCATCTATCCTGTCCTTATCCTCATGAAGCTGCAAATGAGCATGCACAGAAAGCTTGGTATTTGTGCCAACATGTGAGTGGAAATCTGCTCACATGGCGCTACTAACGTAACTGACGCAAGCGTGCTACAGGGCACTTGGTATCTTCGCCGGTATCGTTGGCATTATCAAGCTAGCTCGCTTTCCAATCGTCGCCAAAATGAACCTCATCGACCCTCCCTACGTGCAAACGCAAGTCAGCGTCGAAGTTGAGATCGAGGCGGCTCTCCTCATTATCGCAGCCTGCATACCCACCAGCGGCCCGGTACTTGTCCGTTTGAAGAATGTGGTACTCACCTCAGTCTCCCGCTCGTCTGGTAGATCCTACAACGAGCCCAACGATCCGTCGTCGCGTAGTGAACGACCTCGACGAAGACGGGAAAACGACTTGGAGTTTGGCGAGGAAATCCCAATGACGGCGCATGCGGCGCAGCCTTCGACTAAGGATCTCTCACGCGTCCATTCGCAAGAAAAGCATGCGGGTACTTTCTTCGACTCCTCCACTGGGACGAGGAGTCTAAGCAAATCGGCTGGCTCTTCCGATGAGTTGCCTCCGTGATGAGACGTTGTAGCATGCATCCCTTATTGGTCATGCGACTCAGCGTGTCACGCCCACGAATGTAAGACGAACTGAATGGAAGTCTGCTCATCCAATATTCTACGTTAAAGACGTCTTTGAACCATTCACCGATCAACGAAGCTGAAGCTGCTGCCTGCACAACTTTCTAGCGGTGTTATGGGCAAAGATCGGTCGGCCCAGGAACGCTCCTTCCTTGAGGAGTCTGACCGCTACATCAATCTGACGTCTGCGCGATTAATACGTCTTTCCACTCATCTGCGTCCGTCATCTCTCTCATCGAAAGGCTGTCATCATGTCTTGATTCACTACCTGAACGCAGTGCGATTAAGTGCTGCATCGACACACACTTTTAAGCAAATCGCCTGGACGGCACATGTTGATCGGGCGAGAAGGAGGAGTCTTTCAACTGGCACAAGATATGCCACAACCGTATATCCCTGGTTGTCTACCAAGACACCTCCGTGAGAAGTCTCAGCCTCAGCCCCAGTATACAGTCAACGCAAACGTGTCAGCCTCTGTGACGACAGTCATATGTATGTTATGAATGCCGGATTCAATGTACGTCTAAGATTGACAATCAACTTAGACCATTCACATTCCAGCCATTCACACTCCAGCTACACATATCAAGAGCACACACAGTCATGGCTTTCTCAACCAATGCAGCAGTTTCCGCCTGGAGTTCAAACGCACTCTCAGCAAGCTCCTGGGTACCAGCCGTATCCGGTACCAAGTTACGGTTATCCAGGGTACATGCAAAGCTTAGGATTGGCAGCAAACCAACCTATACATGCCTGGCAAGCCTGCTGTTGCAGCAGCTGCACGGCAGCAGCTCTTGGCTATCAGACGTACCCGGCGCCGCCTCCAAACAATCAAGCGTACCCTCAACCCATGTGCAGCTCCCAAGTCTACGCAGAGCCTCTCTATTTCTACCAGCCATACATGAATCCGACAGCAGACAGCGCATCTCGCACTCCGCCGGCCTCTTCGTGTCCATTTCATCCACAGTGGATTGCTGGCTACTTTTGGAATCCTCAACCTCCTACTAATTGCCCGCCACAATCACAGCCCACTGCTGGATTTCAGCAATACGCACCGACATCAAGCACGCACTCGCAGAATTCAGAGCGTGGTCTTCGAAAGCTGTCTGGAGTTGAGTCGTCGTCGCGACGACACTTTGATTTTCGCGACGATTCACAGCAGCCTGCTATTCTCCAGCAGTGTCCGATTCAGCAGGTGGAACCGGCCGGTCGCGAAGAAGGGTCTCGCAACCGTAAGGGTCAACTGCTTCTCAAAGCACCTCTAGCTGCCACTACTGAGACTTTGCAACGTGCCGCAGTGCCGTCCCGGGAGACAAACAGCGGAGAAGGGGCTCGGAGCGGTGGTGAGGAGCCATCCTTGAAGACTAGTGCGCGGAGACTTGCCCCTATCGTAGGCGGAGACTCCAACGGTCATCCGGTGCAAGCATCGAGGAAGAGATCACGAAAGGGGCCTGCCCCGAGACAACAGCCACCGAGAAAGAAGCTGCGCTTGTCTACCCCTGAAGTCGACGAACGTATCGAACCATCTTCGCCATCGACTATTGCTGTCAAGGCCGAGCCGGAAGACTCATGGTAGGGCTAGTGTACATTCCAAGCCCACTCTCTGGTTTACCGAAGCAAGCCAGTTGCGCAGATAGGGGTTCTGAAGGGTGACGTGAGCGGCTTCAGACTGCAGATTTACCCGACGGCATATGCAATCACTATGTATCAATGTAGACAATCGCTGAGCTGTCTTCAAGGCCTATCTGCCATCATCGCTTCGAGGTACGGAATAAACCTGGCTGCACTAGCTCAGGCAAATAGTAAATCATCATACTAATCCCACCAATGCCTCCCCTCGTCACACCTTCTCCTTCTCCACCTCATCCATCTTCCGCAACAACATCTCAATAGTCTTATCCCTCACATTCTCTAGCTTCCTTAACACCTCCACCTTCATTCCTCCATAACTCGGTCTCTTCCCCCGCTCATTCTTCCCACCCGTCTTCTCCGCCAACAATTTCCTCAATACATCCACACTGTCATCCCTCTCCTCCAACACCTCCACCAGCCTCAACCGTTCCTTCTCCTCCTCCTCCGCCTGCCGCTTCCGCTTCTCCACCCCCTCCGTCCCATCCCTCCACGCCTCAATCGCCCCCCGCGCCACCTCCTCCATATGCCTGAACCGCACCGGCCCTAACATCTCACCGCCCCACCAGCGGGCAACGCACACCGCGCCCTCGACGCGCTCGGCGTCCAGCACCTTTTCCAGCGTCTTGCCGCCGTACTTTTCGCCGTCGTCGTCGTGCGAGAGGGTGAGGAGCCCGATGCCGGAGATGGTCTTTTGAGGGCCGCGCGTGCGGGTTGCGGTTATGCGGTGGGTTGCGGTGGAGAAGGCGGGGAGGGATTGGAGGGATTGGGCGGCGGTGGGGCTGGTCGGTTGGGTGGTTGTGGAGGCGAGAGGGATGAAGGCGGCGCGGAAGGCGGAGGAGCGGTCGGAGATGGGGTTGGGGGCGTGGTAGATTTGGGGGGCGCTGGTGATGGATTTGGTGTTGGAGGGAGAGGACGAGCGGGCGCGCTTTTGAGGGCCGGTCGTGGTGGGGGAGGGTGAGCGGGCGCGTTTGGTGGACATGGTTGGTGTTGAGACGTAAGCAGCGCGGGCCGCACTCTACGCTTGGAGTTGCTCACATTATTGTTGGAGGAAGCAACCTGAAAGGTTGCAATCTAGAGGAGCTCTTTAGAGCAGATGGCTGCGCAGGGAGCGCTTGACTTGAAGTGGACTGGCGTGGTTCATGCGAGGTGGAGTCAGCGGGGCATTATTGGTGGGATGTTTCAGGCACGCGACGAGAGCTTGAGCAGCGCCTGCACACTGTCATTTGAAATGTGTCGCCATTGGACTTACATACACCGCTTTGTATTAGGCTTATAAGTCCCTAGAGACCGCGACTCAATCATTTCAAAGCGTCTGTTCATAGCGTAGCATGGAGGTGCCTACGACGACCTCGTTCGACGAGGTATATCCCGAGGATGCCATTGGCGCGCAGAGGAAGAGATGGGACAATCTGCTGTCGGCTTTTGAGCAGGAGTATGGGCGCAAAGCTGAATTTGTGTCGCGGAGTCCTGGTCGAGTGAATATCATTGGCGAAGTACGCAACCCAAAGACGTTTCGTTCGAAACCCCCTCATTCGCAAGAATCGTGTCCAATGTGAAACCAGGAGCTGACCGAAGCCATAGCACATCGACTATTCGTTGTATGAATGTTTACCAATGGCAGTCACAGCAGATGTCCTCCTTGCAGTCTCACCAAGCACCTCGTCCCCTCCAACAATACGGATAGCCAATACAAACTCCTCCAAGTTTCCAACCAGGTCCTTCGAGGTGCCGGCGCCAGGAAAAGAGCTCGGGATCGACGCAGAAGCACACGACTACTCTAATTACTTCAGAGCTGGTCTGAGAGGTGCATATGGCATACTGAAGGATAAGAAAGGAGCAGACTTTCAAAGCGTGGGCATGGACGTCGTCATGGACGGCACAGTGCCGGCGGGAGGTGGGCTAAGCAGCAGTGCTGCGTTCGTCTGTGCTAGCTCGCTGGCGAGTGTGAAGGCGAATGGCCTTGAGAAGGTCGACAAGACGCAGTTGACGGAGCTAGCAATTGTCAGTGAGCGTGCGGTCGGCGTGAACTCGGGCGGCATGGACCAAGCAGCATCCGTCTTCTCGCAACGGGATGCTGGACTGCTCATCGCGTTCAAGCCGAACCTGAAGGCTACTCCAATATCTATACCAGCTTCACTTCCTGGAGGTAAGAAGCTCGCTTTCTTGATTGCTCAATCGTTTGTCACATCCAATAAGCGTGTGACGGGACCGATACACTACAACTTACGGGTCGTCGAGTGCACGTTAGCAGCACTGTACCTCCACAAGATCCTCAAAGTTTCAAGATTGCTACCGCAAGACGCAAGTCCACTAGAGCAATCCCTGCGAGGCCTTCAAGACACCTACTTTGACGAGCATGGCGACGGCCACGTCCCCGACCCTACCAAAGACAGCGCGTCCAGCCAGAAATACATGTCTCAGCTCGAGAAACTCGTGCAAATCGTCGATGACTACCTTGTCCAAGAAGAAGGCTACACGCGCGAAGACATCTCCCAGATTCTCGGCATTACTGTTGACGAGCTCAACGAGCGGTACACGACCAAAGTGCCTGTTCGCGCGGACCGCTTCAAGCTGCGTCAACGTGCGCTACATGTGTTTAGCGAGGCGTTGCGGGTACAGCGCTTCGTCGCGATACTCAAAGACGAGAAGCAGCGAAGCAGTCCGGATTTGTACGAGAAGCTGGGGAAGCTGGTGAGCGAGGTCCAAGACAGTTGTCGTGATATGTACGAGTGCAGCACGCCAGAGTTAGACCAGCTTTGCAGTATCTCTGTGCGCGAAGGTGGCTATGGCGCGCGTGTGACGGGCGCTGGCTGGGGTGGATGTTCAGTGCATCTTGTCCCAGCGGAGAAAGTAGACGCGGTGAGGCAGGCGTGGACGAAGGAGTATTATAATGTCAACTTTCCGAACCTGAGCGAAGAAGAGCTGGAAGAGGCAATAGTGGTGAGTAAGCCGGGTCGAGGTAGTCTGGTGTATGAGACTGGAGGGAGGGTGAGCGTTTGAAGAGACGAGCGGTGTGGCTTGGAAAGGGTCCGACGGGAGGCGAAAGGGGTCATTCGAGATGCAGATCGGAACACGTGGTTTGGAGATTCTCGTGGCGACTATCTCCAAAGTTCGAGAAGCATGACCACGACTATTTCTCAAACGATGGCAGAAGCGTTTCAGGGGCTTCGGAGCTCCGATGCTGCCGTACAAATTTCAGGAGAAGACTTTCTCGCGGCACGACCGAAAGACATGTTGACAACCTGACAGCAGCCAGGATGAGCATCGCGCCCGACCGGTACGATCCGCGAGCTCCAGCAGTGCACGTTGCCGCACTCACTAGTCTCGGCACTTCTGACTGCTCCATTCGGCGATTTGACGGCCCGGACGGTTCCCTTTGCAGGTGTGTGGTGGCCCTGATTCTATCTTTGTCGAGGCGTTGTTCGTCGCTGCAGTGCAGGTACCCTTGTAATTCTACAGTGATACTTGCGAGAAACAGATGCACAGAATGATGGAAGCGCCTTGGCCTGCTCTCTCGCCATGCAGCGTGACAGCGGCGATGACAGAAGAATAATGACAGGGAGCGATGAAACGCTCGTTGACGAATCAGATCCATGTCCACGTTCGAGAAAAGAGTGACGTATACAGTATGACCTGCCCAAAATTCACTAGTAATTCCTTAGCACCCAAGATCTTCCGTCACCATCTTGCCCTGCGCGTTGCTGCGCGTAAGCACCTGTCCTTTCCTTGTTTCATCCCGTCTCTCTTGTTATCCTCCCTATACGCACGGAAAACACCAATGTCCATGTCCTTGTACAGTACACACCCTATGCTTCTGCCTGTCGCCCTCCCTTCTCTGGTTCTGGACACATTTAGTTCTTAATGTCTACACGGGCTTCAACGCGAGCTTGCCGCGAGCAGCGTTCACAGCGACGCCGGTCGCAACTCCAGCACACCCTGAGGAGAAGATCGAGGTGTCAAGATGGGGCAGTCCAGTGGGGAGATGGTCGCACTGGCCGTGGTCTTCATGGTCTTGCCTCTTGCCGCCGTCTTCCTCAGGACCTTTGCGAGAGCACGGTGTCACAAGAAGACCAAATTGGACTGCTGGACGTTGTTCCTCGCATTGGTATGTTGAGTTGCGTTCACTCGAACGGTCTCGTAACTAACAACTTGTGAAGCTCTTGAACTTCGGCATGTGCCTATGCATGATTATAGGTGAGCCTGTCCAATGGCCAACCGTGATCCTGACACTGACCTCGTCCAGGAGCAACGCAAGGCAATTTGGGAGAACACGAAACATACACCAGCGATAACACAAATTTCATTACGACCGAATCTCGAATACAGAAACAGGTCAGCAAACTCTCTGTCAAATCCAGTGCGTTGGGGCGCCAATCACTGATACGTATATCATTAGACCAACTTTGCTCTCAACATCCTCTATCCTCTCGCCAATGGCACCACGAAGCTCGCATTTCTCTTCCTCTACCGCCGACTCTTCCTCCATCGCCAGTCCACCGCAGTATTCAACGCCGTCTCCCTCACACTTGTGTTCATATTCATCCTCTGGTCTTTAGCATTCAGCATAGCGTCCGTCTTCACCTGCGATCCTATCTCGGCCTTCTGGAGCTATGCAACGCTCCCAGAAGATGGTCCATCATGCGTTTCGAGCGCATTCTTCGATACACTTGCTGTGACCGACCTCATCACAGTGATCGCTGTCTTAGCATTTCCGGTACCGGCCACGTTCAACAAATTCCCACATATGTCTCGGAACGGACAGACCGCAGTGTGCGGCATATATGTAATCGGGGTCTTCATCGTCGTAGCAGCTGCTATTAGGTTGTGCTACTTCCTCATCCAAGGCACCAGATCCTACGAGGGATCAGATGCCAGCTATTATTCCGCGCCGCTGCAATACTGGGCTATCATTGAGACCAGTGTGGGTATCACATGTGCCTGTCTTCCAGCACTAGGGCCGCTCATTGGTCTTCCTGATGGCAAGACTGGATCCGGAGGCGCAGAGCACGAGAGTGGAGCACCGCCGCCAGCCCAACCGCGCATACAAGTCACTGGCAGTGGTAATACGAGCGGCATGGCATTAAGAGGTAGCGAATACGGCAGCGACAACACGAGAGAGACAAGCCAAGCGAGCTGGCCGAGCGCAGTGTGGCCTCTTCCACCCTCCACGCAACCCCCGTCTCAAAAGCGCAAAGAGCCTCCTGCGGCCCCACCACCCACTCCTCTTTCAGTTCCGATGCGCAAGCCTTTGCACTCCCAGCAACAACCCACAACGCGACCGAATCCCTCACCAAGAGACGCCTTCCAGTCGACCCTTTCGCCGATGGATACTGCTCCTACGCCACTGCCTCCACGCACAGTCTCCCACCGTGGGCAAGGACTGCAATCGAGGTGGGACTGGCCACAGCGATCGACCTCACGACGCACTCTAGCACCACCACCGACATCTCTCAACCCAAATCAGCCGGCGAACGCAACACCGCAGTGGCCACAACGCACGACCTCGAAGCGCGCACGACCTCCAGCTCCCTCTGCATCCTTCGCGAATCGCTCGCCTCTGCAGCGCGTAGCCGACGCAGCTCGCCCTGCGAATCAGTCTGTGTCGAGCCCAATCGATTCGTCACCACCGCCGCAGATACAACATGGTCTGGGGCTTCAACCGCTCACCGTTCAGCAGTCGCATGGTCATAAGCGGCAGTCTTCGCATCCAAGTATACACCATCAGCGGTCCACTTCTGGGTCGAGTCGCAGTAGTAGAGGAAAACGGAGGAGTGTGGTCGAGACACCGAGACAGCTCAACTGGACGCGGCCGCTGAGGGTCGGGAGGGAGGTGAAGGTGCAGCGGGATAGTAATGGCGGGTTGGGGACGTTTTATGCGGAGACGGACGACGAGGATGATACGAGGGGAAGTGGAGGAGGCAGGGGTTTTGGGAGGGCTTCGTAACACGGCGTTTGGAAAGGCAAAAGTATTTGGGATATTAATGGGTGTATATATCGGGTCATGACTTGTATCAATAGTGTGAGACTATGGGCGGACAATCTGTACAGAGCATTGGTAGGAGGACACAGCATAGCGATGGATCTGTATCAGTAACAGGAGGCAGATGTATGTATGACCTAGTGTAGACGCCTTAGAATTCAGCAGTCTTCAGACTCGCTCACTATGCACTGTAGCTGCGCCTTTCCGTTCGTCGCCAAGTTCTAAGCTTCATGGGCTCTGACAACCTTGCTGTGCTCCCGCGGTATACACGCGCCAAGCCTGGAGGCGTGTGAATGCAGTAACCGTCTTGTAGTCAAGGTCATGCCCTGCAGCGTAGACCATAAAGAAACTCCAGTCAATGAAAGGATTAGATGGTAACAATAGCCTAGGTGAGCCCAGACTCTCTGCACACGTATGATTACGCTCCTCTGGGAGTCTTCTCGAGCTTGTGTCGCCAGCGCAGTTCCGAAAGAAGTGGTTTCAGACCGAATTTGATGTCAATGCGTTTACTATGTAGCTCCCATTGTGGTGAAGTCTCGACGAGCCTATAAGCCGCCTCTGCTCTGTCTCATCGCAGTGGGAAAGGGATCTTTTCATTATTATCGCCGTCACATAGAAGCCACGTTGTCAATCTCCCTACTTCTTTTCCCACCCGTCTCCCTAGCGGGCCCTTTTCACGCTCTTTACAACTCGTAGCGGTCGCTTCGACCTCTGTTTTTTGATACACGTTTGTCATCGACAACTCGTATTTTTTCCCAAGCCGCTATCTAGGAATTATCATATCCTTCTGACGATGGACGACCCACCCACCGACATCGTCCACGCCATCAACGCCGTCGCCGCTGCCCCCACGGCGACATCCCAAGCAGCCGCCATACGCACTTACTTCTTACCACACGCATCATTCGTCTACCCCGTCGTCTACGTCCCGCCTTCCAGTCCCTCCACTCTCTTTCTCTCGTCACGCGCCGCTCATCCTCCTCAGCCGCGTTCCAGACAGCGCACGAGTCGCGACCGCATAGAGATCATCTATCGCTTCTACCGGCTCGTTATACCAGAGACGCGCTTCGTGGTCGAGGACGTAGGATGGAGGGACCGAGGCGATGGGACGGGGAAGCTGTGGGTTGACCTTGTGCAGCAGCCTGTTATCTATCTTCTTACGGCTTGGACTGGATGGCGGCCGAGCATTGAGATGAAGATTCACTTGACGCTTGCGCGGGGAGATGTCAGCAGAGATGACGGCGCAGTAAGGGAGCGAGACGATGAAGGGCAAAATGGCAAGTGGATGATCACGAAGCAGGAGGATCATGTGAATCCGTATATATATGGGATGGCGTTTCCGGGTTTGCGATGGGTTGTGGCATTAATGTATTGGGTGAATATGCTGAGCGCTGTCTATTTTGTGTGGCTTGCAGAAAGTCTGGGGTGGTGGGCGCTGGATGAGCAGCAGAGAGTGAGGAAAGGTGTTGGGGAGGTGGATGAGGATGAGAGCGGTGGGGAAGGTGAAAGAAGATCTAAGCAGTTGTGATAAGTGAGAGAGTATTTGATTGAGCCAAAGGACGATGAGCTCGATGAGGGGCTATGATAGTGACGACGGTCGTGGTGCGCAGAGAAATTCCTGAGACGGACGCAAAGCGTATAACCAATATTTGTGTGGACGTTCAGTATATATGCGTACATTCATTGCTTGTGTAAAGTTGTTTCACAGCTTGCTCTTCACTTCGGTCACCTTCACCAGCGCTCGCCCATTGCTCAACGCGACCTTGCCGGCACCCGTCTTTGCAATAAAAACCACCTCTTCTGCCCCGTCCTCGCTCTTTCCCGTTCGCCACATCTCTGTTACCAGCTTCTCCCCGGGCTTTACTGGGCTCGCAAACCTCGCCTCATAGCTCTTTAGATTCTGCGCATCGCTGCCGCCAAACGCTTTTAGCACCGCATGCGCGCTGGTATTCCAACTGTACAGTCCATGCATGATCGCACCACCGAAGCCCATCTTCTGACCTGGCTCTGGGGTTGCGTGCAGTGGGTTGTAGTCGCCATTTAACCTGTAAAGGTGTGCTGTCTCGGCCGTTGTTTGCACCTCAGCAACTGCATCCGGCTTCTTGTCTTTCGGCGGCGAGTAGTCTGCGCCCTTCTCTCCCTTCGGACCACCCCACCCGCCTTGGCCTACGAAGAACGCCGAGCCAACGACTTTGCTGTATACCTCCCCGCTGCTCGCTTCGACAATTGACTGCTCAGTCTCCATGACTGTCGCCTTGCCCTTGTCGTACACGCCGAGGACTTTATTCCTGACCTCAAACTTTCTACCAGCGGACGTGACTGGCAAGGGCTTGAATAGTGTGATCTTGCGCTGGCCGTCGACAACGCGGCGAGAGTCTAGCTTTGGTACACCCGGGATGGAAGAGCCGGAGGAAGATTGGCGCGCGTAGAAGTCGACGACATCTTGATCGGTGTGCTTGAAGGGGAGGAGGATGGGATAGGTGGGGAAGGCTTGAAAGGAGGGGTGGAGTTCCTGTATACAATTTAGTAGGATGCTAGTAAGTACAGTAGTCGTTATTTGCTGAAGTGAACAGCATTGAATCAGGGAGGGGGATCTGACATACGTAGAGGAAGTGAAGCTCGTCGACTGTGCACCCGATGCTGCTGGCGAAGAGCAGGAGATCTCGCTTGTTCCACGAGACCTCAACAGGTGGGAATTGGTGGCCGGCTCCAGCCATTGTATCTTGTTCAGAACAGTTCACGAATTTCCTTGAGCTACGGCGCCACTGCACTGGCAATAACACAGGGATTAAAGGGATGAAGAGCCCACTGGTGCTTGCTGCACATTATGGCCATCTCTCAGAACATGAGGCCTTGCGGGGCAAGAGAGCCGAGGTCTTGGCACGAGCAAGCAGCATTATACCTCATCTGGTACTACCCCTTGATAGCGCCAACTTCAATCGAGAGCAAGATGATGGGTCTGCGAACGCTCTAAACCATGTGATACCCTTAGTTCAGGATCCGAGCAGACGCTGCAGTAGGTTTTTAAATGTCTATGTTCAAAATGCAATTAGTGAAGAATCTGGTGCGGTGCCACATATGCTCTCACTAGCCCCGAATACCGGAACGTCCCGAAGAACCCCTTTCCACGCTGTATGACCGTAGAAGACCTTACTGCACATCGTCAGCATTGTATCGGCACCAGAGCAAAACAAAAAGCATAGCTGCGACACCGATGGGACTCGAACCCACACTTATTTTGGCGTCAGTGAATTATTCGTCGCAAGGATGACTATACTGACATCTTTGCCACCGGCTGTGTACAGGTTAGATATTACCCTAGAGCGGGTCTGGTGGTGTATTGGTACTCACAAAGCAACGCCTTACCATTAGGCCACGGTGCCCAATAGTCAATCAAGGACACTGTTCGCTATCAAGATATTATATTATTTTTGATTTGTTCGGCTCTAGCTAACACGCCGGTGCCGAACTCTTGGATCTTGGCAGACTCTACGCCATCTTGGAGGAGGAACGTTGGACACGCAGGTTTGACGTGAATACTATCTGAAATTACGGATTTGTCGAGGCAACAGCGACTGTATAGGACTGTTCTACCTGTTCTCCTTCAATCGTCCGCAACTATTCTTTACAGTCCGCTAGATGTACATTTTCTGACACCCCCCGATGCTTTTGCCACGTAGCAGATGCGGCTTTCTACCGTCTCAAGCATCAATACGGCCTTTCAAGCATGCTAGACGAGCTTTTACAATCGCACACAGCAGCGAGTCCCACCTGCCAAAGCCATATCCTGGCGATGGGCTGCCGCCACCATTTGCAGGACGCTCGCCACGAGCATTCCTTGATGAGCACCGCCGCACGGAACAGAGGTTATTGTCGCTACCTAACCGCGAGTACGATGTCCTTGCAGACAACGCGAAGTGCGGCATTTTTCGTGTCAACACGGATAAGCGCGTCTCGATCTATTGTGCACGACCAGACAAACCCCTCATCAAGTCGCATCTCAAACAGAACGATCTCCAGACCCCTCGGGATGTCAGCGAGTACTGGTCTGTGTGGCTGTGGCGTCATTACGACGACCACTTCGTGAAAGTGTAAGCTTCATGTCACGTGGAACAGCAGACAGATGCTAAGACTAACTAGATCTGAGACCTGGCTGCGGTTTGCCACCATGCTTCAGAAACGCTGATCGAAGCTAATTTGGTAAGGGACGTGTGTCAGTGCTCGTCTTGTATCAATCAGGACACCCGTCAAAGGCAGTTCGACACATATGCAGTAGGCTTCAGACAGCTCAAGACTTGCGCATTGCCCACTGACCGCCTAATCAGGACACCGTGATGAATGCTCGGATATCTGATCTACATGGACTACCTGAAGACGATGCGAAACTACGTGTTACATGTATGACACACTGCACCCTCCCCTTTCCAGGCTTTCTGATGGCAATGCCGTAGGGCACGACGGACATGAGAGTAGCTACGACAAACAATGGATTTCGCGGAGCATACAACCACGTGCGACTCCAATAATGTCTGGCCAGACCGGGTGAGTCAATGGTGCAACCCTTGCATCCTCGCAAAGATCCTTACTCACCTTACAGGCGTGCCAACTGGAAGGAAGTTTCTGATAAATTTCCGCCCCGTGTGCAGTACGATGATGTGAGGAACGGTGGCAAGGGCATGACGGATCTGATGAACCACCTGGTATCCGACTCTACAACGTCACACGCCTAGCCATCTGCTGACTACTCCCCCCAGCGTCGACTTGGGTTTTGTTTCATCAAGGGAACACCTCTCACTCCCGATGCTACGCAAAGTGTGCTGGAAGAGATCGGCCCCATCAGAAATACGCACTACGGTCAGTCGCTCCCAGACTCATAGTCTTAGTGAACTCGCTTTATGCACGGCTGATGGTAAATGATGAAGGACTATAGCTGACGGCGTAACATAGGAGGTTTCTACGACTTCACGTCAGATCTGTCCTCGAAAGATACAGCGTATACTTCTCAATATCTCGCACCCCACACAGACACGACTTACTTTACCGAACCAGTTGCGCTTCAAGCTTTTCACATTATCTCGCATACCTCTCCAGACGGCGGCCAAGGCGAAGGAGGTGCAACACTGCTTGTCGACGGCTTTCGCGCTGCGGCAGAGCTCTCAACAGATGTGCTCGACACGCTCAGCACGAGGGCCATGTACTCTCATTCCAGCGGCAATGAAGGCGTAAGCATCCGCAACGAGAGAGGGTATCACGTTTTGCAACGGAATAGCATTAGCGAAGTCTGCCAAGTGCGGTGGAACAACGATGACAGAGCTGGCTTTGCGCAACACGGTATCAACTCTGGCGCTGAGTTCATTGACCAGTGGTACAGAGCAGCAGCGGAGTGGAACAAGCTCGTGAACACACCCGATCCGAGGTGGTACCTGCAGCACCAACTGCAGCCGGGTGAGCTTCTGAGTAGGTCATCTCCCTGGACAATGCGGCATAGAAAGGCTGATAGTGAGTGCAGTCTTTGACAATTGGCGCGTGTTGCACGGTAGAACGGCATTTACTGGCAAGCGACGGATGTGTGGCGCATATATCAGCCGTGACGACTACATCTCGAGGTGGAAGAACGCAAACTTCACACGCGAGCAAATACTCGACACAGGCATCTATTGACAACCCAGAGATTGCTCGAGTTTCATCATCACTATGATTCTCCTTGGCCTCCTCGCAGTCAGTGTGGATCCATGTGGTGGCTCATCTGCCCCTCGTTGCCGTTGCGCTTAATGCAAACGGGCCGAAACTTTGCGAGGTATGTCTAGTCTTGTCGTCTTCTCTATCCGGCACACCTTTGGTGGCCCTTGAGGAATCATTGTCAATCAAGCACGCTTCGCAACTGGGGGCGGGATCACCGGATCAGCAGAAGATCCACCGACACCTGCATTAGTGAGACTGGGGGCCGATGGCAGCGGCCAGCATCATCGAGCCACCGACATACTAGTAGCTGTCAATGCACGCGGTCTCGGCATTTCAACACGAGATGACTTACGTCTCGCTCGCGCATGCGACGGACCGAGATGTGGCACAGCTATAAATAATGATCACGCCTCAGCAAACTCTTTCACGAACACTCCGCTCACATCGCTTCTGGTATTGAATCATCATGGCCGCTGTTGAAACACAGACCGATTACGGGCGTCGCCTTCTTCCCGTAACTATTGACGAGATCGCAAAGACGACACCTGATCGCGTCTGGGCGCTCAAGCCAGCCTCGAGTGCACTTGACGGCAAGTATGAACAGATCACGTTTAAGACCTTTGCAAACGCCATCAACATCATGGCATGGTTCATCCGTGAGAATCTTGGGCCGTCTACAAACTGTGAGACGTTTGTGTACTTGGGGAAGCCGGTGAGTCGATATCTTCATGGCGTCACTCGCGCCTGCGTGGAGCGTCAAAGGATCTTCTCCTCGATATCGCTGACATGGTGTAGGACATGAGGTATCATCTGATGACCATGGCTGCTGCAAAGACAGGGTACAAGGTCCTCTTCAGCTCTCACTTGAACAGTCTAGCTGCACACCTCAACTTGTTTCGCCAAACATCGTGCAAAACCCTCTTGTCGGCTTCAGGTGTGGATGTGAGCGACATTTTGGGAGCTGAGGCCATGAAGCATACCATCGTTCCTGAACTTGATGACCTCTTGACCGTCACACCTGCAAAGCACTTCGCGTTTGCAAAAACGTTCGACGAAGCCAAGCACGACCCGTACCTCATCATCCACACATCGGGCAGCACCGGTCTCCCCAAACCAATCTCACTCAATCATGCTTACGTCGCTGCCCTTGATGCACAGTGGGGTCTCCCGGATATTGATCATCAAACCGGCTTTCATCGCCAACGCGTGGACGAGATTCTCAAAGGTCCCGTCCTCGGACCCTTTGCGCCTTTTCATGGCATCGCCTCGATGTTCATGCTACCACTGTCTGTCTGGGGTGAACTCATCCATGTCTTTGGACATCCAGACCGCTTGATGACACAAGCGGATGTCGTGCACGCATTGAAGCACTTGGACCTTACGGCGGTCTTCTCACCTCCGTACGTCCTCGATGGACTGGTGCGAGCTAATGAGTGCCTTTCTGAGCTCGCCAAGCTGTCTGCCGTTTTCTATGCGGGAGGCGTTATGCCTACGACTACGGCGGAGACTCTGCTCTCCAACGGCGTTCAGCTGCGAAGTTATTGGGGTACGAGCGAGACGGGTGCGATGATTACGGGTCCGTTGCCGCCAGAGGACTGGGAATACCTGTCGTTTGATCCTGTGTACAATGGCACGGAGTTTCGCTTGGCGTCGTCCGATGGCTCGGAAGTGGAGGAGTCAAAGCAACTATACCAGTTATTCATGGTTCGCCGACCAGAGTCGGAAGGTTATTCCATGCTCTTTCAGGCTCGGCCTGAGATTGACGAATGGGACGTTGGCGACCTGTGGGAGAAGCATCCGACCAAGAAGCACACGTGGCGATACTATGGCCGAGCTGACGATCTCGTCTGCTTCGCTAATGGATTGAAGCTGCATCCGTCGGACATCGAGAATCAGCTGAACGGCAATCGGTACGTCGGATCGGCGCTGTTGCACGGGGCGGGGCATCTGCAAGTCATCGCGTTGATCGAGTTGAATGGGCAAGGACGTGAGCTGGCTGAAAAGTCCGGAACCGACGCCGTCAAGGAAGACATTTGGGCGCTAGTCCAGCGCATTAATCAGGAGACGCAGAAGATTGCGCAGATCGACAAGGGCCATATCGTGCTTGCAAGAGAGGACAAGCCGTTTCCTCGTACGAGTAAGGGCACACCTCAGCGGAAGGCGGCGGTCCGTGCGTATGAAGGCGAGATTGAGGAAGCATACCAGCGGAACGGTGATCATGCGCAAGATATGATGGGAAGAGTCGCGCCCAACGGTGTGAATGGCAGCCATGACTGATTGAGGCCGGTCAAGCGTGAGATCGCTTTTCCATCAGGTGTACTTACGCAACTCATAGATGAGCATCGCCGACACTCTTCACGGCCTCCAAGGCCATATCAGCAACCCTCCTATCATCCTCAAACGTCAACTTCGTCCCCAGTTCATCCCACGCCACCCATACAACTTCAAAGTCCTCGCCCTCGCCCAGCTTCTGCTTACCCTTATCTTGCTCTCTTACAGCTACCACGTACCAGAATATCAGCTTTCTCACGCCGTCTTTCATGCGCTGCTGTACTGCGATCGCCTCTGTATGCTTCTCACCCTTGAGCTCTGTTGCGTTTGTGGGAAGAGTGTGCGGAATGAGACTACAACGATAGCCCGTCTCCTCTTCCGTCTCGCGTATCGCGGCGTCAGAGAGAGACTCATTGGCGTCTTTGTGGCCTTTTGGGAAGAAGTACTCGTTCTTTGGTGTGTAGTGCAGGACTAGGGCGCGTCTGTGATGGATGTCGAGGGGGATGGTGCCAGCGCAGAGGGCGAAGGCGTTTCCTGTATCAAGCGCTTTGTCCGTGTAGGAAGTACGGTTGGCCATGCTGGTGCTGCTGGACGACGACGGTCGATGGATGAGGCGCTCAAGAGACGGTCAAGGGTGCCTGGAATGTGCCGGCTGTCCTTGTGTTAGCGCGTTTCGGAGAGTCCCTCGACAAATGATCGGTTCTTTTGCGCAAGGACCGCTACAAATGTACAATTATTGACCTGGCTTGCGCTCTCATCGAATTTTGCTCAGATTTCCGAATCTGCACTTTTTAGGCATATAGCGTGGACGTTGCGCTCGTGAGAGCGGGTTTGTCTCTTTGCCAAGACGATGGCCCCGAAGCGGCCTAGCTCACAATTTGGTGTGGTCGTCCAGTACATGCCTGTTGTCGCTCGCTTTGCAAGTAAAAGACACAGGTCTTGGAAGGCGCGGACACTAGAGGTCGCTCGGAGGGTGAGCGGGTGAGGCGCATATAGAAAGGGAAATGATTTCAAGTTATCCGCAATGCAACACAGTGTAAAAACCTCAAGCCGCTTTGGATATTCGGGTAAGGGCTTCACAGAGCACTATCAAATTCGACTCTTGACATGCTGTGTACGTCGGAATAAGTCGCTGGCTTTAAGTATCAAGAATTATTCTCTCAGGAAACGAGCTTGGTCGAGCTCTCATGCAGGACTGCTTTCCTTATGAGCATTATCGCCATCACATCGAATAGCAGGCACAGTCAATATCACTAGCACCATGAGCTTTTCGTCCAACGCACCAATTTTGCTGATTCCCCTAAGCCGACGGACTTTCCTGACATGTACTGTAGTCGAATACGAGAGTCGTCCAGGCCTAGGATTGAGGCCATCGAAAATGCTAGCAAAGACACCGTGTTTTCCCCTGATCAAAACACCTGCAGTTGAACAGGGCCTTTGCAGACCCATAATTTTGCAAACTTCGTGCTTCCAACCAGATCTATCCGAACCTTGGTGCTCTTATTCCACTGTGATCGCGTTTCTCCTGGTACTATTACACATGCTTTCGAGCACGCTTTAGGATTGCCGAGCTGATAACATGACCATTCGCTCTTTGTTTGTGGATGATTGGAAAGCAAAAGGTGGGATAGATAAACTGTTTTATGCCGTAGACAAGCGGTCGCGATGTTGCAGCTTGAAGATCCTAGCGATTGCTCCTAACGAATTTACTTTCTTTGAGGGGCTTTGCTCAGAATATGCGGTCAGATCTTTCTTCATGTCTTCGCATGCAAAGGTTCCTGAAAAAGCAGGGCTGCTTTCCGATCACACTTCTCATGCTCGGCTCCGGCTTCCATCTGGCCCTCCAACATTTTTCCTTCCGCCTGATCACAACCGTCATTTCTCCCCTCGGCCAGGATTATTTCATTGCACAATATGACTGCAAGGTCGTCCGGATTGCGAGACCAACCCTACAGCCGTCTTGGCCACATCCAGTGACCGAATTGTTGCTCAGCGCCACGAGCCAGCTTCTTTATTCAAGTGAGGCGTCGGCGTAAACAAACCTGTCGTCCGGTCAACACTTAACACCTGACGGGAATCACTTGCCCACTTCCCACTCCTCTTTCCCCCATCTGCGAACAACACAGGCTCCATGACGCGTCTCCGAAGGTGCACGGGCCTCAAACAAACAGAATAAAAGTCGCTCGCCCAGTTTCTTCCTTCTTAAATTTTTCTTCGCGCTCCTCACACCATTCTCTCCCCTCCCCAACCCCCTCCATCCTGCTCAGACCTCAGTCAACAGTCTGCACTCACTCAGCCCTGCTTCGAAAGCATTGGCGCTTGTTTCCTCTCTTTGTTTTCCCCGAGCTCCGCGTTGCTGCCCTCAGCAAGGCTTCTCTGACCAATGGAAATTTTCAACTTCCATTCTTTTTAGTCTTTCTCCATCTCTTTTCGCCTTCTCTCAGCCATTCAAGCGCCTTTCACAGCGTCAACATCAACCTCATTACCCAACTGAAGCTTACCGCCCTCACTAGCATCGATAAGTAAACCCTTACCTCAGACACAATGCTCAAGCTTACATCACTCCAGTCTGAGGTCTTTCAACAACGAACTACCTCAATCAATTAACGTCACATCAGTCATGCAGCCAACCTGCCTCCGACCACCCGTGGAGAGGCCGCGACATACGAGATCCGAAAGCGATCGATTGCACCGGCCGCTCCGCTCCGCTCTGCTCTCTCGCCCTCGTTCGACACATCCAAGACAGCAGGTCCTCGACCGTTGGAGGGACCACGCGACACACTCGCCAGCGTTGCAGACAGTCAATGACCTCGTCAGGGCGACCGTTCATGTGTACGTTTTGCCTCGTCTGCTGCCATGTCGACTGCACCGCTCGTGAGGCTGTCCGAAAGTCATTCACCGACGACACGACTTCAGCCAGCTTGCCTCCGACCTCCCGTGGAGAGGCATACGACGCACCATCTGGACAGCCGACTTGCCTCCGAGCTCTGCAGAGGCACACAACACATTCCACTGGGCCAGTCGAACTACCCCCCGACCGTTGGAGGGGCTGGAACATACATCCGTATGCTGGCGCTGGCGCAGGAACATCTGATCCATTTGGCGGTTGTTGAATCTTCGGTGCGGAACAGGCCCAGATGGGGTGACTGCCCGGGGTGGTTTGCGTCAGTGGCAGATGCTGGACCATCACGTTGCTGCCGAGCTGGAGATCGTCCGAAGCCTCACTCGTAAAGGCCCAACCTGCGGCCGGTTGTGTTGTGGAGCGGCTTGATCCAGTGGAGCCGACGGATGCTGGACTCTGGATTTGGACCTGGAGCCGGAACTATTATATTATAAATGAGGGATGTTGGTAAATACTGGACCATCGTGTTGCGGCCGAGCTGGAGGAAGGCCTGGAGCTTCACTCGTAAGAGCCCAACCTGCGGCCAGTTGTGTTGTTACAGAGTCCAATTCGGTGGAGCTAGCGCATAGTGGATCTGGCTGAGGGAGGACTTGCAAGGTTTTTGGCGTTCACGCGCTGGTTTCCCTTGCCGCTTGTAGAGCTTCGGCTTTTGCAAGTCCAAATGGAAGTCCTGGGTGCTTCGAGAGGCCCAAATGACACGACCCCACGTTGAGACAAACTTCTCTGCGCGCAGGCAACATGATGCGAGATGCAATTGTGCGATCGATCTGAGCGGCGTGATGACAGGTGCGAACTCCGGGGGGTTGTCTTTGTCTGGCGCCCGATCATGGGTGGCATGCGAGGACGACTTCCGTGGCTGATATGATGGATAATCTTCTTGCTTGAACATGACCTGCTGTAACATTTGAACTGCCTCTTTGACTTCCGTTCAGCGCGTCTTCGATTAGGATCGTCAAAATTACGCATGACCTTGATGACCACCGTGCCTGGTCTGTCCAAGCTACCGCATCGACCACCGATCGCTCCCTACTAGGATAGACTCATGAGGCCGAGTCTCGGTTGTCATTGGATGCGCAGGCTCATCTTACCTTCCACAGCTGCTAGCAAATCTGACGTCGGGCACGGATGAATGGCGGAAGCTTCGATACATAGTAGTCCTGAGGCGCCTGGCAAGAGGTTGCACTCGCTCGAGGCGCGAAGACAATGGTAGATCATTTACGAAGCACGAGAGCATGGCAGAAAGTAAGGGAACAATAGGTATGAACGACGGCCTCGTGTCTTCACTCTTGTGATACCTACCAAGTCTCATCATCGAGCTTTCACCTACGCTACTGCTCTTCACCGTCGCTTCCAAATGCATGACATTGATCTTGCTTTCGCCTCCGCCTTGTGCTCATGTATCAATTTGCCGACCTAGTCCCCATGCTGCAGCCTCTCCTCAGTGTGTGCGATCGCCTTCTCAACTTTTTCCTAGACTACGGCTCGTCCTCGCTCGTTTGTGTCAGGCCTGCCTCATAACTCGCTACAGTCTTCACCTCACCAATGTCCGCCTTTTTCACAGTATCAACGGCTGACTATCCATCGCTGGATACGAGCGTGCTGCTGCACATGAAGGTTTTGATATTCGGTGCGTCTGCGTTGTGTATCTCGATTGGAGTAGGTGTTACCTTTGTAGGTGTCCTGTCTGCGCGCTTCCCTGATCTTCTGCTCCTGCAACACCTGGTGTGGATATGCCGAAGCTCTTTCGTCCATCCATGACTCCCACTGCGTGCCGCAAAAGCTGTTTTTGCGTTCTCTTACCGCGTCGCCAGCTCATCGAGGAACCTGCTCACGAGCATCATACACATCCTAGCGTGCGTTATGACACGCCATCATGCAGGTTATCCTTAGCCTTTCGATCCCGTTTCTTTACTTCTCTCGCTCCTGATTGGGCCCGAGAACCACGATCTGGGCTGCTCTTGTGTTTCTCTTCAGGTTTGTTATTGCATGCAATGTCGAGTTATACGTCAACCACGGCGGATTGAGAACTGTTCCTGACAGGTCAACTACAATTCAGACCTCCATGAGAAAAACGGAAGCTGTTTTGGTATTGCAACCTGAAATTTGAGGCAGCGAAATAAGTTGGCAGCAAGGTAGTCGCGACCGCAAAACAACCTTCACCCAAGTGTGCTCAACGTCTCTTTACTCAACGACAATGCACCCTATCAGACGGTCAAACCGTCTTCAAGAATGTATCGAACATCACGGCGAAGAACGACTGAAATAGATGAGGTATATGGCTGCGCAAATGGTGCCCACGATGACCCGTGTCTATTAAATATGAAGGCATATAACATACTATTCAGGGCCAACGACCCGTTGTTCGCTCTTCCTAGATTTGGCCTATAACTCGTGGTCGATCGTCACCACCGAGGTCGTCACGAAGCAGACTTCGCTCGCAGTGCCCGGCGACGTAGTCAAAATCACGGTTGGGCTACCGCTGGAGCTGAATACTCGGGTGTTGCTTGCTGTATCATTCCCCGCTCCCGCTGTGCCATTCTCAGCAGGTACCGTACTACTGGAAGTGGCTGTTATGCTGCCGCTCGTCGTTGAAGCGCCAATGCTGGTTGAGGATGCCGCGTTCGAATTGCTGCTACCGACACTTGCTGGTGGCGCAGAGCTCGATGAACTGGTGCAAGAGGCAGTGTTGTTGCTTCCTGGTGTACCAGCCACGCAATATTGGTAGCCAACCTCGAGATTGGAGCAATCTGCGTGTAGCTGGGGGTTCAGCGTAATCAAGTAGGTGAGGCTTGTGTGTGCTCCGCTGTAGAGAGAGTAACAGGTGTCGCCTGTGTAATTAGCAACTGCCGCGACTTCAAGGTAAGTTTGGCTGGTACAAAACTCACCCTCGATAACAGTGTGGTACTCTCTGCAAGTACCTGTTGTCCCACAGCTAATTGGAGCATCCGCATCCTCTGGTACCCGCACGCTGCAGCCGATCACGTCACATAGTTGCCTTTGGGCAGTCCCATTCCGATCATCCAGTGAAGCAGCCCACACCATCAGGCCACCAAGGCACTTCCCATTCGCGTACTCGTACTTCCTTCGAAACGTCTCTGTATCATCATAGCTAACCCATTGGTTTTCGCGCCACACAACCTCCTCGACCGCGGCCGGTTCGTTTAGCGTCACCACGGCGTCATCGTTCGCAATAACTCTCTCAATCTCAGCAAAGCTCAATGTACCCACATTACCGGTGCAGGAGCCGGCATCGCCGCCAGCGCTGAAGATGCAGCCTTCATGATCGCAGTCGGGATTATCAAGGGTGAAGCTCCGCCCGTAGAAGCCGAGACCCATGACTACTTTCTCTGGAGGGATGTCGTTGCGCCAAAGTAGGTCGAGGGCCTGATTGATCTCTGTGAGATTGGTGTGAGAGTTGACGTAGGGTCCGACGTAGGGATTTGGCGCGTCTTTGATATCCAAATGTCAGTACATTGTCTTCTGGACCACAAAGCGCCCTCAGAACAAGATTTGTGGACAACAGAACTTACCCCACGTGCCGTGCAAGTCGTAGGTCATCATATTGAACCAGTCGACGTGATCGATCAAGCGGTGAATGTCGAAGTGACGCATGTACCTGCGGTATGTTAGCAGGCTGTGAGGTGAAGAGATCAGAGCTGGAACGTGCGAAACCAGACATACCAGTAAGAAGATGGAATGGTAATGCTGAGGCCGAAGTCATCGCCAAGTTGCTCGCGTAGATGTTGCAGCCAGCTGACGTAGTCTTCGAAGTCCCAAGTCTGACAGATGATTAGTTGGAGAGAGATCGAGCCTTCCATCGTTAAGCTTACCTCGCCATCTCTCTCTTCAGCTACTGGATACTCCCAATCGATATCCACGCCATCAAAGTCGTACTTGTCCATGAAATTGATCAAGCTCTCAGCAAATGCATCTTGGGCATCAGTCGAGTTTGCAAGGCTGGAGAAGGTATGGTTGTACGGGCTTGGATCGTTGAAGCTCCAGCCACCGATGGAGATCCACGTCTCAAGGTCTGGGTTGTCCTTCTTGAGGCCCGTGAATTCCGAATATAACGGAACATCTCGAGGGTCCATAGGCTCGATGAAGTAGCTTGTTGGATTTATAAACGCAAAAGCTAGGTTCAAATGGGTAAAAAGACCTTGAGGCATCTGTCGTGGGAACACTGCTCGAGGTCAATATTGATTGAAAGCAGTGATCCGAAAGTCGGACATACTTTGATCACAGCTTCGCTGCTGGGACCAGGCTTCATAGTACCCTATCACGCGTTGTCTCGCGCTGTTGCCTGTAGTCGAGCATGAAGGCTCATCGACAACAACATCGCCACAGAACTCTACGGAGCGTGAGCCAGTCTGTTTGCCAGATGCCTCTCCTTCGACCACGCTTACCAGCAGTCGTCCCGCAGAAACCGTACTGGCTACAGCAAACGTTCAACGGGCAGTCTGTTGCGTTGCTCCACTGGCTACCCCATCCTGGATCACATTCCGATTTCCTGGTGCATCCTGAAGTGCAATTCCCTTGACCGCAAAAGGTGGGCCCGAAGCCACAGTATCCCGAGCCTCCACAACAGCCCAGTGCGCACGGTTGAGTAGCAGAGCTAGAGTGAAACGTCAACGCATGGATCGGATGAGACGACGCCAGCCTGTCCTTACCACGTGTAGTTCGGTTGCTGCGTAGGCACAATCTGAGAGAGAGCTGGCAACACAACTGCTGCGAGCGTCAATACTATTGTTGTAAAACGCATGCTTGTTGCGCGACGTCGCGGCTGTGCAGCGGCGTCAAGAAGAGCAAGGAGAGGCGTTGATTGTTTTGATGGAAGCGCTGGGTGTTGGCATTCCTCGATTGCTATGCATCCAAACAAACGCGCAAAGAGGCCAATGGCAACCAAAAGCGCTTTAAGCCCCAAGCAAGGGATAGTTGGGCATTTCGAGGACAATTTCAAGAGCAAAGTAGTTGCTGCATGAGCTAATATCGTCTCTGTCGTCTACTTCTCCGCAACGCCTCATTCAGTATATCTTCCAAAACTTCTCGCGGTCTTCGTCGCCTGGACTGCGCGGTCGAGCCTTCATTGCCAGTCGGCAGCGCTTCTTGAGCCTGTTGCTGGCCCTGTCGCTGCGGTCTCGAAGGCTGCGATCGACCTTGAGGCCCTGCAACAGCCGGCGGATCACTTTGCTGCTGTTGGGGCTCTGCCTCTTGCTCACGATGTCTGCGCAGATACACCAAGGCATTCTCTATCCTTTGCTCTTCATCGCGTGGGTCAGGCTGAGGATCTAGGTGCTGCAATGCTCGTTGAACCAGTAGGTGTTCTGTCGGGATGTCGTGGAGGAAGTCATCGGGCCTCTGACGTAGCGCGAATGCATGGACGCGTTGCGCGGGTTCGTGGTCTCCGCCTCTACGTAGGAAGAAAATGAGCCAGGCAATGGTGGCCCTCCCCACAGGAGTTTGCAATGTAGATACGCCCTCACTGAACGCCTCAATGTGGTTGACGCCTATGGCGATTAGGGACCAGCTGACTACGCGTCTCTCGATTACCGCGCCTGCGCCCATCCTGCCCTGCCGTCTTGCTACGTCGAACGTTCCAGCAAACTGTTCGAAGGTCAGGTCAGGATTGGCCACGAAGGGATGTGCTTCGCGAAGTTCGTCCATAGTACCGTCCACGTCTAAAGTGGATGGGGACTTGGCGTTTAGGGCCAGAATGGTACGATATAACTTGTTAGAAGACTCCGCTAGTTCTATGTGTTGGGTCGGCCTGTCGCTGAACAACTAAACCCTGTGAAACGCCACCGGGATTGTCGAGTAATACTGTGACACCTACAATAGCTTGATGAGGCGGGACGTCAGGTCTGTGTTTGCAAGGTAGCAGTGATCAGCAGTTGCAAGTATCGTGCAAGTTGAGCTGGGTGCAAGAGATCCCTGCTCATGGGTAATGAAACGATCTATATGAAGCAAAAGAAGCGCGACTTACCCACAACCATGGCAGTGAGAGACAAGGTTTTGCTATGTACCAGTAGTTTCATCGCTAACAAGGTCACTTTTGCCAGCTGGAAAGTACGCATTCTTAAGTACAGCCTGTCCGGAGGGATTCTTAGAGAGGAAATGAGCCATTTCCGGACAGCTGCATAGAGGAACAAGCTTCTGTTTATGGCCTGTGCCCTCATGTATGACTATGAGCGCAAACCCTCTGCGATTGCATGGTAAGGAACAGCATATCCGCGCTTGTACCCCGCAGAGCTGCCCAGTTGCCGGCTAATATGAGAGTGCCACATAGACGAGCACGCACTGGATACCGACTCGCGGCAGTGTTGATGTACCCATTCATTCCAGAATTGGCCTGGCGAGATGCTTCGTGCTGTCCACACGCCATTGACACAAACAACCTCTCTTATCCTGCCGGATCCGCTGAGGGCTCTCTTGACTCTTCGTCTGAAAGGTGCCTGCGGTAGACTGTGTTCTTGTTCTTGCTATCAATGGAGAAAAGCATGCTTCGACGCTCTTTTGATTCGTCGATTGACCGCTCCTGGCTCTTCATGTTCTGTGTGCGGCAGATAAATCCTGGCTAATACGTGAACGGTCTTCAGTGAGGCTGGTGAGCAAGCAAGAAAGCACCCACATAGTCTAAAGCCAGGGCTCCCAACAATCCAAGCCAAAAACTGGATGGATTAAATTAGTTGGGGTCAATCCTAAGAAACTTTAAGCCAATTATGCTAGGAGAAAGCTTAGATTGTACCTAATTAATTTAATTTAAGCTAAATAATTGATTAAGCTAGCTTAATATAGCGAATTGCGCTTAAATATAGTAAAGTTAAATAGTAGTAATAACAATAAGATAAGTAATATTATTAAATTATATAAAGATAGTAGTATTTCTATATACTTTAGCTTTTACTATTTTTCTTAGTATACTTCTTTTCTTTATATCTTTAATATTACTACCGTTATTGCTATTGCTATACTAAAATATTTTAATTATAGGATCTACTTAGCTAAATACTAGACTCTTCTCTTAATAATAGTAATACTAACGTCTTAATTACTATACTAGACGTACCGCGTCTTTATCTTAATATGTAACGCCGGTCGCTGGGAGGACCAAACTAAGGCTTACTTACCTTGTGTGCTTGTCGACCCTGGTAGTAGGTGTCTTGTGTGCTAGAGACTAAAAGGCAGGAGAGGCGAGATAGATTATAGAAGGTAAGAGGGGCTTAACTAAAGTAAATAGAAGATAAAGCACGTTACCTAAATATAGTTAAGGAACTTATATTCAGATATTAAGTTAATAGACTAAAGTCTATTCTAAGGTCGGTTATTAGTCTAGCTATATAGTTTAAGGTATATAAGTATGTTCCTCTGTATCCGACAGTCTTAACAATTCCTTTGTCGTATAGTCGGGATTCTATTGCGATGTAGCGACGTCGCCGACGTCGCTATATTAGAGTCGTCGGGTATACTGTATAATGCTCTAATAAGGCTAACTGCGCTTAGCCTTATACTAGCTTAATATAGTAAGATCGTAATATAAGGTTCCCTCTTTAAGGCTAGTTATCTTTAACGGCCCTAGAGATATTAAAACCTTGTCGTTATTCTATAGTAGATCTAGTTCTATAAGTCGTTATACTTAAAGTTAAGAAGACTTTTAACACTAATAAACCGCTTAAGATTAATACTATTCTTACCGAAGTCTGTAGTCGAGAGATACCTTCGTGTTTCTGTTGCTCTTATTTAGGTAAGAAGTATATTCTAAAGTCTGGGAAGGTATTGTGTTTTGTGTATACTCGCGATAAGAAGTCGTATAACGTTTGTTCGTCGTTAGAGAATAGTTAGTTTCTATCTTACGTTTGTTTTTTGTGTTAGTTTAACTTATTTTTAGCTCAGAGTATCCGTTCTTAGTACTTATAGGTATTGAATGCTCTTTAGGGGCAACGTAAGCGTCTAGTAGTAATATTGTAGATGTGCCGAGTAGCCTGAGTATAGATTTTTGTAACGATCCGTTTCCAGAGTTAGGTGGTAGGCTACTAACATAGTAGGCTAGTTTGTTTGTAGATAACCTAGATACCGGCGAGGCGTACTAAGTAGTAGATTAGGGTGTTGGTACTGCTACAACCGACTAATATTTTAGTTTCAATATCGTTGAATAGTATCTTTATAGTTAGTTAGGTTTCGTTTCGGTTTCTATTAATTTTTATGTTTAGAATATCCTTTCTATTTTATAAGATACTGTCGTTTGCCTCGATATTGTTTATAAGCTCGAACCGTTTTAACCTTATACTCGGGTTCTTAATTGTTAGAAAGGATTTCTGGGTTAGGTCGTTCTACCTCTCAGAAGTAAGCTAGTTTTAATAGCGCTATATAGAATACAGAATGTATTCTTATTGTTTTTAAGAGTTTAAGTTTAAATATTACGGGTCTTAATTGCTGTAAGATTTTGAACGGTTCTGTCTTAGTATAGTTAAGTTTCTTACTTAGTCTAATAGTTTTTATGTTTCTTATAAGTAAGTAAGTATAACGCCGGGCGGCCGTAACTACTTTACTTGGTCTTATTCTATGTCAAGGGTAATCTAACTAAGACGAGGGAGACTAAGGCCAGGTTTATTGTCTAGGTATCTAACTCGGAAGGAAAGGTTAAGGAAGTAAGAGACAAACTGTAAGTCTTTAAACAAAAGACTCAGTCGGTAATATAAATAAGCCAGAAGATGTACTAAAGCCGCATAGAAAAGCTCTCTCGGGACACAGTCGCTTTATTCGCACGCCGTCGTAGCTGTAGGGTTCTACTTCGCGCTAATACTTATAAGAATTGCTTATAGCTCTCTAGTTGCGTTACAGCAAGATAAACTAATTAGGTTTAATACCTTAGAGTTAATATTAAACGATAATATTAATTCTAAATCTAAATTTACGGATATCTATCTACTAAGGTAGATATTTATCCTTGCTATATAGTTTATAGTAACCGCTGCTACCGCTGCGTCGGCTGTATTAAGGACTGCTAGTAACGCTACGTTGTAGGCGGTTAGTAACGCTAGTAACGCTGCGTTGTAGGCGGTTAGTAACGCTAGTAACGCTGCGTTTCCTACGGTTATATTACATAACCTTTGCTTTATTATATAATTCTGTATAACGTACATAAAAGGACGTGCTTCTGTTTAATTATTAGTTGGTTTGTGCGTACGTCCTAATATTAGCCTCTCTCTAGGTTAAGTCGTCCTTAATTAACTATAAGTACGGTGTCTCGCTGTTGTTCTAATCTGTAAGTTCTTAACTATGTCTAGTTGTCTACTTCTGACACGTACTAAGCTTCGTAATAGACGTACCAACTAAATCGAATCTCGCGCTGCTTCCAATATGCCTCTATATTCTAGCTGTTCCTGCGTTAGCACAAGGTGTCTCGTAGCTCCTTCTCTATCTCGCTCTTATGCGTGCTACACTCGAAGCTCTTATCCGGAAAAATGCGACGTCCTTCTTAACAAGGGCGAGTGTTCGTAACATAACCCGGGTTCCTTGCCTTTCTTTTTAATATTCTCGCAGTTGACAATCTTTTTAAGCGGATTGACCTGTTGAAGAGGAAGAAGAAGTTGTTAAAGAGAAAGTTAGCAGAGATATTTACAGAGACTATTAAAGCTAAGAGTCGGTAGAGTAAGATATTTGCTTGTAAGGAGGAGATATTGTTTTGATAGAACTTAGCTGAGGGCATATCTGTTGGCGTTCCTAAGCGTTTTACTACAGAAGACGTTACTTTTAATTTATTAAATTTAGGTAGTATTAGTTTTGCTGCTAATAGTTGAGACAATGTTTTGTGTTTTGTTAGTCTTAATCTTCCTAAGACTTTTAGAAAGGTTTATAGTTTCGGCGTTGTTTCTAATACTAGCTCTAATAGTGTTTTAGTAGTTACTAGCAATAAGATAAGTTCTTAATTAGTTTCTATATGTTCTCTGTTTCTAAATACCCTTTCTATTTAATAAAATACTTACGTATTTTATCTTGTTGGCGATATATAAGAATTTATTTAACTTTATATTCTAGTTCTTAGTTCTTGTCTAATAGTTCGATAGGTTCTAGTCGTAGTACATCCTTTAGTACTAGTTTTAGAAGTAATTTATAAAAGACGTTGTATATACGTATTACTTGTAGTAGTTTTAATCTAAAGGTAACTAGTCCGAGTACCTTAGAAATTCTAAATAGTCTAAGTTTTATATAGTCTAACTTGTTGCAAGGTCGTTTAGTTTTAACGTATTTCCAACGAAGGTAAACTATATCTCTCTCCTTAAGGTCTAGTCTTACAGACTATAACCTATTAGCTTATATTCTTATTCTTTCCGAATTCTACTGTAACTGTTAACGAAGGTAGTTATAGACTACTTTTCTGTATTATAAAATTTTAAATGCTTGTTCTAAGTTTGCCGTAGTTACGCCTGCGTCGTGCTGTAAGGTAGAATTTCGTCTAAAATTGACCTAAAAGGGTGTATTACCTGTCGACGACCTACTGTTATTGTATATAAACTGTGCTAATGATAGTAGTTGTAACCAATTATCTTGAGTATAATTAATATAGACTCGTAGAAACTATTTTAATGTCTAGTTAAGTCTTTCTATTTGTTTATTAGTTTGAGAATAAAAGCTAGTCGATAGCTTTCTCTTTGTATCTATAAGCTTAAGTATTAATTCTTAGAATCTTAAAGTAAAGAGTTTATCTCTGTTAGAGATTATCTCTACTAGCGCTCTATGTTAAGCAACGATATATCGATATAAAAGGAATGCTGTGTTGTATGCGGTACAGCTTCGTATTATTAAGATAAAGTATCTATACTTTGTAAATCGATTTACAATTACATAGATTGTATTGTACCTTGTATTATTTCCTAGTTCTTTGGAAGGTAGTAGGTCTGTAATAAAGTCTATAGTAATCGAGCTTCAAGGCTCTGCTAATATCTTTAGGGGTTAGAGAAGGCCGTATAGTCGATGTCGTTCGTTTTTTATTCTTTTGTATATATCGTACTTACTAATATAGCTATCGATTATCTTTCTGAGTTCTAAAATGAAGTAAGTTCTTGTAATCTTCTCTAAAGTTGTAGCAACTCCTCGGTATCCTTCCTCGTAAGCTTTATAAATAATAGTGTTTTATATGTTTCTCGGAACATAGATCTTACCGTTAAATATTTTAAGTTTATATTCGTTAGTAAGCTTTATAGTATTGTTACGGACTACTTAGTCCTATTCGTACTCTTATATTAGTTTGTTCCTTCTTAACTAGTCCTCTACTCTTATTACTACTAAGAGTTCCTTGGCCTCGTTAGATTTAAGTATTCTATCCGGATTGTATTGTAGTATTGTATACAAGACTTATATTTTATTTGCTATATAGTTCAATCTTCTACTAAGAGCATCGGCTCTTTAGTTTTCTAATCCTTTCTAATATATAATACGGATATTGAACGATTATAGTTTCTCTAACTATCTAACCTGTTGTCTGTTCAAGACCTTTATTGTTGTAAACTAGGTTAGATTCTTATAATCTATAATAATATATACTTAATGCTTTGGTATTACGTAGTAATACTTCTAGTGCTTAAGTAACTTAACTACTAACAGTAGTTTCTTATTGTAGATATCGTAGTTTAGTTCTGGTACTATTATTGTTCTTAAGTAGAATGCTACCGGGTATAACGTTTCGTTTTCTAGTTGGCTAAGTACTAATCTGATTATAAAGTCGGATGCATCTATCTCTATAATAATTAGTTTGTTGTAGTTAAAGGTTGTTAGAACTAGTACGGTCGTAAACCGCTGTTTAAGATCTTAAAACGCGTCCTCTTAATCCTCTTCCTATACGAAGGGTAAATCTTTTCGCGTAAGTCTTGTTATTAGCAAGACTACTCTAGAGTATTTATTAATAAATCTCCTATAGAAGTTTCTAAAGCCGAGGAAGGATTAAATTTTCTTTATATTTTTTAGGGTAGGCTACTCGAGTATAGCTTTTATTTTGTTCGATAATATTTTAATTATACTAGGTTTAATAACGTATCCTAGGAAGTTAGTTTTCTGTATATAAAACTTACACTTCTAAAGCTTAATACGGAGATTGTATTTATCTAGCTATTCTAATACCTATACAACGTATTGCTTATATTTCTCTAGCGTCCTAGAGTAAACAATAATATCGTCTATATATACTGTTATAAATTCGTTAAGGTGCTTTTCTAGCACTAAGTTAATATATCGTTGAAAGGTTGCTAGGGCGTTTACTAGTTCAAAAGGTATAACGAGGTATTTATAGAGGCTAAAAGGCGTTTTGAATGCTGTTTTCTACTCGTCTTCTTCTTGTACTCGGATTAGATTGTAAGCGCCTCGAAGGTCTATTTTTATAAACTATTGTACTCTTCGAAGAGAGTCTATTTCGTCGTTGATAAGTAGTAATAGGTGCCCGTCTTTCTTCGTTATTGCGTTTGTTAGTTAATAATCAATAACTGGTCGGAGCTTGTCTCCTTTCTTAAGAACGAAGAATAGTAAGCATCTAAATGGAGCTTCCAATTTCCTAATAAATTCTTTCTTTTCAAGCTTGTTGATATATACCTTGCATTCGTTTCTATAATCTAGTCTCATTAGGTATAACTTGGTGCCCTTAGAATTTAAGTTGGGTAGAAACTTAATCTTATAATTCTATAGTGTGTATTTAGATAACTCGTTGTTAGCTTCTTCTCTAAAAACTTGTTTATACTGCTAATATTCCTCAGATAATACCGATTAAGGAGTATCGAGGCTTGTTAGTTCGGCTACTTTCCTTACCTAGGTACGCTCTCTACGTCTTTTAGTATAATAGGTTGGTATAGCTATTACCAACTTGTTGATAGAATCTGTTCTAAGATTCTTTAAGGACAAAATAGTTCGGTATTGTCTTTCTCCTAATTCAAGGAATAACGTTAGTGCATTTCTCTATTTTAGTGTATATTTGTTTAGAAAGAGCGTTCCTAGTATAACTTAGTATGCTCTAGTATTGGTAATATCTAAGACAATGTCTGTTTTAAATTTTGCTGTTCTTATCGTAGTTCTAACTTTGTATATAATAGCGCCGTTATAATATATATTCTTAGATCCGTCCGCGACTTACAGATTGTACAGAGATCCCTTTTTATATTAATTTTCTTGAATTTTAGATACTGTATTGAAGTAAATAAAATTTCCTATTGCTCCTAAATCGATTATAATTGTAACTAGTGTTCCGTTAAGTAGTGTCTTAATAAGTTCTTGTTCTCTTTCTAGTAGAGAACAAAGTGTTTCTACTGGGCTCTTGGGTAGGAACTTGGACGCCGTCGTCCTCGTACTTCCCTTAGTTTGTGGACGGCGTTGTTGTTTCCCGATATATACTTGTATGCGAGTTTCTATGTGTTGTAATGGTTCGAAATAACTTGTCTTCGGAACGTCTTGTCTGTGTTTAATCTTCTCTTAAACTGTTTAATAGACACTCGCTATTCTTCGTCGATTTAGATTGCTCGTATTATATACTACCCTAGGAATAGGACTACTCCTGTTGCTATATTAACGAAAATATTATTGAGGCGTAGTACTAGTTTATAGTCTTGACCTACGAACCTAAGTTTATTAATAAGTAACTATATTCTTGCTTAAGCTTCTAGGTCCTATAAGTATAATTTAGCCGTTTATAGTTGCAATATTGCGTCTATATGGTCGGGTTGTTCCTTGTCTTCTTTAGATAATAATAATTCTTCTTTCTTTTGAAGCTGTTCTTTATTAGCTGCTAATACTTAAGATTCGTTAATCGGTTAGTTTTCTAATTCTTCTATAGCTACGAGTCTTATAAGATATTATAGAGCTTCAATATTATAATTCTTAAGTTCTTAAAGTTACTATTTATAATTACGAGCTAACACTACTAAAAGCTGCTCGTTGTAGTTGTCTCGTAATGGAATTCAATTTCAGTTGATTTCCTTAACCGGGACTATATCGTATGCGTCCTTTAAGTTAGTTCTTGGTTTCCAGCTAGCAATTCTCTCTAGCGATTTGGCTAATGCTGAAAGAAAAGTTAACGAATCTTTAAGGTCCTCTATTGTATAGGCTTTAAGTTGCGCCAGCTCTTCGGCTACATTTTTCTTATTGTATCCGCCTCGTTTAAGAGTATAGAGCTTCTTAATCGGGCCTTATTGTTTAAATTTACATTCGGCTGCTCTGTGGCCCTCCTTGCCGTAGTAGAGGCAGAGGTTGTTAGCAAGTCGATACTTTCGATCCTTTTCCGAAAGTTTTCTATATTTCTTTTGACTAGGTTGCGGTCCTCTTTTCTGAAGCGTATTAAGATTTATTAGTTTAGTACGACGATTGTTGTAGCGAGGTTAGGACGTATTCGGTGTTTAACTGGGCTGTTTACCAGTTTGTTTGTGTTTACGTTCTTAAAGTCGTTAATTAAGTCTCGTTGTTTGAGCCTTAATGTCTGTAAGTCGCTCTGCGCGTTCTTCGTACAATATAAGATTTCTTATCTCCTTGTTTAGTCTTTTGTAAAATTAGACTACTAGGGCTTCTTCGTCGAATTCTATAATATAGGCGTATGTTATAAACTTAGCTGCATACTGTGTTACCGATAAATTACTCTGCTTAAATCCTTCGAGCTTATATTGTGCTTCAAGTTTCTAATTTTTTTCTTTATATATGTCCTTAAGCGTTGTAATAAATACTGTATACGATTTAAATACTCGTTTCGTTTTCTTCTTTGCTTCGCTGCTATTATTAAGGTAGTCGTCTAGGAGCGGTAAGAACTATAAGAGTATATCTCTATATAGATACGACTCTACATAGATTATCTTCTTTACTTCGGTAGCTAACTCCTTTTGTTTATTAATAAGATTAATTCGACACAGGCTGAGAAACATTTGTAGAGACTGTCGGTCTTCTCGAAATTCTAGTATCTTAATGTTATTGTTTCTACGTGCTGTAGTAACGTCTTTGTCTTGTAGTATGTTAGGCTTCTAAGGTTGATTCAAAGATTCTAGTTGTAATGTTGCTTTTCTAAGAAGATTCTCTAGAATTCGTTTAAGAGTGTCTAGAGTGCTTAACTTGTACGTTCGTAGTGTAGTTCGTTTTTCTACTCGCTCGTTTCTTAGTTTTAACGATAAGGTTAGTATACTTTGTACAGAGGTTAGGCTAGACGATCGATACTAAGAAACCTTTGTTTATTCTTTCTCTAAAGAACTGTCTAAAGAATTGTTTTCTAATAGAGTCTTGTTTCTAGATAAGTTAGTTATAAGAATAGGGGTACATACCTTAGTTTATTAGTTGCTTAAGACGATTTATAAAAGTATAACGCCGGGCGGCCGTAATCGCTTTACTTAGTCTTATTCTATATTAAGAGTAATCTAACTAAGACAAGGAAGACTAAGGCCGGGTCTATTGTCTAGGTATCTAACTCGGAAGAAGAGGTTAAGAAAGCAAGAGACAAACTATAAGTCTTTAAATAAAGAACTTAGCTGGTAATATAAATAAGCTGAAAGATGTACTAAGGCCGCATAGAAAAGCTCTCTCGGAATATAGTCGCTCTATTTATACGCCGTCGTAGCTGTAGAGTCTTGCTTCGCGCTAATACTTATAAGAATCGCTTATAGCTCTCTAATTGCGTTATAGTAAGATAAACTAATTAGGTTTAATACCTTAAAGTTAATATTAAACAATAATATTAATTCTAAATCTAAATTTACGGATATCTATCTACTAAGGTGAATATCTATCCTTGCTATATAGTCTATAATAACCGCTACTACCGCTACGTCGGCTGTATTGAGGACCGCTAGTAACGCTGCATCGTAGGCGGTTAGTAACGCTAGTAACGCTACGTCGTAGGCGGTTAGTAACGCTAGTAACGCTACGTTCCCTATAGTTATATTATATAACCTTTGCTTTATTATATAATCCTATATAACGTACATAAAAGAACGTGCTTCTGTTTAATTATTAGTTGGTCTGTGCGTGCGTCCTAATAGTAAGCTCTTTCCCCCTCTTTTATGCTTGTATTTAGGGTAGTTCTTAACTTATTATACTATTTCCTTGTTCGTTTGTTAATAAACTCGCTGTCAGCCTTTAACTGCTGGTATAGAGTCTTTATATTCGTTGCTATTCGCGTAGCAGTGTCGTTTTCTATAGTGTTTTATAGTTATTTACCTTAAAGAGGGTAATAGCCGTATAAGACATAAAACAGTATTATTTTAGTTATATCGTTTTTTGTATTATTGTATGCTACTTACGCTACTAGTAGTAATTGTACCTAGTCGTTTTGCTAATAGTTAACGTATGCCTATAGATATTGTTCTAACGTTTAATTTGTTCGTTCTGTCTATCTGTCTGTTTACGAATAGAATAACGTAAATATCTTTTGTTTTGTTCTTAGTTGTTGTATTAGAGATGTTTAAAATTGTAAGACAAATTTTTAGTCTCTGTCTAAGACAATTCTTTGTAGTTAACTATAGTTTGCTAGGACAATCCGAAGGAATATATATACTAATTGTTCTAAATTGCTGGCTTCCTTGTAAGGTACAAAGTATACGTACTTTGTTAGTTTGTCGTATATAACTAGAATAGCGTTATAAGCTACTTCTATAAGTAGATCCTTAAAGGTTAGTAACTTAGTAATAAAGTCTAGTAAGACTGTATACTATAGTCTCTCGGGTATTTCTAGTAGTTGTAGTTTACTATATAGTAAATGCCTTGGGTGCTTAGTTCTTGCGTATATATTATATTCTTAGATATAATTCTCGACGTAGTGTCGGATTCTTAGGATATAGTAGGTTCGTATAATTTTTTTAATAGTATTTTTAATGCTCTTATGTCCCTTTGTTAGGTTATTGTAGAAGTTACTAATAATATATCGGATTAGATTCCGTAAGACATAGATTTTGCTCTAAAATTTGTAATAGTCTTTATTGTTCTTAGTTAATTCTAGGTGTTGTTTCTCGTTTTCCTAGTAAGTTTTAGGGTTATTTAGGATATCTAGGATTTAGCTGTCTGGTTCGATAACAAACTCGGTTGTTATAGCTAATTAATTGTATCTAATCTTATTATTGTGTTCTCAGAATATTACGTGTTCGATGTGTTCCTTATTATTAAGGTAATTTAGACGTTAGCTTAGAGCATCGGCTCTATCGTTTTTAAAACCCTTTTTGTAAGTAATAATAAAGTCGTATAGAGCTATAGTTTCTAACTATCTAACTTATCTGCGGTTGAGTTTCTTTGTTGTTATAAAGTAAGTTAGGTTTTTGTAGTCTGTATATATTATAATCGTATAGTTTGCTCCCTCTAGGTAAGCTTGCTATATCTTGAATGCTGCTATAATAGCTAAAAGCTCCTTATTGTAAATATTATAGTTCTGTTCTATAAGTAATATTTTTCTTGAGTAGAAAGCTACTGGTCTAAGCTTTCTTTCCTTGTTGTTTTAACTTATACATACTCCAATTGTATAGTCTAACGCATCTATTTCTATAATAATTGGTAGGTTAGAGTTAAATATTGCTAGTATAGGCCCGATCTTAAAAGCTTTCTTAAGCTCTTCGAATACTAATTGTTCTTTTTACGTTTAAAAGAATCCTATCGATTGCTTTATCTATTAAGACAGCGGTGCTGTAATTCGACTAAAGTTGAATATTTATCGCCTATAGTAGTTAGCAAAACTAAAAAACTGTTGTAATTATTTTATATTCTTTAGTGTAGGCTAGGTTAGAACAAATTAGATCTTTAAATCTTCTATTTAGAGACTATGCTTAGTAATTATAAATCTAAGAAATTCGACGGATTGTTGATAGAACTAGGTTTTCTCGATATTAATTTGTAAATCGATACGCGCTAATCTTTCTAATATCTTCTTAATATATTTCTTATATTCTTCTAGTATACAGCTATATACTAGGATATCGTCTAGGTAAGCAGTTATAAATATATCTAGGTAATTACTGAGTATATTGTTAATTAGTTTCTAAAATAATACTAATACGTTTATTAGCCTAAAAGATATAACGCAATACTTAAAAAGTCTGTATCTAGTATAGAAGGCTGTTTTCTATTCTTTATCTTTCCTTATACAAATTAGGTTATAAGCTCCTTGTAGGTTAAACTTAGTAAACTATTGCGCCTCGTACAATTAATCTATTATTTTGTCGATACATAGTAAAGGATATCGGTTTTTAATAGTTACTCCGTTTAATTGTCTATAATCTACGTAGAGTCGTAATTTACTATTCTTCTTTAGTACGAAGAGTATTAGGTATTCGGCTAATAATGTTAATTTCCCGATAAATCCTTTCTTAAGATTTTTGTTAAGATAGTTGCGGAGCGCTTAATTTTCTGCTTTTAATAGAGAGTATATTGGACCGAATGTTGGTATCTTACCTTCTTATAAAGGTATTGTGTAATTCTACGGTTTGTATTCTAGGAGAGCTGAGTTTGGCTTAGCTTCCTTAAATAAATATTAAAATTAATTGTATTTCTCTAGTATCTTAGTAATTAACTAAGTACTTATTGTTGTATAGAATTGTTAGTGTGCAGTCGTTTTTTGTTTATACTTATATATAGTTAGCTATAGACGAGATACTACGTTAGACTTCTCTCGTAGAATATCTAAATGTCGAAGTATAGTAGTACTAACCCGTATAAGTTCTTTATCGCGCTTCTTATTCTTATTACTAAAATTAGCTTATAGGGTATTCGTTCCGTAGAACGACTCTTATCTAAAGTACTTGTACCTAGTAAAGAAGAGCTTTTTAGTTCTCTAATCTACTTCTAGGTTATATTGTTGCAACTAGGATATACTTAGTATAGCATAGTGCTAGTTAATATTTACAATATTGTAAGTAATTTCTTTCTAATAGTTCCTAATTATTATATTTATTGGTAAAGTCTTGTAGTCGACTCTTTTCTCTGTCCCTTAAAATCTAAACAGTACGTAGGATAATTTCTTTTTTTATGTTTATATCTAGTACTCCTTAACGTAGCGTATTAAGATAAAGTTGTCTATTGCGCCTAAATTAATTATAATTTTAATGTTTCTGTAGTTTATCGTTGTCTAAGTATGTAGGTACGTTCTATAGGTAGCTAAGCTCGCGCAGAGCTAGACTTTTAGAGAGTTTAACCGTTAAACGGGCCGATACTACTACCCTTAAAGCAGTCGGTCTAGTCTTTTTCCTATTAATTGTATACGTTCTAGAGTATTTTAGATACTAAAACCTATTGTCGGTTGATTTGCTATAAGAACTTCTATATAGGGTGTCCGGGTACTACCTTTATTATAACATCTAGTTTATTGTTTACGATCTCTGCTTTAATTATATAACTATTACTAGTTAAAACCCGTCGTGTCTATAGATTATATATTGTTAATTAAAGATATTAGTACTAACTACGTAATTCTAGACCTCTAATAAGGTGGTTTACTAGTCGTTGTAGACGTAAATAAATATATCCTGGGATATCGTTAATTTCTCTATTAGTGCTTAACTTCTCCTTGTAGAAGGCTAACTAACAAAGTCTCTATATTATTCCTTCCTAACGAATTGAAGTTTGCTCTTTCTAATTAGTATTGTCCTCGAGAGAGGATTCTATACCATTAGAATCTATGTTTTTGTCTTTAAGTCGTTATCTTACCTATAACGTATTGTAGCTGCTATCTTACTTAGCCTCTATGGTCTATTCTTCCTTAAATTTCCCTTAGGTTTCTAGATAAGGCGATCTAGGTCTTCCTCGAGTAAGTCCTAGTTCTTGTGTCGAACCTTGTTTTAGAGATATTAGTTTCTTTAGCTACTATTCTAATTCCAATTTGTCGGAATTATAGGTCGTACAATCGTTATTGTAGTATATAGTTTAGAATAGTGTTTTGTATGGTGTAACGGTACTTTATACCTAATGCCTCGGAATAGTGCGGTTAATGTTATTCCAGTCCTATAGATTTCGTTGTTCCTTTTTTATTTATTGTTCCTTTGTCTCTTCCTATAACTCAATGTCTGTGTCCTAGTTTTTGTATAAGTTAAATAAGTTCTACTCGTTATACTTCTTGTTAAAAGAAACCTAGTAAGTATTTTTCTAGTTACAAAAGGTACTCTAGTAGATATCTTTTTGTTTCTTAGTTAGTTTAGTAACGTACTTGTATCAGTTCTAAATAATCTTCTGTAAGAGACTCAATTCTTGCAGGGGACGACCCTCGGTTAGGTCTATATACCAACGGTTAGAGAAGGTTGCTAGTAACTTTATCGCCTTATCGCGGCCGCTGTCTCCCTGCGTCTAGATAGTTATATTGAACTATTGTCGTAGAAAACAGGGTTTTTAAGGTTAATTGTTGTACCCGTTTCGTCCCGTACTATTAAACTGTTGTTTCTTGAAATAATATTCTTTAACTTAATGCCCTAGTTTTCCGTAATATAAGTATAGCTTGTTCTTTATTCTGTATTCTCCTTTCTAGTTATTTAGTTTCCCTCGAGGCTTTATAAAATCTAACTTTATTAGATCGCCTCGGTCTTATCGTAAATTTACTCGATTCTTCGTTCTATAGAATCTATTAGTAGAGTTACCCTTCTTTTTTATCTATCTTTCGAAGTTACTGTCGTCGATCTTCTTTACTCGTTGTATAAAGTTATTAAGATTATTAAACTTTTCTCTATAAACGTAGATTATTTCCTTAATATAGTCCTTAAGTTCCTCGTAAAAGGTCTTAATAAGGGGTTTCTTGTTCTATCCTATTTAATTAGTATACTGTATAAATTTAGCGGCGTACCTGCTTATCGGTTCTATCTACTTAAGGTTCCTAAGCTTTCTAATAGCGACGCGTCTAGCGTCGGTCTATCTAAAGATTTTACGAAGCTTCTTCTAAAAGAAGATAAAGCTAGCGAAGAACTTATCGGTATCCTCGTACCTGCTCTTTATCGAGGTAAACAAGAAATCGTCGAGGTAGTACTTAACCTACTTATAGGCATCTCCGTCTATATAAGAGGTAGCGAATAGAACTATAGTAGTATCGTTCGGGAACTAGTCTTTATAAGTTTTAAAGTATATAGCTAGGCGTATTAAGAATAAAGTAACTTTAGAACGTTTATTTAAGAAGCTTTTTTCTATCTTAGTATTAACGTTTAATATTTTACTCGTGCTAGCTATTTTATTGGCCAATTTATTTGTAGTGTCGCGGCTATTGGGTACCGAAGTAGTAGATATAACTAATCTACTTTTTCTGCTTTTATAGCGAGTCTATTAAAGTATAACGCTAGTCGCTAAGAGGACCGAACTAAGGCTTACTTGCCTTGTATACTTATCGACCCTAGTAATAGGTGTCTTGTATGCTAGAGACTAAAAGATAGGAGAGGCGAGATAGATTATAGAAAGTAAGAGGGGCTTAACTAAAGTAGATAGAAGGTAAAGTACGTTACCTAAATATAGTTAAGAAACTTATATTTAAATATTAAGTTAATAAACTAAAGTCTATTCTAAGGTCGGTTATTAGTCTAGCTATATAGTTTAAGGTATATAGGTATATTTCTTTGTGTTTAACGGTCCTAATAATCTCTTTGTCGTATAATTAGGATCCTATTACAATGTAGCGACGTCGCCGACGTCGCTATATTGGAGTCGTCGGGTATACTATATAATGCTCTAATAAGGCTAGCTGCGCTTAGCCTTGTACTAGCTTAATGTAGTAAGATCGTAACAATACTACTACAAAGAGTAGAAAGACGAGACTAGCTTAAGACTAGTATAATACTTAGACTTAGTATAGGTACAATACTTAGTAGCAAGGAGAAGCTATTATTATATTGTCTGTCTTATTAGCTAAAATTCTCTAGAGAGATTCTAGCTTATATATTTAAGTTTAGCGGTCTGTACAGGACTTACTAGATATCTGTTCTTTTAATAGAGGCTAGATAACCCGTAACTTACTGTATAAGACAATAATTCTGTTTATCTAAAACTATTAGTCTTTAAGTCTATTTTGTGTTGTCTTAGAATATAAGCTAGCTGTCTAAAACAAGTTGTACAATACTCTTTATCTTAAATTCGGGCTACTAGGCCCGACCCTTTAGGTAAAAGGCTTGTTCTATTTTAGACCGAGACAGCTGGTAGGACTTATCTAATACTCTAGGTCCCTAAGGGTTCCGGCTAACTAGCTAGTTGATTAATTTCTAACACACTTCCTTAATCGATTAGTTATTTTAGCCGGATTGTAAGCTAATTTAAATTTTAAACGTTAGTATTTTAGCTAAGTCGATCGGTTTTATTAAACCGTCTGCTAATTGTTTCTTTATAGAAACGTATTTAAGCTCTATTTGATCTGTCTGAACGTTTTCTCTAACATAGTAATACTGTATATCAATATGCTTAGATTTAGCTTAGAAGGTAGGGTTTTTTATAAGTTCTTTTGCTAAATTGCTGTCGGTAAGTAACAGTTTTACTGGTAAAACCGGGGTCTCCGGTCTAATTTAACCGGCTTGCCCAGGCAAATATATGCTTGTCTGGTACGTTAGAGCCCGCCAAGTCTTTTTATCCGCAGACTTTTTAAAAGTACCCGCTAAAACGGTAGTAATCGAATTTTCTTCGAAAATCCCGGACAGTTCAGTAGCAATTAATCAGATAAATAACTGTTTCTTTATAGCTTCTTTAAGGACCATATATTCGACCTTACAAGAGCTTAAGGCGACCGTTTTTTGTAGCTTCAAATTTTAGCTAAGGGCTTCATTTCTAAGTAGAAAGATATAGCCGGTAGTCGATCTCCTGGTACCGAGGTTCCCCTCCCAATCTGCGTTACAATAGCCGGTTATACCGTCTATTAAGGGAGATTTATAGTAAAGGCTAAGATTAGAAGTTTTATCTAAGTAAGCCTAAAGGCTACTTAAAACTCTCTAGTGCTCCTTGCTAGGATTCGATATGTACCGAGCTAGTAGGCTAGTTGTAAAGGCAATATCGGGTCTTATCTTTGTTATTAGATACAAAATTGACCCAATTTGTTGCTAATAATTAGAAATATCGGTACTACTAGCTTGGTTAGGATTCGGTGTCAATTTTAAGCCGACGGGTTGCGGTATTTCTCCGGGTATTTGGCCGTTTTCCTTCGAGTATTTGGTTAAAATTTTAGCTAAATAAGTCGACTGGTCTAGGCAAATAGTTTTCGCCGGGCGATCTCAGGTAATTTTAATTCCTAGAAACTTACTAACGTCTCCTAAGTTCTTAACTATAAGAGTCTTATTTAGTTCTTAGTAGATTCTAAAGATTGTTTCGGTAAAATCGGATACAGCTAATATATTGTCTATATAGACAATTAAAATTGCCTGCTTTCTAGTTCTTTGAATATAAACCGACTAATTAGATACTAGAGATTTAAAATCTATTTCCCTTAGTAATTCTTAAAGATAGGCTTCTTACTATCGGCCGGCCTGTTTTAGACCGTAAAGAGCCTTCTTTATTCAACAAACTTTATTAGTTCCGTTAGATAGGCCAGTTAGTTGCTCGACATAGACAATCTTGTCTAACTTTACATTAAAATAAGCTAATTTTACGTCCTATTGCTTTATTTCCTAGTCTTTCTCTGCTACTAAGGCTAGTATAAGCCGGTAGATAATTAGATTTACTATATTTACAAAGGTCTCTATAAAATTGAGGCCGGGTCTTTGCTGGTAGTCCTTAGCTATTCAGCAGGCTTTAAAAATCGGCTCGCTCTCCGGAGGGTACTTAATCTTTGGTACCTAGCGCCCTTTTAGCGCCTTTCTACTCGGCAGCAGCTCGGTTAATATCTAAGTTTCTTAGTTAGCTAGCTCTTTAAGCTCCGACTATATTGTATTTAGCTAAGAAGGTTAATCCTTGGATGCCCTTATTTCTTTTAAGTTATTGGGCTCTTTAGTAACTGCGACTAAGGCCTGTTCGGCGTATTATTCTAGGTTATTGTAAAACTCGTTAAACTAATTTTTGTCGGCGTTTTTGTATATAAAATCTATTTCTTGGGCGCAATCGATGTCTATTCGGCCGGGGTCTTCGGTACTTCTATAATCTAACTCGATAGAAAGGTTAGACTCGTCTAGAGCTCTAGTTTAGTATAGTTCTTGTCTAGATTCGTCCGCTAGTTGTTAAGATATAGGAGAGGTATACTGTTCCTTATATAGAGGACTTCCTCCTTTATTGGGAGGTACCTCCCTATTATCTTAAGATTTAGCGGTTAGATATAGCTTGTTTTTGAACTCGACTTCTAGTTGTTCTTTAGACTCTTTAGGAATACTCTTGGTTAATCGATTAACTGTAGATCCCCGTAGATCTCAAACAAATTTTCTTTTCTGAACGTAGACGTCTCTTCCTCAGTAAACCTTCCGGCTATTAGGGTCTAAGAGCTTATATTAGTTCGATTCGTAGCCTATTAGGATATAGATAGTTGCTCTAACGTCTAGTTTTTTTAGTTTAGGTTCTTTAAGATAAGTAACTGAGCCCCAGATTTTTATAGTACTAATATCCGGTTTTTTACCGTATTTTGCTTCGTATGGGGTAATAAACCCTAGTAATCTGGTATAAGGGATCCTGTTATAAATATAGGTAGCTGCTTTTAGCGCTTTACTCCAATATATTTTTGGTAGCTCGGCGGTATAAAGCATTGCTCGAACTTTACTAACAATTGTTCGGTTAAAGCGTTCGGCTCGTCTATTTTGCTGGAGGGTATACGGTACGAATATCGTTAAAATAGCTTCTTTTTGTTCTAGAAGCTGTTTTACCCGGCCTTCCCGGTATTCTTTTGCGTTATTTAAGTGTAGTCTTTTAAAAGGATGCTCGGACTACGTTTCTTTTTAAATAATATAGATAAATAGTGCGTTAAAAACCTAATCTTTAGACTATAGTACCTTAGTAGTTGTATACCGGGTTTTATTGTCTATAAAGCTAGTAAATAATCGATCTTTAGAAGGGGTTTGCGATACAATTAGCTCGCAAATATTTAAGTAGACTTTTTCCAAATAATTGGCCGATTCGTCTAGAGTTTCTCGGCTAACTTTAGCCGTTGCCTTTGCTTCGAAGCAAATTTAGCAATTATCTCTCAATTTGTCCGAATAATCTGTTCCTAGGGCAACCTTTTTAAGCTGTTTTAAGGCGTTTTCGCCTATATATCCTATCTGTTGATACTAAAGATCAGTTTTTAAAGAAATAGTGTAGAAAGATCGGACTGTATTAATAGTCTGAGCTTCTATTACTATTAGACCGTCAATATACCGCCCCTTGATAGTTAGTTGTCCGGCTCAATTAACTTTTGGCTTGTTTTAGCTAAGAGTTACCTTACCTCCTCTCTTTCTAAGCTTATTAAAGCTTAGGAGGTTAATTCTAAATTCCTTAACAAATAAAACTTTGTCTAGGACAATTGTTTTGTTCTTAAAGAACAGTTTTGCTTTGCCTGTCTATAAGGCTTAGATTAACTTCCCCCCTTCTCAACAAATAATTTAGTTAGTTGACCGGATATCTGTTAGAAGGTTAATATTCGAGTAAATATAGCTTATTAAGCCTGTATCGAGAATTTAAGAATTAGTAGAGTAATTAACTCTGTCTAGTAATGCTATAAAGCATCGTTCTTCTTGTAGGTTGGAACTATATATAGAAAATATTAAAAAATCGGTGTTTTTGGAGCTTTTATTAGAATTTGGCCAGAGATTTAGGTATTTTTTCCAACAAGTTGCCGGTTTATGCCCCTTTTTGTTGTAAAAGGAGCATTTTTCTTAGTTTTTACTTAGAGATTTTAATTGTTCTCCGGTCCTTTGCGTCGATTTATTGTCTATTACAGTAAAAACCTTTTCTGCTGGGGTACTACTACAGATTTAACGAGACTTGTCTATAAGTTAACTAAATAAGTCTTGTAGACTTATATCGCTAGTCGTTTGCCGGTAGCTTTAGCTAATAATAGCTACCGTATGCTTGTATTTGGGGGTTAGATTGTAGAAGACGTAGGCAGCTACTACCTTGTTGGGTAGTACTAGTCCTCGGGTTACTAAATTATCCGTTAATTGTCTAATTTTAGTAAGATAAAGCTCAAGGTTTTTTATCTTACTAAGTATAGTGCTAAAAAGCTCCTTGCAAATTAGAAACTCAAAACTAAAACCTTTCGATTCGTATAACCTTTTTAAGCTATTCTAAAGCTCTAAAGAGTTATAAATTCCCTTTATTTAAATAAGGGGACCGTCCTCTAGAGTTAGTCGAATAAGGGCTGCTACCCTTGTCGACCGTTTCTAACGGCTAGCTTCAATAATATCTCTAGCTAAATAGCCGGAAAAGGGGATTATAACATTACTATAGCCCTTTTTAGTTAAAAGGGTCTCCATTCGAATCGATTAAATGTCCCAATTAGTCGAGCCCTTAAGTTTAGGAATCTTATAGGAGGAGTCTATAGTCGAATATATAGTCGGAGATTTCCAAAAAAAAAGGAAATTCTATTCTAATAGTTAAATTAAGCTAAAAATTTAGAGTCGATTGGTAATAAGATCGTTCGGAGGTGTCAATAGATGTTATAGAGAATATATTTTCTAAAAAGGAAATTTAAAAGGAATTAATACTAATTCGGGCTTATAACTTATTAAAAAAGGTATAGAAAAGAAGAAGGATACTACTATAAAGAGTAGAAAGACGAGACTAGCTTAAGACTAGTACAATACTTAAACTTAGTATAGGTACAATACTTAGTAGCAAGAAGAAGCTGTTATTATATTGTCTGTCTTGTTAGCTAAAATTCTCTAGAGAGATTCTAGCTTATATATCTAAGTTTAGCGGTCTATATAGAACTTACTAGATATCTATTCTTTTAATAGAGGCTAGATAACCTATAACTTACCGTATAAGACAGTAATTCCGTCTATCTAAAACTATTAGTCTTTAAGTCTATTTTATATTGTCTTAGACTATAGGCCAGCTGTCTAAAATAGATTGTACAATACTTCTTTTTATCCTAAACTTAGACTACTAGGCCCGACCCTTTAGATAAAAGACTTATTCTATTCTAGACTAAGACAGCTAGTAGGACTTATTCAATACTCTGGGCCTCTAAGGGTTCCGGCTAACTAGCTAGTTAGTTAATTTCTAATACTAAATTACTAATTGCTACTATACTTTCTTTAAGATTAATGTTACAATCTTACTATATTAGACTAGTACAGGGCTAAGCGCAGCTAGCCTCATTAAAGCATTATACAGTATATCCGACGACTTCAATATAGCGACGTCGGTAACGTCGCTATATCGCAATAGGATTCCGATTACGCGACAAAGGAAGTGTTGAGACCGTCGAACGCAGAGGAACATACTTATATACCTTAAACTATATAGCTAGACTAATAATTAACTCTAAAATAAACTTTAGTCTATTAACTTAATATCTGAATACAAGTTTTTTAACTATATTTAAGTAACGTACTTTACCTTCTGTCTACTTTAGTTAAGCTTCTCTTACCCTCTATAATCTGTCTCGCCTCTCCTATCTTTTAGTCTCTAGCATACAAGATACCTACTACTAAGGTTAATAAGTATACAAGGTAAGTAAGCCTTAGTTCGGTTTTCCTAGCGACCGGCGTTATACTTTAACAGACTCGCTACGAAAGCAGAGAAAGTAGATTAATTATGTCTACTACTTCAGTACTCAACAGCCGCAACGCTGCGGACAGGCTGGCCAGCAAAATAGCCGCTACCGGTAAGATATCGAACGTTAACACTAAGATAGGTAAAAGCTTCTCTAATAAATGTTCTAAACTTACTTTATTTCTAATACGCTTGGCTGTATATTTTAGGACTTATAAGGATTAGTTCCCGAATAACAGTACTATAGTTTTGTTTGCCGTATCCTGTATAAATAGCGAGGCATACAAATAGTTTAACTTCTATCTTAAAGACTACCTCTACAAGGCGCCTAACAAACAATAAGAAGAGACTAACGAGCTCTTCTCTAGCTTTGCTGCGTTTCAGTAAAAGCTCCGATAGATGTACAGGGATACAGATTTCAGACGTACTGCTATACGTAAACTTAAGATACTCCGTTAGATAGGACCAGCTAGCCGGTACGCCGCTAAGTTTCTGTAGTATGCTAACCAAACTAGATAGGATAAAGGATCCCTAGTCGACGCCTTTTATAAAGGCTTAAAGGACTATATTAAGGAAATTATCTATATCCGTAGAGAAAAGTTTACTGAACTAGAGAGGTTTATAAAACGAGCCAAGGAAATCGATGACAGCAACTTTAAACGGCAGTTAGAAAAGAAAGGAGCTAACTTAGGTAAGTTTGCCTGGGTTCGGAGTAAGTACAATTTACAACAAGACCGGGGTAATCCAATAGAATTAGACTTTATAAAGCTCCGTAGGAAACTAAACAACTAGAAGCGAGAACATAGAATAAAGAACAAGCTATACTTGTATTGCGGTAAACCAGGGCATTAAGTTAAAGAATGCCGTTCCAAGAAACAACAGTTCAACAGTACTGGCAGAAACAGGTACAACGATCGACCTTAGAAACCCTATTTCCTACGATAATATTTCAATATAACTACCTAGACATAGGAGAACACCTACCGGGTTACTTTCAACGAAAAGCACAACAAGTAGAACTTATTTAACTTACACAAGAACTGGGATACGGACATTGAGTTATAGGAGAAAATAAAGGAACGACAAATAAAACAGGAACAACAAAACCTATAGGACTGAAACAACATTAACCGCACTATTCCGAGACAGTAGGTATAAGATACCGCTATACCACACGAAACACTATTCTAGACTGCGTGCTACGATAACGATTGTACGACCCACGAATCCGACAAATTAGGATTAGAATGGTAGCCGAAGAAACCAACATCTCTAAAACAAGGTTCGATACAAGAACTAGGCCTTATTCGAGGACAACTTAGGTCGCCTTATCTAGAAACCCAAGGGAAATTTAAGAAAGAATAGACCGTAGAGGCTAAGCAAGATAGCAGCTATGATGCGTTATAGGTAAGACAACGACTTAAAGACGAAAATATAGATTCTAATGGTACAGAATCCTTGCTTAAGAACAATATTAATTAGGAAGAACAAACCCTAATCCGTTGAGAAGGAATAATATAGAGACTTTGTTAGTTGGCCTTCTATAATAGGAAGTTGAGCGCTGATAAAGAAATTAACGATATTCTAAGATATATTTACTTACGCCTACAACGACTAGTAGACCACCTTATTAGAGGTCTAGAATTGCGTAGCCAGTACCAATATTTTCGATCAACAATGTATAATCTATAGATACAACGGGTTTTAACTAGCGATAGTTGTATAATTAAAGTAGAGATTGTAAACAACAAACTAAACGTTATAATAAGAGTAATACTAGAACACTCTATATAGGAATTCTTATAGTAAATTAACCGACAATAGGTTCCGATACCTAGATTACTCTAGAACGTATACAATTAACAGAGAAAAGACTAGACCGACTGCTTCAAGGACAGTAGTACCGGCCTGTCTAACGGTTAGACCCTCTAAAAGTCTAGCTCTATATAAGCTTGGCTTCCTACGGAACACACCTACACACTCGAGCAACAATAAATTATAGAAACATTAAAATTATAATCGATTTAGACGCAACAGGCAACTTTATCTCAATACGCTACGTTAAGGAGTGCTAGATATAAACACAAAAGAAGAAATTACCCTACATACTGTCTAAATTTTAAGGGGCAGAGGGAAGAGTTAACTATAAGACTTTGCTAATAGGTATAATAATTAAGAACTATTAAGAAGAAATTACTTATAATATCGTAAATATTAACTAGCACTACGCTATACTAGGTATACCTTAGTTGCAACAATATAATCTAAAAGTAAATTAGAGAACTAAGAAGCTTCTCTTTACTAGATATAAGTACTTTAGACAAGAGTCGTTCTACGGAACAGATACTCTATAAGCTATTTTTAGTAGTAAGGATAAGGAGCGCGATAAAGAACTTACGCGGGTTAGTACTACTATACTCCGACATTTAGATATTCTACGAGAGAAGTTTAATGCAGTATCTCGTTTATAGCTAGCTACACACAAGTATAGATAAGAGACAACTGTACGTCAACGATTCTATACAACAATAAGTACTTAGTTAATTACTAAGATACCTAAGGAATATAATTAATTCCGATACCTATTTAAAGAAGCTGAGCCAAACTTAGCTCTTCTAGAATATAAACTGTAAGATTATACAATACCTTTACAGAAGAGCAAAACGCTAACATTCGGTTTAATATACTCTCTATTAGAAGCAGAAAATTAAGAACTTCGCAATTATCTTAATAAAAACCTTAAGAAAGGATTTATCCAGAAGTTAACATTACTAGCCGGATATCCGATACTCTTTATATTAAAGAAGAATAGCAAACTACGGCTTTACGTAGATTATAAACAATTAAACAGGGTAACTGTTAAAAACCGATATTCTTTACTATATATCGACGAAATAACAGACCGATTGTATAACGCGCAATAGTTTACTAAGTTTAATCTATAAGGAGTATACAACCTAATCCGTATAAAGAAGGGCGAAGAATAGAAAACGGCCTTCTGTACTAGACACAGACTTTTTGAGTATTGCGTTATACCCTTTAAGCTAATAAACGCACTAGTATTATTTTAGAAATTAATTAATAACACACTTAGCGATTACCTGGACATATTTATAACTACTTATCTAGACGATATCCTAGTATACAGCTGTATACTAGAAGAATATAAGAAACATATTAAAAAGGTATTAGAAAGATTAGCGCGTACCGATTTACAAATCGATATCGAGAAAATCTAGTTTTATTAACAATCCGTCGAATTTCTTAGATTTATAATTACCGAGCACAGTCTTTAAATAGAAGATTTAAAGATCTAATTTGTTCTAACTTAACCTATACTAAAGAATATAAAACAACTACAATAGTTTCTTAGTTTTGCTAATTACTATAGGCGGTAGATATCTAACTTTAGCCGAATTACAGCACCGCTGTCTTAACAGACAAAACAATCGATAGGATTCTTTTAGACGTAAAAAGAACAATCAGTATTTAAAGAGCTTAAGAAAGCTTTTAAAATCGAACCTGTACTAGCAATATTCGACCCCAACCTGCCGATTATTATAGAAATAGATGCGTTAGACTATACAATTGGAGCATACATAAGTTAAAATAATAAGGAAGGAAAGCTTAGACCAGTAGCTTTCTACTCAAAAAAAATATTACTTATAGAATAGAACTACGATATTTACAATAAAGAGCTTTTAGCTATTATAGCAGCATTCGAAATATAGCGAGCTTACCTAAAAGGAGCAAACTATATAATTATAGTATATATAGACTATAAAAACCTAACTTATTTTACGACAACAAAGAAACTTAACTGCAGACAAGTTAAATAGTTAGAAACTATAGCTCTATACGACTTTATTATTACCTACAAGAAAGATTCCAAGAACGATAGAGCCGACGTACTGAGCTAACGTTTAGACTACCTTAATAATAAGGAACACGTCGAGCATACAATGTTTCGAGAATAAAATAATGAGATTAAATACAATTAATTAGCTATAACAACTAAGTTTGTTATTAAACTAGACAGCCGAATCCCAGACATCCTAAACGACCCTAAAACCTACCAAGAAAACGAGAAACGACACCTAAAATTAACTAAGAACAATAAGAGATATTACAAATTCTAAGGCAAAATCTATATTCCGAGGAATCTAATTCAAAACATTATCAGTAACTTCTACGATAACCCAACTAAAGGACACAAAGGCATCGATAATACTATAGAAAAGATTACAAGAACCTATTATATCCCGAGAATTCGACACTACGTCGAGAATTATATTCGAGAATACGATATATGCGCAAGAACTAAGTACCCAAGGTATTTATTATACGGTAAACTATAACTACTAGAGATACCTAAGAGACTATAGTATACGGTCTTACTAGACTTTATAACCAAACTACCAATATCTAAGGATCTACTTATAAGAGTAGCCTACGACGCTATTCTCATTATATGCGACAAACTAACAAAATACGCATACTTCGTACCTTACAAGGAAGCTAGCAACTTAGAACAACTAGCGTATACCTTCCTACGGATTATCTTAGCTAACTATAATTAACTACAAAGAATCGTCTCAGACAGAGACCAGAAATTTGTCTTACGATTCTAGACATCTCTAATGCAACAACTAGAGACTAAACAAAAAATGTTAACATCGTTCTACCCGCAAACAGACAGACAAACAGAACAAATAAATTAAACGCTAGAGCAGTATCTCTGGGCGTACATCAACTACTAGTAGAACGACTAGGTATAGTTGCTACTAGTAGCGTAAGTAGCGCACAACGATACAAAAAACGATACAACTAAGATAACTCCGTTCTATGCTTTATATAGCTATTACCCTCTTTAGAGAAGACAACTGCACAATACTACCGAAAACGAGATAGCTATACGAATAGCTACAAGCATAAAAACCCTGTACCAGCAGTTAAAGTCTGACAGCGAGTTTATTAACAAACGAACAAGACAATAGTATAACAAATTAAAAACTATCCTAAATGCAAGCATAAAAGAAGGAGGAAGAGCTTACTTACTTATAAGAAACTTAAAAACCAACAGACCAAGCAAAAAACTTAAGTACACTAAAACAGAACCGTTTAAAATCTTACAGTAATTAGGACCCGTAATATTTAAACTCAAACTCCTAAAGACAATAAAAATATATCCTGTATTCTACGTAGCGCTGTTAAAACTAGCCTACTTTCGAGAGGTAGAACGATCTAACTCAGAAATCCTCTCTGAAAACCAAGAACCCGAGTATAAGGTTAAAATAATTCGAGCTTATAGACAATACCGAGGCAAACAACAATATCTTATAAAGTAAAAAGGATATTCCGAACACAAAAATTAATGGAAACCGGAACGAAACCTAATTAACTATAAAGACACTATTTAACGATATTAGAACTAGAGTGTTAGTCGGTTATAGCAGTATTAACACTCTAATTTACTATCTAGTGTATCTTACCGGCATCTAGGTTATTTATAAACAAACCAGCCTACTATATTAGTAGCCTACTACCTAACTCTAAAAACAAATCGTTACAAAAATCTACACTTAAGCTACTTAGCACCTCTACAATATTACTACTGGACATAGCCGCCAGCTATTCTTCTTCAAACAATATATTATTCTAATTTATTTTGTTCTGCGCCTAGATACGCAACCTTTCGAGCTCCTTCTTTAAGTCTATAACCACCGCTTTAATAACTTTAGGCTACCTTTTCGCTATACAAACGACTTCCTTCTCTTTAGCTAAACGCTTACGTTGCCTCTAAAGAGCATCCGACACCTGCAAGTACTGAGAACAAATACTCTAAGCTAAAAATAAGTTAAATCGATACAGACAACAAACGTAAGATAGAAACTAACTATTCTTTAACGACGGATAAACGTTATACGACTTTTTATCGCGAGTATATACAAAATACGATACCTTTCTAGACTTTAGAATATACTTCTTACTTAGATAAGAGCAATAGAAACACAAAAGCATCTTTCGACTATAGACTTCAGTAAGAACGGTATTAATCTCGAGCGCTTTATTAGTGTTAAGGACTTTCTTAACTTTAAGTATAATAACTTATAGAACTAGATCTACTATAGAGAAACAACGAGATTTTAATGTCTTTAGGACTGTTAAGAACAACTAGCCTTAAAGAGGGGACCTTGTATTACGATCTTACTATATTAGACTAGTACAGGGCTGAGCGCAGCCAGCCTTATTAGAGTATTATATAGTATACCTAATAACTTCGATATAGCGACGTTAGTAACGTCGCTATATCGCAATAGAATTCTAACTATACGATAAAGAAAGTATTAAGACCGTTAGACGCAGAGGAATATATCTATATACCTTAAACTATATAGCTAAACTAATAGCTAACCCTAGAATAGACTTTAGTCTATTAACTTGATATTTAAATATAAGTTTCTTAACTATATTTAAGTAACATACTTTATCTTTTATCTACTTTAGTTAAGCCTCTCTTATTCTCTATAATCTATCTCGCCTCTCCTGTCTTTTAGTCTCTAGTATACAAGACACCTACTACTAAGGTTAACAAGCATACAAGGCAAGTAAGCCTTAGTTCGGTTCTCCCAGCGACCGGCGTTATAATTAAAGTACCTGGTTTCTATCGCTTTATTAACCTAATACTAGCGGTAGTAGCCTTCTAAATACTTTATAAGAGCAATATAGTAAGGTTATACGTTATAGAAGAATACTAGTTAAAAAAAGACTAGATTAAAAGTAAGTTAGTAAATACGTAGAGCCGTATTAATATTACTTTTAATGTTTAGAGTAGTAATAAAGAGCATATTACTTTACTGAAGGTAATTAACTACTTTATTAATAATAAGCGGCGTCTCTAACATTAAATACTTAGTATTAAAGAACTTAAGAAGACGTATAACTACGTTATTATTAGCTAGAAGCTTATAAAGGTTATTAAGAGCTATAATATTAATAAGCGGCTTAGCTACTTTACGTCTAATAATAGCTTTAAAAATTATAGCGCGGTAGACTTAGTATTATAGAAGTTAGTACTACGCTTATCGGCTAAATAACGTAAGTAGCAATATATCTGCTATATTGCCTATATACTTAATTTTATTATTAATGCCTTTTTATATAGTAAAGATATAGAGTCTTAGATAAAGCTCCTTAATATCGCTCTGTTAGAAGATAGCGGCGGGCTAAATAAGAGTAAAGTACTTAAACTTATATAAAGTTGTAGCCTAGTAGGTTAGATTTATTAAATATACTATTAGCTGCGTAGTTTTAATATTAAATAAGCTATATTTACTAAGATTAAGAATAGTTATAAGAGTAGAGAGATAAGAGAGTTGCTAAATAAGTTAAAAGTTTATACTATTTTACCTAAGAATTATCTAATTAGAAATAGATATATAAGCTAAGATAATATACTACTATTATTCTAGATCCTAGTTAATAATGCTACTTAGTAGAATTTAACTTTTATAATAATTAAACGCTTTTTAAAGCTTGAAAGCTAACTAGTATAGTTCCTAGTATAGTAGAAACTACTTTAAAAGAGCTGGACCTCTTTAACGCTAATAGTAATAGAAAGATTCTATATAACGTTATAAAGAATATTTCTACTAAATAAGACTAGTAACAATTAAATAAGATATATAAGATTTTAAAGCCTTTTTATATCTTTATACTATACTTTAAAAGTAGACAACTAAGTCTATCTAAAATCGTAGGCTACCTTTAGTTTATATGCTAGCGACTATAGTCCTATAGCGACTACTATAGGTAATAAATAAATGTCTTAGATTATAACACTATTTATACTATAGTAATAGAGATAGTATATTAAAGAGCTTAGAATAAGTATAATAAATACTTTAATTATGTTAACGAGTCTTTAGCCTACTATATAGCTATTATTATAGATTCTAAGTAGAAGTTAGCTTAGTTTAAAAAGAAGTAGAGAAAGGATAAGAATAACTATAGCGATAAGATATTAATTATATAGGTAGATAGAGTCTATAGCAACGTTAAGGCTCTTTAAAAGAAAGAATACTATAATTATTCTATTAATCTCTATACTTACAACCTCTTCTAAGAGATATAAGAGTAGCTAGGGCTAATAGATAATAGTAGTAATAACTTAGTGTTAAGCTTCTTATTAGCGCTATAATTAATAGAGAAGAAGGTAAATAACCTAGTTAGAGAGAATAAGATATTAATAAAGAGCTTTACTTTTAAATATATAAATATTAACTATAGCTATTTTTAATAATATAACGTTAATAACGCTTATTAAAAGTACTTTTATAACGCTAATCGCTGGAAGAACCGAACTAAGGCTTACTTACCTTATATACTTATCGACCTTAGTAGTAGGTATCTTGTATACTAAAGACTAAAAGATAGGAGAGACGAAACAGATTATAGAGAATAAGAGGGGCTTAACTAAAGTAGATAGAAAGTAAAGTATGTTACCTAAATATAGTTAAAAAACTTATATTTAGATATTAAGTTAATAAACTAAAGTTTATTCTAAGATTAGCTATTAGTCTAGCTATATAGTTTAAGGTATAAAAGTATATTTCTTTATGTTCGACGGTTTCGATACTTTCTTTGTTATATAGTCGAAATTCTATTGCGATATAGCGACGTTACCGACGTCGCTATATCGAGGTTGTCGGGTATACTATATAATGCTCTAATAAGGCTAGCTGCGCTTAGCCTTATACTAGCCTAATATAGTAAGATCGTAACACAAGGTTTCCTCTTTAAGGCTAGTCGTTCTTAACGGCCCTAGAGATATTAAAACCTCGTTGTTCCTCTATAATAGATCTAGTTTTATAAGTCGTTATATCTAAAGTTAAGAAAGTTTCTAACGCTAATAAAGTACTTAAGATTAATACTATTCTCGCTAAAGTCTATAGTTAAGAGATACCTTTATATTCTTGCTGCGCTTATCTAAGTAAGAAGTATATTTTAAAGTTTAGAAATATATTGTATTTTATATATACTTATAATAAGAAGTTATATAACGTTTACCTGTCGTTAGAGGATAGTTAGTTTCTATCTTACGTCTATTTTTAGTATAAGTCTAACTTATTTTAGCTTAGAGTATCTGTTCTTAGTATTTATAGATATTAGATGCCCTCTAGGAGCAACGTAAGCGTTTAGCGGAAGAGAAGGAAGTCGTTTGTACGGCAAAAAGGTAGCGCAAAGTTATTAAAGCGGCGGTTATAGATTTAAAGAAGAAGCTTAAAAGGTTACGTATCTAGATATAGAACAAAATAAATTATAATAACACATTGTTTAAAGAAAAATGGCTGGCGGCTATATTTAGTAGTAATATTGTAGATATACCGAGTAGCTTAAGTATAGATTTTTGTAATAATTTATTTCTAAAGTTAGGTAGTAGGCTACTAATATAGTAGGCTGGTTCGTTTATAGATAACCTAAGTACTAGTAAAGTATACTAAATAGTAGATTAGAGTATTAGTACTACTACGACTAATTAATATTCTAGTTCTAATATCGTTAAATAGTATCTTTATAGTTAGTTAGATTTTATTCTAGTTTCTATTAATTTTTGTGTTTAAAATATTCTTTCTACTTTATAAGATACTGTCGTTTGCCTTGGTATTGTCTATAAGCTTAAATTATTTTAACCTTATACTTAGGTTCTTAATTGTTAAAAAGGATTTCTAGGTTAAGTCGTTCTACTTCTTAGAAGTAGGCTAGTTTTAATAGCGCTACGTAGAATATAGAATATATTCTTATTGTTTTTAGAAGTTTAAGTTTAAATATTATGGGTCTTAATTGCTGTAGAATTTTAAATAGTTCTGTCTTAGTATAGTTAAGTTTTTTACTTAGTCTGATAGTTTTTAAGTTTCTTATAAGCAAGTAAGCTCTTTTCCTCTCTTTTATACCTGTATTTAGGGTCGTTCTTAACTTATTATACTATTTTTTCGTTCGTTTTATAATAAACTCGCTGTTAGCCTTTAACTGCTGGTATAGGTATTTTATGTTTATAGCTATTCGTGTAGCTAATTTGTTCTCTGTAGTATTTTATAGTTTTCTTCCTTAAAGAGGGTAATAGCTATATAAGGCGTAGAACGGAGTTATCTTAGTTATATTGTTCTTTGTATCGTTGTACGCTGCTTGCGCTACTAGTAGTAACTATACTTAGTCGTTCTGCTGATAGTTAATGTATGCCCGGAGATACTGTTCTAGTGTTTAATTTGTCTGTTCTGTTTGTCCGTCGGTTTGTAGATAGAAGAACGTTAATATTTTTTGTTTTGTTTCTAGCTGTTGTATTAGGGATATTTAGAATTGTAAGATAAATTTCTGATCTCTATCTAAGACAATTCTTTGCGGTTGACTATAGTTTGCTAAGATAATCTAAAGGAAGGTATATACTAACTGTTCTAAGTTACTAGCTTCTTTGTAAGGTACGAAGTACGCGTACTTTGTTAGTTTGTCGTATATAACCAGAATAGCGTCGTAAGCTACTTCTATAAGCAAATCCTTAGAGATTAGTAACTTAGTAATAAAGTTTAGTAAGACTGTATACTATAGTTTCTTGGGTATCTTAAGTAGTTATAGTTTACTGTATAGTAAATACCTCGGGTACTTAGTTCTTAATTCTCGACGTAGTGTTAGATCCTTAGAATATAGTAGATTCTTATAATCTTTTCTATAGTATTATCGATACTTTTATATTCTTTAGTTAGGTTATCGTAAAAGTTACTAATAATGTTTTAGATTAGATTCCTTGGAACGTAGATTTTGTCTTAGAATTTATAATATTTCTTATTGTTCTTAGTTAATCTTAGATATCGTTTCTCGTTTTCTTAATAGGTTTTAGAGTTGTTCAGGATATCTAGAATTCGGCTGTCTAGTTTAATAACAAACTCGATTATTATAGCTAATTGATTGTATCTAATCTCGTTATTATATTCTTAGAATATTGTATACTCGATATATTCCTTATTATTAAGATAATTGGATTATTAACTTAGAGCGTTAGCTCTGTCGTTCTTAGAACCCTTCTTATAGATAATAATAAAGTTGTATAGAGCTATAGTCTCTAACTATCTAACTTATCTACAGTTAAGTTTCTTTATTATCGTAAAATAAGTTAGATTCTTATAGTCTATATATACTATAATCGTATAGTTAGCTCCTTCTAAGTAAGCTCGCTATATTTTGAATACTGCTATAATAGCTAAAAGCTCTTTATTATAAATATCGTAGTTCTATTCTATAAGTAATATTTTTCTTAAGTAGAAAGCTACTGGTCTAAGCTTTCCTTCCTTATTATTTTAACTTATATATACTTCAATTATATAGTCTAACGCGTCTATTTCTATAATAATTGGTAGATTAGAGTCGAATATTACTAGTACAGGCTCGATCTTAAAAGCTTCCTTAAGATCTTTAAATACTAATTGTTCTTTCTACGTCTAGAAAAATCCTATCGATTGTTTTATCTGTTAAGACAGCGGTACTATAATTCGGCTAAAATTAGATATCTATCGCCTATAGTAGTTAACAAAACTAAGAAACTGTTGTAATTGTTTTATATTCTTTAGTATAGGCTAGATTAAGACAGATTAAATCTTTAAATCTTTTATTTAAAGACTATACTTAGTAATTATAAATCTAAGAAATTCAACGGATTATTGGTAGAACTAGGTTTTCTTAATATTAATTTGTAAATCGGTACGCGCCAATCTTTCTAATACCTTCTTAATATATTCTTTATATTCTTCTAGTATACGGCTATATACTAAGGTATTGTCTAAATAAGCAGTTATAAATATATCTAGATAATTACTAAGTGTGTTGTTAATTAGTTTCTAAAATAATACTAATACGTTTATTAGCTTAAAGAGTATAACGTAATACTCAAAAAGTCTGTATCTAGTATAGAAGGCTGTTTTCTATTCTTTACCTTCCTTTATATAGATTAAGTTATAGGCCCCTTGTAGGTTAAACTTAGTAAACTATTATATGTTATACAATCGATCTATTATTTCGTTAATATATAGTAAAGGGTATCGGTTTTTAATAGTTACCCTGTTTAATTGTCTATAATCTATATAGAGTCGTAGTTTACTATTCTTCTTTAGTACGAAGAGTATCAGGTATTCGGCTAGTAATGTTAATTTCTAGATAAATTCTTTCTTAAGATTTTTGTTAAGATAGTCGTAAAGTACTTAATTTTCTGCTTCTAATAGAGAGTATATTAGACCGAATATTAGCGTTTTACCTTCTTATAAAGGTATTGTGTAATTCTACAGTTTATGTTCTAGGAGAGCTAAGTTTAGCTTAGCTTCTTTAAACAGGTATTAGAATTAATTGTATTTCTTAAGTATTTTAGTAATTAACTAAGTACTTGTCGTTGTATAGAATCGTTAACGTACAGTCGTCTCTTATTTATACTTGCGTGTAGCTAGCTACAAACGAGATACTACGTTAAACTTCTTTCGTAGGATATCTAAATGTCGGAGTATAGTAGTACTAACCCGCATAAGTTTTTTATCGTACTTCTTATCCTTATTACTAAAAATAGCTTATAAGGTATTTATTCTGTAGAACGACTCTTGTTTAAAGTACTTATACCTAGTAAAGAGGAGTTTCTTAGTTCTCTAATCTACTTTTAAATTATATTGTTGCAACTAAAGTATATTTAGTACAGCGTAGTGCTAGTTAATATCTACGATATTATAAGTAATTTCTTTCTAATAGTTCTTAATTATTATATCTATTAATAAAGTCTTGTAGTCGACTCTTTCCTCTACTCCTTAGAATTTAAACAGTACGTAGAGTAATTTCTTCTTTTATATTTATATTTAATACTCCTTAACGTAGCGTATTAAGATAAAGTTGCCTGTTACGCCTAAATTAATTATAATTTTAATGTTTCTGCGGTTTATTGTTACTTAAGTGTATAAGTATGTTCTATAAGTAGCTGAGCTCGCGTAGAGCTAGACTCTTAAAGGGTCTAACTGTTAAACGGGCCGGTACTACTGCCCTTGAAGCAGTCGGTCTAGTCTTTTCTCTGTTAATTGTATACGTTCTAGAGTATTTTAGGTACTAGAACCTATTGTCGGTTAATTTACTATAAGAATTTCTATATAAAGTGTCTTAGTACTACTCTTATTATAACGTTTAGTTTATTATTTACGATCTCTGCTTTAATTATATAACTATTACTAGTTAAAACTTATTGTATTTATAGGTTGTATATTGTTAGTCGAAGATATTAGTACTAACTATACAATTCTAGACTCCTAATAAGGTAGTCTACTAGTTATCGTAGACGTAAGTAAATGTATCTCAGAATATTGTTAATTTCTTTATTAGTGCTTAACTTTCTCTTGTAGAAGGCTAACTAATAAAGTCTCTATATTATTCTTTCCCAACGAATTAGAGTTTACTCTTTCTAGTTAGTATCGTTCTCGAGAGAGAATTCTGTACTATTAGAATCTATATTTTTGTCTTTAAGTTGTTTTCTTACCTATAACGTATTGTAGCCGCTATCTTGCTTAGCTTCTACGGTCTGTTCTTTCTTAGATTCCCCTTAGGTTTCTAGGTAAGGTAACCTAAGTTGTCCTCGAGTAAGGCCTAATTCTTGTGTCGAACCTTGTTTTAGAGATATCGGTTTCTTTAGCTACTATCCTAACTCTAGTTTGTTAAACAAGTTTAGTTTATTGTACTTCTAATTAAAAGTAACTTAGTAACTGTCCTTCTGTATCTAGATAGTTATATTGAAATATTGTTGTAGAGAACAAGTTTTTAAAGATCAATTATTGCGCCCGTTTCTGTCGGTACTATTGAACTGTTGTTTTTTAGAACAGCATTCTTTAACTTAATGCCCTAGTTTTCTACAATATAAGTATAGCTTGTTCTTTATTCTGTATTCTTATTTCTAGTTATTTAGTTTTCCTCGAGGCTTTATAAAATCTAACTCTATTGGATCGCCTCGGTCTTGTCGTAAGTTTGCTCGATTTTTTGTTTTATAGAACCTATTAGTAGAGTTACCTTTCTTTTTTATCTATCTTTTAAAGTTACTGTTGTCAATCTTCTTTACTCGTTATATAAAGTTATCGAGATTATTAAACTTTTCTCTATAAATATAGATTATTTCCTTAATATAATTCTTAAGTCCTTTATAAAAGGTCTTAATAAGGAGTTTCTCGTTCTATCCTATTTAATTAGCATACTATATAAATTCGGCGGTATACCTGCTTACTGGTCCTATTTGCTTAAGGTTTCTAAGCTTTCTAGTAGCGACGCGTCTAGCGTCGGTCTGTCTAAAAATCTTGCGGAGCTTTTTCTAAAAGAAGGTAAAGCTAGCAAAGAACTTATCGGTATTCTTGCGCCTACTCTTTATTAAAGTAAATAAAAAATCGTCGAGATAGTACTTAACCTACTTGTAGGCATCTCTATCTATATAAAAGGTAGTAAATAGAACTATAGTAGTGTCGTTTAAGAACTAGTCTTTATAAGTTTTAAAGTATATAGCTAGGCATATTAAGAATAAAGTAACTTTAGAACGTTTATTTAAGAAGCTTTTTTCTATCTTAGTATTAACGTTTGATATCTTACTCGTACTAGCTATTCTATTGGTTAACCTATCCGTAGCGTTGCGGCTATTGGGTACTAAAGTAGTAAATATAATTAATCTACTTTCTCTACTTTCGTAGCGAGTCTATTAAAGTATAACGCTAGTCGCTGAGAGAACCGAACTAAGACTTACTTGCCTTGTATACTTATTAACCTTGATAGTAGGTATCTTGTGTGCTAGAGACTAAAAGGTAGGAGAGGCGAAATAGATTATAGAGAGTAAGAGGGGCTTGACTAAAGTAGATAGAAGGTAAAGTACGTTACTTAAATATAGTTAAGAAACTTATATTTAAATATTAAGTTAATAGACTAAAGTCTATTCTAAGGTCGGTTATTAGTCTAGCTATATAGTTTAAGGTACAAAGGTATGTCTCTCTATATCCGATGGTCTCAACACTTTCTTTGTCGCGTGGTCGGAATCCTATTGCGATATAGCAACGTTGCCGACGTCGCTATATTGGGGTCGTCGGGTATGCTGTATAATGCTCTAATGAGGCTGGCTGCGCTCAGCCTTGTACTAGCCTAATGTAGTAAGATCGTAACAACTTTACTACTAACTCTAAGAACTATATAATATAGAGTCTAAATCTAGCTATCTTTAAGATATAGAAAGAGTTCTAGCCTAATCTTACCTAATTTATTTATAATATAGTAGCTATACTAGTAACGTTAATAGAAGTTAAGTGTCTATTTAGTAGCTATAGCCTTATCTTATTAAAATTATAAAACTTACTAAAAGTAGAGGCTTTAGAAGCTATAGAGTGCCTATATATATAGAAGAAATAAGAGAGTAACAAAAGGCAACTAGCAGCTAAAATCTATATAGATTAATTAAAACAATACTACTAGCAGTAAGCTAATATAAGAAAGAATAGGGAACAGGAGACGATAGCGGCGACGGTAGCGGTAAGGTAAGATTATAACAAAATTTGCTACTTTTACCTTTCTAATTAATCCTGAATTAGCTTAATTAACTTCAATTTAGCATCTCTAAGCTAATTTAGGTGAGCATGCCTCAATCTAAGCTGCTAATTAATCAAGCTATCTGATCTTTGGCTTAGATTGGCGGGAGCCCTGTCTAAAGCAGACCGCTTGGTCTGATGAATACCAGAATCGTACAACGGGCATATCAGACAGAGCTTCCAAACGGGAGCTGCCCACGCAATGATCACCATGACACGCAGCATGGCAGTTCATGGATCCAAGAAATTATACAATCTAGACCGAAAAAAATTGCCGTTTTTGGGACGGATACTGTAACGGCGTGGTTGGATTTCCCACATAAGCCGATAGACGACTTAACATGCTGTTCGTGAGCAGGGATTCGCTTGATGCCCCGATCAACCCGATGGAAAGGAAAAGGGGAGTTCTGGCTTTGAGGCTGGACTGTTGCACCAGTTTCATTGGAGTGACAAAAATGCTTCATCACGGGAAAGGCTGTAGCGATCTACTACTGCTATTGAAGTGGATTTGATGTGCGAGAGGTGTGTGTTTATCGCGGTGAGTGGAGGGTAAAAGCGTGGCAAAAGAATGGAAGAATTTTGGCGCGACGTCATGCCTGACCCAATCGGGAACTTTTGGGTTCCTTCCACCCTTACTATTATTTCATACTCACAAACTGATGCCCTTTCCAACACACTTCCTCCTCATCATCCTGCTCCTCATGAACCACACTGAAATCGGCTGTAAGACATGGACTCATGATGAAGATGGGCCTGCACCTATGTCTGCTCAAATCTCATCGCAATCTGCTTGCCCATGTCATACCCTCAGCCAAGCTTCCACATCTGGTTCAGCTCACACCTTGAGCATCAAGTCCGTTCGTGCCATCCAACAGCTTTGCGAAGGTGCGATAAGGTGGCGATGGTTCTGGTAGCATGAGGGAGAGGAGCTTGCCTGTCTGCTGCGGTAAACTGTGGCCTGACTGACCAGCGGTCCTCAACCACCTCGTCTCGGTCGGTCTCACATCTTTGCCACGTTGCTCCACCTAGTTCCTGTGTCTCACAGATGATCAATCCACAAAGCGGCTGGTGTAAAGTCAGCGATGTGGGCATGCCCATTGAGCAAAGGCGGCTCAATAAGCCCCAGCGGCCAGGTGTCCTTTGTATCTACGTCGAACAATGTGTCTGCACCAACATTGGAGCATCCTGGACAGCCTGCAACGACAGAAGCCCTACTACAGGCATCAATCAACCATTTCGAATCATGTTTAAGTATTCAATGGCCAACATTACGGCCCCCCCTTCGCACAGACCTTATCACTCTGTAAGCTAACGGTCGCGTCTGCTGCCCTCTTACGGAATCTGTAGGGGCGCCAGCTTCGAACATTCATTCGCGTCTATCGAAGAAGCCTCGACATCATTGTGGCCCACTTTAAGTCATCAGTGTTTGAGTGTCTTCACTAGTCTCGTATTGACCAGGCGCTAGTGGTACTGAACCACCCCATCTGCATGACCTTGTTTGAACTAACAAGTTCCACTGCTTACCCGGCAGCTTGTTCTTGAAACGCGAGTGGCTCGTCGCCACTGGCGCCCATTGAGTAGGGCCCCTAGACGCATCACATTCGACACATTTGTCTGCCTGCCAGGCCGATAATCCACCTGCTAACTGTAACAAAAGCGCGCGTTTCGCGGCGCACGCATGCTCGACAAATACATTGACGTATGCTACCATGGAATCCATTCCCAGCATCATGCTGTAGGTGGTCTAATTATAGACGGAGCTGGCAGGTGACTGGCAGAAGCACGTCAGTCACATCAGCGCCAACTGGCAGAAGCTGTCGATATGGACCGAGCATGCCCTTAGCTCATAATCGTAGACAATACACGCTCGTCTTTGGTGCCTATACTACGTGTTCAGTTGGACCATGTGGCTGATGTCGTTGACACGTTATCCGTAGATTTTGATTATAAAGAGCCAGAGGAAGCAATCACGCGGCAGCGATCAGGAAAACCTTTCTCAAAGCAGTCGATCTTCCTGGACGGTTAACACCATGGCTTCCTCATCAACTAATCCCCTCCCTGAAAGAGGGCATCGCGATTACCACAGCTTTGTTTCACACTTCTTCAATATACTCAACCCTCTCAGCCAGCATGGCGGCTGGCCTATCAACAAGAAACTCGAGTCTACTCAAAAAGAGTTCTACAATATTCTCATTCGGTGGCAAGAGAGCGATGAAGGTAAGGAGATGATGGCCGCGCTACAGACGCAACACAAGGCCTTGAAAGAAGTGCGCCACATCGTATGTATGGGTTTAGGCACGCTCGAGGGTTTGAAGGAGGATACCCTTTACTTTCGCGCTGTTCTGACCCAGCTCGCATTGTTTATGGATCTCGCCATAGCTGTCAGAAAGTCTCGCCACGCCATCCCTCTGCTCAACCATCCAAACCTTGAGCTATATGCGCAGGACCCCAATTTCGTGAGGCCAGACATGGAGCTTCTACGGCAGCTGCACATTGTCGTGTCCGACAACCACGTTGAGTTTGAACATAAGATTGACGAGCACGCCTTCTTCTACGCCCCCATGTTGCAGGCCGGGGTCGAAGTTGATGGGATCTTCGGCGACGAAGAGAGCACCCCACCCAAGAAAGGCCCGCCGATATTACTGACTGATCATCATGCAGTGCGGGAGGGTGATTTTGATGGAGATTCTGATGAGGAGTACGCGCTTGACGTGAGGGATCACGTTCTGGAGGAGTACAAGCAGCTACACCTACCCTCTTGGGAGAAGCTACTTACCGGCAAGGGCAAGGACAAGGATATACAGATGACCGCTATTCTGTACATACGCATCTGGATTCGGAAAGACCTGTACACTAAGCCATCCAGATGAACCTCGATTGATTTGGGAGTGGTGGACTCCTCCAGCTTTTAATATGAATGCTTCCACTACAGCGGCAAGACCTGAAGACTGAAATACAGCAATCTGTGGCTCGCTTCGACATGTATTGGGTGCGTGCCGAGATGAGACTGGAAGCGGAAGGCACGACTGACGGACTCACACAACACTTTATTCAACGACGAGGCCATCCCCGCTAATGTAGATCTATCCAACATGCTTCCGAAAGATGGTCTTTTCCGATGTTACCGCTCCATGTGGTGTGATCATTCCTCGGCCTCATCTGCGGCAATGACTTCATCAACCTCGTCCAAGTTGCTCTCCTTGGGTACGCGCTTCTTCTCGCCCTTGACGGATGTGCTAGGACCACTGCTCTTGGCCGTGGCGCCTTCGTCTTCTTCTTCCACATCGTCGTCTTCATCACCCTCAGCTTCCTCTTCGTCATCTTCAGCATCGCCGGCGGGCTCTTCGACTTCATCGTCGGCGACCTCCTCTGGACCAGCTGGCTCAGTCTTGCGTTTCTTGGTCTTTGGCTCAGCTGGCGGGTAAACGTTAGCGCAAGAGCTCTCATTGAGATCGAAGTGCTGAAGTGGTGGCATGCAGAGCGGTGAGAAGGCAAAGCAACTCACGCCCGGCTTCGCCTTTCTCAGCAGCGTCTTCAGGGTCTTCTTCTTCGTCCTCCTCTTCTTCCTCTTCGGATGCGGCGCCTTCAGCGCCTCCGCCACCCTCTACTTCGGAGTCCTCGTACCTACACATCGATCTGATCAGCTTCGTGGTCCAACAAGTAAGGCGGTAGCGTGCGCGTCGGTGCAAGGGCAGGGAGACAGCTTCGCAACAAGTGATTGATTGTGCAAGCCCCTTCCATGTACAACACTTACTCCTCTTCCTCATCAGACTCGTCCGAGGGCAGCGCCTGAAGCTCCTCCTCTTGCTCATCGGCGGTTCTCTTGCGTCCGCGAGTAGACATGACGGGTGCTTGTGGGTGAGGAGCAGGAAGCTTGTGTGGTAAGGGGAAGCTCAGAGGAGACAGGGCAGACACCGAGATTCAGTGGGCTGAGCAAGGAGACAACCGTGGAAGGGGAAGAGGAAGAGAAGCAGTAGGAGGAGAGGTGAAGAGGTGAGGTGAGAAGGGGAGGGCAGATTTGGCCCGCAACTGTTGGAGGGGCTGCACACGGCTGCCCTCTTTTCCTTCCCCCATCCATTCTGCGACCCAGGCAAGGGACGTCCCCTTCTCGGAGTTGATCCCGCCACATGACGTCGCCCTGACCATGCTCCAGCTCGACCAGCCGCAACAATAACGCTCACGTTTCCAAAAAAACATCGAGTTGACTTTGTACAAAGGTGGAGGTAAGATGTGAGTAAATGATCGGATGAAGATCAGATGTGCAGAGAAAGACCAACACCGCTTGAACGCGATTATTGGCATGAATTTGATGGCATCACGTGCTCTCCACACGCCCTCCGCGCTAGTCTTCCATGACTCGCGTAGACTCCGATTCCAGCAGTCCATCACACATCTTTATCACGGTGGCAGTGATGAAACGGTCTGCCTTGGGACCAACTTGCACTTCAGGTACGCTGTCTTCGGTCGTGAGCAGCTCTGAAGCTTAGACACCTTTCGCCCATCTATGTCTAGGGATACTATCGGAAGATGGCTTCAGAACGCGATAAATCCAGACAACAATCAATCATTCATCACGGCCTCAACCGGCGGCGAGCCGAATCACGGTCATAATAGTTTCAACAAAACTGTCATAGGGGTGCGGTATACGCAAGTGCTAATTTTACATTATCATGCTATTATTGTCACCCTGATCTGTATCCTCACCTTGAAGCATTGGGCTTCCAAGCTTGTCCGCTCGCAAAAGAGGAGATCAGGCGCAAAAACACAGAAGGCCTTTCGCTCAGCTGCCTTGCAACATGATGATCTGGAAGAGAATGAGCGCACTCTGATCAAACCGTCTTCGGACGAAGTGGAATCTTCAAGCAGTAGCACCCTCACGGCCTCTACGACCTCCTCAAGCAATGGCAAGCCTCCTGCAAATGAGCGAAGCCCGCTTCTCGATCGACCTCAGAAAGATTCCACACGGTCGCAACATTCAGTCTTGCTGAGTCTCCGAACAATGACGATGTATCAACCTTCTCCCCTTCCAGTCTTCAACAAACAATTGCCAGAAAACGGGACGACTCTCTTCGTCTTGTTTCTTCTCGGCATCAACCTATTCTTCCTGTTTTTCAGATGTCCCCTCGAACTCTCGTCAATATTTGTTATAGCAGACCGAGCGTCTGTGCTCTTCGTCGCAAACCTACCGTACCTTTATATTCTGTCAGCGAAGAACCAACCTTTGCAACTGCTTACTGGACGATCGTATGAGTCTTTGAATATCTTCCACCGGTGAGTTTTGCTCCTGATTTTAGCCGGTCTTGGTGGCCGACCCCGGTCACCGACGTAGCTGCTGCGTATGGAAACAAGCTAACAAATCTGCGCAGGCGACTTGGTGAATGGCTCTGTCTTCTTGCGCTCATCCACACTGCCGGCATGACCACCGTATGGTACACCCTTCTCCGTCCAGCCGGCTGGACTTTGGCATACTTCCTCAGCCGCAAGATCATCCTTCTCGGTCTCATCGCCATTATCTGCTATGAGCTGCTCTACCTCACCAGTCTCAGCTGCGTCCGCCAACGCTTTTATGAGTTTTTCTTGGCATCCCACATTGTTCTCCAATCTGCAGCGCTCGGACTCGTATACTTTCACCACCCTAGAGCTCGAACCTACGTCGGCGTCGCACTTGCCATCTTCCTCGTCGACCGCCTCCTCTTCCGCATCACCCTCAAGTCCCGCACCTACAGAGTCACCTTCGACGTCGTAGACACCCCACAGCGCTGGCTGCGCATCCGCGCATCCATTCCCTTCACCAACGCACTGATCCAACCCCACAACTTCACGCGCGGCTGGATTCCCACGCAACACGCTTTCATCTCCATCCCCGCGCTCCGAGGCTCCCACGCACTGCAAGCGCACCCCTTCACCATCGCATCACCCGCGCCCTGCACGTCCTCAAAAGACGAGCCACGCCACCTCGACCTCCTCGTCCGCGCCCACGACGGCTTCACCCGTGACATCTTCCAGTACGCAGCCACGCACACAGCCGGCACCGTCCGTCTTGACGGCCCATACGGCTCTGAGCACGCGGTGGATATGATGAGTACCAAGCACACCGCTGTCGTTGTTGCGGCAGGCACGGGCGTCGCAGTTGCAATACCACTGATTCACGAGCTCACACTGCGGCGGCGCGGGCGTGACGTAGAGGGTGCCACATCGTTAGCGAGGCAGCAGAATATCGTGCTCATCCTTATCGTGCGCTCGATGGCGCTGCTGCAGACGCTGCGAGTGGAGTATCTCGACGAGCTTCAAAAGTGGGGCGTGACGCTTCAGACGCCGCTGCCGACGGAGCTGGGCGGCAAGCCGGATGTGAGGGGGTTGCTCGAGGATGCCGTAAGTGCGGGGAGTGATGCGGTGGCGGATGTGGGTGTCGTGTGCTCGGCGCCGGATGCACTGAATAGGACTGTGAGGAATTGGTGTGCGGGAAGGGTATGGGAGGGGCGGGATGTGGAGGTTTCTGTGGAGAAGTTTGGGTGGTGAGTGCTGTTGGCATGATCCAGACGCGGTTTGAGCGAACGAGTATTGTATAGACTTGGTCGAATGTGCGTCATTCATGAGTAACGAAGCATGAGAATATTTGCTTTATACGTCTCTGAGTGCAGAGTTCTCAGACTTTCTCTCGTTCAGTCAGTGACATTATGACTGGATAGAGAGCTGTAGCAGTTCTCCTCTGACTAATTCACGGAGTCAATGGACAGGAGCATTTATAGCATCCGGAGCATTGAGACCAGATGAGTACTGAAGTGTGACCAAGGCATGAAGAGCCATGATTTATATCAGCAGATGACAGCGACGCTTTTGCCTCACTTGGATGCCCGTTCCACTCCGGACTCCCGCTCTTGCCATCGCTATCATCATATATACACGCGTCAAAACCTTGTTTCCCCTTCAGCACGCACTCACCGTCCCGACCTCTTCCTCGTCTGCTCTCTCCGTTTTTTCGCCGTCGCTGCACACTCGTTAGCTCACATCTCTTCCTGCACTTCACACAAAAAAAGGACATACCTTCATCATAGACCAAGAATTCATGTAATGCACTCCCCCCTGGCACCATTGGCAGCACCGGCACCTTCTGATCCGTCACCACCTCCAACAGCGCCGGACCGTCTCCACTTGCAAACATTAACCACTCCAGCTTCTGCTGTAGCTCCTCCGGCTTGAACACGCGGTCCGCTTGCACGCCCATCGACTCGGCGAGCTTCACGAAGTCGGGGTTCTTCTGGTGCGTGTGTGCGAATCGATCTTCATAGAACAAGGTCTGCCACTGTGTGACCATGCCTTGCTCTTCGTTGTTCAGCACGATGATCTTGACCCCGATGTTGAACTCGGCAGCCGTAGAAAGTTCCGTCTGCGTCATGCAGAAGGAGGCGTCGCCGTCGATGTCAAGGACAAGGCAGTCCGGGCGCGCGACCTTGGCGCCGATAGACGCTGGGAGGCCGTAGCCCATTGTGCCGAGGCCGCCGGAGGTGATCATGGTGCGTGGATGCCGCCAGCGGAAGTGCTGGGCTGCCCACATCTGGTGCTGGCCGACGCCTGTTGCGACCAGGGTCTTCTCTTTTTGGTGTGCGGTCAGTTCGGAGATGGTGTGCATGACAGTCTGTGGCTTGATGAGGCCATTCGCTGTCTCCTTCTCGTACGCCCACGGGAAGCGGGCTTTCCAGTCGTCGATCTGAGCGAACCATTCGGGGCGTTCTGGGACGGTGTTTACGTGGGGTAGCAGGAGGGAGAGGTTGGTCACAACATCTCCTTCGACAGCCTCGGTCGCCTGTACGACTTTGTTGATATTTTTGGGCATGATCTCGAAGTGAATGATGCCACCTCGGCCTTCTGCGGCGGCGGCACGCGCCTGAGGAGCAAAGGCCGTGACTTTGCCGGTGATGCGGTCGTCAAAGCGCGCGCCTAAAGCGATGACGAGGTCGGCTTCTTGGATCGCCATGTTAGCGAACGCGGAGCCGTGCATGCCCAGCATGTGTAACGCCTTCGGGTCCAGCTCGTCAAAGCCGCCGAGCCCTTGGAGGGTGGTGGTCACGGGGATGTTGGCTTTATCGGACAGTTCTTTCAGCAATTGTGGGCCAGCTGGCGAGGAGAGGACGCCTTGGCCGGCGTAGACGACGGGCTTCTTGGCGATGTTGATGAGATTCGCTGAGCGCGCAATGGCGCCTTCCAGCTGTTTTCGAGACAATTCTCTGGCGGCCATTGTCGCGGCACTGGGGTGTACAGGGAGAGTGCTGGAAATGGGGATGGGCCGCTGCAGGATACCGCCTGTTACATCTTTGGGCAGATCAACGAGGACAGGCCCAGGCCGGCCGGAAGTCGCGATCTCGAAAGCCTCGTTGATGCGTCGTGGTAGCTCTGCAACGTTCTTGACCATGACGTTCCATTTCGTACATGCTCTCGAGATGCCAACGATGTCTGCTTCTTGGAAGGCGTCTGAGCCAATGGCGATCGTCGGGACCTGCCCGCAAAAGACAACAAGAGGCGTGCCGTCCATGAGCGCGTCTTGGATGGGCGTTATGACGTTCGTCGCGCCAGGACCAGATGTCACCAATACAACGCCAGGCTTTCCAGACGCGCGTGCGTACCCCTCGGCCATGTGCCCAGCACCTTGCTCATGCCGCGGTAGGATGAAATCGAAATGTTTCGAGTTGTAGATGGCGTCGAAGACGGGCAGGATTGCTCCACCGGGGTATCCGAACACCTTTTTCACGTTCTGGCGGAGCATCATCTCGTGGAATATCTCGCCGCCTTTCATGCCGACAAAGGAGTGGTCCATCTCTTGGGGTCGGTACGGTTGTAAAGGTTGGACATTGTTCCATCGTGCACGTTCCTGGTTGAAAGCCGGTGAAGGGGCAGGTCGTGGTTGGGATTGCGGTGCGGTGGCTGCTGCTGTGGACTGTTCTCGTTTTGCTACGTCTGTTTCTTTGGTCTGTTGTGCTGTGGTGGCTCGATGTGCGGAGAGGGCTGGGCGTGTGGAGGAGGTAGAAAATTGGCGTGTCTTGCTCAGGGCGCGTAGAGCACTCCTGGGTTGGCGTACGGGGTTCATGATGACGACGGGTGTGCAGCCGAGCGCACAGTCGAAGGCTGGAGGAGGATCAGAGTGAAGGGGAGGGCCGTGGGGCTTGTGAGTCAAAGTGAGGAGCATCTGAACTTTGCCATTCGGCGACGGTAAAAATCGTCCAAGCTTCTCCGCATTTCCTTGGCCGATCTCGGCTGCACGTTTCAATGGCTCCAACCTTGTAGGGCTGCATAATTTATACTTCCTTCTCGGCAGGTCCTGTTTCGATCCTCCTTTCTTCGATTATTCAATGAAGGTATTCTTTGATCGACAGAAAGAGTTCACCGACGGTTGGATGGTATGATGACAAACCTTACAAGCCATATCTACTCACAACTTCCGGCTTTAGAAGTTTTCACTCAGCCTTTTACTCCGAAAGCAACGCCCCAACGATACGTACACCATTCATCCAGCACGGAGACCTTCGTGACATAGGCTGTGGTAGACTGCGTGGGTTGATCCCGCCCGCGCGTGGCGACCAAACAAATAAGTAGGTGCTCACAATCTATTTCGCTACGCACGATGATGATTTCTTATAAACGATAACTTCTGATTTCATGATTATCAAAAAGTTCAAGCTCAACAATCTGAGCGTGCATGTTCTTGCGTTCTATCATACCATTCAAAGGCTGCAGTCCGCTAACGCCGTCGTCAGGACATTCATATAGCTGATGGACATTCATCAGTTTCTCTAGGGCCAACTGAGGTCCCCTGTCGTTCTAACATCCTTTTCCACCGAACGCCCTTTCATAGCCAGACGCGTCATCATCAGGACTTTGATACGACAGGCGTCAACTTTTCGCCCTGCCTCCCGTTCTGCTCGTCTGTGTATTTAGGCCGTGCGCTGAGCGTGTCGATGATGTCCTTCTGTTTCAGCCAGAACTCATCCAACGGTCGGCGGTTCTTCCAGTCCGTCTCCGTCTCTTCCACTCGCTTCATTGGGCTGAACTCCACCTTCGACCGCTTAATGCCAATCACGACACACGACAGCTCATCAGCAAGGATCTCGTCGCCACTCTTTCCGGCAAACTTCTCCAAATGCTGCAGACTCATGACGCCGAACCTCACCGCACGCACACGATCCATGGGGCTGGGCGTGCCACCTTGCTGAACATGTCCAGGCACGGCAAAACGAGCCTCAAAGCGTCCCCTGGCTTCCTCATGGATCACGTTGGCAATCATCTCGGTTGTGTATGTCTTGCTTGCCTTCTCATTTCTAAGTATGAGCTTGCCTGCACGTGTCTGGCCAGCATCTTTTGCGAACTGTTCGCTCAAATGCTTAATGTCTTGCTGAATCATCCGCAACGAGATGCCTTCTTCTGGCGTATACACCGCCACCGCACCGACTGAAAGGCCAGCTAGGGTTGCAACGTACCCCGTTGCACCGCCTTGGGTTTCCACGACGAATACGCGTCTTCTGGATGCCGAAGCCGATTGCTTGAGCTTATCGCAGTAGTCAATGAGCTCGTTCAGACAAGTGTCGGAGCCGATGCTGTACTCGGTGCCCGGGACGTTGTTCGAGATGGTGGCGGGCAGTGTGACCATGGGTATGCGAAGGCTTGGATATTTTTCTCTCGCTTGTCGCAACTCGCTGAGCGCAGTAAACGCTTCAAAGCCACCGATAAGAAACAGTCCTTGAATGTCATACTTCTCGAAGCACTGGGCTGTAGTCGGCATGTCTTCTGATGGCAACCCACGATTCGTTCCAATTTCAGAGCCGCCTCGTGACGCCCAAGACTCAGCATCAAGCCACTTCACTTCGCGCACACTACCTAGAGGCTTGTCTGCGTGATGTCGACAGAGACCTGGAAAGCCGTTGTGCAGGGCAATGGGTGTGTGGCCTCGTGCAAGGCAGTAAGCCACAGCTGCTCGGGTCGCTGCGTTCATGCCTCCTGCAGGTGCACCCACATGGATGATGCCGATACGCATGCGCTTCTCTTGTGATAGGACAAGCTCTGGCTGGTGAGACGACGTGGTCATCAAGAAGCCTTTATAATATTCTGCAAATTCGTTGCCTCTCAGCTCCATTGCCTTCTTGAAATCGCGGTTCTCGATTGCTGCTGAGAGTTGCTTAGTCTGATCCACCGTTTCCACCAACGGCTTGCGAACGATTTTGTTCTCCACCATGCATATCACAGGACTTGGAGTTTCGGGGGTGGCGGTAAGGACAGCGTCAACAGCATCAACCCCTTGCAATGTTGAGAGCATTCGATCGTAAGCACAGGCAGAGCCTCCACGTTGGACGTGCCCCAGTGTTGTGATGCGTGTGTCGAGCTTCAGACGACCGGAGAGGACGTTCTTGACATCGTCTGGGCTGATCTTGTTGAGATGGTCGTCATGCGCTCCTTCGGCTACAATGACGATCGATTTGCGCTTGCCTAGGCTACGATGAGCAGAGATAATCGAGCACATCTCGTCTTGCCAATTCGCTTTCGCGGGCTCCTCCGGAACGAACACGAAGTCTGCGCCGGTGCTGACGCCGGCCATGAGGGCCAGCCACCCACAGTGCCGGCCCATGACTTCGATGACGAAGGCTCGTTGATGGGAGAACGCCGTAGCTTCGATTTTGTCGACGTTCTCGCAGATACGACTCAAACTTGAGTAGCAGCCGATAGTCGCGTCAGTGCCGGTAAGATCATTGTCGATACTGCCGACCAGACCGACAATGTTCAAGTGCTTGTAGGGCGCCACTTGATCATGACTGAAAGTGCCGGTCTTCACTAATTCCTCGACAAGCCCTGTCCACTCAGCTCTGAAGATGTCAGCACCAGTCAGGCTGCCATCTCCACCACAGACAACAAGTGCATTGATGCCTCTTCGTATGAGATTGGCTGCGGCTTGCAATCGACCAGGTCGCTCAGTGAACTCTTTGCACCTCGCCGTTCCGATGAGCGTGCCACCTTCAGATAGCCAGCCTCGGACGTCTTCCCAGACCATGTGTCTTATCATGTCACCACCTTTGACGAGGCCATCGTAGCCTTCGAAGACCGCGAAAGCTTCACATCCTCGTGCTATTGCCATGCGAACGACGGCTCTGACAGCGCCGTTCATGCCTGGAGCATCACCACCAGAGGTCATAACGGCGATATTTCGCTTTTCAGCCGCCATACCGCCGGCGTCACTGGCTTGCATGTTGGTTGAAGGCTGTTCTGTGCAAGGGTCTGGGCTGTTACTTTCCGATTTCCCTTTGATTCCCAGTTGCTATCATGACCCAAACTTTAGTCTTGCGCTAACTTTCATCGATCACATAAATTATAATTCAGTTAGTGAAATTGTCAGCCAAACGACGTCTGAGCGTACGGAAAGTGATGGCGGGCGCACGATTCGGTCAGAAACGTTCGTTAGTTGGGGCAAGGATTGGGAGGCAAAAGGCATGGCATGTTTGTCCTAGTCCACCTCTTCGAACCTCTCCTTTTCCCGCAGAATCACAGGTAAGAGCAGTCTTGATTGTAGCTAAGGAGAGATGGTGCTAGAGTACAACTGATAAGGCATTTATGCCTGAATTCTAAGGCAAGAAAGCAAAACCCTGCCGACCACCCGCCCTGTCGATTCAGAGCTTCTTTGCTTGGCCAAATTCATGTTGGAGCAGGCAAGACGAGCCGGCTCATGTATAGACACAGATCATATTGGTAGATGCAAGTCGCTTGCGAGACAGCGTGCACGTTTGGCAACATCATCCAAGATATTGAACTGCCTATTCGGGATATATCTCTATGCTGATGTCCGTCGTAAATGAGAAACGCGTTTCCAAGAGATTGCTCATAGACGCGAGTGTCAACCTCTTCTGTCGTAGCCATGCAGCTTCTTCGATGCCTATTCGCAGCAGTGCTGCCCTTCTTCGTGCTTGCTGCCAAGAGCAAGCCCTCGACCGATACTTTCACCCGTTTCCACTCAAAAGCCCAGTCTTCCTCTCGTCCTGCCAGCCTCGACGAATCCTCCTTCTCCAAGCTCACCGGCAGCCCAAGAAATCACACCGCCGCGGTGCTACTTACGGCTCTCGAGACACGTTTCGGCTGTTCGTTATGTCGCGATTTCCAGCCGGAATGGGAACTACTGGCCAAGTCATGGATGAAGGGTGACAAGGATGGCAAGAGTCGGGTCGTATATGGGACGCTGGATTTTGTTGATGGGAAGAATGTGTTCCAAAGCATGGGCCTTCAGACTGCACCAGTGCTGCTTCTATACCCTCCGACTGTTGGCCCGGAGGCCAAGGTAGACGGAGCGCCATATCGAATGGATTTCTCCAATGGCCCTCAACGCGCCGAGAACGTACACGCGTGGATCTCACGACATCTACCCACATATTCAGGACCCCGTCCGGGAGTGAACAGGCCATTCAATTGGGTACGGTTCATTGGCTTCACGACCACCGCCTTGGGGGTTGTCACAGCTACATATACGCTCTGGGGATACATCTCCCCCATTCTCAATAACAGGAATCTGTGGGCTGCCTTGAGCATCATCGCAATCCTGCTCTTTACATCAGGCCACATGTTCAATCACATTCGTGGCGCTCCGTATATTGCTTCGGACGGTAAGGGCGGGATTCAATACTTCGCGCCAGGCTTTCAGAGCCAATTCGGCCTGGAGAGTCAACTGGTCGCCGCTATCTGTGAGTTACCCCAAATGGCTGACTTGAGACTCGCTGACGTCCTTCAGACGGCGTTCTCGCCTTCACAACGGTGTTCCTCGGTTTGCGGGCTCCGCGTATTGTCGATGAGAAGCAGCAACAGGTTGCCGTGATCATCTTGACGGCAGTCATGCTAGGTACATACAGCTTCATGCTGAGCGTTTTCAGGGTGAAGAACGGTGGCTATCCCTTTTGGCTTCCGCCATTCGTAGCTTAAAAGCTTGACGGATCGAGTCAAAAAGCAACGCAAACCTACAACTCTTGTTGCATTTGTTGCCGCAGCTGACATTTTCAGCAACGTGTTAGATATGATCGAATCAAAAGCGCTGTCAGAGCAGTTCAAGAGAGCTTGCTGCCAATCATGGCTCTATCTCATCGTAGATGCTCGATGACCTCGTCAAGCAGTGCCACAGTCTCATCTGGACTGGCGATCCAAGCCGTTGTACAAGCGAGACGCGCCTTGAAATCGTTGGCCCCTGCACTCAGGAACTGATCACCAACGTGCAGGGTTCGTGAACCGGGAATGTGATCCGACATGAGAACATTGCGACCGGCCGATCCGTCTCTGTTGGCAAAGTAATGTTGCACACCAGCAACGCCATAGCTCTTGTCCCCAATGTCGACAAAGACATCGTTGCCTCCGTTAAAAGCGCAGAAGGGCAGTTTTCTGCCCGCTTCTGAAAGCTCCAGGATCTTCTGCGTGACCAAGACAGTCTCTTCTAGCTGCTCACGCGCAAAACGTCCAGACTTCGGCACTATACCAACGGCTCTCTCTTTACGAATCAGGAGCGCATTGAGGTTCATGCTCTGTATGCACTCCTTGAGCGCGCCTTCTGCGACATCCAAAAGCGCTGCGATATTCTCGTCTGACCATGTCTTCATTTCTTCGAGAGCCCATCGATCGCGTGGTACCCATCTTAGCTTGCCGTCCGCTTCTGGGGTGTACTCGTAGAGATAGCTGGCTTCGCCGCCCATCACGACTAAATTCTGTCTTTGCGCTTCGGTAAGTTTGCTAGAGTGATCCACTGCGTCTAACAATCCGAAAAGCCTCTCGTAGTACCTCCTCGCCTCTGTATAACCAGCCGCTGTCACTATGCCGACACGAATGTTCCTTGACATCACATCGAGGAGACGCTTGATCACAAAATTTTTCGGTTGGAGGCTCTGTCCGTCATCGTACAGCGTCACATCACCGTCGAATGTCATAAGCTCAATGGAGGAGTTACGCGTCAGTGATAATACCTGAGCGGTGTTCAAAATCAGTCTGACGTCGTTGAAGGAAGGTGCCACAAAACGGCGCCGCGAGATTGATCGTTTCGCATCCTGGATCACAAACGCATCGTGCAAAGCAAGGGGGGTGAAGAAGGTGCCTATGCTTGGGACCAGGTGCTTCAGTTTGGACTGATGAGGTATGTTGGCTCTCTGATATTCGACTGTACCATGGTCAAAGGAGGCTCTTTCGGAGGCCAACTGGACAAAACGCACGGTGATCTTTAAGCAAGGCTTCTACATCTCGTAGTATCTCTGCGTAGCGGCTGTGAGCCACCTCAACGGTTCTCGTGTCCGCGCCATGGGCAGACTTGGTGACTGAAGGATCGGTGTTCAGTACGAAAGGAACTGCTAAGAGACCCTTGCACAGTCGTCAGTCACTGCAAAAATCCATGCTCGACGATACTATTGTGCACGTCAGGAGAAGTTGCCGGCCATTTCGAGGCACCGGGCGATCGTCGATACAGCTTGTATATCGAACGAGCTGCCTGCGATCACCCATGTTTCACGCTACGCCATCAGTTTGGTGTTGAAATTGCCGTTGCATGGACTTGCGTTCCCCGCTGTGGTTGTTCGAGACGTTGTCGGAGTGCTAGACATATCGCAACTGGCAACCTCTCCTGACATGCACAATATATCAGCGCTTCGAGTCTTCTAGTTCGCTTCCTTGTATTCCACCATCCCCTGGAAGTTTTGGAGAACTTGCCTTGATCCATTCGATCTTTTGACGCATTAGCAGACAGGTCGATCTTGAACGATTAGTGTCGGTGCTTACAAATTGATCCCTGCGATGTGTCTTCAGTGCATATTCAACACGATATCTTGTCGTCATTCTCGCTGCCAGTATCTGTCCATATTAGCGATAGAAACTAAAGACCACATGGATGCCGCCGTCAAAGTGGTGTCCTCACATTTCAGGCAAACATGCACTTCCCCTCCACCACGTGAGAACGCGTGCGCGCGTCTCATTCTTCACCTTACGCGAAGAGCAATGTGAACTCCGAGATTAGAAGGGGAATCTCGTCCACAAGACCGCGATGGCCGCGGCAACCTCGAACACATCGCTAGGTGTGACGCTGAGGCCACCACCGCTTCCAGAAGATCCAGCCAACGCTCTTCCTCAACTCGTGCATAGGATAGCTACTGAACGGGATGGCTTGAAAAATGTCACAGAGGCGAAGCTACGACAAAAAATAGCCGACGAGGCGGCTGGCATTGGCCAAGAGCTCGCTGATCAAGATGAAGGTGACAATCAACCCAAAGACGTTTTGGCTCAGCAGAAAGAGCTTTGGGCCGCAAAGAACGAGCTCGTGCAGTTTCTTGATCAGGCTCGTAATCCAATAGCCATGGCACTCGACACAACTTCTTTTCAACTACGAGAACACGCGCCACAGTCAGCCGAGCAAACGCTGTCTCCTTACATAAAACAGAACTTCAAGCAGGGTGCTTTGGGCCTGGACAAGCTTGAACCCCGAGCGAGGCCTAAAACAGAGCTAGATACTGATGAGATCACGGCCACCGGCTGGAGTTTAGAGAGCCTCAATCGCAGTGCTGACGTCCTGCTTCAGTCTGCCCAGAAACTGAACCAAGAGGTGGAGAAGGAAACGAGGTATTGGCAGGCCGTCAGTGACGTCAAGAAGAAAGGTTGGAGCATCTCTCGTATTCCACGACAGCGTAATACCGTCGGTGTTAAGTTTGGCTTTTCTGAAGGTAAGACCTCCGCTCAGTGGCCGTTGCCTATGCTGACGAGAGAGATGAAGCTGGACCATTGTTCCAGGCTCAGGGTCTGGCTGCACTTCGAGCGAACGAGGTAGGCGACATCGTGCTTGATCGTGGGCTTGTGCGTGAGCATAAAGCGATTCGTGTCCGAGTAGAGGAAAATGGCCGAGTTGTAGGCCAATCACGCGACGTTCTGAATGCGGACGCTACATCCGACATTGAGGGTCACATACACAAAGCGAGGGACTCGCTTTTTGAAGACGAATTGTTCCACGAGATGATATGTGAAGCGCGCACACTGCTTGCTTACAACGTCAAGCTAGTGCAGGATGCCATTCGCTTACCGCTGCCTACACCAGTTGGCTCGCCTGACCGCTATCTTGCAATATCCCTAGAAGAGCGGCCGAACCATATGTCATCCGAAGCTGTAGTTGATGCAGATCAACAAGCTTCAGCGACGGCGCTCGCATGTCGCGTTCTGCTCACCCACTTATACCGTGAGCGTTTCAGGCGACGCTCCCGCCCTCCTGCGCCTCTCTCAGCTGAGAAAACAACGGAAGCTGGATCTCACGTTTTGAAAACACTTCTGAACTTCACACATCATCGGGCTTCTATTGACTCCCTGGATTCCTTTTTCAGCTCACTTTCACCATCAATCACCTCAGCAGGCGCAAAGCTCACTTGTGAGACAGTTCAGGGCAGTACAGTGCCTGCGACCAACGGGAAAACGCCAATGGAGTGTCTTGTTGAATCGATGACTGGGCCGCACAAGACAGTCCAAGCTCTAACACTGACCTTTGACTCTCAAAAGTTCGAGCCGAAGCCAACTACCATTGCAGTTGAGATTAAGACCGCCTTGTCAGAGCCGACTTTTGGTAGTTCGCTCCGCATTCTCTCTGCGCCAACCTCACAGATCAAAAATGAAGGGACTTCAGCCGGTCCACCAGCGCAGATGCCAGATCTTGAGTCCCTCTTCAGGTATCTCAAACATAAAATTTGCCTTGCTCTAGTAAAGTACATTGTGCAGCAGCAGCCGTCATGGCGACAAACCGAACCCACGGCGACCGACCTAGTCAAGACTTCTGTGGACGAACAAGGCGGCAGTGGCGAGACTTTGAAAGCACGAGTGCGTCTAGGTATGCAACATAACCGTCTGGTGCTTGTTGGTGGGCAGCAGAGCGGTGTCAAGAAGGTTTTGAGCGTCTGGCCCAGCGCAGCAGGTCAACAGACAATATTCGAATCCATCGAAGATCTCTGAACATAATGCGCTCGAAGGATATCTAAACAGCAGAAGACACTGACGCTGTGGTTGCCTTCAAACAACAGGAAGATCGTTCTCATCGTTACTGAATAGCGCCGAATTTTCCTCATCAGCAACCCATCGCTTGGCCTTCAAAGGCTTCAGCTTCCGACTTGGAGTCCTTGCGGTATCCTGATTCCTCAACTTCCTCACCTCGTTCTCTAAACTTCTTACGCGCTCACTGAGACCCTCTTTCTCTTGCTCAAGGGCCTCGAACTTCTGTTGCCAAGTGTCTTCATAGATCTGGATTCCGCCACCTTCGTCGTCGTCCTCGGCTTCTGTAGCGCCCCTTAGCAGGTCGACCTTGTTGTCGAACAACTTCTCATTCGCTTCACGCTCTTCTTCACGTGCATCAGCAAAGCGAGCACGTTCCATTGCAAGCTGTTGGTCGAAGGCATCCATGCATTCAACCCGCACGTTCGCCTCGGCCTCTTCTATTGCTTGCTCGGTCTTCGAGGATGCCAGCGCCCACGACTCCTCAGCTGCTACACGGCGGTGTGTCTCTTCGGCAAGCTGCACACGGAGGATTTCGAGCTCTGATTGGAGTGTCATGACTTCCTCAACCGTGTTGTTGGTAAGTGTTGGGCTCGTGCGTCCAGTCGATGAAGCTGAAGAGCCCATAACCGGCGATGTCATTTCGTGTCGCGAGAGCGAAGGATAGATGATTGACTGAGTGACTGAAGGTATGCGAGGAACCGTCACCTCCCTGGCCAGTGCGGAGTATCTTAAAATTTGACTGGTAGCGTTGAAGTCGCCTCTGGGATCTGCCGTCACGATCATTGTAGCCTTCTGCTGCGTGCGGCCCCCAGTGGCGCCCCCTCGTTGTGTGAAGATGTTTGAAAAGAGCAGCTCGGTCAGCTTGCATTGTCTGAAGGGCACGAGGTGGGGATCACTAGTTGCGCTGAGATGTGCGTTGTCTGATTGCATCTGCATGCATTGCCCAAGATACATGAGTGACTCGTTAATCTTACCAGCTTCAGCAAGAGTGGACCCGGCCGTCTTCGCTGCGCGAGCACGTTCTGAGCCTGCAAGGTCGACAATGGTCATCGTCGCACTGCTCCAAGGTGCCGGCACGTCCCGTGGCTTCTTCTTGACTTCGACACAGAAAAAGCCGTGGCTTCTTGAGCTGACCGCGTTGCTGCCTGTGCCTGCAACACGACGTTCTGTCAAGCCTGTTTCAAGAACCAACAACGCCTCTTCCAGACTTCCGCACACCACCTTGCGTAGTCCAGCGACGACTTTTCGATCCGGCGAATACTCCGTACACTTGAACAAAAGAGGTCTTCTTCGTACATCTTTGGCTGGAGTCTTGGAATTCATATTGGCCCCAGTAAGGAGGTCGAATATTCGATCGTTATAGACCTCGTACATCGAGACGACGATTGCGTAGTCGCACGATTTGTCGGATGCCACGCGCAGGCCGCCGATTTCGGGCTGTCTTGGCAGCGCGGAAGCTCGTGGTGCGTTGCGCTTTGAGGGTGTCGGCATTGGGTACTGGTTCACTGCTGTATCCTTCACAGGAGAATGCAAGGCCTTAGCGACGCTTCTTTTAAGGCTTGCAAAGCTCGTTGGATGTCTCATGTTATCTTCATCTTGATCTTCAGAGGGGTCTCTAGGGTACTCGCCAGGTATTGGACCTGGGCGATGTTCTTCTTGTTGATGCTTACTCTTGAAGGAGGTGTAAATCTTGGAGAGCTTGGAACGGGGGATGGAGGACTGCCCCTTTGAGGGATACTTCTGAAGCTTGTTAGGAGACTTCTTGGGACTCACCGGCATGGGAGTTTGTGCGCGCGAGTTGAAGCGGCTCTCGTTATCGCCGTACATTGAATCGAGAAAGGAGGAGGCGGTAAGGACTTGAGCCTCTGATCGGTCGGCGAGATACAACTCAGGTAAAGTCATGTGCGTAGAGGCAAGGTTGGAACCAATGCTTTTGAAAAGGACATCAAGGGTGAGCTGTGTGAGACCGCGCTGGGCTTTCGATCCGAGGATGGTGTGGCTCTGTGGAATCGTCAGAACACTGCCTTCGGAAAGGTTGTATAATGATCATGCGCACCTTGCCAGAGCCTGTGACACCCAGCGTCGCCAAGAGACCGTCTCTACCGTTCTTCAGGCCTGGCGCGAGAACGCCTTCAAGCTGTGACAGCAGCGAGACGTTGTTGAAGATGTCGAGCTGAGAGGCATCTTCGCCAAACACTCTCGTAAAGCCGAACTTTTCGACGGCTCGCTTGCGCCCGTCTGACGTCGGAGGCTTGACTGTGATATGGGTATGACATCCATCTGATCCTTCGTCAAGATCGACAAAGGACTCATTCGCTTGCGCGTGTGGCGGCCGCAGGCGTAGGTAGACATCAAATAACGATGTGGGCGAGCTTCTGGTAGCATCCATTTCTCTGGGTCGATTTGGGTTTACAAACTGATCAGAGAACATCGAGACCGGATATTACATGGTAACAGTGGCAGGAGTGTAAACATTTGGTTGGTAGGGCAACGGCCTGCTGGTGCGATGATGACTTGGGGCTTGGGTCCAATAAATTGGGGGCTTTAACACCCCGATTATGGGGGTTCAGCCGCCCTTTCATCCAGGAGATGTCCGCCCGGAGATCGCCCTGTCTCTTCTTGATCGCAAAATCGCGCTGTATCCGAACATCCAGTGCCAGCTATTCTGTTCCTAAGCCGCGCCCCGTAAGGCTGTAGGACTGAGCTCGGTGAGGCCGCGCCGAAATCTACTTCGTGAACAGCAACTACATCGCACCTCTACATCCTCTTTCGTTACCGCTCTCCCAATCTCAGCGCGCGTGTCGCCCCTCGCATCCGCGGCGCCCTCGTTGATAGCTCAATAGACCACAGCGCTCTCGACAGCAAGTCCAATGGGCTTGTTGCCGCGGGCTAGATGACATTCCCCACCCACACCAAAGACCAGAACTCAGGCCTTCCGGCCTCAGATCGCCCTTCCTCACAATCTTCCAATCGACCCTCCTCTACCTCCTGGTCTTCCCTCTCGCACACCGCATCCGCGACGTCGTCATCGCGTCGAGGACCGGCAACTATCAATACGTCCATCTCTTCCTCATCCATCCGGCCCAGCAGTTCTTCGCAAAGTCCGCGCAATCCCTGGTCACCGTCCAATCTTGCTACATCCTCAACAGCCTTTGGTCGGAACCTGCCACGTAGCACGTCAATCTCCACCTCCACATCGCCTTTCTCTCCGCCTTCACAACCCACCAACCTATCATCGTCGCGGACGCGCACCAGTACCTTGAACAGCAATTCAGGCCAAGGCGCATCACAAGCTTCGAGTATTACAGGATCTGGTGCATCTACGGCGCGAGGGCTCTCAAGAGGCTCGCCGTCAATCTCACACGGTTCGCCGCCGGTCTCCTCTGCGAGCGAAAGTGGTCAAACTGGATCGGTTTCGAGTATTGTCATTGCACAGATTACTGTACTCCTTAGTTCGCTTAAAGAAAGCGATCGAAATAAGTGGCAGTCTCAAGTCGACCAACTCAAAAAGGTGCGTGATCAGGCGTTGCTGTGACAATATCACCTACATCAACTGAGACCGTCACTGACACTTAGTTGGGTCCCTAGTTAGTTGATTCGTACGGTATGGACGTGTTTCCAAAGTATTTCAGGCAACTTGTCCGTCAGAATGCGGCCCAGATCTGGCACAACGGCCGCAAAGACCCCAACGGAAATTACCCGCTTCTTGTCAGCGAAGTCCAAAATGTGTCAACAGATCCACAAAAGGCTTTAAAAATCGTGGATGCAATAGAGACTGGGGATAAAGATGGAGAGATCTTCAAGGACTTCGACATGTCGACGTTCATGGATCACTTCCAGCTGAAGACTTTGGGCAAATTCGCGCTTGCGTCGGCTTTCAAGAAGTCGTCGAAGCCGGACCAAAGAGCGAAAGCTGATGGCATCTTGAAAAACAACATTCAGCCATTCCTCAGTCTGGTCGTGGACAACCGATCGGCCGACAGCTCCGACGAGCCGTCACCCGCAGTCCTTGCTAGCATCATCAACCACATTGCGCAATATCCGCCACGAGATTGGACTGCAGACAACACGACACAGTTGCGGATGGCAGTGAAGCAGCGATACCGAAGCATGAACATGGTAGTGCCCGTTGATATTCATGCAGCGCTGCTGTTGTTCGACTTGCTTGAGCAGTCAAATTCTCTTGTGAAGACCGTACAGCGACAGGGTTCTCGAGCGACAGAGAAGCTTGATCGTTGCAAGGCTGTGCTTGACGGTGTCGAAGTTCAAGATATTGGGTATCAACAAGTTGCAAATGTCTTGCTGTTCATGGCAATCGCCAACGACGAGCCGCCGTACAATCTAAACAACTTCATCTCCGCACTTCGTGAGCATCGTGGTGGGCAACGATTAGATTGGCAGGATGTGATCGGCGCATTCGACCGAGAAGGTGTCAAAGTCACCCGCTCGCAGTTCAAACGGTTGTACGAGGCACTCATTCCACTCGCGCACGAGTACGAGAACTTCGACATCCAACACCTCTGGGGCGGCGCATGGAGATACGGCGACGCACAGCTGTCTTTTGTGTCCGCCTTTTTGTCGTTCTCCCCCGAAGAGCTCGACGCGAAGACCATTCCCAAGCTGCGAAGCGCATTCACCGTTGAAGACTTCCAAGACGCCAATGAAGAGATACAAGCACATGCCTCGACAGCTGCTCGATCACCATTTGTGTCGCTTGATGCCACGCGAGCACTATTCGACATGGTATTCCGATCATCAGACACCTACAATCATGCGCAGCAGCTTGGGGTTGTCGAGCGGGTGATCAATCCAAAGATGGACCTTTTCGTAGCTTCGGTCTCAGCTGTGCCAAAGCCATGGGGCGCTCTTCAAGATCAAGCAGTCCGACAACTCATCACGCCGTTCTTTATGAAAGCCGTGCCGGGATGGTCGTTCGTCTTCCACATCGTATGGAAACGGGACAAAGCATGGCTGGCGGCACGATTGAAGGGCTATTACTCTCAGAACCCTGCCAGTGTTGTCCAAATATTCGACCACGCAGTCGAGCATGGCTGGCTCGAGCAGCTGATCGCTTTCAACAACGAACTAAGTCTTGACCTTGCAACCCTGGCGCATGGCCAGAATTTATTCGACCTCGACCAATGGCTGGATGAGCTTTATAAGTCTGTCCCAGCACCATCTCTGTTGACTACACTGGCAAAATTTCTGAAGGCTCGTGCTCAAGCCGATGGAAATCAAGAGCCGCCGCAATTTGAGTCCAAGACACCCCCTCTCGCTATCCGGACCGTTCATACCTTGCTCACATTCCTTGGGGATGCAGGTCTAGCTGAAGATGACCTGATTCCGTTACAACGCGAGTGCATCCATTATTACCCGCGTCTCATTAACTACGGTGAGGGGTTTGACGACATGATCGACACCAACAGCAAGCACGGTCTGCCATTATCCGAGGAGGCCGACCAGCGCATGCAACAGCACTACGAGAAAATCTACAGCAATCAAGTGCAAGTTAGAGACATCTTGACAGAGCTTGATAAGTGCAAGAACTCGCATGATCCGAAGGACCAGGAGCTCTTCAGCTGCATGATATTTGGTCTATTTGACGAATACAATTGCTTTAATGGTTATCCGGATTCAGCATTGGCCATTGCAGCGGTGCTGTTTGGTGGGATTATCAATTGCAACTTGTTATCTCGAATAGCGCTGAAGGTCGCGCTCGCGATGGTGCTTGAGGCCGTTCGGGAGTATGAATCCTCAGAGTCAATGTTCAAGTTCGGGTTGCAAGCGCTGCTGCACTTCAAGGATCGCTTGTCTGAGTGGAAGTTATTCAGCGAGCGATTGCTGCAGATACCTGCAATTCGAGAAACAGAAGTTGGCGAGGTCGCTACCCGAGTGCTGCAAGAAAGCGCAGAGATGACGGACGGCGAGGCGGCCGCTGGGGAGCATGACCCGATGGACGACTTCTTACGTGGCGATGCCGAGGCCAAGGTCACAGAGTTCATCTGCCTCGCAGTGGATGCGTCTACGCGAGTGGATTATGAAGATCCCAATGAACAGGCGCAGAACAACATCACCTTTACGCTCAACAATCTTTCTGATAGGAACATCGAGAGCAAGTTTCCTGAGCTGAAAGCCAATCTGGAAGAGCGAAACAATCAGTGGCTGGCTCACTGCTTGGTCGATGGGCTTGTCAAGACACAGCCCAACAATCAGAAGTTGTATATGAGCGTCATTGACCAGTTTCAGAGCTCAGACCTATGGATCGAAGTCTTGCGACAGACCTTTGTGTGTTGTTTTCGCCTGCTCAACGGCGAGAAGACGATCGAATCCTCTGGGGACAGGACAAGTCTCAAGAACTTGGCTGATTGGCTGGGAACAATCACGTTGGCCCGGAACAAGCCCATCAAGCACCGCAACATCTCATTCAAAGAGTTTCTCATTGAAGCGCACGATACTGAGCGACTGGCATTGGCTATTCCCTTTACCTGTCGAACGTTGACTGGAGCTGCGCAATCCAGCGTATTTCGACCCCCGTGTGCTTGGACAATGGACATCGTTGAAGTGCTGGTTGAGATACGTCGGCATCTCGACACCAAGGTCAAAACTCAGCATATCTTCGAGATTGAGAAGCTCCTGAGTGATCTCGGCCTTTCAGACAAGGACGTGGAGGCTTCCGATGCGATCCGTTCGCGTCCCCCTCCAGAAGAAGTGGTGTTGAATGCATATGCAGACGACCATGATGGGTTTGGCAGTCTGTCTATGCGCCTCGCAAGCGCTAGGAATGCAAGCCGAGGGGCTGACCGATTTTCACCAGCAATACTACCCGACGTGAACGACGTGAATAGCTTGTTGAAGCACAACTATACCCTCCCAGCCGCCAACTCACAAATGCGGGCCAGGATCCAAACGATGCTTGGCCAGGCTGTAATCAAGGCCATTCAAGACATCATCGAGCCTGTCGTCGAGCGGTCAATCACCATCGCCGCAATCTCTGCTTCTCAGCTCATATCCAAAGATTTCGCTTTCGAGCCTGACGGTGAGCGCTACGAGAGTTCGGCTCACACGGCCGTACGCTGTCTTGCTGGCAATCTTGCCCTCGTCACGTGCAAGGAGCCCTTACGCGCAAGCATTGCTACCAATGTGAGAGCGCTTGCTACGGATCACTTTGGCGAGCATGTCCTAACTGAGGGAAACATCGTCATGTTCGTGAACGACAACCTCGAAAACATCTGCAGTCTAATACAAAAGGCTGCCGAAACCGCATCCTTGAACGAAGTCGACTATTACATCAACTCCGCAGTTCAGGCTCGCAAGAATGGCAACTACGCAGAGCCGCGTATCAGCGACTGGGCCTATCACGTGCCTGAACCATTCAGACCAGCCCCTGGCGGTCTCAACAGGGAACAGCTGGCAATCTATGAGGACTTTGGGCGCACGACACGCAATAATGTTGCGCAAACTGCAAACGCCTCCCAAGAAGGACCGAGACAACTTCCCGATGTTCTTCAAGACCAATATGGCGCAATGCCAAATGTTCCAGCCTCTGCCGACAACGCTACTTTATTTCGCCAAGCTACTCAACAAGGTCAAGGTCTCGCCGCTCAAAACCGTGGCGCTCATCCTCTCGTGAACGGATACAGCGACACTGGCTCCTTGCAAGAGCGTTCCGACTCTCTTCATGACAACATCGTACAGACTGCCATCACCGCCGCGGAGGAGCATCCGGGACAGGACTTGTCTAATCTACCTACCGTTCTCCAAGCATGGCAGAGCCTCAGGGCTTTCATTCAACGCCAGGCTGGCAATGCGTTCGCCCAGGAAAAATTCGCTCTGGGCATCGCCGAACGCTTCATCATGGACATGTACACCAACGATCCAGCGATGCCTCCAGCCGCTATCGATGTCCTAGCCAAGATCCTCTTCCAACTCTGCGAGCTATCCGAGTTGACTAACAAGGAGATTTCCACTTGGATACAAGCTACTCAAGATCGACTCTCCAATCCAGTTGTCACTTTAGCCTATCTCAAGGCTCAGCTCGTGGACTCTCGAGTCATTGACGGCATGCTGATGGCGGCCATGCTCCAGAAGAACCAGGAAGCACTGAACTTCTTCTCCGAAATGGTGCATGGATTGCTTCTCAGCGACCCGCCAGTGGCATTGCGAGCCGATTTTGCACAGAGCATGACGGCCTTTGCTGCGTGGTCCAGAGACGAGCCCGACAATCCGGTGCTTCGTGAGATTACCGACAAGCTTCAAGGCTCGTCTTCGCTGCCAGGCGAGACCTTCTCTGATCGGAGCGCCACGGATAAAGAGCTGCAGATTGCGTACACATTTGAAGAATGGTCAAGACTCCAGTCTCGCGAAAACGGCAATGAAATGCTTCCTGCATTCATGCTTCAGCTACACAAAAGCAAGACATTGGCGACAAAGGACGACTATATGCTGTTCATCCGTGTTTGCCTCGAAAGTGCGATCGCGTTTCATGAAGAAGAAGCACGCAAGGGAGGGGCGCCGTCCGAAGCAAGCTTCGTCAAAATCGATTCACTGGCGAAGCTTGTTGTATATCTGGTGTCCTTCCAAGGCAAACTCAACGGCACCGTCAAGCTCAACAAGGACGAATACTTTGGCAATATCTTGATCACATTCATGCTCATGTTCGTCAAGCATCATGCGAGCGGGGCCGGCAACGCACAGCGCATGTTTTTTCGCATGTTTGCAAGTGTCACTTCGGAAATTTCGTCCGCTCCTATGCTGACCGATGAGCTTGCAAGAGATTTGACGGTGTCCGTAGGAAAGGCGCTCATGCTGGTGAAGCCGCAGCAGTTCCCGACGTTCGCATTTGCTTTTCTCGACCTTTTGGCGCACCGAACATTCATGCCTGCACTGCTGCGGGCGGTCGCGACTGGCTGGAAGACGTACTGCGAGCTGCTACTCACGTTTCTTCCCTTCGCGTGCAACCAGGTCAAGTCACACGAGATGGCGCGACCTGCGAAGGAGCTGTTTAGAGGTACGATCGAGCTGTTCCTGGTCCTCCATCATGACTTTCCCGAATTTCTGGCAAAGCACCACTTCCAATTGCTCAACGCCATTCCGCCCAAATGCGTCCAGTTGCGCAGCTTGACTATCAGCGCGACGCCTGGTAACTCCGCAGATATGGAAGAGCCGCTAAGCAATGGCTTGGGAATCGATGGGACGGAGGAACACAAGAGGGTGCCACTGGTGCGTGAAGAGATCGAGAGGACGCTGCAATCAGCCGGCATCTTGTCGGTGATTGACGATTACCTGCAAGGCTCTGGCAAGTCTTTGAAGCACGTGGACGACATCATTGAGGCTATCGCACATTCGAACAAAGGTGCGACAGACCTTGGCTACACCCCCATACCAGTCGACACGCAGCTCTTGCACGCCATTGTGTTGCGTGTGATTGTGCAAGCAGACGGCAGCAGCCCAGCACCAGGGGCTGTCTTCAGCCCAAACTCAGCCCAGGCATCACTCCTCGATGCACTTGTCGAGAAGCTCAGTCCGGAAGCCAGGCACTTCTTCGTTGACGCGATTACCGATCAGCTGCGCTGGCCGAGCAGTCACACAAACTACTTCGGCTTAGCGCTGCTTCATCTGTTCCGCGTGCGGCCTGACGAAAAATTGACCATAGACATCCAGATGCAGATTGCGCGAGTACTACTTGAGAGACTGGTTGCTCATCGACCGCATCCCTGGGGCTTGATGGTAACGACGGAGGAGCTGTTGAAAAATCGACAGTACAGGTTTTGGGAGTTACCTTTCGTCAAGGGAACCCCTGAGGTACGTGAACATTTGCTGAAGGTGCTGGCACAGAAGTGAGCTGGCGGTCTGGTGAGGAAACCCCAGATGCCAGGCTCGCTGCTGTCGCAACATCATATATATCAGAGAGAGTGAAGTGCTGACCGTGACCAGCTTGAGCGCATGTTCGCTTCCTTCTATCAGATGATGAGTCAGCACTCGCGACTGGCGCAAGCTCAGTGATGCACTCTTGACAATGACGGTTGCTACTCTATCATCATCGCTATAGATTTCTGCGCCTCACAACAATCCGGCGCCATCACCCCACCATCCATCACCACAAAATACATACTCACTCCTTTACATCTATAGCACTTTAATTGGGTATATACGACTACGGCGCATGGGCTACGACGACACAGCAGCACGGCCACGATACCCGGCGGCCGCACAAATGATTATTGTAATGTCACGACCAGCAACGCGGACACACTCACACAATGCAAGCATCGGCGCGGCGAAAAGTCAGGTCAGCGCGTATGAAGAGCTCTGCGCGCTGAACCAGGACACAGGACTGTTGGCGTGGAGTTTGCGGGCGGTTCATTGATCATGCAGCGTGTGTATTATAGAGTTGACTGGTTGTCTCTTGATGCAATGGGAGACACGTTTTGTATAGATAAGTCGGTTTGTGGACTCTGCTTTGCGTCTGTCCTCGAGTTTCTTTGCTTGTCTTGCTTATTCACATCTTTTTGATACCTATTGAAGGGATTGGCCTGCCCTGCTCGAAACATTGCCAAGCCCGACAGTTGGCGGCGAGGCTAACCGCGTCGTCGCTATCGTGGTGTATGATAGGATACCAAAGTAGGCATGAAAGCAAGCAGTGCACCACGAGATAACAAACACGACACTATGACATGGAAAGTTTTCACCCTTCACAGCACAAACCTCCCGATGGCACGAAGCAGACAGACAGGCTTCGTCAGGGCATTCTTTGCATTCCGAAGGTCATTCTCTACGAGAGGATGAGTTTTCACAGTGGAATACGTACAGTCGCAGACATACCAATCTGTGAATGATTCGTTGAGGATGTTGTGTAAGCAGGTACTGGCGGGCCCGTGATCTAGTGAGTACAAATGCACAGTGCAAGGACACTTGCAACGCTTACAGGCTATCGGTCAGCAATGCCGCTTGCAGGAGACATCTGAGCCACAGCACATGCTACAGCTTTCGTTATTGATGCTTTGTGATGGATCATATTCCCGTCGCGCGCGATTTAATACGGGACGGACGTGCTCTCGGCGGGGTCATGACGAGTGAACAGCCAGACGAAGGCTCAAAGCCATGTCGTCGTGAATTTTGTTTACAAGGGAAGAGAAGGCAAGAGAGTCAATACTGTTGTGCGACATGCCGCTATAGTTCGATTTTCTAAATTTTTTTGTGTTTTCACCTTCTTCTCTCAATACCAGTCAGTCAAGCCAAAGTTTCAATAGCAGTCACGGCTCAAGGAGTAATTCGCCGACGGCATTGTCATCACACCTAGTCTGCTAGTGTCAACATCTACCAGCCACCTTGGGGGACCGTGATGTTGCTTAACTCTCGCCGACTGCCCCACTTCGCCTCATATCTACGGAGCAATCGAAGGTAGTCCGGATCAGTTGGCATCACACCCCATACAAGAAGGTCAGTGTTCCAGGCTGCAAGGCGAATTGGCTGACCGTCAAGACTCCACACCCTCTGCCCGTGGCTGATGAAGGGAGGGGCATCCACCGCGGTCCAGTATTCCCCATGTTCATTGACGGACGTCGAAGGAACGAACTCGATCAACACTGGTTCATCAACGTCCACGAGCTGTCCAGGTGTGCGATCTGACGGAGAAGGGCCATGTTGAAGAGGCCGGAATTGACCTGACTGGGGGCGAGGTGGGAACGACCAAGTTGGAGCAGTCAAGCCTGCGTTGGACTGGGAGGCGTTGGACTGAGCTGCGTTGGACTGAACCGCGTTGAACTGAACCGCGTTGGACTGCGACTGGTTGGCTTGAGTGCCGCTGGACTGAGTTGAAGTGGACTGAGCCGGGTTAGATGAAGGTTGGTCAGACATTCTAGGAAGATCTTGATTTTTCCGTGTTGTTGGGCGTTGTTGCAAGATTGAAAGACTCGGGGAGATTGGGGTTCAGAATTATGGTTTATGGTTTCTGAGCGGTGGCGCTTGCGAGTTGTGACCCGTTCGTTGCTTGTTGACAATATGATGAAGGAGACTCAGTACCCAATGAAGAAAGCTCATATTTGCAGGAATGAGGAGGTGACATCCTATTTCTTAGTATTGCGCGAACGCGTCCACCTCGAGAGGTGATGTGAAAGATGCACAACAACGCGTCTGACAACCACGTCCTCTGCCCCCCCCAGGCCGTCGAAGAGCCGAAACAATTAGTTCAGTGTCAAGCAGGGCGTACGAGACAGCGTCAGACGTGTCTTTGAATATGCCCTTTGTCTGTGATGCCTTTGCTGATCCCTCTGATGTGTTTTGGCGACCCGTTGTGTAGTATCGTGCCGCCACGTAGGAGCGAAATTCAACTATGGTGTATCCTGAAGAGCGTTCGATTCCATCGTATCCATGGCTTAGGCCAAGCTCTTTGAGGTGACGCCAGCGCATTAACTGCCGAACGGTGCTCCTCAAGCAATATGACAGATCGTGCGTATGCTGTAAGATTGATCCGGGTACCAAAAGGTCTAACCAATCCCTCTCCGTCAACTTAAGCTCCCTTCACTATCTTACCACCCTCCCTCGGGGGCTCTCGCAGCAGGCTCATTGCGATTGCTTCACGACTCTCTTAGTGGGTTCGTCTCGTGGGCGTAGTTGGTCGTGGGAGGCTCCCCGAAGACTACTTCATCCGATGGCCAAGCTGCTAGCTTGATTTCCTGCCAGCGAGTGTTCTATACTCTCTGACCGCTACCCAGCAAGTGTATGGGGCGCCGTTGGTATGCGTAGTGTTTGCTGGCATGCGCTCGATAATGGTTCGCGTACTGGCCGGAACGGTTGTGTCCTCAGGGTTGTCCATCGCTTCTTCATCGCTGAACGGCATTGTGGTTAGGGGAATCGAAGTGACCTTTTGATTGACTTGATAAGGGGTTGCGGTTGTCGCCACAGATGGGTTGCTGAGTGGTGGGAATTGTCAATTGTTCAAAGATGAGAGATCCGAGTGTTGATTCCAAGACACCTGGGGTTCCTCATGCTGCAATATATATTCAGTGGAAGGTGACGATCCTTGCGTGGCGTCTACTGGCACAGTATTCGTGCAAGCTAGCGTTGCACCCCTCGTTGTTCTCGCTTCATACTTATGCGTCTTTGGCCGCCTCAAGACAAGTGCAGACTCTTAATTTTCCCAGACCCTGAACTGGAGTGATGAGCGGCACTCGCCACGAGCAGATAAGATGACTAAAACCAAATACCTCTTCCGGGATTTGGCCTCTTTCTTGGGGTTTTCTATGTTTTGTAAGCTTTTGTGTATCGTGTGTGCGACGATGCTCGATCAAAACATACCACCGTCTCCTGGCAGTAGCCTGCAGGAAAGATTCGCTTACTCCAAATAAGCTCCATTGACCCCCACTGCTTGAATTCGATCGGTTGGCAGTGAGCGGCCCAGACTTTGCGGCCGCTCTCCAGGAACTGAGGAGCGTCAGTGGCAATGAATGGTAAGCCGTTCATGCGCACGGCATCAGAAGGAACACCTTTGATGACGATGCGCTCTGAGGGAGCAACAGCGGACCTCTGGGGGTGGCCCATGTCTTCAGTAGGCGGAGTAGAGGTAGGCTTGCCTGCGTGAGATTGGCGTGTGCAAGGTTGGGCGGCCTTAGGATCATCAGCAGTATGCTGCTCGGCGGTACGCTCGCCAGTGATCGCCTTGTCGTTCGCAGGTTGGCCAGTGGACGGTTGACCGGTCGATCAGAGGACTGGTCCTTAGTTCATCGGGAGGTCAAACATGCCCGACAGACTGCAGTTGTTAAGGTAGATTGTTGGTTTCGAGATCGCTTCCTCTGATGCAGTAATTTAGACGGTGACGCTGACAGTGGAGGTGATATGGTCAATTGAGGGCAAAACGTCAACGCGCTGAATATTATAGACATGCAACGGCGGCGAGCGGCACTTTCAGCGGCACCTGACGGCCGCCGCTCGGCGCGTGCTTGGTCCTGACACGTTTGTGTGAGCAACGAACGTACATCAGCCTGACTTCATGTACGATGGAGATTTGTTGTAACGCAGAGCAAACCGAATGGAGATGTTGGGGTATTATCAGCAACGTCAGGGTTGGAGAAAGTCTGTCTGCAAGCGCTAAACCGCGGTGATCAAAGAATTAAGAAGCGTTACGGCGAGCGCATAAAGAGCGGGTTGTCACCACTGTTCCTCTTGTGGCATGTAACCAAAGCACTGAGGTTACCATAATCACGCAAGCAGACAGTGGTTCGTTCTTGTCAAGCAAGTTGGTCACCGAATGCCAGGCCGAAACGCAGGCTGAGTCCGAGGCTCACTGCAGGGCATCAACCCAGCGGTCATAATCAGTTGACAAGAGCTGGCTCACCCGTCCGCGTGGCAGGCTCCTGCTCCGCGGTTGATCTCCTTACGGACCAACCAAATTCGTTATTCGCTCAGCTTATCGCTCATGAATATTGCTCCCACGCTCTTCAAAAGCAGACACATGACCGAGCGAGTTCAGTGGCGACCTGGCAGTCTATGTCTTTCGCTCGGCCGCGTGTGAGCAGCAGCCATGCAGCAAAATCTTGGTGTTTCCTAGTGCAAGCACTCTAGTGGTGAGGGACTTCATGTACAGCTCTTGCCTATAGTCTGAGCTTTACGCAGATACCAAACCGTTCCTGAACGTATATGGCGCCCATGGGGGACGGCAAAAGACGCGGAGCAGGCGACCGCCATTCCAACAAGATCTTTACATCTTTTCAATGGTATGTACCACTCTTTCGGTCCTTTCAGCCTTTCAGGATGTGATGGCTCGCCCACTATTCATCGATGCTTGCAGACAGATGTACATGGTCATGTCTCTTTCCTCCCACCCTCACGAACGAAGGCGTGCGGCCACGTCGATGTGAAATGACTGGGCGTTGGGACTTGCTTCAGAGTGGTCGGTATACAGTCGGTGTTCGAGCGGGAAGGTATAACAGCAGAACTTTCATGCGCATTGGAAAAGAAATGTCTGTGGCGTCGACTACAGCAGCAAAGAGCATACGAGAAAGAGGTGACGGACGTCCTGTGCGTTTGGATGTAAAAAGAGCAATTTCTTGGCATTTCAGCCTCCCCTGCCAAGCCCAAAGAGCACATCGTGACAGCCAAGGAATGGATGGTTTGGTTATTTCTTATTGCTGGAGTAACTTACTTGCTAGCCGCGAGACTCGAACGCCTCTATGTATGTAGAATGCGTATACTGCGTCTCCATCTCCTCTGTGCCACTGCAAGACGCGAGACGCCCGCTCTTTGACGCGTACTTAGCTTTCAGTCGACGATGAGCGCCAACAAAGCAGCTGGCGTAAATGGTTTAGAGCAGTCCGCAACACCCATCGTTCCCGCTCTCAGAAACACCAGCAAGACTGATGATACCGTCGGCGCATGAGCATCTAAAGCCAGTCAATGGACTCATAGGTGATAACTCTGAGGCGCTGAACATATCTGTTTGACCTCGACCTGGAGCGCCACGTATCAGCACAACGCATTCTGAAACAGCTCACAAGCAGGTGCGCTTTGCTTTCAGAATGGGCCTTTCCAGACAGCGCCTCCATTTCAGCGACTGAAAGGCCGCCGAGAAACAACAGAAGAAACAGTGTGGAGGCTGTAGACTCACCCACTCATTCATTCTTCAGGCTCCTGAATCCTCGACGGCCTGAGGCAAAGCTGCTCCAGTTCGTTCGCGAGTCCTTAGATCTCACCCGTGGTCTCCCATTTGACCGCTTGACAGAGCGCCTTGGTGGCGCCAAATACGATTTCCATGTCGTGTCTGTGGTCTTCGTTGAGCTTGATGATGTGCGGATTCATCCATCTGGCTTCTGTCAAGCACCATGTGGCCCATTGCATGTTCGAACCAAATTTCCTCTCTTGCGCCTCATGCAGTGTCTCGAAGTATCTGCCGTACGCTGCAGCTTCGGTAGGTTCACAACGATAGAGGTACAGCGCATTGACAACTTACGGCGAAAGTTATGAGGGGGCAAGGGAAGTATGACACGCTCTGTGCGGCGAAGCTGTTGTAATCTGGGGTATTCAAAAGTTATATCATCAGCACATTAATCTTCATCAAGTGTATCCGTGTCTCGGCCCTCCTGTCTCCTCGCTTGTTTTTATATCGTCCAGCGCTCCCCAGCGCCCAAGATGGCTACACCACGTTCGCGACCTAGTACATTATGTTGTCGTTATTACATGTTTGCGGATGCTGGTAAATGTCCTGTTGCACCCTGTCCCGCTTCAGTTCTTGGTCGTTCAGTGACCATAATACCCAGCCGCCGCACCACTCTGCTGCGCTGGTGGAGCTCCAGCCGGCGGCGCATACCCTCCACTGGTAGGCTGATTGTACCCATAACCCTGTTGCATGGGCTGCTGTCCGAATCCCGTATTGGTATTGCCATACTCCTGCGCCGGCGCACTGACTGGCGCATGTTGCTCGTTCGGTGGCGCCTCCATCTTCATGCCGCCGAGTTGCTGCTGCTTCTTCTGCTTCCTTTTGTAGAGGACGAACGCGATGATGGCGAGGACGATGAGGATGACGATGATGGCGATGACGATGCCCGCGATGCCGCCTTTGGAGATCTTCTTGCCGGCTTTCTTGGCGACTTTACCGGAGGAGGATGATGAGGACTTGCGGGCGATTAGGGAGGTGATTTCGTTAATGGCGGGCATTGTGAGGAGGTGCCGTCGAAGTTGTTGGTCTGTTATAGTGTTGCTCGGTTGCTGGAATACCAGGTCTGTCGCGAGGAGGATGCGCTGCGTGAGCAGTTACGGTGCGAGGTGAAGGAATGAGGGGGCACTTAACACCTCCACGAGAGCTGGAAGATGACGCGGGTGAAAAGCAAAGGCAGAGTTACTGATACCAGAATCAAGGAACAGACAAACAGAAACAGGGCAGTCTGGACTCTTTATGAACCTTAGCTTGTATGTAGGCCGCGCTCATTTCGCTACAAGGGGTGAGGCGTGGATAGGCGACGAGGCTGTGGTTTAGGAGTAGCAATCTGCGACGCGCAGGCGCGTTGGTAACCTATTGCTTCCGTGATCCGTCCGCTCTAGCCATGCAACAAAGTGACAGTGGCAAAGCTTGCTACCGTCAAGCAAAGGCTTAGCAAACGCGCAAATACGCGACACACGCGAATCGGGTTTGCTTGAGAGAGGCGAAGCTGGACAGCAGCGTTTCTTTTCTTGGCAAGTCCTCGGCGAGCTAGTACATAAGGGGTATGGCTTTGTTTGCAGCCTTTGACCAATCACTGCACCTTCCATCAACTCTGGTCCTCTTCAGCCTTGACTGTACCCTTTCTCACAGATACACAGAATAAATTTGTAATTTTTGTTTGGCTGTCTTGCACGCTCCCCATCAATTCGCATAGTATCTTCTCGCCGACCCGCCATCCTGTGCCACAACCGGTGGCGGCCCGGATGGCATCGCATACCCTCCTTGCTGCTGCGCCGGCTGCTGCAGTGGCTGTTGCTGTTCGTGCAGCGGATATCCTTGCCCACTGCCTGCAGACATAGTCGGGTACGGTCCATGATCCCTTGACGCAGCGGGTCCGAGGTACTCATTTGCAGGGTTGCTCAGTGGCTGGAATTCGCTCTTCCGGGCGCCCATCCGCTCTCTGGCGGCTCGCCTCTTTATCAGATAGGTGATAAGGCAAAAGATTATCAAGACGGCGACGAACGCCACCCCGGCGCCGATGGCGATGCGAACGATTCGTGGAAGTGTGCTTCTGGTGGTGGTACTGCGAGTGGCAAGCATTCTGATATCATTGATGGGCGCCATCCCCTGTGTATGCGACGTGGTTCAGACCTAAAGGATGCTGTGGAAGGGCTGGAAAAATTCGTAGAGACTGCCTGCGTCCTGTAACTGGCCCGAGCCGATGACCGTGGGCTTGATGAGTGTAAAGGTGAATGAAGGATGCTCAATTAGCACGTGGTCCTGAGAAGATTGCTGCTGGTTAAGCGTAGCCTGAGCAGCTCGCTGAAATCGGACAGCCAAGACTGTTATTGCTCAACAACAAGTGTGCTTACCAATAACTGATCCTTGAGGGGCTGCGACCTCTTTATCATTCGTTACGCAGTCCTCATTATTACTTATGTAGGCGGTGCATCGATCAATTTACGAGCCGCAACGCTTGAACATGTTAGATGGGGCTGAACCTCGAGACCCATGTTCATACAGCAGCAAAGTCCAATCGTACGGAAGAGCAAGTTGGGAGTGCGCCGCAACATGATCCGTTGAGATTGAGCTAGAGTGCACCAGGTATCGCTGCTGTCTCAGGATGAAATGCGGCTCGCGAATTCACCTGAAGCATCCATCGCGAGACTCCATATTTGGCAATATTCACAGGGACAATCACCGAGGCGTTCTTGTGAGATCTTGTGCATTGACTACATGCGACCAAAGGCCGTGGATCACGATCGCCTGCTGGTCATTGAACACGCACTCTATTGTTCATCATCATCATCATTTGTTGCGAGTTGGTCAACGCGATCGCAGACAGCGGTGCTGTTGAGAAGACTGCGTCCCTGACGACGAAGTCGCAGCCTGGACGTTGACTCAGGCGACAGCTGTATTATTGTCAACCATGTCACAGTCCCCATTGCCATTGCTCATGGGCTTCTGTGAAGATGAACCAGCGTTCTCGACATTATCTTGCCACCAGCTCTTCCAATCGACCACTGTCTTGGACGTCCGCGCCTCTTCTGCTGCGAAAACCATGGCGTGACTCCTGAGCACATCTTCCGGCGTGCAGCCCAAAAACCGTTTCTGCGCCTTCTCAGCCTCCATCTCACCATTGATCACTGCAGACACGGCAGAGATGAACCGTTGCGCCAGACCTGTGTCACCACCGCCATGCTTTGCAAGGGGGTCGTTGAAATCAGTCTGCGTAGGATGATACTCCTTGGTGGTGGCCGTCCCGAAGTCAAAGACACGGATCATCTTGGAATCATAGGTGAGCTCGCCGTGAGAGCCATAGACGCGACCGCGCCGGGCGCATTGTGCTTCGGTATGGGCGATCTGATGAAAGGTGGCTGTCTTTGCAAGGCGTCCCGGCTTCCCACTCGCATCATTACATCCTTTGTCTTCCCAGACAATGTTGACAGTCTGATCGTCGCAGACGTCGTTGTCGCTCTCCCACACACAGCGACCGAACCAGTTCCTAGATTTGACGTACCCAGGCGAGGCCTTCTGCACGTTGTAGTCTTCGCCCAGCCGCTGGAGTAGTATCCGCTCTGCGGCGTGTGAACCCTGCTTCTGATATACATCTTCAATCTCAGGTTCGACAACATCGACAGGCCAACCTGTTTCACCCTTGTGCAAGTGCCTCTCGACGTAGATCTTCTTGGCTGAGTAGTTGCACTCTCGTTCGATTGGACATCGTAGGCAGTTCGTTGTCTTGCCTGCCCCTGTCGGCTTTCGCGACTTTCTGAAATACGCACGCTGGCCGACCGAGCTGACCGAGGCAGGCAGATGGGGCGCTTCGTTGCTCTCCGCGTCAGCCGGACTACATAGCAACCAAAGGAGCAAGTCGATATCATGGCATGATTTGGTGAGCAGACTTGGTGCCGTCGTATCTTCTCTTCGCCAATTGCCTCGCACGTACGAGTGCGAGAAATGCCACCAGCCAACTGGTTCAGTGTGCTCAACGCTCAAAACGTCGCCGATGACGTTGTCCTGGAGGAGAAGCTTGCGAAGAAGCATGTTGTGCGGACTATACCTTAAAACATGACCGATGCCAAAGACCTTGGCCTGTGATTTAGACGACCCCGGGGCCGAAAGAGAGCGCTGTATGGCGAGGCAATCCGCCAGCGTGGTAGCCAAAGGCTTTTCGGAGAGGACATGGAGCCCAAGCGGAGCGAAGGCGAGGATGATCTCGACATGCTGAGTATCGAGTGTGCAAATGCAAGCTGCATCAATGGGAGGCTCTGCATCAGTCACCCCAGCCTTGATTCGCTCCCGTCGTAGATTCTCATAGGCAACGAAATCGCGCCAGTCGCTGAACTGTTGATGCGGCTGGCCAGCTGAGTTGATCCAGATGTACTTGCTGCCTAGGCTCACACGTTTGTGCTGGATAGGTTCGGCGACGGCAGCGACAACGCCTGGCAGCGGGTCAGATCGTCAATGCAATGCGTCGGGGACCGCTAGACAGATGGAGCGATCTTACCCGAAGTCGCAGTCGAGATTGCTCGAGCATACGAGTTGCCCCTAGAGCCAGCGCCCACGATCAAGACGCGAGGATTCTTTTTCTGAAATTCTTGAGGTGGGTTGACCAACCCATACCAATGGTTATTGGCATCCATCTGAAGGGAGTGCCCGTCGGTACTAAGCGCTATCGGCAAGTTACCAGACTGGCGGGTGGGCAGTTACAGATCGCTGGGTCGATGGGTACCAAGAACAGAACACAGTGTTGAAACGACTGAACGCTAGAACGAAATTCTTGTCAGATTTTGGTCATTTTTACCAACGGTCGACGCCTTAGATCAGCCACCAGAGCTGAGAACAATGGACGCTTTTTTCAAAGGGGGGCACCTGGGAGGACAGGTAATTTCATGAAATCTGAGGGTGCGGTGCTTGGGCCAGTGCCGGCGAGTCAAGCAGGCGATGATTGGCCATATGCCGGGGCTGGGAGGAAGAGATGCTTGCTATCGCCAGGTCATCAAGTGGTGGTCGTGCAGTAGTGGAGGTGGGGAAGCTTGCCCCGTGCGAGGTCAGAGAGGGGGATATGCTGATTGTTTGCGTGGCAGCGCGCCAAGGGGGGGATGGAAGAAGCAAACCAGACGAGACGAAGAAATCGCACTTGCTGTTGTGGTCGATGCGGTCAGCAAACTCAAATTCCCCGCCATGCTCCTCTGGGCTGGTCAGACCAAACGCCGCTAGCTGGACGCGACGAATATTCTCTCGTCTTGGATGTGCTCCGGAGGATAGGTGCATCCAATGAGATTGCGACTGATCTCATCTCACTGGCACTAGCTATACACAGATGCCGGAGACACGCTCGCGCGCGCCGCTGGTGTGGATCGATTGCGAGGTACGCGGCTGGATATCGCACAGCAGATCGCATTGCTAACGCGGCAGAGATGACTGGCTTGGACGCGTCCCGAGACACGATCATGTCTCTGGCGTGCTTCATCACTGACTTTGAGCTCAACGTGATTGATCCTGAAGGGTGTCATGCTGTCATCCATCATACAGAAGATCAGCTGGCACAAATGGGCGAATGGTGCACCAAGCAGCATGCATCCTCGGGCCTGACAGCTGCTTGTCTCTCCTCGACAACCACAGCAGAGCATGCAGCTGGAGATCTACTCGAGTACGTCAAAGAACACATCAAAAAGCCTCGGCAGGCCTTGTTGGCCGGCAACTCCGTCCACAGCGACAAGATGTTCCTTGATCGCGAGCCGTATGCGCCCGTCATCGAATACTTGCATCATCGCATTCTCGACGTCAGCTCCATCAAAGAGGCTGCCAGGCGTTGGGCGCCCGAGCAAGTGCTCGCGAAGACACCGCGGAAGGAGGGCAAGCACGAAGCCAAGGCGGACATCTTAGAGAGCATCGCGGAGGCCAGTTACTATCGAGACGCCTTCTTTGTCAAATCAGAGTGAAGCGTAGATTGGCGCAGATCTACCACGTCGCAGGCCAACGAAAGTGCCGACTGATCAAGAGAGTGACTTGCGGACCGAATAGAAAGAACATTGAGGCTGAGACAAGGGTCGATATGAGCGCTGAAAGATTTGAAGATGACCTTAGGGGTAAAGACATGGATCCCGTAGAAGATACTCAACGGCCGCTCATTTCTGCACGGGTAGGGTATGCTGGGACTCAGCGGACGAAGAGTTGAACCAATCCAATCGAGATGGACCCTGCATCTTTTCAGCCCCGCCAGAAAAAAACCATTGGACGAGGAAGCTACGTATCACTACCTAAACGTGGGGTGAGCTCATTCGCTTCCACAATTTTGATTTTCTACTGAAGATCCGACCATTGAGAACGATTCAAATACCTCGGACAGAACGCGTTCAGACTTCAGCAACATCACATATCAGCTAATCCACCATGAGCGCCAAAGAAGTCTCTCTCACTCCCTTCACCGACCAGAAGCCGGGCACGTAAGTCTAAAGCATACCTCATCCGATCTCAAGTTTGACACTGACGCGACACGATCCAGCTCTGGTCTCCGCAAGAAGGTCAAGGTTTTTCAACAGCCCAACTACAGCGAGGCTTTCGTCACCAGCATCCTCCATTCCATCCCCGAGGGCGTCAATGGCAGCTTCCTCGTCATTGGCGGAGATGGCCGCTACTGGAATCCGGAGGTCATGCAGCTCATCATCAAGATCGGTGCGGCATATGGTGTCAAGAAGCTCATGTTCGGGCAAAACGGCATCATGAGCACACCCGCCGCCAGCCACATCATCCGCAAATACAAGGCAACCGGAGGCATCCTGCTCACTGCCAGTCACAACCCAGGCGGTATGTCACAACATCCCAATTATTCACAAACCCGCACTGACGATTGCGTGCAGGGCCAACGGAGGACTTCGGCATCAAATACAACCTTGCCAACGGCGCTCCAGCACCAGAGTCAGTCACCAACAAGATCTATGAGACTTCCAAGACTCTGAAGTCCTACAAAATCTCCGCCGACTTGCCAGACGCTGATCTGTCCGAGATCGGCAAGCAACAAATAGGTCCTGTGGAGGTGGACATTGTTCACGCGACGAAGGACTATGTTGACTATTTGAAGGAGATCTTCGACTTCGATCTCATCAAGTCCTTCCTCAAACAACACTCCGACTTCAAGATCCTCTTCGATGGCCTCAGCGGCGTGACTGGCTCTTACGGTGTCGACATATTCGAGCATGAGCTTGGTGTCAAGGGCAGCACCCAGAACTGTGTCCCCAAGCCGGACTTCGGGGGCCACCATCCAGATCCCAACCTTGTCTATGCCAAGTCGTTGGTAGACGCCGTAGAGAAAAATAGCATTCACTTTGGTGCGGCGAGCGATGGTGACGGCGACCGCAACATGATCTACGGCGCCAACTCGTTCGTATCTCCCGGTGACAGTCTGGCCATCATCGCACACCACGCGAAGCTCATTCCATACTTCAAGAAGCAAGGGGTCTATGGTCTCGCGCGCAGTATGCCCACAAGTGGCGCTGTCGATCTTGTGGCCAAGAAGCAGGGTTTGCAGAGCTATGAGGTGCCTACAGGCTGGAAGTTCTTTTGTGGTCTTTTCGACGCGGACAAAATGAACATCTGTGGTGAGGAGAGCTTCGGCACGGGCAGCAACCATGTGCGAGAGAAAGACGGGTTGTGGGCGATTGTGGCGTGGCTGAACATCATTGCGGGCGTCGGCCAGCAGACAGGTACTACGCCAAGCATCAAGAGCATACAGCACGACTTCTGGAAGACTTACGGCAGGACCTTTTTCACACGTTACGATTACGAAGGCTGTGAGACAGAGTGTGCGAATAAGATGACAGCGCACATGAAGGAGCTCATCACCACTAAGAAGTCCGATTTCGTTGGATCGACGGTTGAAGGCCGTAAGGTCGTGGAAGCGGACGACTTCTCCTACACTGATCTCGATGGTAGCGTGAGCAAGAACCAGGGCATCTATGTCAAGTTCGATGATGGTAGTCGCATTGTGGTGCGATTATCCGGGACTGGATCGAGCGGTGCGACAATACGATTGTATGTGGAGAAGCACACCACCGACGAGAAGACGTATGGGATGGATGCACAAGACTACTTGAAAGACAACGTCAAACTGGCGACGGGTCTTCTGAGGCTGCAGGAGTTCATTGGGAGAACGGAGCCTGACGTGAAGACGTGAAAGGGTGGCGCGTGATAGTGATGGGTGACCATGGGGTGATAAAGATGTGCGCTTAACCTTGCGAATGGTCCGGGAAGCGACCAGCCGCTATAGTCACAATAGCAGCGAGAATGATGCACAGAGAACATGCTCCTTTGACCAACGCTAGTCATACAGCGTGACTACAAATCCATCTGAAAATTAGATGTGGTCCGTGCTCGGGATCGGACCTTGGAAAAGTGACGATGCCCCCCTTGACATCCCAACGCGCTAGTAGCACTACTGTCGCCTGTTAATCCATTCTAGATTCCTTGCTTGCTTAGTCGATTGGCGCATTCTTTCGTCAACCATAACCTTCCGCTGCGTGCGTATTTTCGTGTTTCATCGTGGCTCGTCCGTGACTAGACACATTTGGACGACAGCGCCCGACAGCGCCCGACAGCGCCCGTTTCGCCGTTACTGAATTCACCTCTATCCACTTCTACCAGCATGGCTGGCACAGAAGGCTCAGCCGTGCCGCCACAGGCCAAGGGGAGTTGGACGACTTTCTTGAAGGTCAGCGAGTGATCTACAGGGAGCACTGGCATGCGCTGACAACCTATCACAGTCATTAGCATCCTTCAACGGCGACATGGCGTCCATGACTGCTCCACCCTTCATCTTATCTTCCATGTCCTTGACAGAGTTCTCCTCCTACTGGTCGGAACATCCATCAACGTTCGTAGCACCCACCAAGGAGGCAGATGCGCAGAAGCGCTCGCTGCTCGTCCTCAAGTGGTTTCTCACCACGTTGAAGCAACAGTACAGCAGCAGAAGCGAGAAGCTTGGTAGTGAGAAAAAGCCTTTGAATCCGTTCCTTGGGGAGCTATTTCTGGGCAAGTGGGAAGACGATGCTGGTGAGACCACCCTCATCAGCGAGCAAGTTAGGTAAGTGAACATGGCTCCAATTTAAGTGCTGGCCCCTTCTGATCGATCTTGCTAGTCACCATCCACCAGTCACTGCATACCGAATACGTAACGACCAAAATGGCATAAGCTTGCAAGGCTACAACGGCCAAAAAGCCTCGATTTCACTTGCCCAGGGCCGTATAAACATCAAACAAGTCGGTCATGCTCTGCTTCACATCGATGAGTACAACGAGGACTACTTGATCACGCTGCCCCTGCTGCACATTGAATCCTTGTGGAGTGGCGCACCTTTCACGGAGTTGAATGGCAATACGTACATCACATCAAGCTCAGGCTTCACATCCAAGATCGATTACAGCGGAAGAGGGTGGCTAGGGGGCAAGAAGAACTCCTTCGAGGCAGTTATGTATCCGACTGGGAAGTCATCGAAGGATAAAGAAGTACTGTACAAGGTCGACGGACAGTGGACTGGTGACTTCGCGATCAAAGACAGTAAAAAGCAAATGCTGGACCAGTGGAAGGCCTCAGAAAACCCAAAAACCGTGCTTACGGTCGCACCCATCGAGGAGCAAGATCCTATTGAGTCCCGACGGGCATGGAAGAAGGTGGCAGAGGCGCAGAGCAAGAACGACATGAACACTCTGTCCGATGAGAAGTCGTTGATCGAGAATACACAGCGCGAGCTCCGGAAGAAAGAAGCAGCCGAGAAGAGGGAGTGGGAACGCATATTCTTCCAGAGACTGGCCAGAGACGAGCTACTCGACACGCTGGCGGCGAAAATCAGCATGCCCGTTGAGGCAGACAAGACTGGAGGCGTCTGGCGGTATGATCCTGCGAAGGCACAAGAGGTGAAGCCACCTTACCGAGAAGGCGTGATGCCGGAAGGCGTTTGATCAATGATTAGTGATGAAAGCATGAGAGCATGAGGTTTCCAAAGGATTATCAGGAGTTGCTTGTTACGTTTGGTGCCATTGGAAGGGCGGAATCGCGCAGGCGGATCCTGGCTCAATGGTCACACAAGCCCGGATCTGGCGCGCTCTGGTGGGTAGTTCTAGCTCTGCGGGACATCACGCTGCATGCGTGTGACGTCTGATGCTCACTCGAAGAGACTCGTATACGGAAGTCTGGCCTTCAGCTTATGTGCACGGCGTTGACTGCAGAGCTAAAGATAGCAGAGTAGCAGTCCCATCCGAGCTCCCAACCAGGGTCCTTCGGCCGCTAATTGATGACTAGTTCGGCGCTATTGGCGCGCTAGCGAGGAAGTGACGTCCCAGCTTCACTCCCAAAACAGAATTTCCTACACGAGAATCTTCAACATTTGCGCCTCACTGCTCCCCAACTTCTTCTGTCTTCTCCGTTGCCCCTTTCAATCCTCAATCACGGTCGCTACCGTCTGCACACAGTTCAAGGGTGTTCACCCTCATTTTGGTACATGATTAGCAATGTTGTAATACTCCTTATATTTCTTAGTACCGGACAAAGGGTTCAACAAATCTCCACATCCCCAGCAATTTCTCCATACGCACCCGAATTACTTCACGCAATAATATGGATTCGAAGCTGTTGCTGCCACGTCAGACCGGTGTACCGAGTACTCAGCCAGTCCAGGGTGGCAGTGGCGGCAATAAATTTGTTAATCTGATCTCTAACCCCTTCTCTTCGGAAGTACGTATGTGCCATCGTCAATGGCTGCGACTCCTACTGATTGTTGCGTAGCTCAACTCAACGTCCTTCTTCGCTTCGTTGGCATGGACTCTCTCCTTGTCAGTATTTCTTGCGGCCGGCTTCTGTCTCCTTCGTCCACGGACCAATGCCGTCTACGCACCGCGCGCCAAACATGCGGACTCAAAGCATGCACCACCCAGGCTTGACTCGGGGTTCTTCAGCTGGATACAGCCTATCAAAAACGTCAAGGAGCATGAGCTCGTCGAGAAGATTGGAATGGATGCTGTGGTCTTCTTGCGCTTCTTGCGTATGCTGAGGAACATTTTCGTCATCCTAACAGTCCTGGGATTGGCGATCATCCTACCCGTAAATCTAATTCATGACTCTTATGGCGCTCCGAGCAAGTTCAAGAGACAGACGCAGAATGTCGACGTGTCAAAGATCGCAAAATTCACTCGGTTTACACCACAATTCGGCACTGGGTCGAAGTTCTGGGCATACACAATCTGCGCTTACATTTTCGATGGGGTAATTTGCTTCTTCATCTGGTGGAACTACCGGAAGGTGGTTCAATTGCGCAAGAAGTACCTGCGGAGTCCTGAGTATCTTTCGAGCTTGCACTCGCGTACGCTAATGGTATTACCGCCCTGCATAAAAATGAATGAACTGTTAGCTGACTGAGCTAGCTCACACATGTACCGACTCCGCGAAGGACCGATGATGGCCTAATGAAGCTCGCGGAGCTGGCCTTACCTACCGAAGATACGCCACGAACTGCGATTTCTCGAAACACCAAGGATCTTCCCGACCTATTGGAAGAACATGATGAGATGGTTGTAAACCTGGAACAGGTGCTGGCCAAATACCTCAAAAACCCGAATAAAGTGCCAGCCAGGCGACCGACTTGCAAGCCATCGAAAAAGGATCACGCTCGCGATTCGAAACAGGAAGTCGATGCCATTGACTACTTGACCGGTCGCATCCGTGAATTGGAAATCGAAATTGGACAGGTCCGTGAAAGTATCGACAAGCGCAACCCCATGCCATTTGGCTTCGCAAGCTACACCAAAGTGGAAGACGCGCACGCAATCGCCTATGCGGCGCGACGGAAAGGACCAGAGGGAAGTGTCATTAAGCTCGCGCCCAAACCAAACGCCATCATCTGGACCAATTTAGCAATGACAAAACACCAGCGCAGGAACAAAGCTTTTTGGAACGGTGTCGCCATGACATTGCTTACAGTCATCTACATCGTGCCCAACATCCTTACTGCTGTTTTCCTATCGGACTTCTCAAATCTTGGTCAGGTCTGGCCTGGGTTTCAAAAGAATCTCTTCGCTCATCCGACCCTCTGGGGTATCATCCAAGGTATTGCTGCGCCTCTCATACAGTCGTTGTTCTACTTGGTCCTGCCAATACTATTCCGACGACTCTTCAATAAATCTGGCGACCCTACCAAAACGTCCCGCGAGAGGCACGTCATCTCGAGGCTGTATGCCTTCTACGTCTTCAATCAGCTATTCGTGTTCTGCATATTTGCTTCGGTGTGGCGATTCATTGCAGCTGCAGTGGACCACTCCGATGGGCAGAACGCTTTGAACACGTGGGACTTTATCAGACAGTACCACATATTCGCGCAATTGGTCGCCGGTCTTTGCAACACCAGTCCCTACTTTATCACTGCTCAGCTACAGAAGAACCTATCAGCAGCGATCGACCTCATCCAAGCTTGGCCTTTGATCAAGGGCAGTATAATGCGAAAATTTGGCAGTCCAACGCCGCGTGAGATGATCGAGCTTTCTGCTCCGCCACCATTCGCGTATGCCGAGTACTACAACGCATACCTTTATGTGGCGACTGTCGGTTTGGCGTTCTCCACGATCAACCCAATTATACTGCCCATCACAACGTTGTACATTGCGGTTGATGCGTGGCTCAAGAAGTACCTACTGCAGTATGTGTTCATCACGAAACACGAGTCAGGTGGCGTTCATTGGAGAATGGTCATCAATCGGCTTATCTTTGCAATGATTCTGATGAACGTGGTCATGGCTCTTGTCATTGGCGCACAAGGGATCGTGCAGTACTCAGGGGCTGGCACTACTCAAGCTGCGATGCTGTACGCGTTGATCCCCTTGCCCTTCTTGGTTTGGGGCTTCATGTGGTACATCTCCAAGACTTTCGACCACCAGATTGGCTATCTCACCACCACACCCGCTTCAAGCAGCTTCGACGTCGAAGACCCAGCTGCGTCAAAGGAGGGCGCCCGCAAGACACGAGCCGACCGTGTAGCTGTACGGTTTGGAAATCCCGCGCTGTACAAAAAGCTCAAGAAGCCGATGGTGTCTGCGAAGGCTGAGCCGTACGTAAAGGAGCTTCTTGGTGGAGATTCTGGACACGCCGGTCATGTGTTTGGCTACTCAGATGTCTATATGTCATCCATGTCAGCTGAGCATCCCGGCAAGACTGCAGGTGGTTCTGCACCCTTTGAGTTCGTCGGCGAACATCAAATGGACTTTGAGAACTTCAAAAAGCGGCAAGAGTTCAGAGAGGAATTCGGAGGTGACGGTGAGCTCTATGGCGATGGCTCGAGGCCTGCGTCGAGAGGCTCGATGTCAACAATGAATACCTTGATGGGTGCTGGTGCTTTCCATGGCCGGCATGGTAGCGACAGCCCGTCTAGTTCTCGGGCGTCAAGCAGGACGCGTTATGATCACAACGCCCCTGAAGGTATGACGTACCCGAAAGGGTATCACCAGACCGGCGCCCTCCGTTCCGACAGTCCAGCGAGGAGCGATAGAGACTTCGCTATGCAGGGGCACCCGGCTTTTCGGGACGCCGATGCCGACAGCATGCGAGGTCGTCTGACGGACCAAGCAGCTGGCATGGGAAGAAGGGACAGCCCTTCATTGTACGATAGGCACATGGGTAGCCATATTCAGCCGTGGCGGAGCGACAGTGGCAGCCCAAGTGGGCGAGAGACGCCTGGGCAACAGTTGGATGAGGAGACCAGCTACGATTTTTTTCGACGAGGGAGGCAGTAGAGGCGATGTAATGTGATATGAGACCAAAGTCATATACGAACCGTAATAGACAGAGATTTACACTCCAGGACGCTGTCCACATCACTGCCTCCCATTTTCAACGTTCGCCAAATACCGCACCACTGGGAGAACGATGCCAGCGACCACTGACTTGGCAGTATGACATGTCAAGCCCGCTTTGCGTGCACTTCTTAGGCTCGGCTTGCCCGCTCTTCACAGCTTTCGGCGGCGGCCATCGACTTTCTATGTCAATCAGTAACGACAACGCCATCCTGTCGGCGCTTGTTCTCACTCGCAAACGACATATCTTGTCCATATGCACTCGCTCTTCGAAAGCGAATTGGAAGGCGACGACAATTTGCTGCTTCTGTAAGGTGCAAGGCAAGTACTACGCGGCCTTCGATACTCCTACCTCCACTTCAACATTCACCAGTTCTATCAGAAATCGCCTTGCAGGCTCCAAGTCTCACAATCAATTGCGACTCCATCCTCAACCCTTTGACGCTTTACTCTACCCACGTCGGACAACTTCAAGACGTTCAACAGGGCCCCGAACACCGCAACACCCTTGGACTGCTTCACGACGGACTCCACAAATGAAAACACACCTGTTACAGGCAAGGAGACGAAAGGAATTGTCTTCAAAGAAGTCGTCGTCTACCTCGGCACTCTTCTAGGCTACCAGCAAGTCCCAGAGATCGACACGAAGAGCCAATGCTGGACGAGTGGTTTGAGACAATATACGAAGACTGAAGGCGCCCTACTACCGAGAAGGAGACTGAATTTTTTATATCTAACGACTACTGGCTTTGGCCATTGTCGGATGGGCTCGGATGGGCCCAATGCAATCGAATCTGCCGTTGGGCAACATCAGCAGCCGACTGCTTTGGTAGTTAAGCAGACCACTGAAGTGATGCATGGAAGAGCTAGACGTTATGACCGATGAGGAGTGGCGTAAGCAGGAGATCACTTCGGAACTTTGGGCCATGCTGCATGATCTTTGGGATGAGGCGGACCGTATTTTGTCGGGTGATTGGAAGCAGAGGAGACATCATGAGGACTGAACTCCCAAAGTCCCCACATCGGAGCAGTAACACGCAGACGGTCGTACTCAAGCGCATCGCTTTGTCCGCAAGGCTTCAACAGCTATCCGTAAGCGCTATCTTCGTGGAGAGGCTCTTACATTCCCGCCAGCATCCTCGGCAAGAGGGAGTCCACAAACGCCCACGCGGTCACTTGGTAATCTTCAAACATGAGGCTGGCGGCATACCATGTCGAGCGGTACCCCTGTAAGCCAACAATGTCTTGCACGATACCGGCCCTAAGCTGTTCCGGGGATTGCCGCCACAAGACCGAGCTGTGGTCGTTGAAGGCGACGAAATCGACGCTGGGTCCGGTAGAGTCTGCAAAGGTGCCACTCAAGGTCATGTTTCGCACCCCTGAAGCGATTAACGCTTTCGCGTCGTGATGGCTTATTGAGTAGTTCGTAGAGAACAGGATTTCGAACAAATTGTCGCCCGGCGTGTTCGTAGATACCAGGCTGAGCGCATAGGGCATATCACGGATGTTTACGTGTCTCGACGGCGCTGCATCCGGCGATGTAAAGGTAATCGTACTGTTGCTAGGAATAGAAGGTATGCGTGCAACAGCGCCAAACGACCTGGATGGCAAGTGTCAGCACGGTTCCTTCCGAAGGCCGTTCAGGTCTCAAACAAAGCATCTGAGGGCAGCGCCAGCGCGCTAGCTTGCTGACAAAGGCCGCGAGGCAACAGAAGAGAATGCCTGGAGGCTTTAGGACTTACCAAGTGCCGGTCCACGTGCTTAGTGGAGCAGTCTCCTTGGCGTCTAGATCGAACGGTGCCAGCCTGTGCAAGCTTGGCGGCGGTGTGAAGATAAGTCGCTTCGCCTTGACCAGCAGCTTCTTGTGTCCGTTCTTGGCCTGTACAACAAGCCTGACACCCTCTGCGTTCCGCTCGGCAGCAACAACCCGGCTTTCTAGCAGCACATCTTTTCGCAAGAGACCCAACGCGCGGTTGTACAGCTCGCTATTGTTGAAACCGTTCGGTACGAACGCATTCCGGTTGAGAAGCGCTTCCGCGGCGGGCCGACCATACGCAAAATAGACGTATAAGGTTAGTACATTCTCAATACCCCCAACACCGACATTAGAGATAGTCATGATAGGCGCAGCAGCTTGAATACCATGACGCTCAGCAAATTGGCCGAATGGGAGCAGCAGCTCAGCCGGGATTTCTTCAGGCGACCAAAAGTCCCAGAAGCCTGGTATCAGTTGGTGCTCATATTGTGAAGTAACGTTGATCCATTTTGCAACTGCTGCCGCGGCTTCGGCAGGGGCAGGTGGCGCGTAGGATGATAGATTACTGCCATCGTCGCTGTTGATAAAGACAGACGGTCCGGTACTTATCGGAACGTAGGGCATTGTCGGAAGATTGAAGCGCTCGAAAAACTCGACCGATTTGCCATAGGGCCACCACACGAGTACACCATAGTCGATGGATGTGTTACTGCCAGGATCGTAGTAAGTGTTTACGTGGCCTCCCTGAGACAGAAGATGAGTTTGTGCGTGTCGATGGATATTGTTGGGTACCTACTAGATGGTCTTCCTGTTCGATCAAGACAATCGACTTGTTGTAGTCTTCACGCAAACGCACTGCAGCGTATGTGCCTGCCGCACCGCCTCCAACGATAGCAACGTCCTTGTAAATGATATCTTCTTGTGCAAATGCTTCCTCGTCAACATTAGACGTTGCGTGCGCGAACCCTGCGACAAGGACAAGGAGATGCAAGAGCTTCATCTTCGAGAGTACACTAGCTGGATAGTTGCACGATAGCCAAAAGTTCCGAAAGAAAGTTACTGGAGCGAACCATGGCTACAAACAAACAGCCCGGGGAGCATAATTAAGTCATCTCTAACTTGCTCTTGCGGCAAGACGCCTCCTAACCGGCTCGAGCTTGCATGGAACCGTTGACATATTAAGAGAACTGTCTGTGCTGACGCGTCGAGCTTAACTTCTTGATGATACTCCGTATTGATCTTGCCAGAAGGAGCGCGAAGGGCTTACAGAAGTTGCGTGATGAATGTGTAAATTTGTCACTAGGCATAGCTAGTGTCGCATTAGCGGGAGCTTGGAACTCAGCCTCCCGCCTTGGCCCTCAGGGACGTCCACAAGCGTACATGTAGATCAAATACAGCGAACTTCATTCGCGAAATAGAATAGGGACGGCGTTCTTTGGTAGCTTTTCACTAGACGAGGTGGCGTGCTTTGATTGCTCTTACCAGTTTGCTCGGCGAAGCGGCATGCTTTACTCTTCCCTGGTATAGGCAAAGGAGCCAATGCATACGGTGCCTAAAGGCTTGGTTGCACATACACAAGGCCGGCTATACAAGGCCGGCATCGGTGTCACCAACCCAACTGCCGTGTAGAGGCGCCCGTTCACTACAACGGCCACATCATGGCCGCGTCTACGTCAACAGCTCGCCATGGGATTTCTGTGTCGGCCCTCGGCTCTGGCTTGGAGTGCAATCTCGAGGTGTAGACGGTGATGAAGACCTCAAAAGTCATGCAATGTTCCAGTATGCTGCACCTTTCCTACCTCGCGCAGTATTTCATGCTGGAGAGGTGTCAAATGGGGCGGATCGCTGCTCGGAGTACTCCGCGAAAGCTTCGCCATGTATTGCGGCGCTACCAACCAGGGTTCTTTGGAGACGTGGTGGCCAGCCCAGCGTCAAATGCCACAGACAATGCAGGCCATACAGCAACCTCGCTGCAAATAGATTAGCAATTTTGAAGTAATCCGAGGCCACATTGCCGATTCAGTAGCAAACTTCGGGGCGCTTCGGCGGTCTTGTGTTGGGTAAGGCGACTGAAGCCTGCATCGTTGGTTGGTGACTGAGATTTGACGCTGATACATAGCAGATCTTTAATTGGCGTGGCAAACGAGTCATACTTGCGACTCCGCGCGTGGGAGGACGGGATGTGGCGATGGGCGTTGGTCACCACTCCTTTGTCGTGCATGAACGTCATCGTCATCATCTCGATCGGCTTCTGGAAGGGTCACACATCTGTGCTGTCCGACGCATGTGGGGGCAAGGCTGGTGCACAAAGGTCGTGGCAGAGAGGCCGACTAACAGCAAGACTATATCTCTTTTCCACAGCGAAGACTTTGATTTCAAGCTCTAGAAGCGCGCGGCAAGGTAATAAAGGGTTTTCGTAGTAGTTCCACAAGCTTGGCTTCGCTATGCTTTTTAATCTGCAGGTACCGGAGAGATTGGAAGAGAGTGACTTCATACAAACATGTCATAACTTTTGTGTCCCAACCTTGGGGCCTCATGCTTGAGCGTCTAAGCGCACCACGGCTGCACATGTGTGTCAGAGTCGTCGAAGAGCAAGATGTGCTTGTTGCAACAGCGACACATGCACATGCATATGCCGCTCTTGGGGATCAGTGGCATCAGCGCACGATGATTTATTGCCCTCCACTCCAGGGATAACTTTCAAAGTTCATCCTCAACGTGTGTTTCCAAGCGCAGGGCAATGAATGCCGTGATCAAGTCATGCTGAATCACATTGTGCTAATGTTGGTTGCACATGACTCCAGGCAACGAGCAGTCGATCTGCGCACGCCCTTGTGAAGCAACGATGAGAGAGAGCAGGCGGAGTGAAGGGAGCACGGAAGCAAGGAATCTGGAGCAACATTCAGCCCCCAAACTTCTTTTTCTGGACGCCGATCCTTGACGCGCATAAACGCGATGGTGCTGTATGAGCGCTTAACAAATGGATGGCTTTAAAGGGTGACGGGGTTGATCGATGGCGCGATCCGACGCTACAGCTCATAGCTTCCGTGCCCTTCACTTCCGAGACAACCAACCTCGCTCCGTCTTCACTTCTGTGACCCTCTCTATCCCGCGTCGTCACAAGAGGTGGACAACGAGCCGCGTAAGACACAGGCGCTGCTCAAGCCGGCGGTACGCCTGAACCGGTGTCGTCGTATCTCGTCCGAGGATTCCCATCTTCCATCCATGCGCCGGCACGGAAAACCTCGTGCGATGCACGACGGCTGAGCGAGCAGTCGGCGTACAACTCTCCGCCTCCGTCGTCGCCTCGTTCCTCATCCCTCGTGCTCTTGCTCTGCAGTATGACCCTGTCCCGAGACGCATCGCGAGACCGTTCCGAGGGTGTGACGCCGGCAACTGCAACATTGCTACATGATGACTGCTCCTGATGAAACGATGTCGGCGGCTGCTCAGGTCCGATCCATCTCTGGTTTGATGAAGAGCGCCCGATATATGCATCGGTTGATCGCACGCTGGCTCCTGCGGAAGGGCTTTCCTTCTCATCAAGTAACGGCACCGGTGTACCTGAAAAGGGGAAGGTAGCAGCCGACGGGGGGCTTGCGCTAGCACCGGAGCATGCTGCTGTAGGTTTTCGATGCTCCTTGTGTTGCTGAAGGGACGAGGCCAAGAGCAAAGCTGAGCGGACAATGTTAGCAAGAACCGACTGAGCGTGAGTGGACCCACCGACCTTCGCTGCCGTCGTCTTCCCTGGCAACGCAATTCTGTTTTTCGCATCTCGGATGAATATTTGAATGCCGAGGGCATGAGGTCCATCCGCAATCATTACACAGCGGAGGCATTGATGCTCTAAGCGGTGACCGGAGGCACTTCCCCGCTGGGCTGAACCAGAGCATTTAAAGGGCGTGTGGATCCCTAACGGCTAGCAGATTGCTGAACATACCATGGTAGCCAAAATGAGAATATATCGTGAAGTTGAACAATCTTGTGAACGCGATAGAGGCGCCAAGCGGCATCGACAGCTGTGTGTTTTCAAAGCGATTTTTCAAATGAATGCATCTGATTTGCTCGCCCCTGAAACAATGAGGGATCACCTGGCGGAGAAATAGACGGCTAAGGGTTGTAGGGCCACGAGTCAAAGGAGAGGTGGCTGTCACCGGACATCAAATGAAAGACACTGACTGCGCGAGCTTGGCCAAGAGAGTGGACTGGTTATCGGCTTACCAGGAATGAGCAAGAGCATCCTGTGGTGCGGGAATTGGCCCAGACTTAAGCAGGGGACGAGCGTGGGTCGGGCGGTGAGTCCATATCGGTATAAGAGTTGACGAGAGAAAGGCGGCAGAGGCCAGTGTCGGAGGAGCTGCGGTTCATCAGAGGGCGCTTGTAAAGACAACCTACGAGTTAATGAAAACCAGGCCAATGCAGGGGCTGTCGTCGACATGAACCGCCATTGCTTTGTGGTCTGACAGATCTCGGAGCACGAGCCAGACTTGATGGTCCGAATCTGCAGTGTACAAGCCGTCTTGGCATGTATGTTTACCAGCAAAATGAGTGTCGATCAGTGTGCGGCAGATCTTTATTACTAGTCAAGTGCACATCGTTGTGGCCAGTGCGGTGATGAGCCCGCACAATTGGCCTTCTGCACTATGTGTTTAAATCCATTCGGAGCGATCTGACCAGGATGAAGGCCCGGCGACCAGGGTGAACGCCCAGCGTCCAGGCAGACGGTGGGTGGGTCTGCTTCGCTAACAAGCACTCGGAGTCCATGGAGCATCCCCGAGTACAATGGTATAGACAATGTCAAATTGATCATCTGATATGCATCGTTTCCAGTCAGGGACCCCGCGAGAGACCAGTGTTTTGTTGAGGTGAGAGATTCTTCCTGCATATTAGGGGCGGAGTCTGACTGGTTGCAGGGTGGTCGCCAGGCGAGCAACTGCAGGATTGGAGCTTTAGCGCCTGCCGCTCGAACTTGTTGGGGTTCGAGCTCGTCCTACGAGACGAGTCAGTCTTACGCGGCGGGTCTCGCAGAGCGTAGCGTTGCATGCATTTCCATCTTCTTGTGCAATCTGGGTACCATTACGGAGTACTCTGGCGGCAGCGATGTCATGCGGGTGCACCTCATTCAGCAAGGTTGTGTGCTTCCTGGTCATCGGCGCAAAATCCTTATAGAAGTGATTGTTTTGCGAATGCAGCCCTTCAGCCTTGCATACAGACAGTGCAGACGTTGCATCGATCCATTTGGCAAGGGTGCTACCGGCGCTCGTCTGGCCTCAGGATAATGGGCAGCAGGTTCAGCACGAGGAGGCTGAACATGTCCGATGACGCAAAATGAAGAGGCAGACACCAAGTATGGAAGTCATGCATCCCCTCATGTTCTCAGACTGCGGCCCCGATTCGTCACGTAGGCTGACAGGGATGTGCATTGTTCGAAGTAAATTTCTTGCAGTCATCCGCGACCAGGAGAGCGTTCCGCCCGGCTTGTCGCGTCGTGTCATTTAGTAGAAAGGTAACCTCATCAGGACTGACGAGTCATATTCAGGCTACGAAGTCTTGCAGACACCATTGCCAGACCTTGCTAGCGTTGCGGAACCAAGATACATTGTCCTAGAAAATCTGCAATGTGACATTGCGCTGGTGAGCGATGATATTCCCAAATGATGTCGGCGTCCGTTTCCGTTTCAGGTTTATCAGAAATTGCTCGTTGATCTGCCCATCTGTCCGTCGAGATTCGGTGTGATGGCTCGAGCTTTGTTCCAACTCCGATTGGTAAGTATCGAGGGGAATTTCTAAGAGCGTGAGCATTGTCTTTGTGACCAAAGACGTTTCGGCCTCAGCAGGAGGAGCAATTACCAGTAACCCCTTCGATCATAATCGTATCCCCCACGTCCAGGTGGGCTGCGAGGTCGCCTTGGAGACATGGGCCTGTCGTATCCGCCGCGACTTCCGTTTGCATACGGATCATCTGGGTATGCTGCGGGAGGTCCACGCGGTGGGTAGCCTCGAGGTGGCGGGTATGGATCTTCCGGATAGGGGCGACGTGGTGGAGGATAATCGTCATACGCTGGGCGACCACGTGGTGGAGGTGGAGATCGGCCATATCGATCGCGCGCCTCATAATCGTATCGCCGCGGTGGTGAGCGCTCCCGATATCCACGGGGAGTATACCCCCGGGGTGGTCCGCGGCGGTCATAGTGGTCATCATGTCCTCCTGCAGGCGCCCCGTAGTCACGACGGTGAGGAGGCGAACGTGAGCGGTAGCGATCGCGTGGACGATCTGGCTGAACCTGGACGGAGACTGATTAGCGCTTGTGCTTGGCTTGAGAAAGGTGCCCATGCTCACGTCTTCAGAACAATGAATGGTGCTGCCCTTGAAGTCACGGCCATCGATTTTATCAACAGCCTGCTTAAGGTCGGCCGCGGTCTCGTACTCGACGAATCTGTTGGTGTCAATAGCTTTTCGTGGAAACGAGTCTTGACTATACAGACCCCTTGCCGTCACGCTCGCGAGCCACCTCAGAGTAGACGACATCCAAGCCATCCTGACGGGTGAAGTCCTTCAAGTCCTTCAATAAACATCGTTAGTTGAGCAAACGGCTTTCATTGTCAGTCGGTGTTCGTACCTGCCAGCTTGTTTCGGCTGGAAGGCCGGAAATTGCCATGCGATATTGGGTGCGGCGCGTTCGAGGTCCTGTCCGGTCTTGATAGTGTGGCATCATCTCTTTGGGTCGGTTCCCGCGCGCAAACTGAACGACCAGGCGGTTTCCCATGAAGTCAGATCCATCTAATAGAGATTGCGTGAGAAGGGTGGTCTTTTGAGGAAGACTTTACGGAAAGTACGTACGGAAAGCTGCCTCTTCGTTAGCTTTGTAGCCAGGAAACGAAATTTAATCTCAACATACCCGGTACCACATCACGAGCATCCATCGAGTCTTTGTACTCTATGAATCCAAAGCCGTTCATAAGCTTGACTTCCATGATTTCTCCGGTGCCGTGAGTGTTGAAGTGTGTCTCAATGTCGGCCTTGGTCGCTAGAATGGATCCAGATCAGTCAGTTGAGCTATCGGTTCCAGCAAGTACGAAGCAGCGCCAAAGCATCCGCGGAGAAAAACGATCCAGCCATCCTTGAAATGCGCAGGTCACGGAAGCCAGCTTGAGTACCAAGTGGCTGAGGCCAGGATGGTGCTGTTCACTACCCTGGATCGGAGAGAACAAATCCAGCAAGAAAGGACATGCAGAAACCAGTTCATTTGACAGTGAGCGTACCATTTTGGGGAAGGTTGCCCAAGTAGAGCCGAGTGGAGGATACTGGGTCCCGAGTCTCAGACATAATGAGTCCTAGATGCTTTGTTGATGCCCTGCGGTGTTGATGGCATGCGCGCCTTTCCTAGCGCTAGATTGGTCCAACAAGTGGCAGTCGTCTCGAGCTAGCTATTGCGTGTATGAACTCTTGGTATGGATCAGGCGCAGGCAAAGAGAGAAAGACCCCGGGAGAAAGCGATGCTCGAAGTGAGGAATTGGGAACTGGTTGATGAGGCGCGCAGTCTCGGAACCCCAGCCTATCTTTTGGGGACGTGTACGGTCATGTGACCGGCCCGGTTACGTAAGGTATATAACTTCTCCCCGTAGATAGTCTAGGCTGCTAATCCACGTTACTACTAAACTCACTATATTTTAAGCTTAAATTATACATATTTTTATATACTTTTAGCTATCTAAATATACTCTAAATAAGCTTAAAATAGACTTAAATTATAGACTACTTTCTATACTATAACTAAAGCTATATCTTATCTACTTATAATATATAGTATGGCTCTATATTAAGAATTTATAAATACTAAAGTTCTAGTTTAATCTTAACTTTTATATACTAGCTATAGTACTATAATATCTAGAGTTAGAAAGGCTTAGTATCTAGATTTTATCTATAGAATAATTCTAGTATTTCTAGCCTACTACTTATACTAATTATTATTATTTTAACTTTATCTTTTAACTAGTTATAAGCCTAGATTATATATCTAAGGCTTTATTATAATTATATAATTTATTTATACTTATTCTAATAAAAATCTAACTAAAATTAGTTACTATTAATAGTATTAAACTTATAAGTAATTAGCAACTATTTTTATACTAAGTATTATAGTATATTAATATAAAAGCTATTAAAATAACTACTATAATATAGTTTAATTCTTTATAGCCTAAGTATCAAATAAATCTAATTTTAGAAATTATATTATTATAAGTTTTATTAAATTTAGATAAGTATTAGTTACTAGGTTATCTAGTAAACTTTAAATTCTATATAGTATTTAAATACTATAGTAAATACAAAGTAAGATATTAAGTTTAAGATTCTTAAGAGCTTTAAAAACTACTACTAGTAGTAGTAGAATATTAAGAATCTACTAAAGATATTAGATCTTTAAATGTTTATTCTTAGTATTAATAATAGTATATAGAAGGCTTGTTCTCTAGGTTCTACTAATACTAATAATACTACTATATAGAAAGAGAAGAAATAGAAGCGCTATAAGTAAAATAAGCTTAAAGTAAAGGTATCTCTCTATATTCTTAATAACCTTAGTAATTCTATTAAGATAAATCTTAATAATAATAAATTTAATTATATAAAGGTAAAGTAGAATTATATTAAAAGATATATAAAGATAGACTATTTAGAGACATACAATACTATCTAATAGTTACTAGTACTATTACTAAAGTCTTATAAAGATATAAAGCAATATTATATTAAATTTAAAATAGACTAATTAAATAGTTATAAATAAGATTAATAGTTTAAAGAGAAGAGATAAGTCTAAAATTCTTAATAATAAGATAAAAGTTATAATATTTCTAAACAATATTAGTAATATAAAAGAATATAAATAGTAGATTACTACTAAGCATAGCTAATATAATACTTTAATTATCTTTTTGAATAAGTTATAAATATTAATTAATATAGAACTATTTAAAGAATTCTAGATTATTAAATTAAAGAAAGTATACTTTATAGATACTATAAGCCTTACTACTAATACTAAGAAGAATAAAAAGAAGAAGTCTAGTTGTTACGATCTTGCTATATTAGGCTAGTACAAGGCTGAGCCTAACCAGCCTTATTAGAGTATTATATAGAATACCCAATAACTTTAATATAGCGACGTTAGTATCGTTGCTATATTGTAATAGAATCCTAATAACGCGACAAAGAGTTTATTAGAACCGTTAAATATAGAGAAATATATCTATATACCTTAAACTATATAGCTAAACTAACAGCCAATCTTAGAATAAACTTTAGCTTATTATTTTAATATTTAAATATAAGTTCTTTAACTATATTTAAATAATATACTTTACCTTTTATTTACTTAGTTAAGCTTTTCTTACTCTTTATAATTTATTTTACTCCTTCTATCTTTTAGTCTCTAGTATATAAGATACCTACTACTAAGGTTAATAAGTATATAAGATAAGTAAATTTTAGTTTAGTTCTTTTAGCGATTAGCGTTATACTTTAATAAACTTACTATAAAAGTAGAAAAAGTAGATTAATTATATTTACTACTTTAGTATTTAATAGCTATAACGCTATAAATAGGTTAGTTAATAGAATAGCTAGTATAAGTAAGATATTAAATATTAATATTAAGATAAAAAAGAGTTTCTTAAATAAATGTATTAAAGTTACTTTATTTTTAATATACTTAGCTATATACTTTAAAACTTATAAAACCTAGTTTCTAAATAATACTACTATAGTTCTATTTACTACCCTTTATATAGACAGAGATACTTATAAGTAAGTTAAGTACTATCTTAATAACTTCTTAAATAGTTAAACTCTCTAAAAGTATAGTTCTACGTAAACTTAACTATTTATAAAATATACTTATATACTTAAGCAACAATAAATAATAAAAACATTAATATTATAATTAATTTAGACGTAATAGGTAACTTTATTTTAACACGCTACGTTAAAGAATACTAAATATAAATATAAAAGAAGAAATTATTTTATATACTATTTAAATTTTAAGAAGCAGAGAGAAGAGTTAACTATAAAACTTTATTAATAAATATAATTACAAAGAACTATTAAGAAGAAATTACTTATAATATTATAGATATTAACTAGTACTATGTAATACTAAGTATACTTTAGTTATAACAATATAACTTAAAAGTAAATTAAAGAACTAAGAAACTTCTTTTTACTAAGTATAATTACTCTAAATAAGAGTCGTTTTATAGAATAAATACTCTATAAGCTATATTTAGTAGTAAAGATAAGAAGCGCAATAAAAAACTTATACGAGTTAGTACTACTATACTCTAACAATTAAATATTTTATAAAAAAAGTTTAATATAGTATCTTATCTATAGCTAGCTATATATAAGTATAAATAAGAGATAACTATATACTAACAATTTTATATAATAATAAGTACTTAGTTAATTACTAAAATAATAGAGAAATACAATTAATTCTAATACTTATTTAAGAAAGCTAAGCTAAACTTAACTCTTCTAAAGTATAAACTATAGGATTATATAATACCTTTATAAGAAAATAAAATACTAATATTTAGTTTAATATACTCTCTATTAGAAGTAGAAAATTAAGCGCTTTATAACTATTTTAATAAAAACCTTAAGAAAGACTTTATTTAAAAATTAATATTATTAGCCAAATACTTAATACTCTTTATACTAAAAAAAACAGTAAATTATAACTTTACGTAAACTATAAACAATTTAATAGAGTAACTATTAAAAATTAATATTCGTTGCTATATATTAATAAAATTATAAACCGTATAACGTATAATAGTTTATTAAGTTTAACTTATAAGAAGTATATAACCTAATATATATAAAAGAAGATAAAGAATAGAAAACCGCCTTCTATATAAGATATAAACTTTTTAAGTATTATATTATACTCTTTAAGCTAATAAACGTACTAGCATTATTTTAAAAGTTAATTAATAATATATTTAGTAACTATTTAAATATATTTATAACTACTTATTTAAATAATATTCTAGTATATAGCTGTATACTAAAAGAATATAAAAAAGATATTAAAAAGATATTAAAAAGATTAGTACGTATCGATTTACAAATTAATATTGAGAAAACCTAGTTTTATTAACAATCTATTAAATTTCTTAGATTTATAATTACTAAGTATAGTCTTTAAATAAAAGATTTAAAGATTTAATTTATTCTAATATAGCCTATACTAAAGAATATAAAATAAATATAATAGTTTCTTAGTTTTATTAACTACTATAGACAATAGATATTTAACTTTAGTTAAATTATAGTATTACTATTTTAACAGACAAAATAATTAAAAAAATTGTTTTAAACGTAAAAAGAATAAATAGTATTTAAAGAACTTAAAAAAGCTTTTAAAATTGTTGAAAATTAACTAACTAGCTAGTTAGTTGGAACCCCTAGGGACCTAAAGTCTTGGATAGGTTCTACCAACTGTCTCGGTCTAAAATAGAACAAGCCTTTTATCTAAAGAGTCGGGCCTAGTAGCCTAAATCTAGGACAAAAAGGAGCATTATACAATCTATTTTAGACAGCTGGCCTATAGTCTAAGATAATATAGAATAAACTTAGAGACTAATAGTTTTAAATAGATAAAATTATTATTTTATACAGTAAGTTATAGGTTATCTAGCTTCTATTAAAAAGAATAAATATTTAGTAAGTTCTATATAAGCTACTAAACTTAGATATATAAGCTAAAATCTCTCTAGAGAATTTTAGCTAATAAGACAGATAATATAATAATAGCTTCTCCTTGTTACTAAGTATTATACCTATACTAAGCTTAAGTATTGTACGAGTTCTAAGCTAGTCTCGTCTTTATACTCTTTATAGTAGTATTCTTCTTCTTTCTTATACCTTTTAAACAGGTTATAAGTCTAAATTAGTACTAATTTCTTTTAAATTTTCTTCTTAGAAAATTTTTCTTCTACAACATTTATTGATATCTTCGGACAATCTTATTACCAATCGACTCTAAATTCTAAGCTTAATTTAACTATTAGAACAAAACTTCCTTTTTTTTATAGAAATCTTCGACTATATATTCGACTATAGACTTCTCTTACAAGATCTCTAAACTTAAGAGCTTAACTAAACAAAATATTTGGTCGATTTGAATAGAGGCCTTTTTAACTAAAAAGAGCTATACTAATATTATAATTCTCTTTTTTAGCTATTTAGCTAGAGAAATTATTAAAGCTAGGCGCTAAAAACGGTTAATAAGGGTAGCAGTCCTTATTTAACTAGCTCTAAAGGACGGTCTTCTTATTTAAATAAAGGGAATTTATAACTCTTTAGAGCTTTAAAATAGCCTAAAAAGGTTATACAAATCGAAAGATTTTAGTTCCGAGTTTTTAATTTGTAAGAAGCTCTTTAGTACTATACTTAGTAAGGTAAAAAACCTTAAGCTTTACTTTACTAAAATTAGGCAATTAACAGACAATTTAGTAATTTAAGAACTAGTACTATCTAACAAGGTAGTAGCTGCTTATATCTTTTATAATCTGACCTCTAAATATAAGTACATAGTAGCTATTATTAGCTAAAGCTATCGATAAACGACTAGCAATATAAGTTTACAGAACTTATTTAGTTAACTTATAAATAAGTCTCGTCGAATTCGTAGTAGTACTCTAGTAAAAAAGATTTTTACTGCAATAGACAATAAATTGACGCAAAGGACCAAAGAAAAATTAAAATCTCTAAGTAAAAACTAAGAAAAATGCCTCTTTTGTAACAAAAAGGGGCATAAACCGGCAACTTATTAGAAAAAATACCCAAATCTCCGGTTAAATTCTAACAAAAGCTCTAAAAACACTAAGTTTTAAATATTTTTTATACATAGTTCTAACCTATAAGAAGAACAATGCTTTACAGCATTACTAGACAGAGTTAATTACTCTACTAATTCTTAGATCCTTGATACAGACTTAATAAGCTATATTTGCTCGAATATTAATCTTCTAACAGATATCCGGCCAACTAACCAAATTATTCGTTAAAGAGGGGAAAAGTTAATTTAAACCTTATAGACAGGCAAAGCAAAACTATTCTTTAAGGATAAAATAATTATTCTAGACGAAGTTTTATTTGTTAAGAAATTTAAAATTAACCTTCTAAGCTTTAATAAGCTTAAAAAGAGGGGAGATAAGGTAACTCTTAGCTAAAACAAGCCAAAAGTTAATTGAGCTGGACAACTAACTACTAAGGGGCGGTATATTAACGGATTAATAGTAATAAAAGCTCAGACTATTAATATAGTCCGATCTTTTTATACTATTTTTTTGAAAACTAACCTTTAGTACCAACGAATAGGATATATAGGCGAGAACGCCTTAAAACAGCTTAAAAATGTTGCTCTAGGAACAGATTATTTAGACAAATTAGAAGATAATTGCTAAATTTACTTTAAAGCAAAGACAACGGCTAAAATTAGCTAAGAAACTCTAGATAAATCGGCTAATTATTTAAAAAAAGTTTACTTAAATATTTGCGGGCCAATTATACCGCAAACCCCTTCTAAAAGTCAATTATTTACTAGCTTTATAGACAATAAAACCTGGTATACAACTACCGAGGTACTATAATCTAAAGACTAGGTTTTTAACGTACTATCTATCTATATTACTTAAAAAGAAACGCAGTCCAAGCATTCTTTTAAAAGACTATACTTCGACAATACAAAAGAATAAAGAAGGTCGGATAAAACAGCTTTGTTACGGGCACCAGCCCTAGACGGCCTAGCGTGCACCCAAGCATCAACCACCGCCAGTCATCTCAGCCCTACCAGCATTATTCCCGACTAAGCCTACAAACCCGCCGTAGGCATTATCGGACAAGACGGCTATAAGAGCCTACGTTCCCTACAAACCCGATATAGGCATTGTCGAGATTGACGGACACAGGGGAACTTCCCTATATACCTTAGATTATATAGCCAGACTAATGGCCGACCTTAGGATAGACTTCAGTCTGTTAACTCAACATCTAAATACGAGTTCCTTAACTATATTTAGGTAACGTGCTTTACCTTCTGTCTACTTTAGTTAAGCCCCTCTCACCCTCTGTGATCTGTCTCGCCTTTCCTGTCTTTTAGTCTCTAGCACACGAGACACCCACTACTAAGGTCGACAAGCACACAAGGCAAGTGAGCCTTAGTTCGGTCCTCCCAGCGACCGGCGTTACACTTTGACAGACTCGCTACGAAAGCAGAGAAAGCAGATTAATTATGTCTACTACTTTAGCACCCAACAGCCGCGACGCTGCAGACAGATTGGCCAACAGAATGGCCAGCACGAGTAAGATATCGGACGTTAACACCAAGATAGGAAAAAGTTTCTTAGATAAACGTTCCGAAGTCACTTCATTCTTAATACGCCTAGCCGTGTACTTTAGAACTTACAAAGACTAGTTTCCGAACGATACCACTATAGTTCTATTCGCTACCTTTTATATAGATAGAGATGCCTACAAGTGGGTCGAGTACTACCTCGACGATTTCTTGTTTACTCCGATAAAGAGCAGGCGCGAGGACACCGACGAGTTCTTCGCTAGCTTTACCTTCTTTCAGAAGAAGCTTCGCGAAATCTTTAGACAGACCGACGCTAGACGCGTCGCTACCAGGAAGCTTAGGAACCTCAAGCAGACAGGACCAGCAAGCAGGTACGCCGCCGAATTCATACAGTATGCTAATTAAACAGGATAGGACGAGAAACCCCTGATCGAGACCTTTTACGAAGGACTCAAGGATTATGTCAAGGAAATAATCCACATCCGTAGAGAAAAGTTTGATAATCTCGACAACTTTATACAACGAGCAAAGGAGATCGACGACAGTAACTTCGAAAGACAAATAGAAAAGAAGGGCAATCCCACCAACAGGTTCTATAGAACAAAGAATCGAGCAAACTTACGACAAGACCGAGGCGATCCAATAGAGTTAGATTTTACAAGGCCTCGAGGAAAACTAAACAACCAGGAAAGAGAACACAGAATAAAGAACAAGCTATACTTATATTACAAAAAACCAGGGCATCAAGTCAAAGAATGCCGTTCCAAGAAATAACAGTTCAACAGTACCGGCAGAAACAAGCACAACAATCGATCTTAGAAACCCCGTCTCCCACGACAACAGTTTAACATAACTACCCAGACAAAAGAGAACAACGGTCGCGATAAGGCAATGGAACTACTAGCAGCCTTCTCCGACCGCTGGCAGAAGGACCCGACCGAGGGTTGTCTTCTCCAAGAATTGGGTCTCTCACAGAAGACTATCCAGAACTGGTATGAGTACGTTACTAGACTAACCAAGGAGCAGAAGGACATCTACTAGAATGCCTTCTGTGACCAGGAAAACACTCACCAGGCTTCGTCTAACGAGAAGCACCACGAGTAGAATTTGTTTAATTTACACAAAAACTGGGATATAGACATTGAGTCATGGGAAGAAACAAAGGAACGACAAATAAAACAGGAACAACAAGACTCACAGGACTGAAACAACATTAACCGCACTATTCCGAGGCATTAGATACAGAGTACCGTTGCACTACACGAAACACTATTCTGGACTGCGTGCTACGATAATAATTGCACGACCCACGAATCCGACAAATTGGGATTAGGATGGTGGCCGAAGAAACCGACATCTCCGAAACAAGGTTCGACACAAGAACTAGGCCTCACCCAAGGACGACCTAGGTCACCTTACCTAGAAACCTAAGGGAAATCTAAGGAAGAATAGACCGTAGAAGCTAAGCAAGACAGCAGCTACGATGCGTTACAGGCAAGACAACGACTCGAAGACGAAAACATAGATTCTAATGGTACAGAATCCTCGCTCGAGGACGACACTAACTAGGAAGAGCAAACCCCAATCCGTTGGGAAGGAATAATATAGAGACTTTGTTAGTTGGCCTTCTACGATAGAAAGTTAAGCGCTAATAAAAACGTTAACGACATCCCGGGATACATTTACTCACGCCTACGACGACCAGTAGACTACCTTATTAGGGGTCTAGAATTGCGCAGTTAGTACTAATATCTTCGACTAACAATATACAACCTACAGACACGACGGGTTTTAACTAGCGATAGTTGTATAATTAAAGCAGGGATCGTAAACGATAAACTAGACGTTATAATAAAAGCAGTACTAGAACACCCTACACAGGAATTCTTATAGCAAATCAACCGACAATAGGTTCCGGTACCCAAGATACTCTAGAACGTACACGATTAACAGAGAAAAGACTAGGCCGACTGCTTCGAGGGCAGCAGTACCGGCCCGTCTAACGGTTAGACCCTCTAGGAGTCTAGCTCTGCGCGAGCTCGGCTACCTACGGAACACACCTACACACTCGGGCAACAATAAACCACAGAAACATTAAAATTATAATCGATTCAGGCGCAACAGGCAACTTTATCTCAATACGCTACGTTGAGGAGTGCCAGATACAAACACGAAAGAAGAAATTACCCTACGCACTGTCCAGATTTCAAGGGGCAGAGAGAAGAGTCGACTACAAAACTTCGCCAATAGGTATAACAATTGAGGACCATTGGGAAGAAATTACTTATAATATCGTAGATATTAACCAGTACCACGCTGTGCTAGGTATACCTTAGTTGCAACAATATAACCTAGAAGTAGATTAAAGAACCAAGAAACTCCTCTTTACTAGATACAAGTACTCTAGGCAAGAGTCGTTCTGCGGAACAGATACCCCACAAGCTAATTTTAGTAGTAAGGATAAGGAGCGCGATAAGGAACTTACGCGGGTCAGTACCACCACACTCCGACATTCAGACATCCTACGAGAGGAGTCTAACGCAGTATCTCGTCTATAGCCAACTACACGCAAGTATAAACAAGAGACGACTGCACGCCAACGATTCTACACGACGACAAGTACTCAGTTAATTACTAAGATACCTAAGGAATACGATCAATTCCGACATCTGTTTAAAGAAGCTGAGCCAAACTCAGCTCTCCCAGAACACAAACCGTAGGATCACACAATACCTTTACAAGAAGGTAAGACGCCAACATTCGGTCCAATATACTCCCTATTAGAAGCAGAAAATTAAGCGCTCCGCGACTATCTCGACAAGAACCTTAAGAAAGGATTTATCCGGAAATTAACATTACTAGCCGGATACCCGATACTCTTCGTACTAAAGAAGAATAGCAAACTACAACTTTACGTAGATTATAAACAACTAAATAGAATAACTATTAAAAACTAATACCCTTTACTACGCATCAACAAAATAACAGATCGATTGTATAACGCGTAATAGTTTACTAAGTTTGACCTACAAGGAGCATACAACCTAATCCGTATAAAGAAGGGTAAGAAATAGAAAACGGCCTTCTGCATTAGACACAGACTTTTTGAGTATTGCGTTATACTCTTTGGGCTAACGAACGCTCTAGCATTATTTCAGAAACTAATTAACAATACACTTAGCGATTACCTAGATATATTTATAACTGCTTATCTAGACGATATCCTAGTATACAGCCGTACACTAGAAGAACATAAGAAATATATTAAGAAGGTATTAAAAAGATTAGTACGTACCGATTTACAAATTAATATTAAGAAAACTTAGTTTTACCAATAATCCGTCGAATTTCTTAGATTTATAATTACCGAGTACAATCTTTAAATAAAAGATTCAAAGATCTAATTTATTCTAACCTAACCTATATTAAAGAATATAAAATAATTGCAACAGTTTCTTAGTTTTGCTAACTACTACAGGCAATAGATATCCAACTTTAGCCGAATTATAGCACCGCTGTCTTAACAAATAAAACAATCGATAGGATTCTCCTAGACGTAGAAAGAACAATCAGTATTTAAAGAACTTAAAGAAGCTTTTAAGATTAAGCCCGTACTAGCAATATTTAACCCTAATCTACCGATTATTATAGAAATAGACGCGTTAGACTATATAATTGGAGTATATATAAGTTAAAACAACAAAGAAGGAAAGCTTAGACCAGTAGCTTTCTACTTAAAGAAAATGTTACCTACAGAACAGAACTACGATATTTACGATAAAGAGCTTTTAGCTATTATAGCAGTATTCGAGATATAGCGAGCTTACCTAAAAGAAGCAAACTATACGATTATAGTATACACGGACTATAAGAACCTAACTTATTTTACGACAACAAAGAAACTCAACCACAGACAAGTTAGATAGTTAGAAACTATAGCTCCATACGACTTTATTATCACCTACAAGAAGGGTTTCGAGAACGATAGAGCTGACGCTCTAAGCCGACGACCCGATTATCTCAATGACAAAGAACACGTCGAGCATGCAATATTCCGAGAACACAATAACGAGATCAGATACAATCAATTGGCTATAACAACAGAGTTTGTTATCGAACCGGACAGCCGAATCCCAGACATCCTGAACGATCCTAAAACCTACCAGGAAAACGAGAAGCAACACCCAGGACTAACTAAAAACAGCAAGGGCTATTACGAATTTCAAGGCAAGATCTACGTTCCGAGGAATCTAATCCGACACATTATCAGTAACTTCTACGATAACCCAACGAAGGGACACAAGGGCATCGACAACACTATTAAAAAGATTACACGAACCTACTACATCCCAAGAATTCGACATCACGTCGAAAATTATATCCGAGAATGCGACGTATACGCAAAAACTAAGTACCCGAGGTATTCACTATACGGTGAACTACAACTACTAGAGACGCCCGAAAGACTATGGCATACAGTCTTACTAAACTTTATTACCAAGTTACCAACCTCCAAGGATCTACTCACAGGAGTAGCTTACGACGCTATCCTAGTCATATGCGACAAACTAACAAAGTACGCGTACTTCGTACCTTACAAGGAAGCTAGCAACTTAGAACAGTTAGCATATACCTTCCTTCGGATTATCCTGGCAAACTATGGTCAACCACAAAGAATTGTCTTGGACAGAGACCAGAAATTCGTCTCACGATTTTGGACATCCCTGATACAACAGCTAAGGACAAAGCAAAAGATGTTAACATCGTTCCACCCACAAACAGACAGACAGACAGAACAAACAAATCAAACACTAGAACAGTACCTCCGGGCATATATTAACTACCAGCAGAACGACTAAGTACAGTTACTACCAGTAGCGCAAGCAGCGCACAACGATACAAAAAACGATACAATCAAGATAACTCCGTTCTACGCCTTATATGGCTATTACCCTCTTTAGAGAAGACAACTACAAAATACCACAGAGAACGAATTAGCTACACGAATAGCTACGAACATAAAATACCTGCACCAGTAGTTAAAGTCTGACAGCGAGTTTATTAACGAACGAACAAGAAAGTGGTATAATAAGTTAAGAACAACCCTAAATACAAGCATAAAAGAGGGGGGAAGAGCTTACTTACTTATAAGAAACTTGAAAACCATCAGACTAAGCAAAAAACTCAACTACATCAAGACAGGACCGTTTAAAATCTTACAGCAATTGGGACCCGTAACCTTCAAACTCAAACTCCCGAAGACAATAAGAATACATCCTGTATTCTACGTAGCGCTGTTGGAGCCAGCCTACTCCCGAGAAGCAGAACGACCTAACCCAGAAATCCTTCCCGACAACCAAGAACCCGAGTATAAGGTTAAAGCGATTCAAGCTTATAGACAACATCGAGGCAAACGACAGTATCTCATAAAGTAGAAAGGATATCCCAAACATAAAAATTAATGGGAACCGAAACGAAACCTGACCAACTATAAAGACACTATTCGACGATATTAAGACCAGAATATCAATCGGTCGTAGCAGTACTAACACCCTAATCCACCACCTAATGTACCTCGCCGGTACCTAGATTACTCTCGAACGAACTAGCCCACTACGTTACAGGACCACCGCCCAACACCGGGTAGGGGTCACTCCGAAAGTCAACGGATAACCCGCTCGGACATTTAAATGTATCGCTACTAGCTATCGACGCAGCAAACTCCTCTTGCTCCAATAACTTATTCCGAGCTAACTTCGCTGCTGCCCGCGCACAAGTCTTCTTAACCTCCTCTTTTAACTTCCGGACCTCAGATCGGTCACGCTACACAGCCGCAACCAACGCTGCTACCTAAGCCTTTAACGCACGTAATTGGCTCTTCGTACGCTGAAGGGCAGCCGACTGAGAGGAATATTGAGAATAAACCGAACGCGCTGCAATCAAGTTAGTTCTAGTCACCACAAAGGGACACTGACAAGGCATACTATCTGCTATTAACACCCGTAAATTACAACTCTTTCTATCCCGAGTATACACCAAACACGTCGCCTTCCTGGACTGAACCACATATCTTTCCTTAGTCGACACACATCTAAAACAAGGAGGCATTTCGATACCGTAGGCTTCAATCAACAGGTATTAGCTATACTTTTTGTCAGAACCCGCAGCAACGGACTTTATGCGAGGCATAGCGACTTACAGATTAGTTACAAAAAGGAAGGGCGAAACGCAACTTATAGGTGTTTAAAAGGCTAAGAGTCAATCGAGGACAATTTAACTAGAAGAGGGGGGATTATGTTACGGGCACCAGCCCTAAACGGCCTAGCGTGTACCCAAGCATCAACCACCGCTAGTTATCTTAGCCCTACCAGCATCATTCCCGACTAAGCCTATAAACCCGTCGTAGGCATTATCAGACAAGACGGCTATAAGAGCCTACGTTCCCTACAAACCCGATATAGGCATTATCGAAATTAACGAACATAGGGGAACTTCCCTATATACCTTAGATTATATAGCTAAACTGATGACCGACCTTAGAATAGACTTTAGTCTGTTAACTTAACATCTAAATATAAGTTTCTTAACTATATTCAGGTAACGTACTTTACCTTCTATCTACTTTAGTTAAGCCCCTCTCACCCTCTGTAATCTGTCTCGCCTCTCCTATCTTTCAGTCTCTAGCATACGAGACACCCACTACCAAGGTCGACAAGCACATAAGGCAAGTGAGCCTTAGTTCGGTCCTCCCAGCGACCGGCGTTACAAGCTTCTAGAACAAAAAGAAGCTATTCTAACAATATCTGTACTATATATCTCTTAGCAAAACGAACAAGCTAAACTATTACGATCTTACTATATTAGGCTAGTATAAGGCTAAGCGCAGCCAGCCTTATTAAAGCATTATACAGTATATTTAACGACTCCGATATAGCGACGTTAGCGACGTTGCTATATTGCAATAGAATTCTAACTACGCGACAAAAGAATTATTGAGACTATTAAATATAAAGAAACATACCTTTATACCTTAAATTATATAGTTAAACTAATAGTCAACCTTAAAATAGACTTTAGTCTATTAACTTAATATTTAAATATAAGTTTCTTAACTATATTTAAGTAACGTACTTTACCTTCTATCTACTTTAGTTAAGCTCCTTTTATCTTTTATAATCTATTTCGTCTCTTCTATCTTTTAGTCTTTAGCATATAAGATACCTACTACTAAGGTCGATAAGTATATAAGATAAGTAAGCCTTAGTTTGGTTCTTATAGCGACCGGCGTTATATAAACGCTTTAACCGAACAATTATTAGTAAAGTTTGAGCAATGCTTTATGCCGCCGGGCTACTCTAGATATATTAGGGTAAAGCGCTAAAAGCAGCTATCTATATTTATAACAGAACCCTCTATATTAAATTGCCGGAGTTTATTACTTATTACCCCGTACAAAGCAAAATACAGCAAAAAACCAAATGTCAGTACTATTAAAATCTGGGGCTTAGTTACTTATCTTAAAGAACCTAAACTAAAAAAACTAGACGCTAGAGCAACTATCTGTATTCTAATAGGCTACGGATCGAATTAATATAAGCTCTTAGGCTCTAATAGCCGAGAGGTTTACTAGAAGAGAGACGTTTACGTCTAGAAAGGAAATATTTAAGACCTACGGAGATCTACAGTTAATCGATTAACCGAGAGTATTTCTAAAGAGTCTGAAGAACAACTAGAAGTTAAGTTTAAAAACGAGCTAAATCCGACCGCTAAATCTTAAAATAATAGACAGGTACCTCTTAATAAAGGAGAAAGTCTTCTATATAAGAAATAGTATACCTTCCCTATATTTTAACAATTAGCGGACAAATTTAGATAAGAATTATACTAAACTAAAGCTCTAAACGAGTTTAACCTTTCTATCGAGTTAGATTATAAAAGTACCAAAGACTTTGGCCGAATAGACATCGATTGCGCCCAGAAAATAGATTTTATATATAAAAAGGCCGATAAAAATTATTTTAACGAGTTTTATAATAACTTAGAACAATACGCCGAACAGGCCTTAGTCGCAGTTACTAAAGAGCCTAATAACTTAAAAGAAATAAGAATATCTAAAGATTAGCCTTCTTAGCTAAATAAAATATAGTTGAAGCTTAAAGAGCTAGCTAACTAAGAAACTTAGATATTAATCGAGCTACTGCTAAATAGAAAGACGCTAAAAGGGCGCTAGATATTAAAGATTAAGTATCTTCTAGAGGGCGAGCCGATTTTTAAAGTCTGCTAGATAGCTAAGAGCTGCTAGCAAAGAGCTGCCAGTAAAGACCCGGCCTTAATTTTATAGAGATCTTTATAAATTTAGTAAATCTAATTACTTACTAGCTTATACTAGCCTTAGTAGTAGAGAAAAACTAGAAAATAAAGCAATAGAACGTAAAATTAGCTTATTCTAATATAAAGTTAGACAAAATTATTTATATTAAGTAACTAACTAGCCTATCTAACGGAACTAATAAAGTTTATTAAATAAAGAAGGCTCTTTACGGTCTAAAACAGACCGACCGACAGTAGAAAGCCTATTGTTACGGGTACCAGCTCTAAACAGCCTAGCGCATATCTAAGCATTAACTACCGCCAGTTATCTTAGCCCTACTAGTATTATTCCCAACTAAGCTTATAAACCCGATATAGACATTATTGAATAAGATAGCTATAAAAGTCTATATTCCCTATAAACTCGATATAGGTATTATTAGGTTGGCGGATATAAAGGAACTCCTCTATATACCTTAAACTATATAGCTAGACTAATAGCCGACTCTAGAATAGACTTTAGTCTGTTAACTTAATATCTAAATATAAGTTTTTTAACTATATTTAGATAACGTACTTTATCTTCTATCTACTTTAGTTAAGCTTCTCTTACTCTCTATAATTTATCTCGCCTCTCCTATCTTTTAGTCTTTAGTATATAAGACACCCCTTACTAAGGTCAATAAGTATATAAGGCAAGTAAGTCTTAGTTTAGTTCTCTTAGCAATTGGCGTTATACTTTAATAGACTCGCTATAAAAGTAGAGAAAGTAGATTAGTTATGTTTACTACTTTAGTACCCAATAGCCGCGACGCTGCGGACAGGTTAGCTAATAGGATAGTTAGTACGAGTAAGATATCGAACGTTAATACTAAGATAGAAAAAAGCTTCTTAGATAAATGTTCTAAAGTTACTTTATTCTTAATACGCCTAGCTATATACTTTAAAACTTATAAAGACTAGTTTCTAAATAACACTATTATAGTTTTATTCGCTACCTTTTATATAGATAGAGATATTTACAAGTAGGTTGAGTACTATCTCAACGATTTTTTATTTACTCCGATAAAGAGTAGGCGCGAGGACACCGATAAGTTCTTTACTAGCTTTATCTTCTTTTAGAAGAAGCTTCGTAAAATCTTTAAATAGACTAACGCTAGACGCATTGCTACTAGAAAGCTTAGAAACCTTAAGTAGATAGAACTAGCGAGCAGATACGCCGCTAAATTTATATAGTATACTAATTAAATAGAATAGAACAAGAAACCTCTTATTAAGACCTTTTATAAAAGACTTAAGAATTATATTAAGGAAATAATCTATATTCGTAGAGAAAAGTTTAATAATCTCGATAACTTTATATAACGAGTAAAGAAGATCGACGACAGTAACTTCGAAAGATAGATAAAAAAGAAGGGTAACCCTACTAATAGGTTCTATAAAACAAAGAATCGAGCAAACTTATAATAAGATCGAAGCGATCTAATAGAGTTAAATTTTATTAAGCTCCGAGAGAAACTAAATAACTAGAAAAGAGAACATAGAATAAAGAATAAGCTATACTTATATTGCGGAAAATTAGAGCATTAAGTTAAGAAATACTATTCTAAGAAGTAACAGTTTAACAGTATAGAACAAAATAGACACAATAATCGACCTTAGAAACTCTATTCTCTGCGACAATAGTTCAATATAACTATCTAGACGCAGAGAGACAACGACCGCAATAAGGCAATAAAATTGCTAGCAGCCTTCTTCGATCGTTAGTATATAGACCTTATTAAGGGTCGTCCTCTATAAGAATTAGGTCTTCTATAGAAGATTATTTAAAACTAGTACGAGTACGTTACTAAACTAACTAAGAAGCAAAAGAATATCTACTAAAATACTTTCTGTAACTAAGAAAACACTTACTAGGTATCTTCTAACAAGAAGTATAACGAGTAGAACTTATTTAACTTACATAAAAACTGGGATACAGACAGTAAGTTATAGAAAGAAACAAAGAAACGACAAATAAAAAGGGAGCAATAAAATCTACAGAACTAGAATAGTATCAACTACACTATTTTAAGACAGTAGATATAAGATACTGTTATACTATACGAAACACTATTCTAGACTACGTACTATAATAACAATTGTACGACCTATAAATCCGATAAATTAGAATTAAGATAGTAGCCGAGAAAACCAATATCTTTAAAATAAGATTCGATATAAGAACTAGATCTTACTTAAGGACAATCTAGATTACCTTATCTAAAAACCTAAGAAAAATATAAGGAAGAACAGACCGTAGAGGCTAAGTAAGATAGCAGCTACGATACGTTATAGATAAGACAACAACTTAAAGACAAAAATATAGATTCTAATAGTATAAAATCCTTGCTTAAGAACAATACTAACTAGAAAGAATAAACTCTAATCTATTAGAAAGAAATAATATAGAGACTTTGTTAGTTAGCCTTCTACAATAAGAAGTTAAGCGCTAATAGAGATATTAATAATATTCTGAGATATATTTACTCGCGTCTACAACGACTAGTAGACTACCTTATTAGGAGTTTAGAATTATATAGTTAGTACTAATATCTTCGACTAACAATATATAATCTATAAATACAACGAGTTCTAATTAGTAATAGTTATATAATTAAAGTAGAAATTATAAACAATAAACTAGACGTTATAATAAAGGTAGTACTAGAACACCTTATATAGGAATTCTTATAGTAAATTAACTGATAATAGGTTTCAATATCTAAAATACTCTAGAACGTATACAATTAACAGAAAAAAGACTAGGCCGACTGCTTTAAGAGCAGTAGTACTGGTTTATACAACGGTTAAACTCTCTAAAAGTTTAGCTCTGCGCGAGCTTAACTTTCTATAGAATATATCTATACACTTAAGTAAGAATAAACTACGGAAATATTAAAATTATAATTAATTTAGGCGTAACAGGCAACTTTATCTTAATACGCTGCGTCAAGGAGTACTAAATATAAACACAAAAGAAGAAATTACCCTATATACTGTCTAAATTTTAAGAGATAGAGGAAAGAGTTAACTATAAGACTTTACTAATAAGTATAACAATTAAAGACTATTAAGAAGAAATTACTTATAATATCGTAGATATTAACTAGCACTACGCTGTACTAGATATACCTTAGTTACAACAATATAACCTAAAAGTAGATTAGAGAACTAAGAAACTTCTTTTTACTAGATATAAGCACTTTAAATAAAAGTTGTTCTATAAAATAAATACCTTATAAGCTATTTTTAGTAGTAAAGATAAGAAGCGTAATAAAGAACTTATATAGGTTAGTACTACTATACTCCAACACTTAGATATTCTATAAAAGAAGTCTAACGCAGTATCTTATCTATAGCTAACTATATACAAGTATAAATAAGAAACAACTGTACGCCAACAATTTTATACGATAACAAGTACTCAGTTAATTACTAAGATACCTAAGGAATACAATAAATTCCGATATCTGTTTAAGGAAGCTAAGCCGGACTCAGCTCTTTTAAAATATAAACTATAAGATTACACAATATCTTTATAAGAAGGTAAAACGCCAATATTCGGTCTAATATACTCTCTATTAGAAGCAGAAAATTAAGCGCTCTACGACTATCTCAACAAAAATCTTAGAAAAAGATTTATTTAAAAATTAACGTTACTAGCTAGATACCCGATACTCTTTGTACCAAAAAAGAATAGTAAACTACGACTCTATGTAGACTATAGACAATTAAACGGGGTAACTATTAAAAATCGATATCTATTACTATATATCGACGAGATTATAGACCGATTATACGACGCGTGATAGTTTACTAAGTTTAACTTACGAGAAGCCTACAACTTAATCTATATAAAGAAAGACGAAGAATAGAAAACAGCCTTTCGTACCAGATACGGACTTTTTAAGTATTGTATTATACTCTTTAAGCTAATAAACGTACTAGTATCGTTTTAGAAACTAATTAACAATACACTTAGTAATTACTTAAATATATTTATAACTACTTATTTAAACGATATTCTAGTATACAGCTGTATACTAGAAGAATATAAAGAATATATTAAGAAGATATTAAAAAGATTAGCGCGTACAGATTTACAAATTAATATTAAGAAAACTTAGTTTTATTAACAATCCGTCGAATTTCTTAGATTTATAATTACTAAGTACGGTCTTTAAATAGAAGATCTAAAGATTTAATCTATCTTAATTTAATCTATACTAAAGAATATAAAACAATTGCAATAGTTTCTTAGTTTTACTAATTATTATAGACAATAGATATCTAACTTTAGCTAAATTATAGTACTACTGTCTTAACAGACAAAACAATCGATAGAATTTTTCTGAACGTAAAAAGAACAATTAGTATTTAAAGAGCTTAAAAAAGCTTTTAAGATCGAGCCTATATTAGCAATATTTAACTCTAACTTACTAATTATTATAGAAACAGACGCATTAAACTATACTATTAGAGTATATATAAGTTAAAATAATAAGGAAAGAAAGCTTAAATTAGTAGCCTTCTACTTAAAAAAAATATTATCTATAGAATAAAACTATAATATTTATAATAAAGAGCTTTTAGCTATTATAGCAGTATTTAAGATATAGCAAGCTTACCTAAAAGAAGCAAACTATACAATTATAGTATATACAGACTATAAAAATCTAACTTACTTTATAATAATAAAGAAACTTAATTACAGATAAGTTAGATAGTTAGAAACTATAGCTCTATACAACTTTATTATTACCTATAAAAAGGGTTTTAAAAACGATAGAGCCGACGCTCTAAGCCGACGTTCTAATTACCTTAACGATAAGGAATATATCGAGTATACAATATTTTAAGAACATAATAACGAGATTAGATACAATTAATTAGCTATAATAACTAAGTTTATTATCGAATTAGACAACTAAGTTTTAAATATTTTAAACGACTCTAAGACTTACTAGGAAAATAAGAAACAATATCTAGAACTAACTAAGAGTAATAAAGGCTATTACAAATTCTAAGACAAAATCTATGTCTTAAGAAATCTAATTTAATATATTATTAGTAACTTCTACAATAACCCAACAAAGAAACATAAGGACATCGATAATACTATAGAAAAGATTACAAGAATCTACTATATCCCGAGAATCTAACATTATATCGAAAATTATATTTAAGAATACAACGTATATATAAGAACTAAGCACTCAAGATATTTACTATATAGTAAATTACAGCTACTAAAGATATCTAAAAGGCTATAGTATACAGTCTTACTAGACTTTATTACTAAATTACTAACGTCTAAGGATCTACTAACAGGAGTAGCTTACAACACTATTCTAGTTATATACAACAAATTAACAAAGTACGCGTACTTCGTACCTTACAAGGAAGCTAGCAACTTAGAACAATTAGTATACACCTTCCTTTATATTATCTTAGCTAACTATAGACAACTCTAAAGAATTATCTTAGATAGAGATTAAAAATTCGTCTTACGATTTTAAATATCTCTAATATAACAACTAAGAACAAAATAGAAAACGTCTACGTTGTTCTACTCGTAAACAGACGGATAAACAGAACGAACAAATTAAACACTAAAACAGTATCTTTGAGTATATATTAACTACCAGCAAAACGACTGGGTACAGTTACTACTAGTTATATAAGCCGCGTATAATAATATAAAGAACGATATAACGAAAACAACTCTGTTCTATATACTATATAGCTACTACCCTCTTTAGAGCAGATAACTATAGAATACTATAGAGAATAAAATAGCTACGTAAATAGCTATAAATATAAGAACTCTGTATCAGTAGTTAAAGTCTAACAGCAAGTTTATTAACAAATAAACTAGAAGATAGTATAACAAGTTAAGAACAACCCTAAATACAAGTATAAAAGAGAGGGAAAGAGCTTACTTACTTATAAGAAACTTAAAAACCGTTAAACTAAGTAAGAAACTTAACTATACTAAAACAGAACCGTTTAAAATCTTACAGCAATTAGGACCTATAACTTTTAAACTAGAACTCCTAAAGATAATAAGAATATATTCTATATTCTATATAGTACTATTAGAACTAGACTACTTTCAAGAAGCAAAACGATTCAACCTAGGAATCCTTCCTAACAACTAAGAACCCGAGTATAAGGTCGAAACGATTCGAGCTTATAAATAATACCGAGGCAAACAATAGTATCTTATAAAATAGAAAGGATACTCTAAACACAAAAATCAATAAAAACCGAAATAAAACCTAACTAACTATAAGAATACTATTTAACAGTATTAGAACTAGAATATTAATTAGTTGTAGTAGTACTAATACTCTAATCTACTATCTAGTATGCCTTACTAATACTTAGGTTGTTCGTAAACGAGCCAGTTTACTATATTATAGGACCGTTATCTAACTTTAAATAGGGGTTACTCTAAAAGTTAACAAATAATCTGCTTGAATATTTAAATATATCGCTACTAGCTATTAACGCGGTAAACTCCTCTTGCTTCAACAATTTATTTCGAGCTAACTTCGCTGCTGTCCGCGTATAAGTCTTTTTAACCTTCTCTTTTAACTTTCGGATCTTAGATCGGTTACGCTATATAGCCGCAACCAACGCTGCTATCTAAGCCTTTAACGTACGTAATTGGCGCTTTATACGCTAAAGGACAGCTAATTAAGAGAAGTACTAAGAATAAACCGAACGCACTGCAACTAAGTTAGTTTTAGGTATTATAGAAAGATAGCAACAAGGTATACTATCTACTATCGATACCCGTAAATTACAACTCTTTCTGTCTTAAGTATATACCAAATATATCGCCTTTTTAAACTAAATTACACACCTTTCCTTAGTTAATATATATCTAGAACAAAAAGGTATTTTAATACCGCAGACTTCAATTAGCAGGAATTAGCTATACTTTTTGTTAGAACCCGTAGTAACAGACTTTATACGAGGTATAGGACTTATAGATTAGTTACAAAGGGGGGAACGATACATAACTTATAGATGTTTAAAAAGCTAAGAATCAATCAAGAACAATTTAACTAAAAGAGGAGAAATTGTATTATAAATAGTAGCTCTAGACGACCTAGCGTACATTTAAGTATTAACCACCGTCAGTTATCTTAGCTCTACTAGTATTATTCCTAACTAAGCCTATAAATTCAATGTAGGTATTATCGAACAAGACGGCTATAGAAGCCTATATTCCTTACAAACCCGATATAGGTATTATTAGATTGGCGGATATAAAGAAACTTCTCTATATATCTTAAACTATATAGCTAGACTAATAACCGACTCTAGAATAGACTTTAGTCTATTAACTTAACATTTAAATATAAGTTCTTTAACTATATTTAAGTAACATACTTTACCTTCTATCTACTTTAGTTAAGCCCCTCTTACCCTCTATAATCTATTTTGCCTCTCCTACCTTTTAGTCTCTAGTACACAAGATACCTCTTACTAAGATCGATAAGTATACAAGGTAAGTGAGCCTTAGTTCGGTTCTCCCAGCGACCGGCGTTATACCTATCTTTAAGAATTACTAAGGAGAATAGGTTTTAAATCTCTAGTATCCAATTAGTCGGGTTATATTTAAAGAACTAGAAAGTAGACAATTTTAATCGTCTATATAGATAATATATTAACTGTATCCGATTCTATCGAAACAATCTCTAGAATCTACTAGAAACTAAATAAGACTCTTATAATTAAGAACTTAAAAGACGTTAGTAAGTTTCTAGAAATTAAAATTACTCGAGATTGCCCAGCAAAAACAATTTGCCTAGACCAGTCGACTTATTTAGCTAAAATTTTAATCAAATATTCGAAGAAAAACGGCCAAATGCCCGGAAAAATACTGTAACTCGTCGGCTTAAAATTAATACTAAATCTTAACTAAGCTAGTAGTGTCGATATTTCTAATTATTAGCAATAAATTAGATTAATTTTATATCTAATAACAAAAATAAGACCCAATATTGCCTTTATAACTAGTCTACTAGCCTAATACATATTAAAATCTAGCAAGAAGCACTAGAGAATTTTAAGTAGCCTTTAAGCTTACTTAGATAAAACTCTTAACCTTAACCTTTACTATAAATTTCCTTTAATAGACGGTATAACCGGCTATTGTAACGTAGATTGGGGGGGGGAACCTTAGTACTAGGAGATTAACTACCGGCTATATCTTTCTACTTAGAAATAGAGTCCTTAGTTAGAATTTAAAGCTATAAAAAATAGTCGCCTTAAGCTCTTATAAGGCCAAATATATAGCCCTTAAAGAAGCTATAAAGGAATAGTTATTTATTCTATTAATTGTTACCAAACTATCTAGAATTTTTAAAGAAAATTCAATTACTATTGTTTTAGCGGGTACTTTTAAAAAGTCTACGGATAAAAAGCCTCGGCGGGCTCTAACGCACCAAACAAGCATAGATTTGCTTAGGTAAGCCAGTTAAGTTAGACCGAAGACCCCGGTTTTACCGATAAAACTATTACTTACCGACAGCAATTTAGTAAAAGAACTTATAAAAAACCCTACCTTCTAAGCTAAATCTAAGTATATTGATATATAGTATTACTATATTAGAAAAAACGTTTAGACAGGCTAAATAGAGCTTAAATACGTTTCTATAAAGGAATAATTAGCAGACAGTTTAATAAAACTAATCGACTTAGCTAAAATACTAGCGTTTAAAACTTAAATTAGCTTACAATCTAACTAAAATAACTAGTCGATTAAGAAAGTATGTTAGAAATTAACTAACTAGCTAGTTAGTTAGAATTCCTAGGAGTCTAGAGTATCGAATAGGTTCTATCGGCTATTTCGGTCTAAAATAGAACAAGCCTTTTATCTAAAGGGTCGGGCCTAGTAGTCTAAACTTAGAACAAAAAGAAGTATTATACGACTTATCTTAGATAGCTAGCCTATAGTCTAAAACAATATAGAATAGACCTAAAGACTAATAGTTTTAAATAGACAGAATTACTGTCTTATATAGTAAGTTACAGGTTATCTAGCCTTTATTAAAAAGAATAGATATTTAGTAAATCCTATATAAGCCGCTAAACTTAAATATATAAGCTAAAATTTCTCTAAAGAATTCTAGCTAATAAGACAGATAATATAACAATAGCTTTCCTTTGCTACTAAGTATTGTATCTGTACTAAGCCTAAGTATTGTATTAGTCTTAAGCTGGTCTCGTCTTTCTACTCTTTATAGTAGTATTCTTCTTCTTTCCTGTATCTTTTTAATAGTTAGTATAGCTACTAAAGCAATCTTATATAAAGAATATATTGTATGTACCTTACTATCTTAAAATAAATTATAGTAGAGTAGAAGGCTAGTATTAAATTAAAGATACTAAATTGCTCTTATATTAGATATACGCGGTACTAGTTTAGCTAATCTCTATAAGATAGAATTAATTATTAATACTAGTAAGAGAAGATATAATACTATAGATAGAGACTTATATTAAGTTACTCTAGTAACTAAGTAAGAATTTATATATTCTAGATATCTTATTAAGCCTACTAGAAGTAAAGGCTCTTTCTAAGCTCTATAGAATAATCTAGTTACTAGCTTAGTAAGATTATCTTATTATATAAAGTAGAGATTAATAAGATAGAGAGGATAAGAATATTAAAGGTAAGGAGAGAAAAAGATAAAATATAAGATAGTATAATATTATTCGATTAGAAAAGATATTCTAGAGTTAAAATAGATAGTTACTATATAATAAAATATTAGTAAGATAGTATCTAGACTCTATAACAGGGCTCTAGATAGTTAATAAACAACTAGTATATTTATTATAGCGTTACTTTTAGTTAGTAGAATTAGAGAGAGTATACTGTTTTCTAAATAAAATCTAGTAGAGTTGTTAAGTTATATAGTAAGTCTTAATCTACCTTTTATTTAGCTTACTTCTAGTCAATAACTAATATAATAGAAAAATAGAAGATAGAACTATAATAAGATAGAAATATTCTTAAAAACGGCCTAAAGATAGCTATATTTACTAAGCTATAAGGAAACTAGGTAAGTAGAGTAGAATATATATATTATTACCTTTACTAATCTTTAATATTTTATATATAAGCTAGCTAGCCGGTATAGTATTATTTATTAGACTCTTATAAGATCTCTAGACATAAATTAGCTATTTATTATATCTATTGTATCTTGCTAGATTATTAATAGTCTTACTACTATTCTTAATTAGTCTTAGCTCTTTTAATATAGACTTTAGTAGTAAAAAAAACAATACACTATATCTTACTTAAATAAAAACTTATTATACTAGACCTTAATATTGGTCTAATATAAGAAGGCCTATAGTTACTCTATCTAGAAGTTTAAGAGATAGTAGTTATATCTACTAAATAAGTAGAGGCTTTCTCTAATAGTATTAGAAGGTAGATATAATTAAGCCAACTATTAGACCTATACGCCTCTTAGTTAGTATATTTATAGATCTAGAAGAGCTTATTCTATTACTTATAAGAAAGCTAACTGTTTATTAAAGTTCCCTTCTTTATTATTAATTACTTTAAATATAACTAAGATAGATATAGTCTATAATATCTCTATTAACTTTCTATATGCTACTAATATACTTAGAGATAGATATAGTACTTAAAATAGGCTATATAAGTCTATAATATATAATTAAAGTAACTCTCTAGCTATATAGTATTTTATATAAGCTAGCTTTTATCTAGTAAGCTTAATAATAGCGCTTATAGCTGTAGCTACGTATAAGTATTTAGAACTAGCGTAGAGTAGTATAACGCCGGTTGCTGCAAGAACCGAACTAAGACTTATTTATCTTATATACTTATTAACCTTAGTAGTAGGCGTCTTGTATACTAGAGACTAAAAGATAGGAGAGACAAAATAGATTATAAAAGGTAAGAGAAGCTTAACTAAAGTAAATAAAAGGTAAAATATATTATTTAAATATAGTTAAAAAACTTATATTCAAATATTAAGTTAATAAACTAAAGTCTATTTTAAGGTTAGCTATTAGTCTAACTATATAGTTTAAAGTATAAAGATATATTTTTTTATATTTAATAGTCTTAATAATCTCTTTATTGTATAGTTAGAATCTTATTGCAATATAGCAACGTTACTAACGTCGCTATATTAAAGTTATTACTAAAGTCTATAGTCGAGAGATGCTTCTATATTCTTATTGTTCTTATCTAAGCGAGAAGTGTATACTAAAGTTTAGAAAAGTATTGTGATTTGTATATATTTGTGATAAGAAGTTATATAACGTTTGTTCGTTGTTAGAGAATAGTTAGTTTCTTTAGTTTAACGTTCGTTTAATTAGTTCTAACTTGCTTAGCTTAGAGTATTCGTTCTTAGTACTTATAGGTATTAGATACCCTTTAGAGACAATATAAGCATTTAACAGAAGAGAAGGAAGTTGTTTGTATAGCGAAGAGGCAGCGTAAAGCTATTAAAGCAGCGATTATAGATTTTAAAAAGAAGCTCGAAAGACTATATATCTAGACGCAGAATAAAATAGATTAGAATAATATATTGTTTAAGAAAGAATAGCTAGCGGCTATATTTAGTAGTAATATTGTAGATATATTAAGTAGCCTAAGTATAGATTTTTATAATAATTTATATCTAAAGTTAGATAGTAGGCTACTAATATAGTAAGCTAGTTTATTTATAAGTAACTTAGATACTAGCGGAGCGTATTAGATAGTAAATTAGAGTATTAGTGCTACTACGCCCGATTAATATTCTAGTTTCAATATTGTTGAATAATATCTTTATAGTTAATTAGATTTTATTTTGGTTTCTACTAATTTTTATATTTAGAGTATCCTTTCTACTTTATAAGATACTGTTGTTTGCCTTAATATTGTTTATAAGATACTGTTGTTTGCCTTAATATTGTTTATAAGCTCGAATCGTTTCGACCTTATACTTAGATTCTTAATTGTTAGAAAGAATTTCTAGGTTAAATTGTTCTACTTTTCGAAAGTAGACTAGTTTTAATAGCGCTACGTAGAATATAGAATATATTCTTATTATTTTTAGAAGTTTAAGTTTAAATATTACAGATCTTAATTGCTATAAAATTTTAAACGGTTCTGTCTTAGTATAGTTAAATTTCTTACTTAGTTTAATAGTTTTTAAGTTTCTTATAAGTAAATAAGCTCTTCCCCCTTCTTTTATACTTATATTTAGAATAGTCTTTAACTTATTATACTATTTTCTAGTTCGTTCGTTAATAAACTTACTATTAGACTTTAACTATTAGTACAGAGCTTTTATACTTATAGCTATTCGTATAGCTATTTCGTTTTTAATAGTATTCTATATTTATCTGCTCTAAAGAGGGTAATAGCTATATAGAGTATAGAACGGAGTTATCTTTATTATATCGTTTCTTGTATTATTGTACGCCTCTTATACTACTAGTAGTAATTATACTTAGTTATTCTGCTAATAGTTAATATATACTTAAAGATACTATTTTAGTGTTTAATTTGTTCTCTTAGTTTATTTATTAGTTTGTAGATAGAATAAAGTAGACATTTTCTGTTTTATTTTTAATTGTCGTATTAGAGATATTTAAAATCGTAAGACAAATTTCTAGTCTCTATCTAAGATAATTCTTTGTAGTTAACTGTAGTTAGCTAGAATAATTTAAAGAAATATATATACTAATTGTTCTAAATTACTAGCTTCTTTATAAGATATAAAGTATGCGTACTTTATTAGTTTATTGTATATAACTAAAATAGCGCTATAAGCTACTTCTGTAAGTAAATTCTTAAAGATTAGTAACTTAATAATAAAATCTAGTAAGACTGTATACTATAGTCTTTTAGATATTTTTAGTAGCTATAGTTCTCTATATAGTAAATATCTTAAGTACTTAGTTCTTATATATACGTTATATTCTTAAATATAATTTTTAACGTAGTGTTAGATTCTTAGGATATAGTAGGTTCTTATAATCTTTTTAATAGTATTATCGATATCTTTATATCTCTTTGTTAGATAATTATAAAAGTCACTAATAATATATTAGATTAGACTCCTTAAAACGTAGATCTTATTTTAAAATTTATAATAGCCTTTATTGCTTTTAGTTAATCTTAAATGTTGTTTCTCGTTTTACTAGTAAGTTTTAGAGTCGTTTAGAATGTCTAGAATTCGGCTGTCTAATTTAATAATAAACTTAATTGTTATAGCTAATTAATTGTATCTAATCTTATTATTGTATTCTTAGAATATTACGTGCTTAACGTATTTCTTATTATTAAGGTAATTTAAACGTTAGCTTAGAGCGTCGGCTCTATCGTTCTTAAAACCCTTCTTGTAAATAATAATAAAGTTGTATAGAGCTATAGTTTCTAACTATCTAACTTATTTATAGTTAAGTTTCTTTATTATTGTAAAGTAAGTTAGATTCTTATAGTTTATATATACTATAATTATATAGTTTGCTTCTTTTAAGTAAGCTCGCTATATCTTAGATACTGCTATAATAGCTAAAAGCTCTTTATTATAAATATTGTAGTTCTCTTTTTTAAGTAGAAAGCTACTGGTCTAAGCTTTCTTTCCTTATTATTTTAACTTATATATACTCTAATTGTATAGTTTAATGTATTTATTTCTATAATAATTAGTAAATTAGAGTTAAATATTACTAATATAGGTTCGATCTTAAAAGCCTTTTTAAGCTCTTTAAATACTAATTATTTTTTTTGCGTCTAAAAGAATTCTATCGATTGTTTTATTTATTAAGACAGCGGTACTATAATTTAGCTAAAGTTAAATATCTATTGTCTGTAATAGTTAGTAAAACTAAAAAACTATTATAACTATTTTATATTCTTTAGTATAAGCTAGGTTAGAATAGATTAAATCTTCGAATCTTTTATTTAAAGACTATACTTAGTAATTATAAATCTAAGAAATTCAACAGATTGTTAATAAAACTAGGTGTTCTTAATATTAATTTATAAATTGGTACGCGCTAATCTTTCTAATACCTTCTTAATATATATTTTATATTCTTTTAGTATACAGCTATATACTAGAATATCGTTTAAATAAGTAGTTATAAATCTATCTAGGTAATTACTAAGTATATTGTTAATTAGTTTCTAAAACGATATTAGTACGTTTATTAGCTTAAAGAGTATAACGCAATACTTAAAAAGTCTGTATCTAATATAGAAGGTCGTTTTCTATTCTTTATCTTTCCTTATATAGATTAAATTGTAGACTCCTTGTAGATTAAACTTAGTAAACTATTGTATGTTATATAGTTGGTCTATAATTTTGTCGATATATAATAGTAGATATCGGTTTTTAATAGTTACTCCGTTTAATTATCTATAATTTATATAAAGTCGTAGTTTGCTATTCTTCTTTAGTACAAAGAGTATTAGATATTTAGCTAGTAATATTAATTTCTAGATAAATCCTTTCTTAAGGTTTTTATTAAGATAGTTGCAAAGCACTTAATTTTCTACTTCTAATAGAGAGTATATTAAACTAAATGTTAGCGTTTTATCTTTCTATAAAGGTATTATATAATCTTATAGTTTATATTCTAGAAGAGCTAAGCCTAACTTAGCTTTCTTAAACAGATATTGAAATTAATCGTATTTCTTAGATATCTTAGCGATTAACTAAGTACTTATTGTTATATAGAATTGTTAACGTATAGTTGTCTCTTATTTATATCTACGTATAGTTAGCTACAGACAAGACATTACGTTAGACTTCTTTTATAGAATTTCTAAGTATTGGAGTATAGTAGTACTAACCTGTATAAGTTCTTTATTATACTCTTTATCCTTACTACTAAAAATAGCTTATAAGGTATCTATTTTGCAGAACGACTCTTATTTAGAGTACTTATAATTAGTAAAGAAAAGTTTCTTAGTTCTCTAATCTACTTTTAAGTTATATTGTTATAACTAAAGTATATCTAGTACGGCGTAGTACTAGTTAATATTTACAATATTATAAGTAATTTCTTTCTAATAGTCCTCGATAGTTATACTTATTAACAAAGTCTTATAGTTAACTCTTTCCTCTACTCCTTAAAATCTAGATAGTATATAAAGTAATTTCTTTTTTTGTGTTTATATTTAATACTTTTCGACGTAGTATATTAAGATAAAGTTACCTATTGCGTCTAAATCGATTATAATTTTAATATTTCTGTAGTTTATTGTTACCCGAGTTTGTAAATATATTCTATAGGCAGCCAAGCTTGTATAGAGCTAGACTCTTAAAGGGTCTAATTATTAGACGGGCCGGTACTACTACTCTTAAAGTAGTTGGTCTAGTCTTTTCTCTGTTAATTATATACGTTCTAGAGTATTTTAAGTATCGAAACCTATTATTAGTTAATTTACTATAAGAATTCCTATATAGAGTGTTCTAGTACTACCCTTATTATAACGTCTAGTTTATTGTTTATAATCTCTATTTTAATTATACAACTATTACTAATTAAAACTTGTTGTGTTTATAAATTATATATTGTTAATTAAAGGTATTAATACTAACTACACAATTTTAAACTTTTAATAAGGTAGTTTACTAGTTATCGTAGGTGTAAGTAAATATATTTCGAAACATTATTAATATCTTTATTAGCGCTTAACTTCCCCTTATAGAAGACTAACTAATAAAGTCTCTATATTATTCCTTTCTAACAAATTAGAATTTTCTCTTTCTAATTAGTATCGTTCTTAAGAGAGGATTCTATACTATTAGAATCTATATTTTTGTCTTTAAGTTGTTATCTTGTCTATAACATATTATAGTTACTATCTTACTTAGCTTCTACGACCTATTCTTTCTTAAATTTCTCTTAAGTTTCTAAATAAAATAATCTAAATTGTCTTTAGATAAGGTCTAGTTCTTATATTGAACCTTGTCTTAAAGATATTAGTTTCTTTAACTACTATTTTAACTCTAGTTTGTTAAATTTATAGGTCGTATAATTATTGTTGTAGCACACAGTTTAAAATAGTATTTTATATAGTATAACGATATCTTATATCTATTGCCTTAGAATAGTGTAGTTAATATTGCCTTAGAATAGTGTAGTTAATATTGTTTTAATTCTTTAGATTTTATTGTTTCTATTTTATTTGTCGTTTCTTTATTTTTTCTTATAACTTACTATTTGTATTCTAGTTTTTATATAAATTAAATAAGTTTAGTTTATTATGCTTCTTATTGAAAGTAGCCTAGTAAGTATCTTTCTAATTATAGAAGATACTTTAGTAGATATTCTTCTACTTTTTAGTTAGTTTAATAACGTACTTATATTAGTTCTGATTAATCTTTAATAGAAGACCTAATTCTTAAAGAGAACGATTTTTAGTTAAGTTTATATACTAGCGGTTGAAGAAGGCTATTAGCAATTCTATCGCCTTATTGTAACTATTGTCCTTCTATATCTAAATAGTTATATTAAACTATTATTACAGAATATAGAGCTTTTAAGATTAATTATTGTGTTTGCTTTGTTCTGTACTATTAAACTGTTATTTCTTAAAACAGTATTTCTTAACTTAATGTCCTAGTTTTCTGTAATATAAGTATAGCTTATTCTTTATTCTATGTTTTCTTTTCTAGTTGTTTAGTTTTCTTTAAGGCTTTATAAAATCTAACTCTATTAGATTGCCTCGATCTTGTTGTAAGTTTGCTCGGTTCTTTGTTTTATAGAACTTATTAGTAAAATTACCCTTCTTTTTTATTTATCTTTTAAAGTTACTATCGTTAATTTCTTTTACTTATTATATAAAGATATCGAGATTATTAAGCTTCTCTCTACAAATATAGATTATTTTCTTAATATAATCCTTAAGTTTTTTATAAAAGGTCTTAATAAGAAGTTTCTTATTCTATCCTATTTAATTAGCATACTATATAAATTTAACGGTATACCTACTTGCTGGTTCTATTTATTTTAGATTCTAGAGCTTTCTAGTAGCGACGCGCCTAGCGTTAGTCTAACTAAAAATCTCTTAGAGCTTTTTCTAAAAGAAGGCGAAGCTAGCGAAGAACTTATTAGTATCCTTGCGTCTACTCTTTATCGAGGTAAACAAAAAATCGTCGAAATAGTACTTAATCTACTTGTAAGTATCTCTGTCTATATAAGAGGTAGCAAATAAAACTATAGTAGTATCGTTTAAAAACTAGTCTTTATAAGTTTTAAAGTATATAGCTAGATATATTAAGAATAAAGTAACTTTAGAATATTTACTTAAGAAGCTTTTTTCTATCTTAATATTAACGTCTAATATTTTACTTATGCTAGCTATTCTATTAGCTAACTTATTTATAGCATTGCGGCTATTAGATATTAAAGTAGTAGATATAACTAATCTACTTTCTCTACTTTTATAGCGAGTCTATTAAAGTATAACGCCGGTCGCTAGAAAACTAAACTAAAGCTTACTTGCCTTATATACTTATTAACCTTAATAGTAGATATTTTATATACTAAAGACTAAAAGATAGAAGAAACGAAATAGATTATAAAAGATAAGAGAAGCTTAATTAGAGTAGATAAAAGATAAAGTATATTACTTAAATATAATTAAGAAACTTATATTTAAATATTAAGTTAATAGACTAAAGTTTATTCTAAGATTAGCTATTAGTTTAGCTATATAGTTTAAGATATAAAGATATATTTTTCTGTATTTAATAGTCTCGACAATCTCTTTGTCGCGTAGTTAGAATCTTATTGCGATATAGCGACGTTGCTAACGTCGCTATATTAGAGTTATTAAGTATACTATATAATGCTCTAATAAGGCTGGCTGCGCTTAGTTCTGTACTAGCCTAATATAGTAAGATTGTAATATTTAGAGTACTTATACTTAGTAAAAAGAAGTTTTTTAGTTCTTTAATTTACTTTTAGGTTGTATTGTTATAACTAAATTATACTTAATACTATATAGTGCTAGTTAATATTTATAATATTATAAGTAACTTCTTCTTAATAGTTCTTAATAATTATACTTATTAGTAAAGTTTTATAGTTAACTCTTTTCTTTGTTTCTTAAAATTTAAATAGTATATAAAGTAATTTCTTTTTATATATTTATATTTAATACTCTTTAATATAGCATATTAAGATAAACTTACTTATTATATTTAAGTTAATTATAATATTAATATTTCTATTGTTTATTATTATTTAAGTGTATAGGTATATTTTATAAGCAGCTAAGCTTATATAAAGCTATATCTTTAAAGAGTTTAACCGTTAAACAGGCCGATATTACTACTCTTAAAGTAATTAGTTTAGTCTTTTTTCTATTAATTATATACCTTCTAAAGTATTTTAGATACTAAAATCTATTATTAATTAATTTACTATAAGAATTTCTATATTAAATATTTTAATACTGCTTTTATTATAACGTTTAGTTTACTATTTATAATCTTTATCTTAATTATATAACTACGCAATTTTAGATCTCTGATAAGATAGTTTATTAATTATTATAAGTATAAGTAAATATATTCTAAAATATTGTTAATATCTCTGTTAGCGCTTAACTTTTTATTATAAAAGGCTATCTAATAAAGTCTCTATATTATTTCTTTTTAATAAATTAGAGTTTATTCTTTTTAGTTAGTATTGTTCTTAAAAGAGAATTCTGTACTATTAGAATTTATACTTTTGTTTCTAAGTTATTATCTTATCTATAACGTATTATAGATACTATCTTACTTAGTTTCTACGGTTTATTCTTTCTTAAATTTTTCTTAAATTTTAAAATAAGATAATCTAGACTATCTTTAAATAAGACCTAATTTTTCTACTAAACCTTATTTTAGAGATATTAGTTTCTTTAGCTACTATTCTAATTTCTACTTATTAGATTTATAAATTCTATAATTATTATTATAGTAAGCGATTTAGAATAGCGTTTTGTATAGTATAAAAGTTTTTAATGTCTATTGCTTTAAAATAATATAGTTAATGTTATTTTAGTTCTATAGATTTTATTGTTTCTATTTTATTTGTTGTTCCTTTATTTTCTTCTATAACTTATTATCTGTGTCTTAGTTCTAGTATAGCTCGAGTAGGTTTAGTTAGTAGAAGACGTTCTAGTAGGTATTCTTTTATTTCTTAGTTAGACTAGTTATATACTCGTACTAGTTCTAATTAGTTCTTAATAGAAGCTCTATATCTTAAAGCGTATAACCTCTAGTTAAGTCTATATCTTAACAATTAGTAAAGATTATAAGTATATTTATTACTTTATTATATTCTTTGTTATCTTATATCTAAGTAGTTATATTAAACTATTGTTGTAGTAAATAGAGTTTTTGAGATTAATTATTATTGCGCTTGCTTTGCTTAGTACTATTAAACTATTATTTCTTAAGATAGTATTTCTTAACTTAATACTCTAGTTTCTTATAATATAAGTATAGCTTATTCTTTATCTATATTTTCTTTTCTAATTATTTAGTTTTCTTTGAGACCTTATAAAATTTAATTATATTAGATTACTTTAATCTTATTGTACATTTGCTTAATTCTTTGTTCTATAAAACTTATTAGTAAAATTACTCTTCTTTTTTATCTATCTTTTAAAGTTACTATTATTAATCTTTTTTGCTTATTATATAAAATTATTAAGGTTATTAAACTTCTTTCTATAAATATAGATTATTTCTTTAATATAGTTTTCAAGTCTTTTATAAAAAGTCTAGATAAAGAATTTTTATTCTATTCTATTTAATTAGTATACTATATAAATTTAGCAGTATATTTACTTATTAGTTCTATTTACTTAAAATTTTAAAGCTTTTTAATAGCAACGTACTTAGCGTCGATCTATTTAAAAATCTCTCTAAACTTTTTTTAAAAGAAAATAAAGCTAATAAAGAACTTATTAGTATTCTTACGCCTTTCTTTTATTAAGATAAATAGAAAATTGTTAAAATAGTACTTAACTTACTTATAAGCGTCTTTATTTATATAAAAGATAGTAAATAAAACTATAGTAGTATCGTTTAAAAATTAATTTTTATAAGTTTTAAAGTATATAGCTAGACATATTAAAAATAAAGTAACTTTAAAACGTTTATTTAAAAAGCTCTTTTTTATTTTAATATTAATATTTAATATTTTATTTATACTAGCTATTCTGTTAGTTAATCTATTTATAGTATTATAGCTATTAGCTATTAAAATAGTAAAAATAATTAATTTACTTTCTTTACTTTTATAGTAAGTCTATTAAAGTATAACGTTAATTGCTAAAAAGACTAAACTAAAGTTTATCTTAAAATTAGCTATTAGTTTAACTATATAATTTAAAGTATATAAGTATATTTTATATATTCAACGGTCTTAATAATCTCTTTATCGTATTATTAGGATTCTATTATAATATAGCAACGTTACTAACGTCGCTATATTAAAGTTATTAAATATTCTATATAACGCTCTAATAAGGTTAGTTAGGCTTAGCCTTATACTAGTCTAATATAGCAAGATTGTAATACTATATTAAAAGTAAGTAGAAAATTAATACTTTTTATTAATGTTAAAGAGGTATAGGGAAGAAGAAGGATACTACTACAAAGAGTAGAAAGATAAGACTAGCTTAAGACTAGTACAATACTTAGGCTTAATACAGGTACAATACTTAGTAGCAAGGAGAAGCTATTATTATATTGTCTGTCTTATTAGCTAAAATTCTCTAGAGAGATTTTAGCTTATATATCTAAGTTTAGCGGCCTATATAGAACTTACTAGATATCTGTTCTTTTAATAAGAGCTAGATAACCCGTAACTTACTATATAAGACAGTAATTCTGTTTATCTAAAACTATTAGTCTTTAAGTTTATTTTATATTGTCTTAGACTATAGGCTAGCTGTCTAGAATAGGTTGTATAATGCTCCTTTTTATCTTAGATTCGGGCTACTAGGCCCGACCCTTTAGGTAAAAGGCTTGTTCTATTTTAGACCGAGACAGCTAGTAGAACTTATCCGATACTCCGGGCCCCCAAGGGTTCTAGCTAACCAGCTAGTTGGTTAATTTCTAACAATTAATGTTCTAAGTATCTTATAAATTTAACTTTTAATACTATTAATAGATAAGTAATTATAAAAGTAATAATAGTCTATTTTAATAGAATCTAGCTTTCTAGATATAAAATAATAAGAAGAATAGTCTTATAATATTCAGATAATAGATTTTCTTTTAGATAGTTACTACTATTATTAATATAGTTAAGCTTAAGAAGATATATTAAGAATTTATAGATACTAAAGTTCTAGTTTAATCTTAATTTTTATATACTAGCTATAGTATACTTTAGCGTAGCTATAGTACTACAATATCTAGAGTTAGAAAGGCTTAGTATCTAGATTTTATTTATAGAATAATTCTAGTATTTTAGTCTACTATTAATATCAATTATTATTATTTTAACCTTATCTTCTAACTCTATAGTTATCTAATAAAGCTCTAAAATCTTAGTATATTATTAAGCTTATATAAATTATACATAGAAGATATATATATTTTAGGCTAGTTTTAAAGGCTCTAAAATAGTTAATACTACTTAATATTACTATTTATAAACTTTAATAAGCTAATATATAATATTATAGGCTCTATTAGTTATAAATAAAGCTAATATTATAATATAATATAAATTTATTATATATATAAACTTTATACTTATTATAAAGCTATAATCTCTTATTATATAAAGTTTTATCTATATATTTATTATTATAATATAATTTTTATATAACTTTATAATTAGATTATAAAATAATATAGTATTAAAAAAGCTTATTTTTATATTTCTATTTATATAGGGTTACTAGCTTAGACTACCTAGGAGGAAAAGTTATATATATCTATCCTAAACTTTCTAAAGGGGTAAGCTCCTGCAGCAAGCTGAGGTACCTGAGACTGTGAGGCGCGAGTCCCAGCCAGGTCGTGCATACCCTGCCAGATTTGTGCCTGCAAAACAAGGCGCTCAAAGATTTGACAATGGAATCCCTATGACGTGGAAGCTGCCACTCTTACCCGAGTTCAAAGCATTCGATTCAGGCCAGCAGTGAGAATGTTAGAGAAGGCATTCTTGTCACTACGTCAACATGTTTGAATCGGTAGAGGTTCGCCAAAGCTAGTGTATCAAATACAGCAACCTTAAGAATGAGATTCGTCACCTCCCAAAATACAGCTCGACCATCGAGCATGAGCTTTGCGCCATCGCGTCGAATGCCCACATCGTGGAGCACGACCTTCTCCAAGCTTGATCACAGGCATCAGTATCCCACGTAGAAGTACAATGCAGACACGCTGTCCTTGACTGGGTGACTAGACGCTGGGGACGCCAGCTTTCGTACTGAGAACGCGCTGTGGGCCACCGCGCGGAAGCTGCTCGTCAGGACATGTCAACGCATATCGTCAAACAATCATCTGGGCAACGCCCTGTCCGCCCAGTGTTTTACTGCCCACGAAGCCTTGTCCTTTGACTCCTGCTACTGCGTAAAAGATCGCGGCGAAAAGCAATAGCACAGCGGCGGCAATGAGGGCGGTAGACTTGGCGATGATGCTCAGCCATTGAATGATGCTCATAATGGCGTATATGGCGGCTCGCATGTAGTTTGTTTCAAAGCGGCGAACGAAGGTGTCGAACTTTTGTGATGTTGGACATATTCTGAGCAGTAGTGGAACTTCGATAAAGATGATGAGGAATGCGGAGATGCTGTGAAGAGGTAGCCATGTCAGTAAAGAATTGGACAAGGTAGCAATGGTTTGGTGATGTCGACGTACATGCACAGGACTGCGAAGAGAATAACCCAGTGGAAAGAGAAGATGCCGGCGACGCCCACGGCAAAGCACAAGAAGATGCAGATGACTCCAGTCCTTGACGTGCGAATTAGCTTCGATTTCGTGGCCTGCGGCCACGCGACGTACCATTGTCCGTATATGCCTGTTCATATAGTTAGCAACTGCAGGTGTGGATGTCAAGCAAACAGGCCATACTGAAGTTTCGCGTCTTGAGCTCATCCATAATCGTCATGCTTGCGGTAGGTGCTGGAGCAACGGCACTGCCGGAGCTTGGTTGTTGGTGTGGCTATTCTCTATCAAATTGTGTTTCTGATCAGACTGTCGCGAGGATCAGGAGATGTCGTTGCGAGCAGAGGGTTGTATCCTTTTGAAGAGGCGGCGTGGAAGATGCGAGTTACTGAAGCTTGAGCAAGTCAATGGAAAGGAGTCAAGTGTTTATTCGCTATAGTGTCGTTGAAGATGACGGGGAAGAAATGGATGCGATCGTTTGAAGATGGACGTGCAGGCATGGCAGTTGCGACGACGGACGTGTGTGGCTGAAAGTGTGGCTGAGCACGGACGTTTTCGACAGAGTATAATGTATCTGTGAGTGGACTGGTATGACCATCGTCAACTCATCTTCATTGCTGAATGCTATGCGTGGATATCATATTGCCGTCTCGACCGAAGATATCAACAAGGCATGCGTGCGCAGCGTACTCCATCGCATGGGACAGCGATTTCATCCCTCCAACGAACACCTTCGGCGCTCGTGTTCTGCGGCAATTCACACGCTATCGGCTCGCTGTTTAGTCACTTGCGTTGGGCTTCCTCCCTCTTTTATGCCGCGGGATATACCAGCTTGAAGATGTCGTTGAAGACGTAATAGCTGCCTCCGTCGGGTACCAGTTGGAAATGCTGCACGAAGCTCATGGGCTTTTGCTCTTCGTCGATCTAGCGTAAGGTACGGTCAGCCTCTTGGATTTGGGACGCCCGAAATTTGACAGACCAGGAGAGCACCAGTCACAAGGCACACGACTGCCTTGCCGTCGTTGGCTGCTGAGGGCTGCGCGTCGACGGTGTCAACACGGTGCTGAACTTTCTTGAATGGTAGTCCCTGCCATCAGAAAACGATCAACTCAGTGTCCATCGTATTGCACACGGTTTGTAGCTTCACGTACGTCGAGCTTTTCGATGATGGCTTCGGTGCCTTGAATAGCGGAGGACTCGAATGTCAACATAGAATTTGGACGCTGTCCAGCCTCTCGTCAGTGTCATGCTCGTAGCCGCATGCGCAATTCAGATGCATACGTAGAGTGGAGCGAGGGTTTTGCGGTCGGAGTCGAAGGCCTTGTAGTAGAAGTCACAAAACTGTTCTGTCGGCCTGTCAGTCAAGGCTAGCATCGAGCAAAGCTCTTGTCGTCGTAACGCTTACGAGCAACAGTGGAGAAATCTGCAGCCAGGCGTCAGCTCGCTATTCCAACGTTTCCAAGATGTGGTCGGGCAAATTGATGAAGAATGGTCCCATTGATTGCTCTTACCGGCCGCCATGTTGGTGTGATGTGGGATTGAAGCGCGCTCGTGGGGTAGTGGACTGAGACTCCTGGGTATGAGAACTTGCGCTGTGGCTCTGGAGATCTTGGAGAGGTAGTGGTTGAAAAGACACAGTCCCCTCTGAGAACGTGTTGATTTGCTCCGCGTATTCTGCCCCTCCTCGTCATCTCATCAATGCGTAGGGCTGGAGAGCTCGAGCCAACAGCGGGATGTCCCGCTACCCCAGCAGCTCGTAGCGCATGTCAGGATTGGTTGCCGATTTGTGATAGCATCCAATAAATCTTTGCTGAGCTGAGACCATCGACAGCTGAGTTTATACCTTTGAGCTGTGTTCTGAACGCCAGATATTAAACGTCGAAACCGAGCGCTCCGAGAACACAAAGACGCCGGGCGGTAGCTCGAAAGAATCCGGCTTGCGAGGCATTTTGAGGGTCGGTATCCTATCCTGCTTGACATGCACCTTACTCCTGCACACCTCTCTCCAAATACTCCGTACTACTCCATTTCTCTACTACCCGCACGACAGGTATGCAATCCAAGATATCACGCTCGCATAATGAGCAGTGATCTAAACGCGAGTGACTTCGGTCACTCACGCCAAGGGTCTCACACTCGACGCCAAGGTACGTTAGTCATGAGATTGAATAATTTCCAATTGTACCGCCCTCCCGCTGGTATGGACGCTCATATGAGGCGTGCATTGCACGACCATCGAGCCAGCATTGACGCTTTTGCTGCTGCTCGTCATTCCTCATGGTCTGGTTGATCAGTGCAGTAGCTGATCTCTCTCTAGCGCTACCTCGACGTACAACTAAAGGCCCGCTGGATGAAGGTGAAGAGTAAGCCTCTCGTGAAGGGCGTGGACCTACGCGCGCCAACATCGTCAACTCAAGCCCGTTGTCAAACCAGGCGAACATCTCTCTCCCCACTCCTCGAGACCGAGCGTCGCCTGAATCGGATCAAGGATCAGACAATCCGTCCGCCAGCCACTCCAAAACGTCGAGCGTCGCATCGACGGCCCATGCACCTCACGTGAGCATTGCTGAGCATGCCCCTAAAAGCTTTGGCTTCCTGATGCGGCCTGAGCTGTATCATGATGTGAACGATGTGGTACGTCACATACCCACGAATCTATGCTCGTCGAAAAGATACTCATACGTATACAGGACATGCCGCAAGCATTCCGCGCAGCTCCTCATCAAACTGGCGCAGAAGATCCCATAGCAGATATGCTCGCAGCTGGAAATTTCCGAGCCGCAGCACGAGAAGCGGCAAATCAACTGAAGTCTGGCGTCGATGCAGCAGACTATGCAACAATATTCTCGCACGTCTATATCCGCTTGGCATGTTTGTCGCTGCTTGACTACCACTTCGAGGCCGCACAAGAAGCCAAGGCCTTACAAGATTTCAACGGGCCATTTTATCGCGACTCTGGCACTGGCATACATCTGGCACCGTGGGAGTTGAGATTGCTTGTTGTGCGACTGCAGGCTAGCGGCTTGAACGATTGGCGTAGAGGTATCATTGCGTACTACGAAATGGCTCGGGAATGCAGATGGCATCATGCAAGGAGCAAGAACTCCACACAGAAAGCACTATGGAGACAAAGATTGGCAGATCTTGGTCTACAGATCGCACAAGGCTTGGTTGAGATGGGCGATATGGACGGCGCAGCTCGACATTTACAGTCTTTGCTCTCACGTGAGACAGTATCGAACGATTCGTCCTTGCAATTCCGACTGGTATTGATCTTTCTTAGGCTCGGGGACGTCTCAGCGGCCCAGCATTGGCTGTCGATGCTAGGAAGTGCTGGCATCGAAGAGCGAAGTAGCTCATTGCAGATTGTACAGGCACTGACCACAATGGCAGAAGGCAGATTTGATCAAGCGGCTGATCAGTTGCGAGACCTTGTTGGCAAGCAAAACGAGGACGATGAGGGCATCAAAATCATGTTGCGCCAGAATCTAGCAGTGTGTTTGGTCTACTCTGGGAGAGTCTCTGAAGTCTGTCTGCTATCACGCACTGCGTAAATCCAGACTGACGATATTGTAGGCACGCGGCCTGCTCGAGAACCTGGCCAACCAAACACATGTGCCTCATGGTGTCACATTCAATCTAGCGACGTTGTTCGAGCTGACGACGGAAAACGCACGCAATCTCAAGCTGGCCTTGGCGCAGGATCTGGCCATGCATGACCCAACGGCCATCGGATGGGAGAAGTTCAACGCAGACTTCAAGCTGTGACATTCCAACAGGTAAGCTGACCATTTCATTGAGGTCGAGCGGGCAGGACGTGAACCCAGGAAGATATGCCTCCCAAGATGATGAGATATGATCCATGAATGCTTTTAGGAAGAGCCGGAAGAGGATCCGTCCGCATCCATCGGCACGCCAGCGGTTGAGTGTTGATGCAGACTCCGTATCGTCAAATGCGCTGTCATGCTCCGCTTGGCTGCGGGTCGGTGGTGGGCGAGATCGATGCTTATACAAACGGGTCTCTGAAGAAACCATACATTTGCAGGATGCTACGTCAAGCGGATAGGCAACGCGTTGGCTGACCATCGGTGACCGCAGATCTAACATGCTTTAAGTTGGTGATGGCCAACGACAGCATCAATATTCAGCATAAATGACAAGATGTACCACTGAAAGTCGTACTCCACCCCGAATCAGCCTTCTTCAACGTCCCTTTCATCGCCCTTCCGCTTGCCTCTGATCTTGCCTCTTTTGCCCTTCCGCTTTTCGCCCTCCTCTCTCAGCAGCTTTGTCGCCTGTCTTTGCCCCTCACCTACACGCTCGCTCAGAACCTTGACCTCTTCCTCTCTCACCGACGGAAGCTCACCCAACTTCTTGCCCAACGACTTCTCGATCCGCATCCATACCTCGACATCGTACTGACTCACGAAGCTGACAGCCACGCCAGATTTACCGGCTCTCGCCGTGCGCCCCACGCGATGTACGTACGTCGTGTCATCTTGAGGAAGGTCGTAGTTAAGCACCAAGTCAACCGAGGGAATATCAAGACCGCGCGATGCAACATCTGTTGCAACAAGTATGTCTCTCGCATGAGACTTGAACTTGTTCAGCGCGCCGAGACGCGATGACTGATTGAGCTCACCGTGCAGAGGGATCGCCCCCAAACCCAGCGTTCGGAGCAAGTGCGCCAAGCGACTTACTTCGTGTATCGTGCGTGCGAACAAGATACAAGAACAACCAGCGAAGGGAGCTGTGAGGAGGTAGATGAGGTAGAGATCCTTATCCTTGTGCGGCTTGAAGAGGTAGTGTTGTTGAAGCGTGGCCACAGTCGTATGCTTTGGCTTCTTCCCTTCGCTATCAGCTCCGGCATCTTTAGCAATATTATTGGCGCTGTTGTAGTCAGCGCCATTCTCAACCGCCACCTTGACTGGGTTGCGAAGCGAGGCTCGTTGTAGGCTGGCAACTCCACTGCTCATCGTGGCACTGAACAAATATGTTCTTCGATCTTTGGGCAGCTCTCTCAATATTCTATCAATCTCCCTCCCAAAATTGAGATCGAGCAGCCTATCTGCCTCGTCCATGACCAAATACTTCAGACTTCTTAGATGGAAGCCCTTGGTATTTTCCAAATGGTACATCAAACGCCCTGGCGTTGCAACAATGATGTGGGGACCCTTCATCAGGCTGATAGCTTGTTCGACCTCTCCCATGCCGCCCACAACTACACATGTCTTGACTCGTATTATTTTTCCCAACGCGTCGAACTGCTGTCTTGTTTGTACGGCCAACTCTCTGGTTGGTGCAAGGACTAGCGCAAAATGCTTGCTCTCGTTCGCCAGAAGGTCTTGGAGGATGGGGAGGGCGAAGGCAGCAGTCTTGCCTGAGCCTGTCTCCGCCAGGCCAATAATGTCGCGGCCATTGAGTGCAAGTGGGATGGATCGGGACTGGATGGGTGTGGGCTTCGTAAAGTGAAGGGCGTGACATGCTTCGATAAGCTCCGGTCGAACGCCTAGGTCGGCAAATGATCTAGTGTCGTGAACATTGCCGCTCGGCGCGGATATTATATTGTTTAGAGGAGCGTCTGCTATTTCGTGTGTGGGCGTATCATGTTTGGCGTTCGGTGAATCCAAGATATTGGTGCCAGGAGGCGGCGTAGAACGACTCGAATCCTCGCTGTCTGGGAAGCTTGCAAAGCTGGCTTCCGATATTGAAGGCGAAGGAGGCTCGCGTTCGATCTTTCTTCGTTTGGCGGCTGACATTGCCTTTGATGAATATTTTGATGCCTTGGACTTCGAAGTCGAAGAAAATGATCGTTACGCCAAGGGTCTTGGCACAGGTCGCGTAAAATTGCCTTTTGTAAAAGAGGGCCAAAGTCTGTATTCGAGGACGTCTGTCTCAAATCCAACGGCGATTCTATAGGGGACAGAACTACATCATGGCGCACCCTCGTAAGAAGAAGCGTACACAGACAACTACCTCGAATCAAAATGCTCGAGCAACGGGAGTCACCAAGGATCCAGCGTCCAGAGTGCCGCGGTCAATGGTCATACGGATGGGTGCGAACGATGTTGGATCTTCCGTTACGCAGGTACTATACTTGAGCAGAACGATACAGTGAGGTCAGACTGATTCCAATTTACTAGCTAGTACGAGACATGCGACAGCTCATGGAGCCCCATACTGCATCAAAGCTGGTGAGCTCATGTGCCTGCACACCCCGTGTTGCAAGTGAATTGAGCTGACAGACGCATCGACAGCAAGAAAGAAAAAGCAATCGTTTGAGAGATTACACAACAATTGCAGGACCACTCGGCGTGACCCACTTCGTATTCTTCTATAGAGCGAAAGAGACCGGCAACGTAAACATGAAGATTGCCGTCACACCAAGAGGACCGACGTTGTCATTCAGGGTCGAAAAGTATAGCTTAGCACGAGACGTCTCGAAAGCGCAGAAAAGACCGAAGACTGGCAACGCTGGATTGGATCATTTGACACCGCCGTTGGTGAGTGTCTGGCTGCGACTCAGGAGATAGACACCGTGACTAACGTGACCAGCTGGTTCTAAACAACTTTAGTAGTCCTCAACCTCAGCCCTCATCAGATCCAATGACACAACCGCCATACGCTGCAAATGCCGTTCCTAAGCACCTCGAGAGCCTTACGACCTCAGTCTTCCAATCGCTGTTTCCACCCATATCACCACAGCGCACACCCCTCTCGTCTATCCGTCGGATCATGTTGGTGAATCGAGAGCTTCCTAAGGTCTCGACGGGACAAGCACCAGAGCAGCAGCATTACATCTTGCACATGCGACATTACGCCATCACGTCGCGGCCGGTTCTACCAAAGCCTTTGTCACGTAACCTCAAGCGGCTTGATCGAGCAAAGTCACATGCACAGCACAATCCGTATGCGGGACAGGCACACGACTACGACTACTCAGCCCCCGCTGCTGCCATCCGTAGAAACGCGTCCAAAGGCGCTCTGCCAGATTTGAGCCGATTTGACGACGTGGCGGACTTCTTGCTCGAGCCTGGCGCGAATGGCGGTTACGCAACCGCATCCGAGAGCGAAGGTGAAGGTACAGAGGCTGAGGTTGATGTGATGGAGGAACCAGAAGCGCGAAGAACTTGGAATCGGAAGGAGAGGGAAGAGCAGAGGAAACGAAGGGAGGCATTAGAGACACAGAGAGCGGAGGCGCAGCGGCAAGCTGAGATTGAGGGTGAGGACTACGAAGGCAATGGTGTATCAGACGGAACATGGAGGAAGAAAGGGCTGCCCTTGAGCCAAAAGACCCAAAAAAGGGCGATTAAGCTTACAGAATTGGGTCCTCGGATGAAGCTTCGACTGTACAAGGTTGAAGAAGGTACGTGTAGTGGGCGGGTGCTGTGGCATGAGACTGTCACAAAGACCCAGGCGGAACAAAAGGAGATGGATGAGACATGGAAGGTTAGGAATCAGGAAAAAGGGAGGAGAAGGGAAGAGCAGAGAGCCAACCTGGAGAAGAAGCGAAAGGAGAAAGAGGCGCAGAGAGCGAAAGACAAAGCTGAAGGGAAGCCGGGTGCTGAAGCAGGCGAGGAGGACGACGGTGATGAGGTTTTACCGGAAGAGGCTGACGCTTGGGATGACCTTGACGATGAGCAAATGGAAGAAGTCGAAGGTGAGGATGACTAGTCAAGTCAAAGAAATTGCCGGTTTATGATTTCAATCCACCTCATCAAGGGTTAAGATACCTCGCACATCTGATGACGGGTGCTTACACCAACACTATTGATGAGTCTTTTCCTCGACGACGCCGGCGTATATTGTGGCTTTCGTATGATTAGTGAACTCCAAGGCTTTTAAAGCTGACACTTGTCGGAAGTGCATCGAAATAATTCAACACCAGGCAGGATTGAACGCGTGACGATTGCGGGGTGCGGTCGTGACGATATACCGCTTTAGGAAACCCCCGCTAGATACGGAGGCTAGGTTCCACGCGACGCAAAACAGTCACGGTGAATTCGAGCACAACCCCACCCTTCCACTCTGCCATACACTCTCCCTCACCACCCATCAGCTTCAACATCAGATACTATTATGAGAGTATATCTACTGATCGAGGCTGACCATCGTACTGTGCCAAATAGGTAGTATCTACCGAGCCATGTCCTCGCAAGTCACACCCGCCCCTCGCCCAACAGCCACGCCGAGGCCCGGCCCACGGTCGCTGTCGAGGGTGGGCTCGGCTGTGCCCTCGAGGGCTGGCTCTACATTAAGACGTCTTCCATCGAAAATCCAGAAACCCAAAGCGCCACCGCCACGAGTCGAAGCCCCACGATCACGATGTCCTAACCCAGAATGCGAGAGCCCAGACGTGCAAGACGTCGATGGCCAAGTCACCTGCCTCAGTTGTGGTGCTACTATTCCAGACTCCAACATTGTCTCCGAAGTTACGTTTGGCGAGTCTTCAAGCGGAGCAGCTGTCGTTCAAGGCGGTTTCGTTGGGGAGGGTCAACGCCACGCTCGCACCCTTGGGCCAGCCTTCAAACGCGGTGTCCAGACGAATAGTCAAGAAGTCTCTCAGAGCACTGGTCGAGAAGAAGTCCGCAAGATTGCCAATTTTCTCAATATCACCGGTGAAGCTATCATCGAGCAGGCCGTGGATATTTACCGGGTCGCAGTTATCCACCGGTTCATTGTGGGACGACGCGTGCGCACAGTCGCCGCTGTATGTCTGTACGTTTCGTGCCGCAGACAAAAACATGAGAATACGATACTTCTCATCGACTTCGCCGAGGCTATCAAAGTGAACGTGTTCCGCTTAGGAGAAATTTATCAGGCCATGCAAAAGACTCTCTTGCTGAACCCTCGACCCAATGATACCCTCAGTCGTGTGCCTATGCTCGAGATTGAGGAGCTCATCCAGCGTTACGCACAGAAACTCGAGTTCGGGGATAAGACTCAACGCGTTGCCACAGACGCAGCTCGGATTATCAAACGAATGAAGCGAGACTGGATTACAACCGGTCGACAACCCGCAGGTCTATGTGGTGCATGCATTATTCTTGCTGCAAGGATGAACAACTTTCGTCGTACGGTCAGGGAGGTGGTTTATGTCGTTAAAGTGGCCGACCTCACTATCGACAAGCGACTCGAGGAATTCAAGCGTACTGACAGCAGTGCACTGTCTGTGGAAGAGTTCAGAGCGCGTGGTCTTCGCCTGAAGAAGCAACACGATCCACCGGTGCTATACGAAGCGCGTTTGAAAGAGCTGAAGAAACGGAAACTCCGAGAAATGTATCATGGTTCTCGAGGTAATCCGGATCAAGTCGATGACACCCCTCAGGACCCGGAAACATCACCGGCCAAACTTCGCAGAGATGCCGAAGGGTTTGCCATCCCTCCCAAGCCTATCGCTGTAGATCCAGCACTCGATTCAGCAGCAGAACCGGTCAGACGAGACTTTAGGCTGGAGGCCGATGATGGTGCTCGCACACCTTCACGATCGCCTTCGCCAGGACCGTACAGGAGTGCTGCTAAAGCAAGCAGGGCTCGCAAAGAAACGTTACCGAAGAAGAGAAGATTAAAGGCCATGGAACGACCAGAGATGAAGATCATCACAGAAGACGACCTCATATCGGAGAAGCAGCTCGAAGCAGAGATCAGCAAGCAACTGAATGACAGCGAATTGACCGAGCAGGTCGACGATGTGAAGTTCAACTATTACGCCGATAGAGCGAGCAAAGCAGCCGACCAAGTACGCACCGCCGAGCGTGAAAGACGACGCCAGGAGATCGAGGCCAGACGACAGCAATCAGGGTTGGTCATCAATGTGTCAGACGATGATAGCGAACAGTCAAGCACGGAGAGTGACGCCGACGAGAATGAGGAACAGCCTTTTGACCGTGTTGATCGACGAAGAACGCGATCTCGGGCATCGAAATCTCCTTCCTCCACCTCAGCAAACGATGGGCCTCTCACGCCGCATTCTCGCGGACAAAAATCATCTGTGCCGCCTGAAAGGTCCGAAGACGAGATACCAGATGATGAGCCAATAATGTCGGGTGGCTTACTCACGCCTTCTGCGACGCAATCTCAGGATGCCGAAGCTTCGTCCAAGCCAGCAGTGCCACTCAGAGAATCGCCGGAGCTCATCAGACCTGCAACTACAAGTGACTCACCTGCGCTGGCCACACCGGCTACAACACAACAGGAAGAGGCACAGCCTAAGAAGAAGAGCCAACGTAAGTTCGGTCGGTGGGACATCTCATCTGATCCAGAAATCTCGCCCTCGGAGTTTGATGATGACCCAGAAGTGAAATTCTGTCGTCTTTCAGAGGCCGATGTTCGCATCAAAGAAGTCATTTGGGTTACAGACAATGAGGAATGGCTTCGCGATCAGCAGCGGAAGCATCTGCGCCGGGCTATGTTGGAAGCTCGAGGCCCACCGCGCGGTCGACAAGGCTCTGAAGCGGGTGACGGCGAGAAGGTTGATGGCCAAAAAACGAGGAAGGCCAGGATAAAGGGTAAGATGGGCGACGGTAAAGTTGTCGAGGAAGGTGGCAAGCCTCAGTCTGCTGCAGAAGCAGCTCACCGTATGATCAATAAGCGCGGTAAGAATTTCAGTAAATGGGTCAACAAGAACGCGCTTGATGATCATATGAAAGCGCTATACACTGTTGTTCGAAGATCAAGCTCCATCGACCCCACAAGCAGCGGCGGCACCGACAGCGCTGGCCTTGGAAGTCGACAGGAGAGCGAGGCGCCGAGTGATGCAGGTCGACAGCAAAGTGTGGCTGGCAGTGATTTGGAGCAACACCAGTCGCGCGAACGCGGGGAAAGTCAAGCGATTGAAGCAAGCGACGCTCCTCCTGATCTGCACCGCGCGCGACTCGCTCAGCTCATAGAGCAGCAACGGAAAGCGCCCGAAGCTGCGCATAGCGAAGCAGGCGAAGAAAACGCAGACGAAGCAGACGAGATAAAAGAGATGAGTGAGGCGGATGAGGAAGAAGAGATGGCGAATGCCGACGAGCCGCTGGACGCGCTTGCTGACGAGTACGCCGACGAGGAAGACAACGTGCAATACGATGATGATGAGGAAATCGGATTCGAGGGCGACGAAGATTACGAACAACCTTTGTCGTGAAGCTTCTACGGTAACGGTAGGACAGTCAACCAGACGAATAGACGATGCTTCAGCATAGCGCGGCGCTGGGTAGTTCTGGGGAAGCATCAACTAGAGTAATTCTATTAGACACGACATCTATCGCTTGCGAATGATCATCCAAGAGGGTGTTTTGCGGGACTTTTCATGTCCACAAGTCAATCATGCTGTCGTCCTGAAATGCCCACACAGAGCCAATTGGTACTCATCTACGCACTGAAAGCTCGGCTGCCTGCATCTCTCATCTTTGCTTCAATCTCTCGTCAACCAACCTGTCTACGATTTTTTTCAACGCACCCAGATCTCCTCCGCCCTCTCTGCCCTCGAAGTACCCAGCCACGCTCTTCTCCACGTACTTTCCTACCATTTCCACCTCCACGTTGACTTCCTCACCTTCGTCTTTGGCCGCTGTTACCACTCGCTCCTGCGTGTAGGCTATCAACATGACCTCAAACCAGTCTTCGCCAACGGCCGTCACTGTCAAGCTCGCTCCATCCAGCGCCACATATCCCTTCTCGATGATGTACCGAAGCACGGTTTTCTCTCTCGGCTGAAAGCGGAACGTGATCGCATTGCCATCGGCTTTCTTGCCGATGATGGTTGCAATCGTGTCTACGTGTCCTTGTAAGAAGTGACCGCCTAACCTCGTCTCTGGCAACAGCGCTCGCTCGAGATTGACATCACTCTTCTCTTCCAGTCGTCCCAGGTTTGTTCGCCGCAGAGTCTCTGGCGCAATTCCCACCTTGAATGAGGTGGGTGGTGTGGGCGAAGGCATTTCGGTGATCGTCAAGCATGTTCCATTAACGCAGATGCTGTCGCCAAGATGCGCGTCGGTGAGAATGGGACCACAGTCAGAGATGGTCAGAGAAGTGCCGCTGCCACCGCTTGAGGACGTGTCAAGGGGTTCGAGGGAGGAGACGGCTGGATGGTATCAGTGGGGTCCTGTTGCGAGGAAGGTGAGGGGTGGCTGACGGACTGCCGATGGTTTCGACTATGCCTGTAAACATGCTGTTGACTGGTCGAATTTACGGCGTGCGAGATTGTCCAGAGCCGGAGAGCTGGAAATGATACTCTCTTGTTGCTCGCAAGAATGCATTTGCGTGCACAACACCAGGGAATGATGACGAAATTATGAGGTGGAGATTGCGGACTTATCGGCCCGCATGATGAGTACCGAGATGGAAGAGGTGCACTGGTCGCGAGAGTACTCTCGTCTCTTCCACGTTGTCATCTGATCCTGGTTTCTTCGATCAGAATGGCTGGGTACGTTTATCGAACTTGCCGGCCGCTGCTTAGCAATGTAGCGCGCCCGATACCCATGGTTTCACGCTTTGTAAGACCCGAAAGATGTAGGGCACTGGCCTCTGTGTCCAACGCGCCTGATCCGAGCAAGCTGCCATTGGCCGGTGTAAGGGTGTTGGACATGACAAGAGTGCTGGCCGGTGTAAGTTTGCAAATGCGTTCATAGATAGCATACGCAAGGGACTCACGTCGAGTGGTTAGCCATACGCAACACAGATGCTAGGTGACCTCGGGTACGCATAGAATACCCAGTATGGACGACCGGTCCTTCGCGTTGAGTGTCGCATCAATGACTAACGGGAAGCGATTGCCAGCGCAGAGGTTATCAAGATCGAACACCCGACTCGCGGCGACGACACGAGAGCGTGGGGTCCTCCATACGCAACGTATACTGCAGAGAGCAACAAGGATGGTCCTGGTGAAGCCGCATACTATCTCTCCGTCCGTTGAATATCCGAATACGCTAGGTGTAATGGGCTGTTGACCTCACTGCAGGTCAACCGCAACAAGAAGTCCCTCGGTCTCTCCTTCCAGCACCCTGACGGCCAGAAGATCATCCACGAGTTGGCGAAGACGTGCGACGTCGTTGTTGAGAACTACCTTCCGGGCTCACTGAAAAAGTATGCTCTTGACTACTCGACGCTGTCCGAGCTCAACCCGTCCTTGATTTATGCAAGCATCACAGGCTATGGACAGAGCGGACCATTTAGCAACAAACCTGGTTACGACGTCATGGTGGAAGGGTGAGGTCTTCGACGAAGTTGGCATTCAGCCACCGTGCTGACAGTAATCTAGCGAGTTCGGTCTAATGCATATTACTGGCCATCGAGATGGGCCGCCCGCCAAGGTCGGTGTTGCGATCACAGACCTGACGACCGGGCTATATACTTCAAATGCAGTCATGGCAGCATTACTCCACCGCACGAAGAACGGAAACAAGGGCCAGCATATCGACGTCGCACTCTCAGATTGCCAGCTCGCCTCCCTCAGCAACATTGCTTCTTCTGTGCTTGTCACCGGTAAGCCAGACTCGGGCAGGTGGGGCACCGCACATCCTAGTATTGTGCCGTATATGGGGTTCAAGACTCAAGACGGCGACATTCTGATCGGTGGCGGAAATGACAAGCTGTTCGGAATTCTATGTCAGCGCCTAGGGAAACCCGAATGGCCTTTGGACCGCCGTTTCTCCACAAATGCGCTGCGCGTGGCCAATCGGCAAGAGCTCGAGCGCCTCATTGAGGCAGAGACGGAGCAGAAGACGACGCAGGAGTGGCTGGCGATCTTGGAGGGGAGCGGTATGCCGTACGCGCCGATCAATGATGTTAAAGCTAGCCTCGAGCACCCACATACGCAGGCGAGAGGTATGGTGATAGAGGTCGAGCACCCGGAATGTGGCACGATGAAGCTACTGAACACGCCCATTAAATGGAGTGAAGCGCGGCCAGGTGTGAGGACTGCGCCGCCCACACTTGGCCAGCATACCGATGAGGTGCTGATAAGCATGCTTGGACGAAGCAGCGACCAAGTGAAGACTCTACGGGCGGAAGGCGTGGTGTCTTGACGTCAAACCTGTCTTTTCAAATCTTGGAAACCGTTACCAACCTCGCAGTACATCAGGCAAAGCTGCTAGTACGGATGCTCGCCGCTGCTGTTGCACGCGAATCAAGCTCGAGTGACCAAGGTGGTGATATCTGATAGAACTGCAAATGATGAGCTGGTATGACTCCTGCTGCTTTGGCTAAATATGATTGCCTTGACGCCAGGTATCGGTATTTCAAGTGGATGCAGCCCACCCTAGACGAGCCACAAGTATGCGCTCGGCGCCGTCTACAAAGCTCCCTTACGCTCGGTTGCGCCGCACTCGCCTTATCTGGCGCTTTGTTCGAGAAATTCGGCTTACGTTGATGCTCGTATGAGGTATTGCTTGCGTGATGTCTAGGGGGGTTGAGGTGTTGCGAGGCCAACGTCTGGAGTCAAAGCTAACGGCAGGCACGGGCAGGGTGGTAGGGCTGGTAGGGCTGAATGAGCGCGCTTTAATTGTTGCAATGTTGTGTGACATCAATCTTATCTGATCTGTCGCCGGGTAAGCGAATAAGCTTAACATTAGTTCTCACCTGATCTTTCCTTTGGGAAGTCCGATCCCTGCATTGCTTCCGCTTTCAACATGTCCGGGACAGGCGTCAACTACCAAGATTTAGTCCCTGTACCGGAGAAAACCAACGCCGTCAATGACCCTGATCAACACGAGAAGTCTCATGCCCTGGACGAGGGTGAAACCGCTAGCCATGCATTGGCCACCGCGGAACACGACGAGAAAGGCGTTGCTCAGCACGCACACGACCTCGAGGTGAAGGACCTAGGCTGGAATGAGCCGCAAGAGAAGGTACCCTCTCCTCTCGTGGGCGGCATGGATAACGAATACCTCTGGATGCTTGTTCGACGCTTCAACAAGGTACGCTGATACTGTTGCTGAACCAAATCGCCGAAACTTATATCCAAGGGTAGCAAATCTACCACGTCAAGGAAACCACGACGCCCGTGCCCGGCAATCTCGACTTGAACATTGCAGATGAAGATGAATTCTCTCCGGACAAGCTTCGCAGCACCGTCGAGCGGTTATACATGACGGTGGGCATCGGCCTGATGGGCTTTGGAAAGCACATTGTTCGTCTCAGGTCTTGGAATGAAAGTCGACGAACAGCTGGCTTCTGTACCGTACGTATACCTTGTACTCCAGCAATCCTTCAACTAATACTGGCCACAGGTCTACTTCCTCGCTTGGGTTCTCAACCTCCTCGTACCTACCTTCGCCTGTATGACGATCACTCTCATCGCCTATCCTCCGTCTCGAAGCTTCCTCTTCCCACCAGCGCCATTAGCACTCGTCTCAGGCAAGCATGGTGGCGTGCAGAAGCCGCCAGCTGGCGTTCTTGGTTCCACCGACAGTGCCACAGGTGCACCAGAGCAGTACCAAGGCGAAGCTGTGGAACAGGAGGCTAGCAACTTCGTCAACGGCATAGCTCACGTTGCCCTCAGCAGTGCGACTGGCAAGCACCCGCAGGGAGAGCACACCGCTGAAGAGGGCTCGCCAGCTGATAGTGCTCCTGATCCAACCAGCTTAGCGATTAGCGCGTCCAATGCAAGAGTTAGTGCCGGAGGCGCCAATGCGTCAGAGCATCGAGACAAGACAAAGCAGCCCATGGAGGCGGCCATGTGGAACAAGATGCGGCCGATCATGCATGGTTTACAAGATGTCGCTGATGGCTGGGAGCGCTTTGCGAACGCGCTCTCACCCACACACCCATTCCCTCGTGATGGTCCACGATTGCGCCTGGCATCTCTAGTCGTCCCTCTCCTCGCTATTTCTCTTTTCATCACGGCCTACATGCTCATGAAGGGCGTCACTTTCGGTGTTGGCTTCGGCTTCTTTGGCGATCCGATCATCATGCGCGGCTATCACATTTTGAACGAGAAGTTCCCCAACTGGCAGAAGATGCTTGAGATACGCAATACTCTCCTCAAGGGCGTTCCGACCAACGCGCAGCTCACGATCACCCTGCTCCGTGTGGGTGAAGCGAACAAAGCCCCGTTGCCTCCGCCTCCTCAAACACACGAAGCACCACCGGACAAATCTGTCGAAGTAACGGACGCTCACTTGGACAGCACAGGCGCTGACGCGCCGCTCGGCGCTACTAGGGAGGAGCTCGAAGGTACAGTGTCTTTGCCGTTTGATTATTTCTTGAACGGCTGTTGGCTAACATTCTTGCAAGTAGAAGCAATGGCCCATGACCCTTCGCAGGCTACACAAGTCGAATCGCCTGATATTGCTGCTTCCAAGGAAAAGACACACGGCAAGAGGGGCTCGCGCATACTAGGTGCTTTCAAGAGCTCCGTGAGAGGCGCGGTTGCAAGCGCCATGGGAGCTGATCGACTGAAAGCATCTGCTGGCTCTACTTCTGCAAAGAATCGTCTTGGTGTGCTGCCTAAACCACAAGAAGATCTCACCTCTGGTCCAATCGAATTCAAATCACGCTTTCACGGCAAGAGAGGCCATGCTTACATCAGCACAAAGGCTACTATTCCTTGCATCAGCTTCTCCACAGACGCATCAATCGAGAGAATTGGCACCATGGAAAGAGAAGACCTGCACCCAGTGTGGACGATCGCGATAGCTGATATCAGAGACTTGAAAAAGATTGGTGGCTTCGGCTGGAAAGCAAAGCTTGTGGTAGGTTGGGCTCTCGACCGTGAAGTAGCCGATGGCCTCGAGATTGGCGATCGCGATGGAAATACATGGAAGATTACGGCGTGCCCTCTTCGCGACGAGCTGTTCAATCGCCTTGTGGCAATGGGCGGACAAAAGTGGGTGGCGTGGTGAGAGAGAGGTACATGACGCTTGTCAGTCCGGACTGCGATGGGTTTGAACTGCTATGACTAACGATGTGAATGGTAGTTACGACGCACAGACTGCCATCGATGTACCACCCTATATCTGCCATGGTAGCAGTCAACCGAACCTGTCTCCCTCTACTGGTCGTCGTATTGTCAAGCAGCGTCAGTCAATTGCCGTCGTTGCACAAGGCGCACAGATTCGACATCGCCAGAAAGTTCTCTGTTCAACGATCCCGCTAGCGACATCTGCTTTTGGCCGGCTTCCTGGCAATTGCCAGTACCTGGGCCGCGAGGAAGACGAAGGAAGACTGTAGGAGAGAAGAAGTGGACGCCATATCGTGGACGCTATATCGACGTTGTGAGGATTGCCGCTAATATCGCTGTGTTGTATACGAGGACGTATAGAACAAATTATGTTAAGTGTTACGATCTTACCACATCAGGCTAGTACAGGGCTGAGCGCAGCCAGCCTCATTAGAGCATCATGCAGTATACCCGACGACTCCGACATGGCGACGTCGGCGACGTCGCGATATCGCATTAAGATCCCGACAACGCAATAGAAGAGTCGTTAGAACTATCGGACACAGGGGAACATACCTATGTACCTTAAACTATATAGCTAGACTAATGGCCGACCTTAGGATAGACTTTAGTCTATTAACTTAATATCTGAATACGAGTTCTTCGACTATATTCAGGTAACGTACTTTACCTTCTGTCTACTTAGTTAAGCCCCTCTTACTCTTTATAATTTATCTCGCTCTTCCTACCTTTTAGTCTTTAGTATATAAGATACTTACTATTAAGGTTAATAAGTATATAAGATAAGTAAGCCTTAGTTCGGTTCTCTTAGCGACCAACGTTATACTTTAATAAACTTACTATAAAAGTAGAGAAAGTAGATTAATTATATCTACTACTTTAGTACTAAACAGCCGTAACGCTATAAATAGGCTAGCTAGTAAAATAGCTGCTATAGATAAGTATTACGGGCACCAGCCCCAGACGGCCTAGCGTATACCCAAGCATCAACCACCGTCAGTTATCTTAGCCCTACCAGTATCATTCCCGACTAAGCCTACAAACCCGCCGTAGGCATTATCGGACAAGACGGCTATAAGAGCCTACGTTCCTTACAAACCGATATAGGTATTGTCGAGATTAACGGACACAGAGGAACTTCCCTATGTACCTTAGATTATATAGCTAGACTAATGGCCGACCTTAGAATAGACTTTAGTTTGTTAACTTAATATTTGAATACAAGTTTCTTAACTATATTTAGGTAACGTGCTTTACCTTCTGTCTACTCTAGTTAAGCCCCTCTCACCCTCTATAATCTGTCTCGCCTCTCCTACCTTTTAGTCTCTAGCACACAAGATACCTACTACCAAGGTCAACAAGCACACAAGGCAAGTAAGCCTTAGTTCGGTCCTCCTAGCGACCGGCATTACACTTTAATAGACTCGCTACGAAAGTAGAGAAAGTAGATTAATTATGTCTACTACTTCAGCACCTAATAGCTGCGACGCTGCAGACAGGTTAGCCAACAGAATAGCTAGTACGAGTAAGATATCGGACGTTAACACTAAGATAAGAAAAAGCTTCTTAAGTAAACGTTCTAAAGTTACTTTATTCTTAACACGCCTAGCTATATACTTTAAAACTTATAAAGACTAGTTCCCGAACGATACTACTATAGTTCTATTCGCTACCTCTTATATAGACGGAGATACCTACAAGTAGGTCGAGTACTACCTTAACGACTTCTTATTTACTCCGATAAAGAGTAGGCGCAAGGATACCGACAAGTTCTTCGCTAGCTTTACCTTCTTCTAAAAGAAGCTTTATAAAATCTTTAGACAGACCGACGCTAAACGCATTGCTACTAGGAAGCTTAGAAACCTTAAATAAATAGGACCAGCAAGCAGGTACGCCGCTGAATTTATACAGTATGCTAATTAAACAGGATAGAACAAGAAACCCCTTATCGAGACCTTTTACGAAGGACTTAAAGATTATATTAAGAAAATAATTTATATTTGTAAAGAGAAGTTTAATAATCTCGATAACTTTATATAACGGGTAAAAGAGATTAACAACAGCAACTTTAAAAGATAAATAGAAAAGAAGGATAACCCTACTAATAGATTCTATAGAACAAAGAATCGAGCAAACTTACGATAAGACCGAGGCGATCCAATAGAGTTAGATTTTATTAGGTCTCGAGGGAAACTAAACAACTAGAAACGAGAACACAGAATAAAGAATAAGCTATACTTATATTACAGAAAACTAGGGCATTAAGTTAAAGAATACCGCTCTAAGAAATAATAGTTTAACAGTACTAGCAGAAACAGATACAACAATCGATCTTAAAAACCCTGTTTCCTACGACAACAGTTTAATATAACTATCCAGACAAAAGAGAACAACGGTCGCAATAAGGCAATAAAACTACTAGCAGCCTTCTCCGACCGCTAGCAGAAGAACCCGACCAAGGGCTGTCTTCTACAAGAATTAGGTCTCCTACAGAAGACTATTTAGAACTGATATAAGTACGTTACTAGACTAACTAAGGAGTAGAAGGATATCTACTGAAATACCTTCTATAACTAGGGAAACACTTACTAGGCTTCGTTTAACGAGAAGCACTATAAATAGAATTTATTTAATTTATACAAAAACTGGGATACAGACATTAAGTTATAGGAAGAAATAAAAGAACGACAAATAAAACAGAAACAACGAAACCTATAGAACTAGAACAACATCAACCGTACTATTCCGAGATAGTAGGTACGAGATACCGCTACACCACATAAAACACTATCTTAGACTGCGTACTACGACAATAATTATACAACCTACAAATCCGATAAATTAGGATTAAGATAATAGCCGAAGAAACCGACATCTCCGAAACAAGGTTCGATACAAGAACTAGGCCTTACTCGAGGACGACCTAGGTTACCTTACCTAGAAACCTAAGGAGAATCTAAGGAAGAATAGACCGTAGAAGCTAAGCAAGATAGCAGCTATAATACGTTATAGGTAAGACAACAACTTAAAGACAAAAATATAGATTCTAATAATACAGAATCCTTGCTCGAGAACGACACTAACCAGGAACAGCAAACTTTAATCCGTTAGAAAGGAATAATATAGAGACTTTGTTAGCTGGCCTTCTATAATAGGAAGTTAAGCGCTAATAGAGATATTAATAATATTCCGGAATATATTTACTTACGTCTACGACGACTAGTAGACTACCTTATTAAGAGTCTAGAATTGCGTAGTTAGTACTAATATCTTCGACTAACAATATACAACCTACAGACACAATAAGTTTTAACCAGCGATAATTGTATAATTAAAGCAGAGATTATAAACAATAAACTAGACGTTATAATAAAAGCAGTATTAGAACACTCTATACAGGAATTCTTATAGCAAATTAATCAACAATAGGTTCCAGTACCTAAAATACTCTAGAACGTATACAATCAATAGAAAAAAGACTAGGTCAACTGCTTCGAGGGCAGTAGTACCGGCCCGTTCAACGGTTAGATCCTTTAGAAGTCTAGCTCTACGCGAGCTCGGCTACTTATAGAACATACCTACACACTCGGGCAACAATAAACTACAGAAACATTAAAATTATAATCGATTTAGGCGTAACAGGCAACTTTATCTCAATACGCTACGTTGAGGAGTACTAAATACAAATGCGAAAAAAGAAATTATCCTACGTACTGTTTAGATTTTAAGGGGCAGAGGGAAGAGTCGACTACAAAACTTTACTAATAGGTATAATAATTAAGAACTATTAGGAAGAAATTACTTATAATATCGTAAATATTAATCAGCACTACGCTGTGCTAAGTATACCTTAGTTGTAACAATATAACTCAGAGGTAGATTAGAGAATTAAGAAACTCCTCTTTACTAGGTATAAGTACTCTAGACAAGAGTCGTTCTACGGAATAGATACTCTACAAGCTAATTTTAATAGTAAGGATAAGGAGCGCGATAAAGAACTTATGCGGGTTAGTACTACTACACTCCGACATTTAGATATCTTACGAGAGAAGTTTAACGTAGTATCTCGTCTGTAGCTAACTATACGCAAGTATAAATAAGAGACGACTGTACGTCAACGATTCTATACGACAACAAGTACTTAGTTAATTACTAAGGTACTAGAGAAATACGATCAATTCTGATATCTGTTTAAAGAAGCTAAGCCAAACTCAGCTCTCTTAGAACACAAACCGTAGGATTACACAATACCTTTATAAGAAGGTAAGACGCCAATATTCGGTCTAATATACTCTCTATCAGAAGCAGAAAATTAAGCGCTCCGCGACTATCTTAATAAGAATCTCAAGAAGAGATTTATCCGGAAATTAATATTACTAGCCGGATACCCGATACTCTTTATACTAAAGAAGAATAGCAAACTACGACTTTACGTAGATTATAGACAGCTAAACAGGGTAACTATTAAAAACCGATACTCTTTACTACGTATCGACGAAATAACAGATCGATTGTATAACGCGCAATAGTTTACTAAGTTTAACCTACAAGGGGTCTATAACTTAATCTGTATAAAGAAAGATAAAGAATAGAAGACAGCCTTCCGTACTAGACACGGACTTTTTGAGTATTGCGTTATACCCTTCGGGCTAATAAACGCACCAGCATTATTTTAGAAGCTAATTAACAACATACTTAGCGATTATCTAGACATATTTATAACTGCTTATCTAAACAATATCCTAGTATACAGCCGTATACTAGAAAAACATAAGAAACATATTAAGAAGATATTAGAAAGATTGGCGCGTACCGATTTACAAATCGATATCGAGAAAATCCAGTTCTATCAACAATCCGTCGAATTTCTTGGATTTATAATTACCGAGTACGGTCTCTAAATAGAAGATTTAAAGATCTAATCCGTTCTAATCTAGTCTACACTAAAGAATATAAAACAGTTATAACAGTTTCTTAGTTTTGCTAACTACTACAGGCGATAGATATCTAACTTTAGCCGAATTACAGCACTACTGTCTCAACAGACAAAACAATCGATAGGATTTTTCTAAACGTAGAAAGAACAATTAGTATTTAAAGAGCTTAAGGAAGCTTTTAAGATTGGACCCGTACTAGCAATATTCGACTCTAACCTACCGATTATTATAGAAACAGACGCGTCAGACTATACAATTGAAGCATGTATAAGTTAAAATAACAAGAAAGGAAAGCTTAGACCAGTAGCTTTCTACTCAAGGAAAATATTACTTATAGAACAGAACTATAATATTTACAATAAAGAGCTTTTAGCTATTATAGCAGCATTCGAAATATAGCGAGCTTACCTAGAAGGAGCCAACTATACAATTATAGTATATATAGACTACAAGAACCTAACTTATTTTATAACAACAAAGAAACTTAACCGCAGATAAGTTAGATAATTAGAAACTATAGCTCTATACGACTTTATTATTATCTACAAGAAGGGTTCCGAGAACGACAGAGCTAACGCTCTAAGCCGACGACCCGATTATCTTAATAACAAGAAACACGTCGAGCATACAATATTCCGAGAACACAATAACGAGATTAGATACAATTAATTGGCTATAACAACAGAGTTTATTATCGAACCGGACAGCCGAATCCTAGACATCCTAAACGATCCTAAAACCTATCAGGAAAACGAGAAACGACACCTAGAACTAACTAAAAACAGCAAGGGCTATTACGAATTTTAAGGTAAGATCTACGTTCTGAGGAATCTAATCCGACACATTATCAGTAACTTCTACGATAACCCAACGAAGGGACACAAGGGCATCGACAATACTATTAAAAAGATTACACAAACCTACTATATCCCAAGAATTCGACATTACGTCGAGAATTACATCCGAGAATGCGACGTATACGCAAAAACTAAGTACCCGAGGTATTTACTATACGGTAAACTACAACTACTAAAGACACCCGAGAGACTATAGCATACAGTCTTACTAAACTTTATTACTAAGTTACCAACCTCCAAGGATTTACTCACAGGAGTAGCTTACGACGCTATTCTAGTTATATGCGATAAACTAACAAAGTACGCGTACTTCGTACCTTATAAGGAAGCCAGCAACTTAGAACAATTAGTATATACCTTCCTTCGGATTATCTTAGCAAACTATAGTCAACCACAAAGAATTGTCTTGGACAGAGACCAGAAATTTGTCTTACGATTTTAGATATCTCTGATACAACAGCTAGAGATAAAGTAAAAGATATTAACGTCGTTCTACCCGCAAACAGACGGACAGACAGAACAAACAAATTAAACACTGGAATAGTATCTCTGGGCATATATTAACTACTAGTAGAACGACTAAGTATAGTTACTACTAGTAGCGCAAGCAGCGTACAACGATACAAAAAACGATACAACTAAAACGACACCGTTCTATGTCTTATACGGCTATTACCCTCTTTAGGGCAAATAACTGTAAAACACTGCAGAAAACGACACTGCTACACAAATAGCAACAAATATAAAGACTCTGTACCAGCAGTTAAAAGCTAACAGCGAGTTTATTAACGAACGAACAAAGAAATAGTATAACAAGTTAAAAGCGACCCCGAATACAAGCATAAAAGAGAAGAAAAGAGCTTACTTACTTATAAGAAACTTAAAAACTATTAGACCAAGCAAAAAACTTAACTATACTAAAATAGGACCGTTTAAAATCTTATAGCAATTAAGACCTATAACCTTCAAACTTAAACTCCCGAAGACAATAAGAATACATTCTATATTCTACGTAGCGCTGTTAAAGCTAGCCTACTCTCAAGAAGCAGAACGACCCAACTCAGAAATCCTTCCTAACAACCAAGAACCCGAGTATAAGGTTAAAACGATTCGAGCTCACAGACAACATCGAGGCAAACAACAGTATCTTATAAAATAGAAAGGATATCCCGAATATAAAAATTAATGGGAACCAGAACGAAACCTAACTAACTATAAAAACACTATTTAACGATATTAGGACTAAAATATTAATCAGTTATAGTAGCACTAACACCCTAATTTACTACCTAGTGTGCCTCGCCGGTACCCAGATTACCCTTAAACGAACCAGCTTACTACGTTATAGGACCACTACCTAACACCGAGTAGAGGTTACTCTAAAAGTCAACGGATAATCCGCTCGGATATTTAAACGTATTATTACCAGCTATCGACGCAGCAAACTCCTCTTGCTTCAACAACTTATTTCGAGCCAACTTCGCTACTGCCCGCGTACAAGTCTTTTTAACCTCCTCTTTCAACTTCCGGACCTTAGATCGGTTACGCTACACAGCCGCAACCAACGCTGCTACTTAAGCCTTTGACGCACGTAATTGGCTCTTTGTACGCTAAAGGGCAGCCGACTAAAAAGAATATTAAGAATAAACCGAACGCACTACAATTAAGTTAGTTTTAGTTACTACAAAAGGACACTAACAAGGCATACTATCTACTATTAATACCTATAAATTATAACTCTTTTTACTCCGAGTATATACCAAACACGTCGCCTTTCTAAACTAAACCACACATCTTTTCTTAATCGATACGTATCTAGAACAAGGAGGCATTTCGATACCGTAGGCTTCAATCAGCAGGTATTAGCTATACTTTTTATTAGGACCCGTAGCAACGGACTTTATACGAGGCATAGCGACTTATAGATCAGTTACGAAAGAGAGGAACGAAACGTAACTTATAGGTATTTAAAAGGCTGAGAGTCAATTAAGAACAATTTAACTAAAAGAGGGGGGATTGTATTACGGATACTAGCCCTAAACGGCCTAGCGTACACCTAAGCATTAACCACCGCCAGTTATCTTAGCTCTACCAGCATTATTCCCGACTAAGCCTATAAATCTGCTATAGACATTATCGAATAAGACAGCTATAAGAGCCTATATTTCCTATAAACCCAATATAAGTATTATTAAGATTAACGGATATAGAGGAACTTCCCTATATACCTTAGATTATATAGCTAGACTAATAGCCGACCTTAGAATAGACTTTAGTCTATTAACTTAATATCTAAATATAAGTTTCTTAACTATATTTAGATAACGTACTTTATCTTTTATCTACTCTAGTTAAGCTTCTCTTACCCTCTGTAATCTATCTCGCCTCTCCTATCTTTTAGTCTCTAGCACACGAGACACCTATCACCAAGGTCGACAAGCATACAAGATAAGTGAGCCTTAGTTCGGTTCTCCTAGCGACCGGCGTTACAATAAGATATTAAACGTTAACACTAAGATAGATAAAAACTTTTTAAGTAAACGTTCTAAACTTACTTTATTTCTAATACGCTTGGCTATATACTTTAAAACTTATAAAGATTAGTTTTCAAATAACAATACTATAGTTTTATTTATCGTATTTTATATAAATAGCGAGATATATAAATAGTTTAACTTCTACTTTAAAGACTACCTCTATAAGATACTTAATAAACAATAGAAAGAGACTAATAAGCTCTTCTTTAGCTTTACTACGTTTTAGTAAAAGCTTTAATAAGTGTATAGAAATACTAACTCTAAACGTACTGCTGTATATAAGCTTAAGACACTCCGTTAGATAAGACTAGCTAGCCGATATACCGCTAAGTTTCTATAGTATACTAACTAAATAGAATAGAATAAAGAACCTCTAGTTAATACCTTTTATAAAGGCTTAAAGAACTATATTAGAGAAATTATCTATATTTACCTTTATTAGCTCTAGAATTAGGGTTCTATACAGCGCAGAGAGGAATAAGGCAGAGTTATAGTGTTATTTGTACGCTAATTAGTTGCACGCTAGAGCGCCGGCTTAGCAGACCCTATTAAATTCTCCTGCCTTCAAGCAACATACTAAATAGGCCTCTCTAGTAAACGTTATCTAAGCTTAAATTAATATAAACAATATTGTATATTATACGCAATATATTGCCCGAATATTAGCTCTTAGTACTCGTATACGGCTTAAATATAGAGTAAATACTATCTAATACGGTATTAGTATACTAAGAGTTATACTCTTATTCGAGCGCTAATTAGCTAATTGAATTTGCTGTACGCACCGCAATTTGTATATAAGCGACGAACAATAATATAAATTCGTCTAGTAAATAGATAAAGGGCGGGCTCGAGTAAATTTAATATATTGCTTCTCTTACTAAAGCTTAAATACTAAGCTTAATTAGATAGCTATAGTATAGAAGAAAGACAGTTTAAAGCGCTACTAGTATGCTAAGAGTTACGTTAATATTTAAGTGCTAATTAGCTAGTTAAGTCGGCTACTTATTCTAGACTTTATTTATAAGCAGGCTTTTTGCTGCCTAGCAAAAACCTTTAGTACCTGCTTTTTAATAGAAAGCCTTTCTCTACTATAGTCTTGCTAGCGAGCAAAACTTCTTCTTTAACGTATACGTCCTTCGCTTCTTTCTTTTTAGTTCTAAATTGCCTATTTTTGCTCTATATAGGCCTACTTTTACTTCTACGGCGAGCTTTATAGGTAAATTAAAGAAGTATCTAACCGAAATATAACTATAAGAGCGCGCTATATATATAAAGCGACTAGCGGTAGAGCGTTAAGTATAATCTTAAGTCCGTAAAGCTATAAAGTTGCCGCGCCAATACTATTAGCGGCGTCTTACCTACTACTATTATCTCTCTCTATTACTAAACTAGCTTCTTAATTAGCGTCTCCGATAGTTGTACCTTTGCCTACGTCTAAGGTCGACGCTATCGCTAAAGTACTTAATTATTAGCTATAAATCTTACTATCGGCTTTTAGTAAGTATTGTCTTTAGCTTATAGATATACAATAAAAGAGATTAAAAAAACAACGGACTAGAGCTTTAAGCGTCTATAATAAATACAATAGTAATAGCGAGGCCCTTTAGTTTAATAATACTTTTATTTCTACCGCTTCTACTAAGCTACTATTAGTTTTATCTGCTTCTTTCTTAATATACAACAAACTATCTTTTTTATAGACCGGCTCTAAATAAGATAACCGCTTACGCTCTATAATACGTCCGCGTACAATATTCTTTCTTATAACATTATAGCGATAGTAAGCGTCTATCTTAACTTCTCCTTATTAAATAGTGTTAAATAACGAACAAACTATTTAAGGCCCTCTAAACAGCTACAACAGCCTTACTCTCTTAACTTATACCGGTACCTTTAATAACTCTTAAAGCGATATACAAAGCTTATAGTCTTTAGCTTATAATTAGTTTTAACTATCTCGACCGTATAAGTATACTCTATTATCTTTAGAACATAGGCAACCCGCCTTAGAGTCAGAATACAAGCAGTTTAAATTATATTTACAGCTCTAGTCTTTTACTCTAAGCTAAGCTTTCAGCAGTATTTTTGCGTTTTCTTATTATTTATCTATACCGTCCTCTTTAACGGCAGTTAGCAACTATAGTATTCTATCCGCTTAGTTGAAAGTTAATAATACGCTATGACTAGAGCAGTTACATTAAGTTTAGTAACAGCTTTAGCGTAACTTCCGTCTCTTTAGCTACAATTACGAGTCTATAGTACTAAATATAAACAAGTCGCTACTCAATATATATCGTACAATTAACTTTTTTAACCGTACTATAGCTAGCTTTTAGCCGTTCTTCTCTAAAATTTAGAACTTAGATACTCTACCGCCTATTATACTTAATAGCACTAATTAGCAAGCTACGCTTATAGCAATAAGCAACAATATACATAGAGATCTATTATTTATAGACTTACAACCTCTAAGACTATATTAAATACAGCGGTTATAGAATATTAATTATATTATTCTAACGCTTTACTTTCTTGCTGCGTATTGAGCTAGTATTAATATTTACTACTATCTACGCTTTAGCAAGACTATAACTAATAATTAGTATATATACCTTTACGACGGCTATATAGATATCTAGAAATTTAAGTACGTCTATACTTTCTAAAGCTATAGAGACTTATAATTCGATACAATCGCTATTTTTCTAAATCTAAAACTATCTAAGGATACGTGCTACCTTATTAACAAAGAGCATCGACTTTAGATTAATAGTATTTTACTATATACGCTCTAATTTATACTCGCAGGTCAATATTCTTATCTACTATAGCACTATTTAGTTAATTTTAACAATATTTACAATAAGTCTCGTCTTATATAGCTTAAATAAGCGGGCAGCGAGAACTAGTATATAACGGAGAATTTTTACTATCTATTCTTCTGTCTTTCTAGCTCTACTCCGTAAGTAAACTTTTTTAATTATTTTATAAGCGCTATTTATAAGTATGTCTCTAAATATAAATAGTTCTACAATATCTTCTTTATTACTATTACGTATGGCTATAAGCTTTACTATCGGTCGACTTCTCTTAATACAATACATACCTTACTAGTCTAAGAGCTGTATAAGACGTTTAATTTTAAATATATAAACCTTAACGAGGTCTAAGTCGATCTAGCCTTTAAGAACATTCCGCAAACCTCTTATTTTATATTCGTAAAGGACGTTCTTTATCTCTTATAGCGTATATCTTGTTATAAAGCTAATATAGAAGCGCTAAGCTTATTACGCTATATATAGTAGTTTAATTAGTAGTTAACTTACAACGCTATATCTATTAGAGCCGCTTCTCCTAAGCGATTATCTCTATGCGCCGGTAGCCTATACTACGTTTAGAGTTATAATTTAACTAAAGAGCTCTTTACTACTATTAGTAGTAAAAGCCTGTCGTTTAAGGATATACGGCTACGTACCTTAGTATATAGTAAGTAAACTCTAAACAAGATTTAAGCTGCAAATTGCTCTTACTACGTCTACTGTTCTCGATTGCTCTAATCTTTTATAGCAACTATCTAGTAACTAGTTAGAGTTCTTAGAGCGTCAATTTTTAAAGCTTAGTACAATATTAATGTTTATAAAGAGTATCGTATCTATTAAAACTTACTATATACAATAGATATTGCTTAAAAGCAGCTTACGCTAGAGAATATAGCTTACTACTAGCTCTTTTAGATTTTATATAGAATCGATATCTATTTCTTTACGTTCTCGCAGCTTACGTGCTAGCTCGCCTCTATGTATATACTAATCGCTTCTACTAGCTTCTCGGTCTTACTATCTTAATACTAGTAAAATATAAACGCTACGATGTTAACTGTCCTTCTTAACTATACAGAGGTTACCTTAAATAGCGGGTATATCGCCCTTCGCTTCTAAATCGCGCTTGCTAACTATACCCGCCGTCTATTAAACGCTCGTAGTCGTCGCTATAGCTGTTGTACGTAACTTGATATAGTTAAGCAACCCTTTATAGATATATATATTATAATTAAGAACGACTCTAATAATAGTAAAGTTAATAAAGTTCTACGCTACGGTCTTAAGCTTCTAGAATATATCGCTCGATACAGCGTTAAATAGTTGCTCTACAATATATTTAAATAGATAATACTTAACTTCTACGTTAATATTTTATCTAAGACAGTATTTGTTACTACTACGTAGCAAAATAGTTTTATTAATTAGTCCGCGCTTAAGAGCGTAGATTAGATCGTATGCTTTATCTAAGATACTATTATAATACTTTTAGGCGCTATAGAAGCTAATAATAAAGACTAAGCTATTTATAAGGCAATATATTTAGTAGATATTTAAGATAAGTAGCGCCTTATATACTTTACTATCTGTAATTAGCTAACTTTAGATAGAAATTAAGAGAGCTTATTTACTTTTAATACTACAACTATATGCTTCGATCGCTAAACGAGGCCGACTACCTTCTCTACTTTACTACCGCGGCCGTTGATAAATAGAATAGTATGCGAGAGCTAAGCTACGCTATAGTTACAAGAATATTAGGTATAAAGGCTATAATTAGCCTTTTTATCTTTATACTTAAGAAGCCGGCCGCCGAGGCTCTTAAAAAGCTTAGATTCTTTTACTTTTTATACAACTAGAGCATTCGTATCTAATTACTGTTTAACTTTAGTAATCGCTTTAACTATATATAATAGGATATCGTACCCTTTCGCGTTGTAGTTAGGTAGTATTATTAATAGCTAACGGCGGTTAGCGAACTAAACGTCGCCCGTACGTAGTTAAAAAGTCTAGGCCTCAATTTTATCCTATATATTACTATATTGCCTAAATATAAAGCTAACAAGCTATTTATAATATAGAAGATAGCTTTAAACCTCTTAGCTAAAATATATAAACGTTGTAAAAAAGTAGAGAGGCAAGTCTTATAGTTTGTAATGTAGCTATAAACCTAAGATTAAGACGTCTCTATTAGTACGCTAGTAGCACAGCTCTATATCTTTTACTAGTAGCGGCTTCTATGCTACAATATAGAGGCTCGCAAGTATTTAGAATTATTTATGCTAAAACTAGATATAATCTAGCAGTATAAGCCCGCTCTTATAAATAGCGTCTGTTTTGTGTACTTAAATAGCTTAATACGGTAAATACTAAATATCCTATATGCTCGTATAAGGCTATAAAAGGCGTCGTTTATAGTTACTAAACATCTTTTAAATGCTGCATCAATCTTTTAAAGAATACTATTTTAAGCAAATTAGAATCGAATTGTAGGTTGTAGAAGCAAGAGATATATTAGAGGCGTAGTAGAGTTAGATTAATATCTCTACTTTAGGCTAACTTTAGCTTATATATAAATTAAGCAATATTTATAAGCCGTAGTATAAAACTATATTTTATGTTAGTAAGACATAAAAAGTATCGCTTAAGATATTTCTATAATAGCTTCTATATATAGAACTAGAAACATTACGTATCTAAATATATAAGATAAATAGATTTCTTAAATTATATATAGACTATATACTCTCTCTAAAGCTTAAAGGTAATAAGGCGCTAGTATCTATATCTATATAGTTACGTATAGAATTTATACGCAATATTAAAATATATAAAGTAAATAGAGGCTAGCAATAATATACTCTTAGTTCTATAAAGTTTAGAACACTTATCTAATTTTCTATGTCTAGTAAGTACTACCGAGCCCTTACTTTTATTCTGTTATACTATTAATAGTCTTTACTATTATACTGTTATAAGAAAAGACTTATAGTAGCGCCGCTAGCTCCAGCTTAGTAAGCGTAGCTTAAAGTTTTGCTGCTCGGTAAGAATAACTAGGCTACTAAAGATTATATACGGCTAGCGTCTAGCTTCTTAGTATACGAGCTAGATAGTCTACAAGGTAACTATAGTTACGTACGCCTAGCGCCTAGCTGCTAGCTATATAGCTACCGCTAAGCTTAGAAACTACTCTATAAGTAAGATAGACGCGTTCGTTGTATATTGCGCGTATAAAGAAAAGCTTAAGTAAACTTTAAGTGTTCTATTAGTTAAATTTACATATAGTACTTCTTAAAGTTTATCTCTTTATTCTGTCTCTTTGCTAGTTAAAAGTCGCTCTCTAAATTTACTTTTTCGATTAAATAGTCTAATTACTTCTTTATTTTATAAGTACGATACAATAACAATTACGCTAAGCCTTTCTAAGAGTCTATGCGCTATAGTTTAATTATCTTTCTTCTCTTTGATTTCTTCTTCTCTTTTTCTTTATCGTTGTTTTATCTTTATGAATTTTAGAATTTATTCTTTCTCGCCGATCGATAAAATATCTAAGCACTCTCCTCTTCTTTTCCTTTTCTTTCTACTTTCTCTTAATTCTATAGTAGTAATAATCGCAACTACTATTAAGTCTTAAGTTAAAGGCTATTTAATATTAATAAAGCTAATAGAAGTCTATTGTTTAGATAAGTTGTCTTTATTACAATATTATACCTAGAAATATTTAGTAAAATTTATTAATTGTCTTTTCTTCTCTTTCCTCTCTTTCTATATTAGTATCGCTCTAGTTTTAGAGAGCAGCAAGCGAAAGTTTTGTTGGTCAACAAAACTTCTCTTTCTAGCACTCTTCTACCGGCTAACTTAACTTCTCTTATATACAATATATAAAAAACTACACTAAAAGCTGTATATATTAATACTAACGCGCTAACGTAAATTCTTACTAGTATAGCATTTAGCGTTCTAAAGCGCTTTACGTCCGCTTTAAGAAATAAACTGTCTAGTAAACGTAATAGAAAGATAATAGATAAGAAAGCAACGGCTATAGATCTAAGCTAGTTAATAGTAGTATTTACGTAGATACAATAGATAGCTATAGCTAAGTTAAATAATAACTTTATCGATTATAAGCTACGAAGATATACTCGAAACACTACTATAATACTAAACTTAACAGCTCTTCTTAATATAATCGCTATTATAATAATAACCCTTAATTAAGTAGTACTCGCCAATCGATTAAAATATAACGTTAGTTTACCGCTTAACTTCTCTGCTGCTAATTTATAGAGAGCTACAGTAATATTAAGCCTTAAAAATATTTATGAGCTCTAACGCTCTATCTAAATAGAACTAGTTTTTCTTAATCTAGTTATAATTATTTATAATACCTACGACGCTAATTACTATTATAATAGTAAAGCCTCTGTCTCTAGGTACTATACTTAGAATTTACTTAAGTTTCTAGCGTCTTAGCAACTAATTAACCTTAAGGCTCTTCTTTAAGTAATACTTATCTAGTCTGCTTAGAAGCTATAAGAGAAAGCGTAGTTTATAGAACTTTCTAAGATTAAATATATTCCCGCTAATTACTAGCTAGATTTTATTTAGCTAAATATTATTATTCGCTTCTATAAAAAGTTTTACGCGCTTATATCTACTAATCTACGTTTATACCTTTACTAAAGTAAATATAGCAATGCCGCTTAGTTTAATTGTATAGTAATTGCTATAGAGATAATTAGAAATACTATAGAAAACATATTTAAAAGTAAGCGCTTCAACGTAGAGTTTTAATAGACAAAGAATAACTACTGCTTATATATAGCTTAGCTGTATAACCTATACTACGATATTAATAAAAAAGGTAAAAACGCAATTAATCGGATTAAGATGTAGAATTTGCTTAACGCTAGAAAACCGGCTATTAAGGCTAATACTAGAGAGCAGTCTCTATAGTAAAAGGTATCTATAATCTAGATTAAGAAGTATAAGCTTAATATAGCGTTTCTAAAAGATACTATTAAAACCGCTGTTCTTATACTTTAGACGTAGTAGGCCCAAATATTTAAATACTAAGATAAGAATATTTAAATACTCTATAGCATTGGTATGCCGAACAACCTTTCTATAGCACGTCTCTACTACAAAAATTGCTGTAGCGTGCTTAAGGCTCTATTTTAGATAAGCGGTTCTAAGTAGTAGTTTAACTATTTAAAGTATTTACTTAAAAACTAACAGCTATCTCGCTTTTCCTTTAAAATTGCTACAGCTAAGAATAACAATCTAAGCCTAGAAGTCTTATACCCGAGAGATCGGGTGTCGAAAATATTTTCTACCTCCGCTAATATTAATAAGCGCTCCTTTGACTAACTCTTAATATCGGTACGCTACTATACTAAAGCTCTTACCGGCATTCTCCTCTATTTCGATAGGTTTATAGTTAAGAAGGCCGATAACGGCTATAACTATCTGTAAGTTAACACTAATTCTATAACCGGCGATAAGATTTATTTAGATTTCTATTAAGTATAGGCGGTAAACAATATAATACGCCGCTTAGCCAAAGCCAACGGCTCTTAAGCTAATTTTATATAGCCTTATTTTATAAACGATAGCCGCTCTAGTATTATAAACCTTAACTATAAGCGTATAGTTCTATATTAGTAGCCTAATCGCCTTAAAGAAATATACTTTATAGATAGCTATAAAGACAGTAAGACGTTATAGACGCTCGCTTTTATATACACAATTAGTGTTTATCGTACTAAAGTATAGAAAGCGTCTTAATTCGCGCTGTAGATAATTATTATTCTGTCTAATATTACTAGCAACTAGATAGTTAAGATTAAATAGATCTTTATGTTAAAGATATAGTTTTTTTATTAAAATAAGGACAAAACAAGTGCTTTTAAGACTAGTTTAAGGATAATTAATACCTAGAAACTTCTAAATGGTCTATTTGTGCCTAGCGCTTTACTAAACTTGTTTAACTCTATAACCGTATATATAGTTATTCTTATATCGATTAAGTTCCTTAATAAACGTATACTACTCTTAAAGAGCAAATACGTTTAGCTTAAAAACAATATTAAGCGCAAACTTTAACTCTCTAACCCTGTAACGCCGGTCGCTGGGAGAACCGAACTAAGGCTCACTTGCCTTGTGTGCTTGTCGACCTTAGTAGTGGGTGTCTCGTGTGCTAGAGACTAAAAGACAGGAGAGGCGAGACAGATTACAGAGGGTGAGAGGGGCTTAACTAAAGTAGACAGAAGGTGAAGTACGTTACCTGAATATAGTTAAGGAACTTATATTCAAATGTTAAGTTAATAGACTAAAGTCTATCCTAAGGTCGGTTATCAGTCTAGCTATATAATCTAAGGTATATAGGGAAGTTCCTCTGTGTCCGTTAATCTTAATAATGCCTATATCGGGTTTATAAGGAACGTAGGCTCTTATAGCCGTCTTGTTCGATAATGCTTATAGCGGGTTTATAGGCTTAGTCGGAAATAATGCTGGTAGGGCTAAAATAACTGGCGGTGGTTAATACTTAGATACACGCTAGGCCGTCTAGGGCTGGTGTCCGTAATACAATCCCCCCTCTTCTAGTTAAATCGTTCTTAATTGACCCTCAGCCTTTTAAACACCTATAAGTTACGTTTCGTCCCTCCTTTCGTAACTAATTTGTAAGTCGCTATGCCTCGCATAAAGTCCGTCGCTGCGGGTCCTAATAAAAAGTACAGCCAATACCTGTTAATTAAAGCCTACGGTATCGAAATGCCTCCTTGTTCTAGATATATGTCGACTAAGAAAAGGTGTGTAGTTTAGTTCGGGAAGGCAACGTGTTCGGTGTGTACTCGAGATAGAAAGAGTTATAATTTACGGGTATCGATGGCAGATAGTATACCTTTTCAGTGTCCTTTTGTAGTGACTAGAACTAACTTAATTGTAGCGCGTTTAGTTTATTCTCAATATTCCTCTTAGTCGGCTGCCCTTTAGCGCGCGAAGAGCCAATTGCGTGCGTCAAAGGCTCAGGCAGCAGCGTTGGTTGCGGCTGTGCAGCGTGACCGATCTGAGGTCTGGAAGTTAAAAGAGAAGGTTAAGAAGACTCGTACGCGGGCAGCAGCGAAGTTGGCTCGGAATAAGTTATTAGAGCAAGAAGAGTTTGCTGCGTCGATAGCTGGTAGTGATATATTTAAATGTCCGAGCGGGTTATCCGTTAACTTTTAGAGTAACCTCTACCCGGTGTTGAGTAGTGGTCCTGTAACGTGGTGGGCTGGTTCGTTTAAGGGTAATCTAGGTGCCGGCGAGGCACACTAGGTAGTGGATTAGGGTGTTAGTGCTGCTACGACCGATTAATATTCTGGTCCCAATATCGTTAAATAGTGTCTTTATAGTTGGTTAGGTTTCGTTCCGGTTCCCATTGATTTTTATGTTCGGAATATCTTTTCTACTTTATAAGATACTGTCGTTTACCTCGATGTTGTCTATAGGCTCGAATCGTTTTAACCTCATACTCGGGTTCTTGGTTGTCAGGAAGGATTTCTGGGTTGGGTCGTTCTGCTTCTCGGGAGTAGGCTAGCTTCAACAGCGCTACGTAGAATACAGGATGTATTCTTATTGTCTTCGGGAGTTTGAGTTTAAATGTTACGGGTCCCAATTGCTGTAAGATTTTGAACGGTCCTATCTTGGTGTAGTCGAGTTTTTTGCTTGGTCTGATAGTTTTTAAGTTTCTTATAAGCAAGTAAGCTCTTCCCCCCTCTTTTATGCTCGTGTTTGGGGTTGTTCTTGACTTGTTATACTACTTTCTTGTTTGTTCGTTAATAAACTCGCTGTCAGACTTTAACTGCTGGTGTAGGTGTTTTATGTTCGTAGCTATTCGTGTAGCTAATTCGTTTTCTGTGGTATTTTGTAGTTGTCTTCCCTAAAGAGGGTAATAGCCATATAAGGCGTAGAACGGAGTTATCTTAGTTGTATCGTTCTTTGTATCGTTGTGCGCTGCTTACGCTACTAGTAGTAACTATACCCAGTCGTTCTGCTGGTAGTTAATATATGCCCGGAGATACTGTTCTAGTGTTTAATTTGTTCGTTCTGTCTGTCCGTCTGTTTGTAGATAGAATGATATTAACATTTTTTGTTTTGTCCCTAGCTGTTGCATTAGGGATGTTCAAAACCGTGAGACGAATTTCCGGTCTCTGTCCGAGACAATTCTTTGTGGTTGGCTATAGTTTGCTAAGATAATCCGAAGGAAGGTATATGCCAACTGTTCTGAGTTGCTGGCTTCCTTGTAAGGTACGAAGTACGCGTACTTTGTTAGTTTGTCGCATATAACCAGGATAGCGTCGTATGCTACTCCTATGAGTAGATCCTTGGATGTTGGTAACTTAGTTATAAAGTCCAGTAAGACTATATGCTATGGTCTCTCGGGTGTTTCTAGTGGTTGTAGTTCACTGTATAGTGAATATCTCGGGTGTTTAGTTCTTGCGCATATGTCGCATTCTCGGATGTAATTCTCGACGTAATGTCGAATTCTTGGGATGTAGTAGGTTCGTGTGATCTTTTTAATAGTGTTGTCGATGCCCTTATGTCCTTTCGTTGGGTTATCGTAGAAATTACTGATAATGTGTCGGATCAGATTCCTCGGAACGTAGATTTTGCCTTAGAATTCGTAATATCCCTTGTTGCTCTTAGTTAATCTTAGGTGTCGTTTCTCGTTTTCTTGGTAGGTTTTAGGGTCGTTCAGGATGTCTGGGATTCGGCTGTCTGGTTCAATAACAAACTCGGTTGTTATAGCCAATTAATTGTATCTAATCTCGTTATTGTGTTCTCGGAATATTGCATGCTCGACGTGTTCCTTGTCATTAAGGTAATCCGGTCGTCGGCTTAGAGCGTCGGCCCTGTCGTTCTCGGAACCCTTCTTGTAGGTAATAATAAAGTCGTATAGAGCCATAGTTTTTAACCATCTAACTTGTCTGCGGTTGAGTTTCTTTGTTGTCGTAAAATAAGTCAGGTTTTTGTAGTCTGTGTATACTATAATCGTATAGTTTGCTCCTTCTAGGTAAGCTCGCCATGTCTCGAATACTGCTATAATAGCTAAAAGCTCTTTATCGTGAATATCGTAGTTCTATTCTGTGGGTAACATTTTCCTTGAGTAGAAAGCTACTGGTCTAAGCTTTCCTTCTTTGTTGTTTTAACTTATGCATGCTCCAATTGCATAGTCTGACGCGTCTATTTCTATGATGATCGGTAGGTTAGGGTCAAATATTGCTAGTACGGGCCCGATCTTAAAAGCTTCTTTAAGCTCTTCAAATACTGATTGTTCTTTCTGCGTCCAAGAGAATCCTATCGATTGTTTCGTCTGTTGAGACAGCGGTGCTGTAATTCGGCCAAAGTTGGATATCCATCGCCTGTAGTAGTTGGCAAAACTAAGAAACTGTTGTAATTGTTTTATATTCTTTGGTATAGGCCAGGTTAGAACGGATTGAATCTTTAAATCTTCTATTTGAAGACCGTGCTCAGTAATTATAAATCCAAGAAATTCGACGGATTGTTGGTAGAACTGAGTTTTCTCGATATCGATTTGTAAATCGGTACGCGCTAATCTCTCTAATACCTTCTTAATATGTTTCTTATGTTCTTCTAGTGTACGGCTGTATACTAGGATGTCGTTTAGATAAGCAGTTATAAATATGTCTAGATAATCGCTAAGTGTGTTGTTAATTAGCTCCTAAAATGATGCTGGTACGTTTATTAGCCCAAAGGGCATAACGCAATACTCAAAAAGTCCGTGTCTGGTACGGAAGGCCGTTTTCTATTCTTTACCCTTCTTTATACGGATCAGGTTATATGCTCCTCGTAGGTCAAACTTAGTGAACTATTGCGCGTTATGCAATCGGTCTGTTATTTTGTCGATGCGTGGTAAAGGGTATCGATTTTTGATAGTTACCCCGTTCAGCTGTCTATAATCTACGCAGAGTCGTAGTTTGCTATTCTTCTTTAGTACGAAGAGTATCGGATATCCGGCTAGTAATGTTGATTTCCGGATAAATCCTTTCTTAAGGTTCTTGTTAAGATAATCGCGGAGCGCTTAATTTTCTGCTTCTAATAGGGAGTATATTGAACCGAATGTTGGCGTTTTGCCTTCTTGTAAAGGTATTGTGTGATCTCACGGTTTGTGTTCTAGGAGAGCTGAGTTCGGCTCAGCTTCTTCAAACAGGTGTCGGAATTGATTGTATTCTTTAGGTATCTTAGTAATTAACTGAGTACTTGTCGTCGTGTAGAATTGTTGGCGTGCAGTCGTCTCTTGTTTACACTTACGTATAGTTGGCCACAGACGAGATACTGCGTTAGACTCCTCTCGTAGGATATCTAAATGTCGGAGTGTGGTAGTGCTAACCCGCGTAAGTTTCTTATCGCGCTCCTTATCCTTACTACTAAAATTAGCTTGTGGGGTATTCGTTCCGTAGAACGACTCTTGCCTAAAGTGCTTGTACCTAGTGAAGAGGAGTTTCTTAGTTCTCTAATCTACTTCTAGGTTATATTGTTGCAACCAAGGTATACCTAGCACAGCGTGGTGCTGGTTAATATCTACGATATTATAAGTAATTTCTTCCCAATAGTCCCTAATTATTATACCTATTAGCGAAGTCTCGTAGTCGACTCTTCCCTCTACCCCTTGAAATTCGGACAGTGCGTAGGGTAATTTCTTCTTTCGTATTTGTATCTGGCACTCCTCAACGCAGCGTGTTGAGATAAAGTTGCCTGTTGCGCCTAAATTAATTATAACTTCAATGTTTCTGTAGTTTACTGTTGCCTAAGTGTGTAGATGTGTTTTATAGGCAGCCGAGCTCGCGCAGAGCTAGACTTCTAGAGGGTCTGACCGTTGGACGGGCCGGTACTACTGCCCTCGAAGCAGTCGGCCTAGTCTTTTCCCTGTTGATCGTGTACGTTCTAGAGTATTTTAGGTATCGGAACCTATTGTCGGTTAATTTACTATAAGAATTCCTGTGTAGGGTGTCCTAGTACTGCTTTTATTATAACGTCTGGTTTGTTGTTTACGATCCCTGCTTTAATTATGCAACCATCGCTGGTTAAAACTCGTCGTGTCTGTGGGTTGTACATTGTTAGTCGAAGATATTAGTACTGACTGCGCAATTCTAGACCCCTAATAAGGTGGTCTACTGGTCGTCGTAGGCGTAAGTAAATGTATCCCGGGATGTCGTTAATGTCTCTATTAGCGCTTAACTTCCTATCGTGGAAGGCCAACTAACAAAGTCTCTATATTATTCCTTCCTAACGGATTGGGGTTTGCTCTTCCTAGTTAGTGTCGTCCTTAAGCGAGGATTTTGTACCATTAGAATCTATGTTTTCGTCTTCGAGTCGTTGTCTTGCCTGTAACGCATCGTAGCTGCTGTCTTGCTTAGCTTCTACGGTCTGTTCTTCCTTAAATTCCTCTTGGGTTTCTAGGTAAGGTGACCTAGGTCGTCCTCGGGTGAGGCCTAGTTCTTGTGTCGAACCTTGTTTGAGAGATGTCGGTTTCTTTAGCTACCATCCTAACCCTAGTTTGTCGGATTTGTGGATCGTGCAATCGTTATTGTAGCACGCGGTTTAGGATAGTGTATCGTGTGGTGTAACGGTACTCTGTACCTAATGCCTCGGAATAGTGCGGTTAATGTTGTTTTAGTCCTGTGGGTCTTGTTGTTCCTGTTTTATTTGTCGTTCCTTTATTTCTTGCTATAACTCGATGTCTGTATCCCAGTTTTTGTGTAAATTAAATAAATTCTACTCGTAGTGCTTCTCGTTGGACGAAGCCTGGTGAGTGTTTCCCTGGTTACAGAAGGCATTTCAGTAGATGTCCTTCTGCTCCTTAGTTAGTTTAGTAACGTACTTATACCAGTTCTGGATAGTCTTTTGTGGGAGACCCAATTCTTAGAGAAGGCAACCCTCGGTCGGGTCCTTCTGCCAGCGGTCGGAGAAGGCTGCTAGTAGTTCTATTGCCTTATTGCGACCGTTGTTCTCTTTTGTCTGGGTTAGGGTTAGGGTTAGGGTTAGGGTTAGGGTTAGGGTTAGGGTTAGGGTTAGGGTTAGGGTTAGGGTTAGGGTTAGGGTTAGGGTTAGGGT